>JAQOOI010000062.1:0-600000 GCA_028554645.1 Omphalotus guepiniiformis
AGCGGAGGCAGCCGTGGTTCGAAGGATCACTTCTAGGCAGTGGGGCAGAAAGCCCCGATGGGGGTGCTTCGGAACTACGAATTCTGGAGGTCCATGTGCTGGAGGTCGAGGTACTGTGAGGTCGAGGTGCTGGAGGGGATCAGAGGACCGGGAACCCCAACGCCGTCTAGTCGAAAAGGGTATAGACACATCACCAAGTATGTTGAAACGTGTGCTACTTACCAACTACTCCGGCCACACAGGGTTCAAGTTGACCTACTGGCTTCCGACATGTCAACGGGTCGTTGTCTCGACCGTTGGAGCACACATGGACAAAATGGGAACACGAAGACTGAGTTTCTCATATGTGATCCGTAATCTAGGTGTGCCCTAGTCTTTCCCTACTCCATGTCTTCCTACTTTGATGCTAACACTGTGGTGATTTTCAATCTGCAACGTACACCGATATGTAACTTGCCATTTTTCTCCTCCTCTGTCTTCTTCTGTACTTTGTTAAATTTTTCCAAGCTATATTGAATGCATGAGACTAGATAGCAATACAAAAACAAGTGAATGTGTTGAGGGAAATGAATGAGATACATATTACTGCTCAGGAAGTAATGACTTATGTGTGACACTCTCTAGTATAGGGAATTATCTTGAGAGGATTGCTTGAGACTATTACGTAGACGTCTGAGAGTATATAGAACCAGTCCACGTTCCGGTTCTCAAAGGTGGCACAAAAAGGTTAAAGGTGGTATACATGCAAATTGATCGAAAAGTCGATGCTATCTGACACGGGTGCAATTTCCTGTTTCTGCTCGGACACTGCCCGACACCACCCCATCCTCAAAATAAAATTCCATAAATTCAGGTTAAGGGTTTTGAATACAATAGATAAAGTCTATGTACTTGCTCAAGGAATTAGTCTCGGGTGGAAGACAGCAAAAATCAATTGTCGGATCTCAGATGACCATAGTACTAACACTTGCAAATTAGGACATTTTGCTCTCCGTTTAATTCTACATGACAACTTCATCATTGATTTCGCCATTCAAGTGAGATGTGTTGCTCGAGTTGCGGAGCCTGACGTTCCCCATCATCGCAAGACACACTAGATATAGTAGCATGTTTACCCCTTCCAACATTCACATGAAGCGACTAGTCATGTGGACCTTGTGTGTCTTGTGTGCTACACACACTTGGTGGTTAATAGCAATCAAACCGCCAGGTACCGCTCGGTAATGCTCAGGACCGACAGCTGCCGCATAGTAACGCCGAGTACCGCTCCGTACCGGTCCCTACTAGCTGGTAGTAGTGCTCAGTACCGCTCAATAATAACCAGTACCACTGAGTAGGGTAGCACTCAAGCAGGAGCACTCTGTACCGATGTCTTCCACATAGTGGCGCCAGGTACCGCTCCGTACCGGTCTGTACTCCGGTTGGTACCGCTCCGTACCGCTCCGTAACCGTCCCAGCTAGCACTCATTGCAGCTGAATAAGGATCAGTTAGCGGCCCTCGAGTTGGTGCTCGTTTACTTCAACACACCTCAACTTGAATCATGGGACAAAAGTGCGGTCCCAGAAAAGGATTTCCGTGGGGGGGAGGGACCTGGTATTACCCTTGCTACCTAACCCCCTACATACGTTACCCCGTAACCCCTAACCCCTGGGGTCGGCCGTTTCTCAGGCCTCCTGCACGACAGAAACTCCCATGTAACCCCTAACCCATGGGGTTGTCACACTTCTTTTCTAGGCCTCGACCTCCACCTCGGGTCTTCTCGTTTTCGACTTTGGTCGACGAAACTGTTGTGATGTAATAGCGCAGTTGCTCCTAGTGTATGTATGTGGCAGAGCTAGGCTTGGCATATTCATTCCAGACTGAACCTGCTCTCGCCATTGCATTTTGTACAGATGAAGAAAAAGTTGCCCTCCAGCTCCTCTTTAGTGGGAGGTGTGTTAACCCTTCATCCTCCTGCCACTACTGATCAGAAATTCGCATACCGTCATCCATTACTTTGAAAAGTAGGGAAATTTCAGGTATAGATAATCCCAGTGGGGCCATCTCAGGGATCACTGAACCTTTACCTCCTGGTGTTGATCAGCACCTGTTTGGGGACATCTCCTCTCCAGATGAATCATTTCAAATAGCACAAAAGATCCTTTTTGGCTGGTGATTGAAAAGAATCCATTGATTTACAAGGGATCTGTGTATTCTCATGGTGTTTAGTAGGTTCAAAGGTGTCGCCTTTAATGCTTGAATAGGTCACTCGGATGGTGTTCTGGTAAGAGGCTTTAGTGCGGAATATTTCTGCAAATGTTTTTTTTCCCCCCCCATGCCCCGTGAGCACATCATAACCTCTGTGTGGGTATATTATAGAATGTGAAGGGTTGCCAGAGGATTGATACCTACAAAAGAATCCTCGACTTGGGTGGAATGAAATAAGGAGGTGGGAGTATCACACATGTTTACTGTTAGATATTGTGAATGCCTTGCATCCAACCAGCTTAGTTTCAACAGCAATTGTTTGGCCTACTTGGAGGCGGTGCGGACCGGACGCGAGACCTACAGCCAGCATTCTCAACACTTGGATTCTTAAGATCACGCTTCCTCTAATTGTTTCACATTTGAAATGATAGAAAAACAAATGAAAATACGTGGTTTTCCCTTCTCAATTACAAATCGTTCAATATGCGGGTTGAACGCTCACAAATTCTAACATTTGGAGACATTTCAAGCGCTACGGGAATGGTTAGGCCCATCATTCGCCAGGGTAAGGCAACATTACTGCCATTTCATCCCCTCACCGTTTAAATAAACTAATTTTTCATTTAGTCGGGAGTAAAAGTTCTAGCCAAACGAATTAATGGGGTTTTGACACTGCGGGAGTCGATACACCTGCCACGATCGTGGGGCGTTTAGCTGCCACGTTTGCATGACACGCGCGCCGATTGCACTAGCAAAGTGCCATGGTTAACTCCTTTCATTTACAGTTTATGGAAGGGGCCTTGTGGCTCAAACATGTCGCCGAATGACACACACATTGATGCAAGTCGAGATGGCCGTGGGTCTTTTCATATGATTGTTTTACAATCAATACAGAGATTCGGTGGTTTCTCATGGACAAGGCCTTCTTTGAACTGGCGCATTCAGTTAATGAACAGGTCGTTATATACTGGCGTGTGGCACGGGCCTTGGTTAGCGTCTGCCACATTGCAGGGCTATGTATCTAAGGTAACAACACGGCCACCATGCGGGGAAAGCGCGTTACCACCAGGACGGAGTGGTGCCAGCAGCAGAATTGGAATTGTCTGTGTCCACAGGCCCGCACGGTACCTGCTGCGGGCCGGGAGGTGGCAATGGCAGGGTTTGGCTGGAGCAGCCAGCACAATCCATCTACCCTATGCGTTTGTAATTTTGAATTATATCCTAACCTCCTAGCCCCAGAGTGGCCAGCGGCAGACAAATTGTGATTGTCTTGTTGTCCACAGGCCGCCGACCTGCTGCGGGCCGGTAGCGCAGTGGCCAGGGTTGTCAGTACAAACCTACTTGCTTCTATGTGTCATATTTGAATGAAAGCCTCCTGCTCATAACCTATTTCACATTTGACATAGGGAAAATAGGTGTGTTTTCTCTGTTATATTTATTGTTCAACTATGGCGGGTTGAGCGCTCAAAACCAAAAATATTTTTTGAACACGTTTTGAGCAACCCCCTAATCTGCACTTGACCTCATTGTGGTGGTGATTTCATGCAGCGGTTTAGGAGAACCTAATTTTCGCGTCTGGAGTTAAAAGATTAGGAGCCGAAACCATTATTGGTCACATGCGCGGAATCGAACCCGGGCACTCAACAAACGGCGCCTGGTTCGTTTGTTGCATGAGCAGGATCGCCCACTTGCAACTACAGTGCCATGGTTACACTTTCATTTACGGTTATGGAAGGGGGGATTGTGGCTCAAAAGACCGGTCCTAATGACCAACACATTTATGGAAGCTGAACGCGCCGTGGGCTTCCATATGATGTTTTACACTCAATACGACAGCTGGATATTCTCTCGGAGTGCAGGTTGGGCTGAGAGCTTCCACGAGTATTGAATAGCTCCGGCGGCTTCGAAAGGGCTTCAGCAGATGGCATGTCCTGTAGAGTGGCCAGCGGCTAGCAGAACTGATTGTCTGTGTCCCTAGGCTGGCGGACCTGCTGTGGGCCGTGGAAAACATCCAAGTACCGTAGAAGACGAGTAGCCAAAATTGGTGGACTGTGTTGACTGTTGCCGGGCCTGAATGCGGAGCGGGGGAAGCACAGTGGTGATTTTTGTCAATAAAAATGTCTACTCATCGCAGATTGCAATGTGGTATGTAAGGTTGGGCTGTTCTGGCAGCCTAACCCTGGTAATTGCACCGGACACTGGACCGGGGCGGAACCTACAGCCATTGATTCTCAACCACTTGGGTTTTTCTACTAATCCATTTCTGTTTTTCGTGTGGCTTGCTTTGCATATTCGTTTTTATGAAGGACCGTGAATATGCAGAGTAATTGGACTATGCTAAACTCGAGCTCTGCTAGTAATGCAACTTTGGGAGGACATTGTCAAACAATGTGTGTACCCACACAACTGCTGCAACCTACAAGCACTGCAAGTTACTGTTGCCCACAAATGTACGCAGTAAGGTATCATGGCAGAGTAAAGTGCAAACATTGCTTGCATCCCCACCTCTGTCACCGTTAAAAATGAATCCAATTTCGTTGTTGGCAGTTAAAATTTTAGCCACAAGAATCATTGTTCACTGCAGGGAGGTCGAACCCGACGCACGAGATGGGATTCCTGCCACCATTTCCGTGGCACGCGCACCCACTTGCACTACAAGTGCGGACGACTGCTCTTGCCCGCTGTAGTTACATAAAGCGGCTCGACGGCTCAAGCGATATTGTTTTATCCATTCACATAAAATGACAAACACATTGCATGGCAGTCGAACGGGCACGTTGGGCTTTCACATGATGTTTACAATCCCAATACAGTTCTGTATTTCTCATGGACAAGGGGCTTTGATATGCGCTGTGCTAGCTGAAGGACAGGTCGGTTTATACAACTGTGCCGTGTGCGGCTGGAGCGTCCGCATTACTGCAGGGCCTATATGTTTTCGAGACTCGAGAAAGGGTGGCCCACCGGACCTGCTTTTTTTTGGGGCGGGGGGGGGCCGGGAACACAGTATCTCATAACCCGGCGAGGAATAGCTTTGGTTGGTGGGACTGTTTGTTGACCGGCCGCCTAGGAACTCTGAGACGCGGGCCGGGGGAGCGCAGGGGCGGGATTTGTCCAGTACAAACCACTGCTCTTATGCAAAATTGCAATGTGGTGGGCCCTATAAGTTCCGCTGTCAGTGCCTGTGGATGCTCAGCATGCTTGCAATTGTTTAATGAACGATAATAAAAAACAGACGTAAATGGACCTCAGCAATTGTCTCTTAAAATCATACACCAGGCTTGCGCGGGAACTGTGAGCAACACCGCCCCAGGAGTGGGTACAAGAAGAGACACACACCCATGAGAATTTGAGCGTGGGTTGGCTTAGTCAGCAGCAGCCGTAGATGGTCATAAGTGTGAGTGGCCATATATTGCAGTGTGTGGTCTACATTTTGGTGATTCACGCTGTTTCTTATGCGTAGAAGAGTGTAGACGGAAACCCACGATACATTTTCACTGAATCTGAATGCAGGGGACAGGGACATGCCCAAAGGCATGTATTCAGTCTCGGCCCAGGACGAAAACTGGTAGATGTGGATAGGCATTGTTCTGAAGAGATTTCTGGGTGTCGGCGTCATGTGAAGTGGCAGTGGATGAGTTCCGAGGACTCTGGAGTGTGAATAGATGACGAAGCACGACCACACAGGTACGAGCAGTGAGCATCTCGCCCAGTAAAGTTGCGAGAGAGGGGTAGAATGGAGGGCTCGGATCCGTTCGCCCCATAGGTAAGTTAGTTAGGTATTGGGCCGGAAAGAAGAGAGGGGGGCAACGGTGGGGAAGGGGCGGATAAAAAAAGCGAGAGATGAGAGAGTGGAGGAAAACGGCTGGGCTGGCTTAGGTAAGCAACTCCCGCTGACCTTTGTCCGCACGGGAACACTGAGAACCAGAGCAGTTTAGCTGTTTTTAAACGTCAGTAGTGCCTTGGCGCTAGGAAATGGACTTGCCCAAGAGATAGAGTAGTGTGATAGCTATGAAACACCTGGCGATATAAGAGGATTGAAAATTGTTTCAGGGTGTGGAGAAGGCCGCAAGAGCGCTTGGGGAAGTGGGCGGTGCGGACCATGCCTATACCGGTGAGCTCGCCCTAAGGCATATAGTAAGAAAATGATATGCGCAGGTACCTAGATGGACTGTAGATCACAATAGACCGATATTTGAGGCAAAAGAGCGAGGAGGTGAGGAGAGAAAAATCAAAGACGGGCTCGACCCCGCGGGGTCGAGCCGCGTCAAAGAAAGTCAATTTCCGGGCGCAGCGTTCCCCGCGCAAGCGCGGCGAAAGCTTGCGCTGGTAGATACGACCTCCTGGATGATATCTCCAGCTTTGACCTAGTTGTAAAGATTATTATTACGGGCTACAGAAATTTCAAAAGTTTCAGCGCCAGGGAAATGGGCGCGGGGAGGCGTGGGAAAGTGCAGGATGGCCATCCTGGAGCGTGATCTAGGAGTAGGGCAAGAGAACTTACAATGTCTTCTGTATACGCACAGGTAATTCGTGCTAGGCTATACAAACAAATACCGATCGGTCTAACGACGGAAATAGTGTGAGTTAGAACTGCCGATGAAAATGAACTTACTACTCTGTATTCGTGATCGTAGCAAGGGTGCGACACACGTAGACTATGGCAGCACATAAACGTCCATATACGACGGGAAAAAAGATGAATTAAGAGTGCCAATTATCAAACGAGTAACTCACAATGTAGTCCCAACATTCCATGGTGACTGTAGCAATTGTTTGGAATACGTTTGCTATAAAGAACATACAAATCCGTCTACGACATGAAAGCAGTGAGTTATAAATCGCATAGAAATGAGTGAGCTTACCAGGCTATACAAGAAACACATACCCGTCTACGGATCGTCGTCGACTCCCGCTATTGTCATCAATCAGCACGTAATATGAATCAGCTTGTACTACACCTCTCATTACCACAATTTAGGCTTGAACAGGCGTAAATTGGCGTTCCGGAGGGTTGTGTACGGGCCAATTTGTGTGTTGACCCCATTCAACTGCACGATCCGTGATGAGTTTCACGAACACTAGCAACAACACTCGAACTGTCGCACAAAGAATGTACTCATACCTTACAATGCGTTTTACGAGCATGAGAAGTAAATTCACACAACACCCGTTCATAACGTTCACGTTGAAGTATTGTAACTACTCTGGATGCATACTGAGTTAGACATTCCAGGTGAGTCGAATAAAATAGAACGTACCTTAAAGCCCCGCTACAAAGTTGATAGCCCAGCGGATCGCTCTCACTGTATCCTTCCGACCTCCTCCAAATTTAAATATCTCGCGATGTCGTCGTCCACCTGACGAATCTCAGTAAGGATCGAAAGAAAATACTGGACTCACAATGTAAGCATTTGTCTCGTGGCCTCCGTCGGCACATCCGGTGCAAGAGTACATGGACAAGTCGTTCTTCCGAGTACAACTCCTCTGTAAGGTAAGATGATATAAAACAGTTGCTACGTACCTGCACGAATACTGTAGCGCACCGGCATTGCGCCGTACCAATGTTGAACCTGCCCCGCACACTGCCTTTGCCACTCCTTCTTCCGCCGTTTCAAGTCGCAGGTTCGTCCAACTTTGTAACTTGTAGTCGTTCCGATCCGAAAGAAATAGATCCATCCCGGCCTATCGGCCACTGATACCGGCCTTCGTATGGCGCGCTTCCACGAATCAGAGAACGACATGTCGGTAAGAGGGTATGAAGAGCGTGAAGCAACGATCTGGAAAAAGTTCAGAGTAAGGAGCTAAGAAACCGCACTACTCACCTGATACGATAAGAGGCGGATGATGAAAGTGACTCGTAACGACTAAAAAGGTATGAAAGACCGGTATCGTTGGTGGTGAAGCTGAATCTGTGAACAATCGTACTTACTCGAGTGGGTTTTTGGTCAACGTTAAGTTGACGCGGTCGACGTCAAAGAATGTTCGTGCGTGCTGCTGAAATTGGTGACAGAGGTTGTAGTAACGCTCTAAGACGATCTGAAAAGAGACAAGAGCGTTGAAGGCGAGTGTATGATAAGAATAGTAACCAACCAGACTTACCTGAGATCAATATGTACAACAACGACCACATAATATTTCCTACGCACAGCTAAGTCGGACTTAAGTCAAGCACATTCAGATGAACCAATTCGTAGTTGCTACGTCACTAAGGGGGTGCAAAAAATTGACTTTGACTTCGGTCAACATCTTCAACATGGACTAAGTACCTACCAAAGGTCTGAGTTGGCAGAGCAATGGCAGAGTCCAGACTCTGGAGAGACGTCTCCAGCTCCGCGCAGACAATAGCACCGTGTGCTCGAGTCACTGAGCAGCCTGGCGTCTTACGCAGCCCCGGCGGGGCCATTCTCTAGCCCTATGTATTGGTGGTGTACAGCGCGCGCTGGTGCAAATACTAATGGCCAAACGAACACGAGCTGTAAGTATGAGGGGTCTGACACAGTAGATCTCAATGAGAGGGCAAAGAAAGGAGCACGAGTTGGCACTTGTTCTGCAGTTGTGCAAATATTGTTGCTCTAGACAAAGCTCGAGGCAATGGTAACATTCTGAAAAGCGCAGAAGTTAAAACAGCGGTGGTAGGAACATACGTGCATAGCGACTAAGTGTACGGCCAGCAGTTGGCCGAGAAGTAAGTGGATTTCTACATTGGCAGTCGGGGTTTCTGGCGGAAGGGGGGTTTCCCAGTTGTTTTATCTTTCTAAACAACACCCACGTCACTTAAGGGCAAAGTTTAGTTAGAAGGAGAGACGCACCGAGATCCTGAGTTCTCAAGGACCAGTTGGCGTAGCGTGAGCAAGGCGAAGTAGTAGTCGTCTACGACGGACACATTACGAGGCATTGTAAAGCTCAGATACTATTGACCGTGGAGAACGGAATCGTAACCCTTCGCTGCATTCTTTATCAATGTCAAATTCGGGGAACAAAAGCAGCAACAATTTGCATAAATCGACGATGGACGCATGTGCCTTCATGATCTAATCTCACTGTACGACTCACAACGACTGACTCCATAAAATATAAAACAACAGACGTAAATGATCTACGACGAACAGAAATATTTTGACCGTCGCTTGACACTATTGAGTAATATTGCGACCTACCAGAGTCCGAAAGAGTGTAATTGCATCGATCACGAATTACGCGCGATCGAAGCAGTCGTCCACGACGGAAAGATGTATGTTGACCCCTTTAATGGCCGGTCCCGAGAAAGGAACGATCAGAAAACAACAGGGGAGGAGTTGCGCACAATGGATGCAGTCATCTACGACGGAAGGTGCGTGAGTCTCGTATGCGAAGCAGTTGCACGACTCACCCAATTGCGTTGTGCATTCCATTAGCCGCACCATCCATATATTTCCACCGTTGACGATCCCGGTAACGAAACGTAGTGCACACAAATGAAGCAGTCTACGACGGAATTCATCTGTCTGTGTATGTCTTCAAGTTTTGATTGTGTGACTCACCAAATAATGAACAATTACCAGCTTAGCAGAATTGAAGTCATCTACGACGGACGCAATGGCCTCGAGTCTCGTGTTTTGTTTGAACCAGTTGGACGACTCACCAGACCTTGAAACTGAAGCCAATGTGAACTCATATATCTTGACACTTGACACTAAAGTGATTGTACTGGACTCACCAACGCCCACTAAGAGTCAATTTACATTGGCCGTCAATCGCGAACTGCACATGAATGAAGCAGTCGTCTACGACGGGAAGATGTACGCCGACTCTCGATTCGTCGATACGAGGGAAGGATCGTTCAGAAAAGAACGGAAACGAATTGCGCACTGTGGATGCAGTCTTCTACGACGGAAAGTAAGTTGATTTTCGTAGGTCACTACAAACGAGGGGGACGACTCACCCAAATTCTTGTCCATTTCCCATTCATCTATTGATACTGTGACTTATTCGTTGACGATCGCAAAAAGAACACGTTCAGAAGAGTTGTCTACGACGGATTGACCTTCTTTTAGCCAACTTTTATAGTATTGCGTTCCTGTATGACTCACCAAATAAAGAACAAACTTCAGAAGTAAAAAAGAGAAGTGATCTACGACGGAAGTACCTTGAGCACCGTATATCACTCGAAGCATTCGTATTACCGACAGACTCCACAATCTAAAATTTACACGAGTCGTCTACGACGGACAAATATGCCTTGAGTGTCACTTAGTACTTGTACGAAACCACCAGAACTCGAAGGAATGGTTGAGGTGTTTGCCCTGGCATTGATCGTCGATCACGAACGGCAGGCGCTTGAACCAGTCGTCTACGACGGAGATTGAAGGGAAGAGGACGAACTGCACCACAGAAATAGAAGAAAAGTGTGAGGTCTGATTATCGCATAACAATGGACGAACTGTTCTTACTCAGCTGACTGTGTAGAGAACACACCCACGATATACATTCATCTACTACGGAGAAGTGTGAGTCAAGAGGTAAAATAGCAACGAGTGCGTGGACTTACCGAATTTTGCCTATTAACGACCAAGATCAGAATTTTGAGACCTGTATAAGCCCCGTCTACGACGGAAAGTGTTTATAAAATGTTGTTATAAAATGTTGTTATTATAAACGTTCAGCGCTCAGCTCTTTGATGGTGTCGGTCTTCACCTCAACTCACGAAATGTTTTCCAGCAAGCAGTAATCAACCAACCAATTTAAAAGAGGATGTACGAATGAATTGCTGCTTTTTCAAAAAATTGTTCAACAAGAGATCAAACTATAGCTACGCTTCCCAGTACGAGTACTCTTGGCATAGCAGTGAGTCCGCGAGGCTATTGATACCATTTTGGAATGCTGCTGTGTGGGAGACCTTCTGCTTCAGCTGCACTTTCCATTCCGTCGCCGTCAGAAGTTTCGCCTTTCCTTCTGTAATCTGAGCAAGTCGTCTCTGATACCAATTTTCGCAATCGACCGACCAGTAACCAACATTGCATCCTCCCTTCTCCCATGTCGCGGCTTTCGGCCACCATGACCGTTCCTCCACTTGTGTTCCCCTTCCTGAGCAACATAGAAATAGTGTCAGTGTCTGGGCATGTAGGGAGATTCAGTAGAAAACACCCACCTGTTCTGACGAAGTACACACCGCATATCATATTCTCCGTTTGAACGTCCAGGGCGACATCGTCGACAACATAATACTTTTCGGCTTCCTCGATGACTGCGTAATTCGTCTTCGACGGACCACATGTGACAGATTTTGGATCCACGATGTCCTGTGCAAGTCTCCACAAAATACCACCACGCATGCGTGCAACGCGTCCCAACCTAGACCGCAAGAGATCATTCTTGGTCTCCTCGTATGCTGCATATTCAACCACATCGAATTGATGGCCTTGAGATCGGACACCAAGTGCTGCAATGCGTTTGTTTTCGATTGGAGGGGGAGGCCTGGTGCGCACAAGCTTGACTGTCGAGAATCGAATACCCCGTTCAAGAAGACTTCTTGCTATTGCTAGGATACCCGTTTTGATTTTCGCGGTAGATTTGGACAACGGTTGTTGCGTCGTATAATGCTAGGACCCACCATTGCCGGTAAAGAGGGGTGGCACGTATGCCAATCAAGTGTAAGTTCTTCCCCACCCTCTCGTATTGCCAGTTAAGGTGATGATGGATATCCTTGGCAAGTCGAGGTTCGAAGTCCCAGAGAGGGGGAAAAGCTCTGGGATTCTCTTTATTGGCAACAACAAAGTTGTAAACGTCTACTGCCGCTGGCGCAAGTTCATCTTCGACGAAGGCTTTCATCCCAAGACGAACCATGCAGTCAAATGTTTTGGTCACGTTGGAAGCGCAATTGTCATACTTTCTCATACGGGCGTCGGTAACATACGGAGTATTGGCACGAAAACCGTATCGAGTGTGAAGGACATTCTCCAATGACATTGTCTGCACCACATTGCGAGGCACGATGTCTCCAAAATAGTGCTTCACATCAGTGATATGAAGGTCGCGGCTAGCACCCTCAGATACTGTGGAAATAGCAGTGGGCAGCATGATGGCAGTGGAAAGTACTGTTGTTGTTGTCGAGGCTGAACCAGGAGGAATTGGCATTTGTGGAGGCAACGGTTGACGGGTGACGACATTGCTACTGTGTTTTCTGCGACGACGGAGACGATATTGGAGATACTGGTTCTGATGGCTGGTCTCCATAGTCGGATTCGTCGTCGTCGTCGTCGACCTGTCTAGGGAGCTCGAGATCCCATTCGTCCAGAAAGCCATAATAGGTACGACGAGCTCGATGTATGGCACCCCATCTCACTTTCCAATCCCGACGCGGCACCAGGTTTCTCAGTTCGTGCCCACCCGCACAACATACCCACTCAAACATCGCGACTCCAACAGTTGGCTCCCCCAAAGTGAAATCAAAGTTCTCCCCTACGGCCTGTACCTCTCTCTGGGTGCGAGCTTCACGTTCGCTCTCGCTCTCGTGAGAAACGAATTCGTTCTCTTCATCAGCCATTCGCTTTTTGAATTCAGACATTGTTTCGCGTGGTAGCTGGCGTGATGCTGTCGAAGGAACAGGAAGGGGTGCAGTCGTCGTCGACAGAGTGGAAGAATCACCAGAAGCATCGATATCCATCTGAAGACTTGAATCGAAAGCCTCGGTTTCCAATACTGCATCAGGAGGAGTCTGTTTGTCAGACGTGGCGTCAGAGCGAGTCTTTGGCGCGGGTTGCGCACCAAATGCCATGGCCGCTCGTGCCTTGGATTGTTTTGTGTCTGACTCGGTAGGAAAGTATTTCTTCATGTACTCAGTGTCAAGAACCGGATAAGGCTGGTAAACCCCACCAAATCCATAAAGGCACGTGTGCTATTTTGAACGCAGGGAAGCTAATTGCCCAGACCGAATGATACCCATTAACATAGGCTCCTGGGCGGAACCCAGGTGAGAAATCACAGATAAATGACTTCTGAAGTTCCGTGAGCCACTGCGCGTATACGCCTTGCTCACGACAGGCAGTGACCCACCCCGGTTCACGAAGCTCGGTGTCGGACTCGGACATGTTAGAAGCGATGGCAAAAGAACACAATGCAGAGAGGCAGATGAAAGCATATATAGCTCTATAGGCAACAGCAAGGAGATTATCGTCGTTGTTGTAAGAATCGGTGTAACCGCAACTACTAGGTAGGAAAAGTACACCCAGCTCTCTGTTGTCAGGATACCGTCGTTTCATAAGGAATGTAGCTAGGCCGCATAGCGCGGTCTCCAGACGTTGCCATGAGCTGATAACATTCGGGTGAAGCCGTCTCCTCGGGTAATGGCCGCGTGAAACTGACACGATTGGGAGAGGTCGAGCAGTGAGTGACGTCCAAGCGCGAAAAAATAGCACCTTCGAACCTCGGCCTGACGGGCCAGAATGCGAGATATGGATAGAGGTTAGACATCCAGCGGGGTTTAACGAAATCAGAAAAACGAAAGTTGGCTGGGATTTGTGCGTCAAAGCGAGGAATTGGTGTCTGTAGAGTGGTAACGTTCGGTGTTGACCAGTACCCAAACAGTTCGGGGTCATAAAACACTTTCGAGTCTACGAATTTCTCCATCTCGACGCTTGAAGCAAATATTAGTTTGAGTAAAAGGTCGAGTACACATGAAGGCTTACCAATGATCAAATGTCTTCAATTACAAGAGGGCCGTCGTAGACGTCCAGAAACGAGTCCAACGTAGGACCAAGCGAATCGATGAAGTGCAGAGGTGAAAGCTGATGAAGTGTAGGTAAGAGAGTGCGGCGGAATGGCTGAATGAACAATTGCGCACCTTATGAGTTCAGTTTCGTATCCCTGTGATTATGTTGCTTTCTGCACTTCAATATAAACCGTTCGTGCACGTTCGTACCCCCAGTAGTCGCAAAGATCGGTTGAGGCTATCAAAAGGAACGAGAAGTTTACTTCTCGTAGCTTCTGAATACGGGCGTCGAGTCTTGAAGGTGTCACGCACAGGGAGGGTGAAAGAAGTTGTACTTCTTGCAGCCTGATCGTCGTGGTACTGAACAAAGCTGAACAAAGGACAAAGACGCTTCAAAAGCTGTGCTGTGGGAACTTTCGTCACGATGCCGCGGCAAGCCACTTACGTACACTTTTCGTTGGTGGGGTTAGGGGTGGTAATTTTCACATTGCATTTTAGGAGCCGTCGTGGACGGATAAGTCTCGAGCACAGAACCTGGTTGCTTCGAAGAATATACATACATTTGGCTAAAGTACCATTACGGTCTCTCTTTCCTCAGCACGACGATATACTTACTAGGTGGCGAACAGAGTTAGCAATAAGAAAACGAGCTGATATTACATCGACATCCGCATCCGAGAACTTAATTTCTACACTCAGCAAATGCTCGTATCTGTGAGATGCGGACACGCTGCATTGCAATCGTAACAGTCAGCACTCGAAGTAAATTTTTGAACATAATGGTTTACGCACGACATACGGTGAGCATGTACTCTCAAAGTGCGAGGCCCTCCTCCGTCTGACGATGGTAATGCAGGGGTGCCTTCAAAAGACAACGTCGTCATCGAATACACTGACATCTATCAATTGGGAGCGGAAGCACATGACCTACATTCTCCGACTGCGTTGTCCTGAGCGTAAATCTTGTACAATGAACAAAAGTCGATTCTTCACAGATACCAGACAAAGGGTTACATGTGTAATACAGCACGGGCCTTGTGAAGGGAGGTTAAGTGTGACCGTCGTCGACGGATGCCACGAGTATGCACTCACCAAAAAGACAGAGAATTCATGCAGTACAAGCCTTGTCGGGGATCGAACCCGAGCATTCTACACACACCGAACAATGAATGACGGCCACGTCGCCACAAGCCTTGTTGGGGTGGTCGGTTGTTGTTGTGAGAAGAATTTGTTGCAGGTGACCACCAAGTATAGTGCGGATAGCTGCAGAAAGATCGGGGACGCGTAGGAGAAGGAACAAGAAGGTTTACTTCTTGTTGCTACAAGTGAGTTGGTCTTGTGGAAGAAGGGTAGGGTACAAGAAGTGTACTTCTTGTAGCCTGTCGTCGTGGTACTGGACGAAGGAGGGATCAAAGCTGTGCTGTGGGAACTTTCGCCAACGACGCCGAGGCGAGTGCCGCGGTATGCCCAAATCGGCAGTGTTGCAGTTCTCAGTCGTGCGTCCGTGAATAAGGGTGGGTTTTCATTCACAAACAAGAACGGACAAACATCAAACTATGAATCCTCCGAGTCATACATCCACGTCGTACTGCCCCGTCTTTCCTTGCGCCTGTGCACTACAAATGTGCTTGGACACAAGTCACACATAGTACTCATCCGGATCTGGAAATACGAATATGGTGTTCTGCAGATCCTCATATCTGTGAGCGAGATGCGGGCACGCTGTACTATACTCCAAGCGTAACAATTAGCATCAAAAGTAAACGAAATTGAATAGGATTAATACGCACGATACACAGTGAGCAAGAACCCTCAAACTGTCTATCAGCTCCGGTTTACGAGGCCTCCCATCTGATGTGAGGGCAATGATTATTGAGGAGTGCCTCCAAAAGACAACGCCGTCTTCGGCTCGAGTGCAATGACCATTGCATGTATCAATTGGAAGCGGACCCGGACCGAAGCCGATGACCCAGAGGTATTCTGGTTCTCCGTCCACACTGGCCTGAGCGTAAATCTTTTGCGATGTCACTGGACCGGTATGCTGGAAATAGTGCGAGTTTATGAGTGCATCATAGAACGCTACATTCCACCCCATGGGGTGTTCGTCGACAATGAGAGGAAACGGGGATGCGTTCGTCGAGTCGTGAGCAAGATAAATCCCGTGGTAGAGTCGCTGATCAGGCTAACATAACAAACAACAGGTAAGTCACGCAACGACAGTGTTAGGATTCAACAACAGACATACCCGTATCAAGAGCTCCAAATCATGATCAATCTGACGGTCGACACTTGCTCGGTCCATGTGGATTGTACTGAACGCATTTTGAGATGGCTTTTTAAGTCAGACCGTTCTGTGGCTGAAGGCGGAAATTACCTGTTTTGATATGGCTAAAAAAAGTGGCGCAGGTAACAGCATGTAAAGAAGCCGAATTATATGAATTGCAGCGTTGTACAGACGTGAAGTGCGTAAGAATAGGTACAGTGCTTGATCTAAGAATCCACATCCATGGGCTCCTCCTCATCCGAGTCATCCTCATCCTCCCATGTCGGTTTCTTTCGGCACAAGATCCGCGGAGCAGGGCCGGTAGTACCACGAGGAAGGCGCTCAAAGCCTTTCACCTTCTGTTGCGTACTCCACAATTTATCGGAGCACGCATGAGGTATCCAATATAGCTGGAACACCCTTCTGCGAAGCTCGCTCCGTAGAGCAGCTGCTGTCTTCCGTTTCATCCCCGACGTAAGTTCCTTCCAGTTCCTATAGTACGTGCACTGCGTGTAGTTTTGAATCTTCAAAGATGCCTCATGGCCCTTGAGGGGGAACAGGTGATTGAACGCAAGTTCGTAATCTCCTTTGGACGCAACTTTCCATCTACACGCTGTCCAGTTGTCTGACAACGTAAGATTCATGTAAAGGTCTTCTGTAACTGTGACGCGTTGGCCTGGGGGTATTTTCAGGTAACCCGATCCACCTTTCGGTGATGGTGACTTCACAGCAAGATCAATCAGGAACTGCCTCCACAATTGAGACGCCACTTCATCGATGTTACCGCTGACACTCGGCACACTTTCGCGTTCCCCCGACTCGTCCTCCATATCTGACCCCTCCACTCTAAGCGGCGGAGGAAGCGCATGCCCTTTCGAGGCCAGATCGAACGTGATGCTTGGTGAGTCGGACTCGCCAGCGATAGGAATGAAAGTCGGAGTTCTTCTGCTTTTGTTCGACACGAGCCGGTGAGGGTGAACTGTATCTCGAGGAAGCAGTCCCTTAGGATCGAACTTGTAGCGTATATCTTCCCTCGTAGCATTGAATAGATAACGGAAATCCTCATCGGGGAGCCAGGCATCAGGGGCTACCCGCATTCTTGGCACATCGAATTCTACCACAATACGACGGAGAAATATTGCCCCGTACGGATTATATGGAAGTACGGGATTGACATCGTCACCTGAGAACTCATCGTCATCGTCATCGTATCCCGCCGCCGAAGTGAACAACACCGTATTGAGATCTATCTCAAATGCATCGGTGAGAGGAAGGACTGTCCGCATAAGGCTTCTTGCCGCGGATCCATCGTCGGGACGAGCATGAAGGCCATTCAGCAGCCAAACACATGCGGCCGTTAGGTAGAGTGCCTCGTTGATGACGCGCTTGCGAGGGTCACTGAGTGCTTGCTGCATTAGGACACGACTGATGGCTTCAACACGGTACGACCTGAAATTCCTACACACAGGTTAGCCCAAGTTCGTTGTCGATCATTACTAGCAAAGACTTACCACCACACTGATCGTCGGAAAGATAACAAAGAACCAAGGACAACATTGCGTGATACCTTCAGGAGAACCTCTGTGGCATATTTGAAAGGAACTCGGATTTCGATGCGAGCGTTGGATGCACTATCAGTGATGGCATTCTTATACAGATTGAATAGCCCCTCAACGAAGGCAGGGGGTTGGGTAGAGCCCATAGCCGAGGCAATATCAATCGCCTTCCCGTGATGTTGTCCGTCCGGATTGTAAGTGAGTGCCTTGTCCGTGGTGTACATCTGTAGATATGCGGCCTCGTATTGTCCTCTCCCGTGAGTCCCGGGCTCAATCCTACACCCAGACACAGCCATGAGATGACTGACGATGTCGCGGGAATATTTCGAGCTACCCAATGACGTGATGCGGCTAGCATCACGGTCAGGGATATTCAGGACTTCACGCACCATGTGGAAATGCGATGAAGTCATCCACTGGAGGCACCGTTCGTCTTCGCTGCAGTACTCGACTCCAACGTCAATCCACCAGTTTCCATTCCGTAACGCTTCCTCAGGTATCTTCGCTTCCTCCATGTAGGCTCGTAGACTCTCCTCGGCTGCTCGACGCCTCATGGTGTGTTTGGTCCCGAGCTTCGTGCCGCGGATAGTATGAGTGAAAAAGAAATCTTGTGCCCACAAGACATCAAACTCCGCCAGCTTAAAACGAAGTTTGGCTGCGAGTTCGGGAACTACCCAGTCCGGGATCATCTTCGTTTGATAGGCCATATGGCCTGATCTCTTCCTGGCGCGAAAGATCTCGTCGCGATATGTGGCAGGCCAGTCGCCCTTGTCGTGTGGAAGCAGTTCTGCGATAGCGGGGCGAAGACCTTTCTCATAGAAAGCGACTCTCTGATCAGCCGAGAGCTGTGGTCGGAGAGAGCCCTCACCCGCCAGAGTCGGGAAGAAGATATGGATTTGGTGTCGCATTCCCCAACTTCCGATTTGAAAGTTTGGTATACGATGCAGCGCTACATGCTTGTGACCCTAATTGAAGTTAGCTATATGAAGAAGTCTCGAATTATGACGATGGTACTCACATTCCTTTGCCGCACTGGGTACGTTAAGTGAATGCTCGTTTTTAGGACTTCCGCCGGGTTGGGGATTGGAGCGATGTTGACTGTACCCTGGACAAGGATGTCATTGGTGATTCCAATGACAGAGTCATAGTCTCGAGTGACGGAGATGCCAGGATTCTGGCCAGTTTGGAAAGCGTTCCGCGTAGGGTCGATGACAGCCTGGTGCCCTAAACCCACATGTTCTCCGGTAAGGAGAAAGCGCTGGAACTGGACATTGTCCTCTTCATCAAGCTCTTTCGCCGCACGTATGTAGTCTCGAAGGGAGTACGCTTTCGGGGGTAGTGTAGAATACAAGTTTGGGGAACATTGTAGATGGCGGGTTGGCACAAAATTCAAGTAATACGAATGTTACGAGTGCAGAGTTCCAATGGAAAAATTGGGCAGGTGTACTTTTTGAGCGAAGACTGGTCATTTTATAGTACTTATCGCAACAACAATCGTACAGAGTTATCAAATGAAAATAGTTCTATCGTGACTTGAGTACAAAGGAACTTCCACCGATAACGAGGATGCACTGAGGACGAGATTGGCGTGAGGAATGTAAGCGAGCTTCGAGTTACACGATTAGAAGATTGTACTCACAAGTAAGGATATCCGTCGACGACGTAAAGAAAAACAACAAAACCCCCCCTTCTAACCCAGGAAAGTAACCCAGGAAAGGATCCGTCCAGGAAGGATGCACAGAGGGTGCGTGTACCGTCGTGTATAGAGGAGCTTGTTGCATGGCATCGTGCCCGGAGATGTAAATGAAAAGAAGCTTGAAGGAAAGGAAGTAGGCCTGGAAAGAGACGTAAGTTCAAATGATAAGTATGCATGCATGGGGAAGGACTGTACAAGGATCCGTCCAGGAAGGATGAACAGAGGGTGCGTGTATCCATCGTGTATAGAAGAGCTTATTGGCGTTGTATACGATGAATGAAGAAGGGAGCTTGAAGAAAAGGAAGTAGGCCTGGAAAGAGACGTAAGTCCAAATGATAAGTATGCATGCATGGGGAAGGACCGTACAAGGATCCGTCCAGGAAGGATGCACAGAGGGTGCGTGTACCGTCGTGTATAGAGGAGCTTGTTGCATGGCATCGTGCCCGGAGATGAATTCCAAGCAGGACAAGAGCGGCGCGAGGATAGTTGGTTGAGTTAGTTAGTTATAGTTATAGTGCCTAGGCGTGTTTGATCGATCACCCGTGTCGAGAGTGAACTCTCGCCAGGGGTTAGGGAAGGGGTAAGACCCGTGTCGAGAGTAAACTCTCGACAAGGGCACTGACGGAGGAGGTAGCCACGATGAAGGGTGAGAGGGACTCCGAGGTCAAACGCCGAAGTCAGTTTAAGACTCCGCTTGAAATAGAAGATTAGATTAAGATGATCGCGCTTCTAATCATCGTATGGAAGCCTCAGCCAAATAGATGCAAGCCAGCGATCATCTCTTCATCTAATCTTTATATCGAAGCCTCAGCCAAACAGATGCAAGCCAGCGATCATCTCTTCATCTAATCTTTATATCGAAGCCTCAGCCAAACAGATGCAAGCCAGCGATCATCTCTTCATCTAATCTTTATATCGAAGCCTCAGCCAAACAGATGCAAGCCAGCGCTCATCTTAATCTAATCTTCTATTTCAAGCGGAGTCTTAAACTGACTTCGGCGTTTGACCTCGGAGTCCCTCTCACCCTTCATCGTGGCTACCTCCTCCGTCAGTGCCCTTGTCGAGAGTTTACTCTCGACACGGGTCTTACCCCTTCCCTAACCCCTGGCGAGAGTTCACTCTCGACACGGGTGATCGATCAAACACGCCTAGGCACTATAACTATAACTAACTAACTCAACCAACTATCCTCGCGCCGCTCTTGTCCTGCTTGGAATTCATCTCCGGGCACGATGCCATGCAACAAGCTCCTCTATACACGACGGTACACGCACCCTCTGTGCATCCTTCCTGGACGGATCCTTGTACGGTCCTTCCCCATGCATGCATACTTATCATTTGGACTTACGTCTCTTTCCAGGCCTACTTCCTTTTCTTCAAGCTCCCTTCTTCATTCATCGTATACAACGTCAATAAGCTCTTCTATACACGATGGATACACGCACCCTCTGTTCATCCTTCCTGGACGGATCCTTGTACAGTCCTTCCCCATGCATGCATACTTATCATTTGAACTTACGTCTCTTTCCAGGCCTACTTCCTTTCCTTCAAGCTTCTTTTCATTTATCGTAGACAGGATCGTATCGTTATCGTTAGTTCTTTCCCAGCACGGGTGAGAATCCGACTAACCTTTCGTGCCCCAGATTAGCTCCGCTCCGTTCAAATTTGTCGCCATCTTGTTTTTCTTTACGTCGTCGACGAAGGTTAATGAGGCGGTGGGGTTGAATGGATGTCATGTGAAGCTTGCTGGCCTTGTCTCCAGAATGTCGTCTTGGACGAAGTTCTCTGTACAAGTGCCGCAGCTGGTTGCTCAATATTTTCTGACGAGCACCCGCTACAAAATCTGTTTACTATAAATTCAACTCGTTACCCCCAGGAGATATCCGTATCGCTACTCTCCTGTACACTTTACTTTTCAAATATCATCCAAACTCTCTTGTCGTTATGCCCAGTCATACCGCCGCTAGTGCACTCGTGAAACTCTTTTTCTTGACACAAGGATGCGAACACCCCTGGGACTGGCCTGTTTGGCAGGAGCTCACTGGTGTGAAGCACGGGCTTTTTCCTGCGGACGACAGCTTGCTTCCAGCAGGTTGGACCCGGGAGGACGCCAACGACGTCAACGCTTACTTCCTCATGTACAACAAGATTGACACGGAGGAAAAGAAACACAAGTTCGCTACCAGCACCCGAGGAGCGAATATACCTGGTCGGAACAAGTGGAACAAGTGGATCACTCGGTGTTGGGGGAAGTGGGGTGTCCACAACATCGTTGTCGAATGCCTTCAGAAACACGGCGTCCATCCGATGCAGCAGCTTGTTGACGATCCCGACGTAGAGGGGGAGTATTTCGGTGCTGAGCAATATATTCCAATCGCCCTCGAGAGCATTGCGATGGCTCTATTCGGCGTCGAGGCATTTGGTAGCGGTGAACGCCTGCGTCTTTCGTATGCGCTTCGGAAAGCGTTGACGATCATTGTTCAACGTTCCTGGGCCCGCATTCGCAAGCATATGGTGCTCGACAAGTCCCGGCTTGCGAAGATCAAGGAAGCTGCTATTAAAGCCTTCGAAGGTAAATTGTTCCCGCACAATTCGTGGACTACCTTGAACTAAACGTCGCTACAGCTCTCAACGAAGGAAACCCGACAAAGGCGAAAATCATTCGTACTATTCGCGCAGTCGCTAAATGGAACGATATTGCGCAAGTTTACGACACTGACGAGAACAAATCGACGGCGTCGGACATGCTCTCCGAGCTCAATGAGATATTGGCTGCCCTAGGAGCCAAAGTCACGAAGCCGAAACCTATCAAGGGTAAACGTGCGTGCCTGCCTATCATTGATTTTTTTTCTCTTAGACTGACATTCTCCTAGGAATTTGCAAAGCGAATATGAAGATTTTCGAAAGCCTTGCAACGCCTGCAGATTTGTTAGAGCTGCTGGGCATCTATCGCGAGTACTTTTCCTCCAGCGTCGACGACACCGGACCCATCATGTCGCAAATCTCGAATCTCTCTGTTCAACTAAGTGATGTTGTAGCCGGAGATTTGGGCATGGAGATGGAGGGCAAAATTCCTCCCGACGACCTTGCTCGGAGCCTCGGCTTCATTCGCAACAATCTTCCCCATCAATTCAATTCCTTCCGTCACAAAACCGGCAGTGTGTCCCCATGGGAGAACCCAGAATTGTTTAAAACTGGCCAGTCTGATGCCGTCGCCCCTCTCGCGCTTCATTGGCATCAACTTGCGGGCATCCACTCCATCATACGAAGCGTGTTCAATACCATGCCTTCTCTCGACCACTGCAATGGGATGCTCGTGTGTGACGAAGTTGGTCTTGGAAAGACCGCCTTATGCATTTCGACCATAGCTTTCTTGAACCAAGCTGTCATTCTTCAGCAGCACAAGCAACCACTTCCCCCGATTCTTCGTAAGTACAGATGACGTTATTCTGCATTTTGTTCTCATATTTTCTGTCAGAAAACTTCAAGTATCTCAAAGGACGCGAGCACATTGAATCTCTTCCACATCTTATCATCACTCCTGGTACTCTTCGAGCACAGTGGGTGCGTGAACTCAGAACCCTCCTTCTCCCCAAAAGTGTGGACATCTTTGTCTACGATTGTCCTCGCAGTGGTAATGCGGAGTTCTGGAGTCCAGAGGGACCGTTCCAATCGTCGAAACATTCACCCTCAAATAAGATAATTGTCACTACACATTCGGTAAGCATGTTCATATTCTAATGAAACCGCCAGTTGACTGACTACAACTCTACAGGCTCTTCAAAATGAGTTTCTATGGGGGCATAAGTCTTCGACTAGTGGCTCGGTCCGAGCCCAACGTCCGTGGGAGCTCCCTGAACAGACTCGACCCGTTGATGGGACAATATTCAACCAAAACTTCTTGTCAGTGACGATAGACGAAGTTCACGAGATGAGAAATATTGGTGTCAAACACTACGCAGCTTTGCGTATCCTAGAGCAGGCTGAGGTGAGGCTTGTGCTCACGGGCACGCCTCTTTTGACTTCTCCAAAAGTAAGGATAATATTCTGGTGTTCCATAAGAGAAAACGAGTTCATCTTGTTTCCATAGGATCTCGTAGCCATGGGACGGCTTGTCGGGGTCAAGCATTTCTTCACCGATCTCGCTGTCCAAGAAGCAAAGGAAGACACCGCTGCTGTCCGACGTGCGAAGAAATTAGATGACGACGGTCTATCTCTCCAAACGGAGCAGATCAAATCCGTTCGACGAATACATCACCAATTTCTTGGTCACGTTCTGAGACGTACCACGGAGAGTGTCAACTGGGAAGGCAAAACTCTCCTCGATCTCCCTCCTCATAAAGATATTGTGGGAGTGCTCACTTTGACTGAGAGGGAGTCTGCAATCATCGCCGAGATAGCCAAAGAAGCCAGGGAGAAGTGAGTACTGTCGTTGTGGCTCACTGACATTGTTCTGATAGAACTTATTTAGCGTCGCATCTGCAAATGACTCTGGACGGTTCATGACTAGGGTACGGTTCCTATGCGCTCTGGTACTTTGTATTAACCCTAACACTTCTTGGCGCAGAAATTCTATATGGAGTATCGCAACGCCGTAGGGTACGCAAAGACTGATCCAGACGAGCCGAATCCTACTTTCAAGTCCCTTAAGGAATGGGAGCCTTTAAAATCCACCAAGATGGACACCTGTGCGAAAATATGCCGACACTATCTTGCCTGCGACCAAGTTCCAGATGTTGACTTTGTCGATGGAACACCAATCTTCCCACCGATCCCTCGTTTCGACCCTAAGCTCGGGCACACGCGGAACCGGAGAGTGCTCATCTTCTCCGAGTTTCCGTCGAGGACGCCTCTTCTTAGAAACGTAAGGCTGCTTTGCATGTCTTCAGGCTCGGTTTCACTGACTCTGCTTCAAGGTTTTGGAGTTATACAATGTTCAAAGTCTATCAATCGACGGATCGATGTCATACGAAAAGCGTGATAAGATAGTGGCCGACTTCCACGTTGACGTTAGCCCAAGAGTCTTTATCTTCTCTAGTGTTGGCTCTGCTGGGCTGAACCTCTCCATCGCTGACGTTGTGATTTTCTTCGTGAGTGTTCTGAAAACTCAAAATCCTCCGGTTTTAACTTCGCATCAGGACCAGCCGTGGAGCGCTCAAGATGAACGTCAAATTCGTGGACGTGCGCACCGTCAGCCGCAGAAATCGGTCGTCAAGTGTATCTATCTGTTGGCAGGTGATTCATCCGA
This sequence comes from Omphalotus guepiniiformis, assembly GCA_028554645.1. Classification (NCBI taxonomy): domain Eukaryota; kingdom Fungi; phylum Basidiomycota; class Agaricomycetes; order Agaricales; family Omphalotaceae; genus Omphalotus; species Omphalotus guepiniiformis. Next base: position 24,638 of record JAQOOI010000062.1, read on the forward strand.
CATTTTGATGAGCAACATGGCTCGGGGTAAGGCAGATATGTTAGAAGCTTTCGTAAACAAAGATTTGGGTCGCGGTAGGTTTTCAGCATGGCGATTTGTGTGGTCCTTTTGTTGACACGTATATCCAGAGCTTCATGACCTCCTAAGTGGCAAAGCTCTAGATGAGTCTGGGGATGCATCCGATTGTGCAGAGTCCGAAAAAGAGAAAGACGAACGTGTAGGGGGAAAACGAAGAAGGCAAGTCAAGAAGCCCCGAGACTCTCAGAAAGGAAAGGTCAAAGGCTCTCGCAAACGCGCTGACCCTCCTGAAGACACCGCTCCGAAAGACGACACGGAGGTGATTGGTGCCCAACTGCAGAAGGAAATGGTCATCAACGATGCCGACGTTTCGCTAGGGTCGATTGATTACGACGGCGACATGGACATGTCGTTTGGTGCCTCAACCGACCCCGACACTGATGGGGTACATCCTTCAGACGGCGATGTGGACATGCCTTTTGGCACTTCAACCGATCCCGAAACTGACGGGACCCATCCTTCAGATGTTGAAGGTCTCAGTCTCCCTGAAGGTAAGTGTCCCGATTTCATTCAGTTATATGTCGCTGATCTTTTCTCTAGATGAGGGTAGATCTACGTCGGATAGTGATGTTATGAGTATGAGGATGCGGGTGCCCATAGATGGTGAGGTTGAAATCTATGTTTCCTTGTGCTATGCTAATATGATGACATAGATGGCGACGTGGACGACGATATTTTCTGTGCTCCACCATCCAATCGTGCGGGTGGCAAGGCTTTGAACCAGGGAGACCCAGGGTCTCAAAGCTCTGATTCAAACAACGACGCCCCAGACCCTAAGCGCCCCAGAGCAGGAACTATTTCAACAGAGGAGCGAAGTCGTCTCAACGAAGCTGTGTCAAGGACGGGTGAACTTTTCTGTGTCTAAATCATGACGTCTGGGCTACAACTTCTCTTCACAGATGCGAACAATTTTTTCAACCCTCCCCGCCAATCCAAAGAGAGTCCGTCAACGACGGAAGGAGAAAAGGCTGGGCAGACAGGCAAGCATTGTGGCACCTTTCCGTCTGTACAATTGGACTAAATTGCAACATTTTTTACAGACGGGACCACGCTGCTCGCTCGTCTACCGAATCTACTACACCCGTCGAAGAATGGGAACACTTTGTCGGTCCCGGTCCACCATGCCAATATGAAGTCGTCGAGGACGGATGAAGATAATGAAACGCGTTGCGGGCAAACAGGTGTGTACCGAGAGTTGCTCCTTTTTTCTATGCTGAAGCTTTTCTATGTAGATAAAGATGCTTTGCGAGAGATGCCTGGGCCGCAATCACAGGGTAGAATGCCTCTCTGGGCGCACGAACCGCCTTCCTCTCTTGCTACTCAAGCACATTCTTCTGGGCGTAAAGGTAGTTTCAGTTATTGCAAACGCGTGAATGTCCTGAAATATGCGTTGCAGATAAACCTCAAATCACGCAGCACAACCCATTTTCCCGCCACGAGATTAGCCAGTCGCAGCCAGCGGCTTCGTCTCAAGCTCCCGTCACGCAACGCAACCCCTTTGCCCGCCGCGACACTAGCCAGTCACAGCCTTCGTCTCAAGCTCCTGTAGCGCAACGCAACCCCTTTGCGCCCCGGGAGACTAGCCGGTCACAGCCTGTGGTTTCGTCTCAAGCATCCGCGTCGTCGAGCTCTCAAGCTGTCCCTAGGCCTCTTGCCTCATCTTCAGTTCCAGCACCTAACAAAGGTATGAAAAGCCAACCAACTTCAATTTGAATATGAATGCTCATAGAGCTGATGATTTCGTAGCTTCTCTTCCATCGAATCTCGGATATAAAGATCTAGCACCAGAACACCGTCGGGCGGGTAGGCTCGAAGATGAGGACGAGGATATTTCACCACCTCGCCATGTTTTGAAAACCGCTGTGAGTGCTCAGAAGAAGAAACGTCGGGAGAACACAAAGTGAGCGTTGGATTAGTATTGTGTCACGAACTTTTTGTAGCAAAGCAGATTGTTGTTTCGTAGATAGTGTGAATGGATTGACTTTCGTGAATTCTTGAAGAGGACTTTGTTTACGATGGCAACGATTGGTATGGGTAGGATGGTAAGTTGTCTACGACGGCAGCATTTGGTCCTTCCGGGTCTTCAGTTAGCACAAAGGAGTGGGTCGAGGTGCCGAGAAGTGTGCTACTGCTAGCGCGCACAAGTTTGACTCCCATGAATGAGACTTATCAATTGTCGTCAATCTGTCTACGATGTTTCATAGACGGTGTTACATGAAGGGCCTTCCGCTGTCCACTGCACTCTGCAAATTCTACTGCGAGGGTTGGAGTTTTATCTGTTTTGTTGTTCCTAACTGTTTTTGTGAATCCGTCTAAGACATTTCCACAGATCTGTTTTGTATTGGGTTTGTATATTGTCTACATCAGTGTATGTACATAGATGGGAAAATAACAAAAACAAAATACATGCATCTGTTCCTTTCCTTCTAGGACAGAAAGTTTTGATGTGTATCACTGTAAGTAGCTGCATATCAGTATATGTGCATCCAATTTCATTCAAGTAACATAGCCAAGTATATTCAACTGTTTGATTCCTTCCAAGAGGGAAAGTTTGTGTGTATTAAGTATATGTTTTAGTCCTTCCAGAAGGGAACATTTCTGTGTGTATCACTGTAAGTAGCTGTATATTAATGTACAGGCAGCCAGTTTCTTTCATGCATTATAGCTAAGTATGTGCAACCCTTTTTTGCCTTCCAGGAGGGAAAGTTTTTGTGTGTATCACTGTAAGTAGCTGTATATTAATGTACATGCATCCAATTTCTTTCATGCAGTATGGCTAAGTGTGTGCAACTGTTTCTTTCCTTCCACGAGGGAAAGTTTCTGTGTGTATCATTGTAAGTAGCTGTTTTTCAAGGTACGTGCATCCAATCTCTTTCATGCCGCATAGCTAAGTGTGTGCAACTGTTTCTTTCCTTCCAGGAGGGAAGATTTCTGTGTATCACTATAAGTAGCTGTATATCAATGAACATGCATCCCATTTTTTCACGCAATATAGCTAAGTGCATGCAACTGTTTCTATCCTTCCATGAGGGAAAGTTTCTGTGTGTATCACTGTAAGTAGCTGTATATCAATGAACATGCATCCCATTTTTTCACGCAATATAGCTAAGTGCGTGCAACTGTTTCTATCCTTCCACGAGGGAAAGTTTCTGTGTATCACTGTAAGTAGCTGTATATCAATGAACATGCATCCCATTTTTCACGCAATATAGCTAAGTGCGTGCAACTGTTTCTATCCTTCCACGAGGGAAAGTTTCTGTGTGTATCATTGTAAGTAGCTGTTTTTCAAGGTACGTGCATCCAATCTCTTTCACGCCGCATAGCTAAGTGCATGCAACTGTTTCTATCCTTCCACGAGGGAAAGTTTCTGTGTGTATCATTGTAAGTAGCTGTTTTTCAATGTAAATGCATCCAATCTCTTTCATGTATCAATGTTTGTAGAAGCATATCACAGTATTGTGTTGTAATTTGCATTTTTGTGTCCAAGTGAGCAATTCATTCAGAGTCGATCTCCCCTACTGTAGTTCCCTATCCATCCCCTACTGTATCTCTATATCCAGCCCCTATCCCAAATTTTGATTCAGCCCCTACCCAGACCCTAAGTGTCTTATATAACCCCTAACCCCTTTCTTCACGCTCGTTATTCTCCTCTCCTCCTTGCTCCGCCCAAAGCGATCGGTATTGTGTTAGGGTCATTGTATTTCTTGGAGATAAGCTCTAAGACGTACTCTCTATCGAGTGATTACTAGGCGGTACTTCTTGGAGATCAGCTCCAAGAAGTTTTTTCGAGCTCTCCTCCTCCATTGGCCGTGTTTTTGGAGATACGCTCTAAGTAACACATTCGCAGTCTCCAGCCACAAACGACGTACCGAAGTCTGTACGCATCTCTGGTCCGTCGCGTGTCGATCGCACTCTTAAGCTATAAAGCTCCTCAAATTCGTCGACGACGAACCTCGTCTGTCTCACAGTCTCTCCATTTCCTTTTCAAGATTCCAAATGTACGTCCCCGTTTCTCTCGATAAATATGCTGTCTTTGACGCCGGTTACGGTCTTTAGTGCTGTTCGTTTCGCCGTTGACGAACCCCGTACAACTGTCGCCCTACAATACTTTGTTTTATTGACCACCTGATCTTCAACGTACGTGCCCATTCTTAAATATGCCTTCTAATCTCTGAAATTGCCGTCGTCTATAGATGAATTCTGAAATTGAAATTGTCCCTACCACGGTGTACTTTGACGAAGCCCTGTTTGGCATATGGTCCTCTCCCAATGTATCTTCCCTTCGTTTGCCCATTCCTGCTTTCGATAGAGACGTCCCCTCCAATACCTCATACTCAGACTTTGCTCGGCCTCGCTGGCTATGCAACTTCTACCCTTACCTGGCGTTCTGGCCCCTTAATGCAAAGCTTACCGGACCACTTTTCACGCGTCTAAGCCCTCTCCATTTGTCAACAGACGGTGTTGCTGACCGTACATCCTTACTGGGTCGACGGAGGCTGGCAGCTAATATAATACACTCGTGGTTGCGGTTGGAGGAGGCGCTTCTCGACTTCGCATACTTTCTCCTTAATCGCAAGTTTCCCGGCGCCTCGGAGCTAGGCGTCTTAGTACGTCCCAGTGATTGTGGATATATGGCCACATATGAAACCGATACAGGCGTTGTACGTGCAACAAACCGGGCGAGAAATGCTTTCCTTGCACTTTCTGCCATGTGCTCTTTTGCAATTGCAGCCAACATGTCAAAGAAGGACTCTGAACTTGCGGAACCAGCATGGGTTACTGCATGCCGGGAGAAAGGAGTACATGCCCAGTGGCTAGCCGAACTTCAGAAGTCGTTTGTGTGCGATTTCTCTGCTGGTCTCCGCCCCGGTGCATATGTGAACGCGTACCATTCGACTTGGGCTAGAGCTTTCCCCGCGTTCGTGCATGCAAACGTACCTCTTTGGATCTGGTGGGGCCACTCGCCCCATCCGGTCCTTGACACACGATATATGGCCAAATACAAACCCTCCGAGTCACAGGTAAAGGTAGCCAAAACCCGTAGCACCTTTATCTATGATCCCAACAACAATGCTTCTCACTCAATGTTCGACGACGACTTCACTCATCCAGAAACGGCAACGACAGATCAGTCAAGGGATTTCGAGTCCTCTGACCTCCCCACCATTTCCTTATCCACTCGTCAACTCCCAGACGAAATGTTCGAGGATTTCCGTGCGCGTATGGACAAGGAGGCAGCAGATTTCAAGTCCAACGAGAACGAAGAAGAGGAGCTGGAGCGAAGGGGAAGGGAGGCTGATGCGCAGGGTGAGAGGTGTGATCCCATGCTAATAGAACCTACGATTGGTAAAGCCATGTTTGAGTGGACTATGGGCACAGATGGACGCCAGATTCGGAAGTTCATTCCACTATCCGAGTGGAGGATCAAATGGCGCTCCGTGGGCTTCATGCGGCGACGGTATTATGGTTTTCTGGACGAGTGGGACCTTGAACCGGCATCCAGCGATGACACTTCTGTCGACATAATGGAAGAGTTAATTAGTCCACGTTCTCCCTCCATCATTTTTTCCTCTGATGACGACTCTTTGCTCACTTCTCGCACTCCACTTCCGGAAGACTTTCCTATTCCCCCAAGCACAGACAACAGCGTCACACCGTCCGCGTTGGTTGCAACGTCGAGGTATTTTTCGCAGCCTGGCGACGTGGCGAGTGCTTGTCGGAAGGATGTGGAACAATTGTTTGCCGACGCTGTCCCGGCCAAAAAGGTCGATACCATGACTATTGAGCAGGTCTTTCACCAGCGTTATGGCTTTCAACCGACTCTACCCTACGACACTCACCCGCTTATGATGCGAACTGCTTATCCTGAGGTCGAAGCAAGTTGTTCAGGAGCTTCGAGTGTAATGGCCCGCCTTGGATTCAAATACTACCATGATCATGAGCTGAAATCAGCTGTGGTTGACCTGTACAATTTTGTTGTTGCACACCATGATCGTCCAAAAGCCTTTCCATCTGTGTGGGACTATGCGCCTGAGTTCAGGAAGCAAATCAAGTTCCATACAAAGTGGCAATACCATAGGGTCTTCAGCAGGCTTCACCTCATTGGCATCACTGGTGAACCCATTGAGAAGCAGTGGTATGTGATAGCTTTGCGAGATTCAACGACCGTGGTCCAAGTGTTCCGTGAGGATGAATCTGGAATCTTAGCTATTGTGCGCAGCCTCGTCTCTCGCGGTATTCCGTTTCGGACTGTCAAATTCCTGCGCAAGGAACCGACGTTGAAGGCAGGCAAGAATGGATCTGATCTCGGGTTTCGTCCTCGAAATCATGTTTTCGATATTGTGGAATTCAGGGCCTATGAGCAGGCGAAACGTGACGTTCTTAGCACCAACATTGGGAGAGTTGCTCTTATGCGTGGTGGGATCCTTTGGCGCCTTGCACAAGATATTGTTCCTGTCAAAGCCGTGACTGTTGGCCCCTCTGCTTCGTCGAAGACAAATGGTCATGTTGTAGGGCGGTATAAGGATCATTTTCTTGTTGACGATAGTATCGATTGCAGGAGCGAAGATCTGATTTGTGGTATGTACCGAGTTGCGACAGGCAAGTTGAACTCATTGAAATCCTAGGAATGTAATGTCTAATTGTACTTTACAGATCAGAACAAGCAGACGGAACTTCGTTCATGGTGGCCGAGTAGCAACGTCTGGGAGACTGGTGGCTATGCCTCAGGGTACTGGACCGCAGATGCTGAGGCGTGGTATCAACGGCGTCTCAAAGAAATCAGGAGCGGGGCTGCACGTCTGTATACTGCAACAGAATGGCGACAGAAGCTGAAGGTCAGGGCAGGACAGACCGCACGGTTCAACAACAGTCTATGCAGGGTTGCCGATTGTTTTTTGCAAGAAGATTTCTCGTACTGGGTGACATCGTGATGGGCCGCAAAAAATGTATATAGCACTACAATTATATTTGCTTCTGTCAATGGTTCGCGCTTCCTTGACAATCTGTTCTTTTCCACCCGTTCGACCGCTATATTTTTGAGATGTAAATGTAACGAAACAAGTAACAAACAACTGTAAGTGCATGTGTGTTCTTCTGATTCGTCGTCGACGAACTGTAAGTGCATGTATCCTTCTGATTCGTCGACGACGAACTGTAAGTGCATGCATCCTTCCGATCCGTCGTCGACGAACTGTAAGTGCATGTATTTTTTCTAACTCGTCCACGACGAACTTCTAGCACAGTTATCAACTTGTTTTCCACATTTCATCGCGATGATTCATGCGTGACAGTTTTACTTGACTGAAGCACGCAGATGACTGCAAGTGCATGTCTTTTCTTTTAATTCGTCGACGACGAACTCCTACTGTTAATATTATATTCACGGTTGTTCCACATTTCATCAATGATTAATGTGCGACACAATTTCTTAACTGAAGCACGCAAGTTTGTCAGGATCTCATCTATTTCTAAGACCACATCGAGTTGTAAATGTGTAGCTACATGAAGATAGGACATTATCATATCTCGGACTACTAGACACCGCATGCCGACTACTTCGTTGCCTCACGACGCTTCCTATCAAATTTTTTTATCATGCTAACGCGGGGAGGTGATAAATCGTCGTCGATCTGTAAATGCTCAGGTCGGCGATGCAATGGTACATGAGAGCCCGATCGATGAGTGTGCTGACGTTGTGCAACATCTGTTTATGACAATGCGTCAACTATATGCATCCATAAGCCCTCCTGACATTTACCTTCATTTGCTTGAAGTGTACCTCCATCTTGGGAGCTCTGTTGTGAACTTGCGGACGCGCGGGAAGTCGACGTAGAGGGTTCACGAAGGAAAGGGTTGGTGACTTTCGGTTTCGGTGTCACTTTGCCTGGAGGTTTACGAAGGAAGGGGTTGACAGTTCCTGGAGGGCCAGCTAGCAAGCAAGGTATCAGTTGTATGATCGAACCGAGGGGAAGAAAATGAAGCTCCGTACCGATGCCTGACGTCACGGCCCCAGCTATAACAAAAAGTCCTGTTGCTAAGACACAACTCAAATGATGCTGGGATCGATACGCACCAATAGGACGATTCATTGCAACGCTAGAACGAGAAGCTGGTTGAACAGCCACTTGAGACGTCGCACCAATAGGACGATTCATTGCAGCGCTAGAACGAGAAGCTTGTTGAGCAGCCACTTGAGACATTGCTTGAGGAATTGCAGGGTCCAAGTGGTTTGAAGATCGAGATAATCCAGATGACGAGTGATGAACGAGAGGTGCATTCGTCGCAGACGAATGATCAAGGTTCACGCTACCTGCGGTGTGATGTAAGCTCGTCCTCCTTGAACTTGGCGGCGGTTGACTACGAGAGTCACCCCTTGCGCTAGATCTAGCGGGACCGACTGCGATCCGATGACTGGGCAACAGGTCTGAACACACAATCAGTACTCCGTAATATATATATGTATCAATTACTTCACCTGGCCTTCGTCTGGGCGCTCGTTTGGGCAGAGGACTATCCACAGAAGAATCCGAGCTGGACAGATCTTGATTTACCGACGACGTGCTTTTTCGAGGAGGTGAATTACCAAACAATTCCTGGTCGTAAGCGTCCCCGTTGCCTGTTGGCATGAAGTGAATCAATGAATCAATGGATCAGAAAGCACGGGAACCTACCGTCCAATCCAGATATGCCATCCTGGGGTTGCCTTGCTGCATCGATGGATTGTTGGTGGATCATTGGGTCTGTTCCATCCCAGTCCCTGTCCGATATTACCATCCCGTCTGAGTCAGAAGTGGCGCCACGAGGCTCTTCTCCGTCCTGCGATAAACCGAGTCCCTCTGTGTCGATCATTGCACCACCACCAAGTCCGTCCCCATCTGATATGTCCATACCGTCCGTATCAGTGGTAGCGCCACCAAGTCCGTCCCCATCTGATATGTTCATGCCGTCTGTGTCAGTGGTTGCGCCTCCAAGTCTGTCCCCATCCGACATGACCATCCCGTCTGTGTCGGGATCTGTTGAAGCTGCCGCGATATTTCTATCTGCGATGTCGACGCCGGATGTGGATGGGTCGTTTCCTCGCTGATTTTGCGATTCCGACGCACTGTCGACTGCAACCTTTCTCTGCCTTGACTGTCGACCTGTACTCTGCCTCTTCTTCCGAGGGGCTTGCTTTTCGGCATCGACGTCCTGAAGTTTTTCGCCGTCGTCATCATACCCAGCCTTGCCACTGAGAAGGTCGCGAAGCTCTAGTGCAAAAATGAGAAATAGGAAAAGCTGAAGTCAATACAGCACGTACCCTTTCCTAGCTCCTTATTGACAAATGCCTCGAACATCTCTTCTTTTCCCCGGGCCATGTTGCTCATTAGGATGTCCGATGAATTGCTAGCCAGCAGATAAATACACTTCACAATCGATTTCTGGGGTTGCCGGTGAGCCCGTCCTCGGATCTGGCGTTCATCCTGGGCACTCCATGGTTGATCCTGTCGCAATTGTAACATTAGACAATATTTGTCAGACTGTATACCATCGATACTCACAAAGAATATAACAACATCAGCAATTGCTAGATTCAGTCCGGTAGTACCGATACTCGAGAAAATGAAGACTCGAGGGCTCCCTGGCTGATGAAACTCTGTTACAATCTTGTCACGTTTCTCGAAGGTGAGGTTGCCGTCAATACTTAGAGTGTCGACACCGTGAAGTTTGAGGACCTGTATAAAATCATTCACGAAACGCTCGAGGATGGACAGACAAACAAAACACGGCCGCACGTTTCGAAGTATCCCATGCATCAAGGGAAATTCAGCATATATCAGGACTTTCCTTTCCCGCATAACGCCTTCGCTAGGGCGAGGGTCGAATTCCGGAAATACGAGTTTCCCATCTTCGAAATCAATGTCCGGAACATCATCCCGCCTGAGATACCATTTGCATATCTGTGCACATATCTCCATCTTCGTGGACTTCAAGGGCTCCCACTCGGCAAGCGTGTTGAAAATGGGATTGGGAGCATTCACATCAGCCTTTGCGTAGCCTACAGCCATACGATATTCCAAATAAAATTTCTGGATGACGAAATGTCAAAAGCAAATCAAGATACCGAGATGTGTCTTACATTTGTGAGAAATTTACCGGTCTCATTGGCGGATATGATTCTGCAGAGCAAGCTCATTGTGACAATCATATCTCTGGATGAAATAATGCAACACACCTAGCCTTAGCCTCCTCCGCTCGTTGCTGGATTATCTCATTCTCACGTTCCGTGAGCTCAAGCACTCCGACAATGTCTTTGTGCGGAGGGAGATCGAGAAGACTTTGTCCTCTCCAGTTACGACTGTCAACAGTACGTCTGAGAACGGAGCCATAGAACTCTCTCTGAATTCGTCTGACAGCTGCGATTTGAGCTGTACGCAAAGCAAATCCGTCGTCGTCCATCTTCTTCGCGCGTCGAGCTTCTGCCGCATGTGCCTTGCTCTCATCGTGTGACCGTTCAGTATAAAAATATGGAACGCCAACTAGACGTCCTAAAGACTCTAAATCCTGCTCCGGTTGAGCTCGCAAATATAAATGCACATTTATATCACTTACTCTAGGAGCCGTCGTCAAGGGCGTGCCAGTTAGCACCAGTCGCAAATCGGTACGCTTCAAGATATGCATCGTCGCATATTGCTTTGCCCCCAAGTTCCGCATTTCGTGGGCTTCGTCTATCGTCACGGACAGAAATCGCTCTTGAAACAATGTGCCTTCAGGTGAACGTACCTGCTGAGCAGGGTCCCATGGGCGCCGACCCCGTTCAGTGGGTACTCGAAAGATGCGCTTGAATTCGTTCAATAGTGACTTAGTCATGTTTGAACCGCATCGATAAGTGATCGTAAAATATCAACATAAATACTAACCACTCACAGAATGAGTTGTAACAATAATCTTATTTTGAGGACTCTGCTTGGATTTGTGAAATATTCCAGCGGTGCCCCAGAAGGTAGAGTCTCCGTCCTTCTGAGCATTGTACTCGAAGATGTCGATGCTCTTTGGTAAGAACAACATTTGGAGCTCGTGAATCCACTGCGCGCGCAAAGTTCCAGGCACCACGATCAGGTGAGGAAGTGGTGTGAGTGTCTCTTCTCCTCCAAGAAACTTGTGGGTTCCTACGTGGAACGATTCGGCCATGAGTCAGAAACTGAACAGGATCAATAAGGAATTCAGACTCACGAAGAAGTGGCGGAAGATTTTCATTTTTTGCTTGCAAGAATGTGACTTGGTTTAAGAATGCTATCGTGGAGATACATAACGTGGTCTTGCCTAATCCAACTTCGTCACAGACAAGTATTCCATGATTATGAACCGCATCGGAAGTCTTTGTGAACGTATTCCTGATGATAGAGTGAACCCCGGCCAGCTGGTGCCAGTGCAAGCGTAGCGGCTCAACAGAGCCATCCCCGGGAGGTTTGAAGAGGTCGGGGTGATTCCACGCCGTGAATCCGGATTTGTGACGAAAAGTATTGAACTGATGAGGCAGGCGCTGGCGGATGAAACCCAGACTCTGCGCAAGGGCATCTGGATCGAGCAAAGCCTCCACCTCCATCCCAAGGTCACCCGCTTCGACATCACGGAGGTTAAGCGTTGCACGATCTTCATCATCGATTGCCGGGCGCTCGTCGTCCTCGTCAAACCGAAAATATTGGCTATAGACATGGAGAAGTTCCACGAGGTCCTCCGCCGTTGCCAGCGTCCTCAAGATCTTCTGATTTACCCTGAATAGACCTAAAAATTGTCACTGAATGAAGCACATCCCAACAACCACGAGTATGAGAAACAACAACAACATACGTTTTTCGGAAACGGTTTGAGACTGAGGTACCTTCGCCCCCAGGGAGTTCATGAGACGGTTCAGCTCGGAGAGCATGTCGTTAGCACTTGAAAGATTCTCTGGTGTGCCGTAGATGTCTGCGATATCTTTCCATTTCGCGACAGCGCGTATTGCGGAGATGATCTTGGCTTTGGTGACTTTTTCAGCATCGAGCGCTTAAATTCCAAGTTGTAAGTTAAGGACAACTGAGTGTGTAGTACGAGAAACGCACCCTCAAATGCTGTTTGAGCCGCAGCCTTGAGATCATCAATCCTATCCCTGTCCTTTCGCACCTGATCGCGAATTCGTGCCCAGGATCGTTGCGCAAATATGGCTAAGGGTTTCCTAAGCTCTTGACTGAGCCTTATGCTGTTATTAGCGAAGGCCTCTATGCCGAAGAGAGCCAGTGCGATGCTGTCAGCGGCAATAGGAACCCATAAATCGGCGATGGGCCAGGGACCTTTCAACGAGCCTTGACCAACAAGGAGGGAGATCGGATGAACATCGTGTGCTCTAAGGGCTGTAACGATAAGATTGTGAATGCCCCACTTCTCCCAGTTTTTGAGGACGAAATTAGCCCATATCTTACGCCCTGGATATTCAGCATTACCCTGGCGCGCAACGGCAAACTTGATCTTGCTCTCCTCAGAGTCACGCCGATTGTACTCCTGGAAATACGATAACACATCGTTAGCATCTCTGCGACTCCAACCTTTCGGCAGGTACTCGTCTTCGGGAGGAAAGAGACCGTGGGTGACATGTGTGAGTTCTTGCCACACAGGCCACTCCCAGGGTGCTCCTGGCGTATCATCCAGAAAATAGAGCTTGATTAGAGCACTAGCAGCGGTGTGACTTGGCATCGAATCGAAATGTAGCACAGAGGAGAGATTAGGGAGAGGTTAATCGATTGAATGGTATATTTATGAGGAACAGTTTCTAACAACGATGCAAAATTTTTCGTAGAAAAAAAAACTACGACCCACTCGGTCCGACATGTGATTGCAGAGCAATGGAAACTAGCTTTGCACGAGGCAAAGGCCTTTGAATACATCGACGAGACATCAATGAAATAGGGCGATGCAGCGCATGCCAGATCTACAATCCATTCTCTTTCGCTAGGAAGAAGTAATGGATTAGTGGGTTAGACAGTTTATCAGTTGAACGCGATTGAACTTACGAAGAAGATGAACAAACAAGCAGTCGCAACTAACACCCTAGTATTGCGCAATTGTTCGAGCGCTGGGCCACTAGGAAATTATTAGCCATCTCCGTTGATTTATCACACATTCAGAACTTACAAGGAGCGCCAGAAAAAATCATGTTCACATATGTTTTAGGGGATACACAGTAGAATTCGTCGAAGACGAAGAGAACTCTTACACATGGGGATTGTGCACGTTCCGGGTACATACGATAGCATTCGTCTATGACAAATGGGACAAAATCTAGGTCGACAAATCAGGAGTAGGAGAATAACATAGTCGAATGGGAATGAGGCGAAGACTTCGTCTAAGACGAATGGGGGAACATGATGGATGCAGCCAAAAGTGTAAGATAAGAATTTGTCTACGCCGAATGGGAGGACAATCCAGATCAATGGGGCAGGAGCGATAGAGGGAGAACCGTATACCGAAGTCCAATGGAAACGAGGCAAAGACTTCGTCCTGGACGAATGAGGCGAACGTGACGATGCAGCTAGGGCAAGATAAGGATTTGTCCACGACGAATGAGAGGGTGACCGGATCCACGAGCAAAAAATCGATGCAGGGAAAGGGCAGGTAAAGGGGTATAGCGAACTAAAGCTTAGTTCCGAGTAGACGTAGGCGAATATCGTATTGAAAACATGTAAAAGCACGAGGGTAGATGAATAAGCTGTAAAAGCAATTTGAATTGAATTTTGGAAAGCTTCCTGTTAGGCATAGATACCAAGCATCTGGAGGAATATCTTTAGAGCAAGAAGAAAAACTATTGGGATTTTGCGATGATGAGGAATGGCGTAAGAATAGGACTTCGTCCACGACGAATGAGGTGAGCGTGATGAGGCCAGAGCAGATCTACGGGTCCGGAGAATTCGACACACAGTGTCTGGAAGCGAAAGAGGAAAGGTAAAGGTACAAGACACGAGGCTAGCCAGGAGAACACGCCGTATGGGCAAATTTCGAATTCTAAAGTTCGTCCGGCGAGGCATGAATACGGTCATCTGAATGAAATAAAGAAATTTCAAAAAACGTGCTCAGAAAAATATGCTTGTGCGAACCTGAGTGAATACACCGCCGTACGCGAAACACCTGCTTGGAAACCCTCCATCCATCCATCGATTGATTACGCCGTCCGACTACATCGCCTGAGGTTAATAGGGCCAATGAAAAAGAGAGCAAAAAAAAAAAAAAAGTACATACAGGGCTATATGTACGCACTAACCATATGGGCACAGCACCTATCGATCGACTACACCTATGCTTGAAGCAAGAAAACAGTGAGAACGAACTGAAATTGAGAAAGACATCAGACTAACCGAATCCGAATCCGAAGGAAGGATCTCCGACACAACATGCGCAGATGCCTTGAGCGTATCTCAAGGCATGCCAGTGCACGAGGGTGACCTATACCACTGCGCTACCCAGAGCAAATCTCTGGGTAGCGCTGTGTGGAAGAGCGGACGCCATACCCAGAGCAAATCTCTGGGTATGGGTGAAGAGCGTGAGGAGCGCACTTCGTCATCGACGAAGCCGCAGTTACGCCACACAAATATTTACCAGCAGCCTCAGATAACAAATATTTGGGATGATCACGTGGTTCGACGACGCTGCTGGTAAATATTTGTGTGGCGTAACTGAGGCTTCGTCGACGACGAAGTGCGCTCCTCACGCTCTTCACCCATACCCAGAGATTTGCTCTGGGTATGGCGTCCGCTCTTCCACATAGCGCTACCCAGAGATTTGCTCTGGGTAGCGCAGTGGTATAGGTCACCCTCGTGCACTGGCATGCCTTGAGATACGCTCAAGGCATCTGCGCATGTTGTGTCGGAGATCCTTCCTTCGGATTCGGATTCGGTTAGTCTGATGTCTTTCTCAATTTCAGTTCGTTCTCACTGTTTTCTTGCTTCAAGCATAGGTGTAGTCGATCGATAGGTGCTGTGCCCATATGGTTAGTGCGTACATATAGCCCTGTATGTACTTTTTTTTTTTTTTGCTCTCTTTTTCATTGGCCCTATTAACCTCAGGCGATGTAGTCGGACGGCGTAATCAATCGATGGATGGATGGAGGGTTTCCAAGCAGGTGTTTCGCGTACGGCGGTGTATTCACTCAGGTTCGTACAAGCATATTTTTCTGAGCACGTTTTCTGAAATTTCTTTATTTCATTCAGATGACCGTATTCATGCCTCGCCGGACGAACTCTAGAATTCGAAATTTGCCCATACGGCGTGTTCTCCTGGCTAGCCTCGTGTCTTGTACCTTTACCTTTCCTCTTTCGCTTCCAGACACTGTGTGTCGAATTCTCCGGACCCGTAGATCTGCTCTGGCCTCATCACGCTCACCTCATTCGTCGTGGACGAAGTCCTATTCTTACGCCATCCCAATGGTTTTTGGGGGTAAATCTTCCGACCACTCTTTGCCTGGAGGAGACTCTTCCTATATCGAATTCTCTAGGTTAGGTTCATTGATCTTATCGCCTCAGCCTTATCATTCAGCTCATTCGTCGTGGACAAAGTCTTATCATTACGTTCCCAATGGTCTTAGGGGTGAAGTCTCATCCTCGTTGTGGACAATTTGTCCCTGCTCACCCTGATCATGGTGTCCTGATCTGATGTGATTTCTCTTTCATTCGTCCTAGACGAGTACGTCTTGGTGGAGAATGTTTTTCTTTGCTTCTGAGATGCTCCGAAGTTCCTCTCCGATGCCATTTTACCCCATTCATCTTAGAAAGGTCATATCGTATGCTACATGGAGCGTGTAGTGTCTTAGTTTGGTCAATTGATGGTCAATAAATTTGTGTGCTTCCTGAAGTTGCACACCCTAACCCCTTCATGAGCTCCTTGTATTCTGATCTTCCACCCAAGTCGTACTCTCTACGCGAGTACCTCCACCTTGTGAAGCAGCTGGAGGAAATCGAGAGTCCCGAATTTTATCGAGTTCTGCTCACCGGTGAAGTTGTCGCTGATGCTGTTGAAGAAGGTGATGAGCATCAAGTATCCCTTGACCTCACTCGCAATACCCTTCCTCGCAATTATAAGGTGGATCTCATCAGGGATTACGATTCAGTCATCGGAATCACGCAGGACATTGTCGTGGACACTTTCATTTCTGTCTATCCTGTCCCTAACCCCGCCGAGGTCTTGACGTCGAGTATCCATATCAAGTATCCGGTTCCAGTTCAGAATGTAAGTGTTGCAGTCATGCATAACCCCTTAGCTCTAATTACACGTATACCTGTGCACAGGGCCACGAGCGCGTTCCTGTTCATCATATCCCAAACTTTCAGCTCGCGTTCTGGGGCTCACGACACATGCTCCACATTTTCTTCCCTACCCTTGCTGCGGAAGGCCATCGTAAACGCCCTCTGACAGAGGAGCATCTCTCAGCGTTTTACGAGCATGGTCTCCGTCCCGTCATTAAAGACTCCTTACCTGGAGACGTTTCTGACTGGCCCCCATCGTACAAAGCGGAGATCTTCCGAGCTAGGAAACGGACTGGCCACATGGCGTATCAGACCAAACTTCTACCTGCCTGGCTACTTCCAGGGCTTGCAAATGATATTCGCCAATCACTAGACGACAACGGTGCTGAGTGGGCACGAGATTTCTTCTTTGTCCACACACTACGGGGTACCAAAGGAGGTTCGAGGCATCAACGCGAGTCTGCACAGGATGCGTTGGAAGAGTTTTTAGCTCAATCGGACATTCCGATGAATGCGACGCAGTCGGGGCAGTGGTGGATAGATGTGGGCCTCGAATTATCTAGTGCCACGGGCGACTGTTTGCAGTGGGCGACATCCTCACACTTCCACATTGTCCAGGAGCTGCTGCAGATCTCTGAAGACAACGCCAGTCGTATCACTAGTCTCGGAAGCTCCAAGTACTACCGCGACATTGCCAGCCATCTCATGGCTGTATCAGGTTGTAGGATTGAACCTGGACAACGTGCGGCGAGCCCATTCGAAGCTTGCTACTTCCAGATGTATACTACGGATAAGGCTGTGACCTATAACCCAGAGGGCCGCTATCATGGGAAGGCGATCACGATGAGTGCGGCAATGGGGAAGACTCAGCCTCCTGAGTTCGTCGAGGGACTGTTCAACGCATACATAGCAGCCCTCAAGGAGAGTCCATCCAATGCCCGTGTTGAAGCTCGCGTGCCTATCGCACATGCCACAACTGTTTTCATCAACTTCTCCAATCGCCTTATCCGTCGCTCCCTTTTGATGGTCAGGAAGTCTGAATGGTGGTACGTTATCATACTTTCTGTTCAGTAGTAGCATATTAGCTCATATGTGTATGCAGGAATTTTCGAGCGTATCGTGTGTCTGCTATTAGACATATTCTTATGAGTCAAGCGTCGGGCAAGCCAGACTTTCGCGTTCATCCAGCTGCGCTTCTTCTCACTGCGGCTTGCGTCTGGCTAATCAACGGGCTTCATTCACGCCCTGATGACGGTTCGGCAGCACGTAATCTCATGCGGGCAGTGCTACTGCTCACGAACGCTGCAGAGCCCGATCCATACACCCTACTGTATCCTAAGAGTGGCGGGGACGTAGACGCCCCAAACAATCGCAAGGACGAGGAGAGTGACGAGGAACTTTATGTAGTACCGTACTGTCCGTTCGGAGCAATCTTCCTGCGCCGAATCGTTATTGATGTCGACGTTCCGCGCATGAGAAAAGGTGGCTTTTATCTTTCGTCCTCCGCCTTCCAGTTCTTTTTTGGTGGCACAGAACAGGAAATCCGGGACAGATACACATCCATAGGAATTCTTTCGAAGAATGCGGTAGCTAAACGTCGTGTCGCCACCAACAAGCTTTTCAAGACACCTCTTGTACCCCCTGACCCCTCTCACGCAGTGCTCTTCAATGTCGAGGCCCTTGGCCATGCACTTCCCCCTGCAGCTGTTGACTCAGGTTCTGATGACGATCCGGATCTCTCCGGGGAGGAACGAGAACGTCAGCCTGAGGGCCTTGATCAACATCTCTCCGACATTTACCGCCAGTTTCTCGTCGACGTTGTCATGAAGAGCCCCAACCCCAAAAGCGCGTCATTGGCATCGTATTTCAAGCTCACGAAGGCCGAACGTCTTGCAGTTACTGATGAGACGTATCAGAACGACTGTCTTTCAGACTTATGGCGTGCGTGCCGCTGGAAGATTGGAACGCGGGGCGAGTTCGAAACCGTTTTCAGTCATCTCTTCCCGGTGAAGGGTCACGAAACGACGGCGAAGGCTCAGAATTATTCGCAGTGCCGATACTACATCATGTGGAAGACCATGTGTGTCTCCGCCACTCAGGAGGCCGTGGACGATGCCCGTCGAGCGATCCATAAGAAGCTCTCGACATTCTTCTGGCTTCCACATGCTGCTCAAGATAAAATGTGGGCTACTTCGCAGAAGGGTACTGGCTTTACACATTTTCCTCCTGGTTCATCAGGGCCGTCACCACGTATCTTATGTCGTGGATATCCAAATGTCAGAGTCGCTGAAGAAGTAGTCGAGTAGTACATTGTTGTTAACAACGTTCCAAAATACAATTTCGTTTTCTGCCTAGCAGTATGTGGGATGAACGCTTCGTCTACGACGAAGTCTCGTGTGCGTCGTGTCTTTCCGCACTTTACTCCAAATGTCAGAGTCGCTGAAGAAGTAGTCGAGTAGTACATCTTTGTTAACAACCTTCGAAGTATCTTATGTTGTGGATATCCAAATGTCAGAGTCGCTGAAGAAGTAGTCCAGTAGTACATCTTTGTTAACAACCTTCCAAAATACAATTTCGTTTTCTGCCTAGCAGTATGTGGGATGAACGCTTCGTCTACGACGAAGTCTTTCCGCACTTTTCTCCAAATGTCAGAACCTTCCAAAATACAATTTCGTTTCCTGCCTAGCAGTAGGTGGGATGAACGCTTCGTCTACGACGAAGTCTTGTGCGTCATGCTTTTCCGCACTTTTCTCCTGGCACAATGTCGGATATGTTTCAAAAACAGTTTCTTTTTCTGCGTAGCAGTATGTGGGATGAGTGCTTTTGTCTATGACGAAGTCTCATGTTTCAAATAGCAAGTGGCCCTGTAGAGAAGTGGTCTATGTGCAGATTAGCTTGATGGCACTCAATCTGTGCACAGGTTCGAGTCCTGTATGGGTCAATCGCATGCGCATTATGAGGGTTGCTTCAATAATGTGTTCGCTTTTATTTTTTCATCGTAAATACAAATACTATCTCTTTGAAACTCAAGTGAAAGTGTGCAAAGTGCAACATATATTGATAGTAGAAGAGTCTCATTGTAAGTTTCTATCTGTGATCTTACAGTAGCAATCTAAAAAATGTTACATGCTGAATATGAGTGATCTTAATATGAAGTTTTCCAAGTAGCCTGAAAGAAGTCCATACAATTCAATCAACTTAGACTGTAGATTTCACCATCTGATTTCATAAAAGAAATGCTTGACCAAATAACATTGTTCAATTGTAGAGCTCAGAAAAAAAGATCAGTCCTTATGAGCAGCCAAAACAAGGTGATGCAAATGCAATAAACAACTGATCCACAGAAATTTGCACATCCTGAATTCATTTTATTCACTCTGGTCTGTCAGACTCTACTCACTCTGTGCACCCTAATCTGTCAGACCCTACTTGAACCCTACTCACTTCACTCTCTCAGACCCTACTTGCACACTACACACTCTAGTCTCTCAGACCCTACTCAGACCCTACTCATCCTACCTTTCAGACCCTATCTTGGACCCTACTAGTCTCTAATAACCCCTAACCCCTGAGCAAGTGACCCTTGTTGAGGTAGAATCTGGCGCCATATGCCAGAATAAGATATATAGTAGACCCTACCCACTCTATTCTGTCTGACCCTACTCATCCTACTCACCCTAGTCTGTCTGACCCTACTGGCCCTGCCTTTCAGACCCTATGTTAGACCCTACTAGTCTCTAATAACCCTAAGTAGTGCTTTAAAAAGTGATGTGAAATTTAACTCAAATCTGACATAAAATTTGACTATTTATTGGTATGACATGTTGACATGTTGACATGTTTTTGCATGCTGACATGTCGACATGTTTATTATGGCCCATAATGATCAGGATATATTATTAGAGTAGAATTCAACCTGATATTGCTGTTTTGTGGACAAGCATGACAGCTTGTAGAACAATCTTTCCTTATAGAACAAGTGAGAGTTGGGTGTTCAATACTTTCAGTGGAATGCACTGGAGGATACTGCATACTAAGAAGACAAGATGTACATAACAAACATCTGTGATATATGTATCAGTGTACAGTGAAGCCAACAGGAAAGCAGAAGGTTTAAGACTTGACAGCAGGGTGGGCAGGGGTGAGATGTGACAAAATACAGCCAAACATAAGGTGTTGGCTTCTGTTTGCCTGGGATCTAGTCTGTATAGAGTGCCAGCAACCTGAGCATGTGTGTAGTTCACATATGAGGTTGCAGTGGGGCCGCGGGAAAGCAGAAGTTCCATGACTTGGCAGGGTAGTGGGTATGGTTGGTTAGAGTAGAAATACAGCCAAACATAAGGTGTTGACTCCTGTTTGTCTGGGATCTAGTCTGTATAGAGTGCCAGCAACCTGAGCATGTGTGTGGTTCACATATGAGGTTGCAGTGGAGGCCGCGGGAAAGCAGAAGTTCCATGACTTGGCAGGGTAGTGGGTATGGTTGGTTAGAGTAGAAATACAGCCAAACATAAGGTGTTGACTCCTGTTTGTCTGGGATCTGGCCTGTGCAAAATAACAGGTCTCTGGACCTGCGTGTGCCTGCACTGAAGGGCACACAGAGAGAGAGTGGGTGCATGGATGCAGTTCTTGCTAGTGTGAGGGGGTGTCCTGGGACCAAACAAGTGCAAACAGACTCCTACCTCCCTGATCTGGCCCAGGAGGCAGAGGATCTGAGCTTGACAAAGCCTGCGAGAGGCCCTTCAGAGAAGGGCCAGAGATCCGCTCACAGCGTGGGAACGGATGGACCCGTGGGAAAGCGGGTGGTGAGATCCCCAAGAGGACATGCTGAGGAGCAGATGTGTCCTTGTTTGGAGGTGTTTGGTCGAGAACTGGGCGGGATCTGGCAGGAACAGTGGGAGGGAGCCGTTTGGGCTCAATGGCCGGGAACATAAGAGTAGGTGCCATACACAATCTGTGCACTCTAGCTTCACCTGTTGCATTCAACTGACACTGTGTACTGTTTGCAGGACGTGGTCCCCGGATTGGATACTGCCTTATCATGCTTCTAGGTGGAGTGGCCTTCCGGTGATGGGCAGTGCCTAAATTGCATACTCAACATGTAGTGACATTGAGGCTGGCTGCAGCACAGAGTCTTGGACTGTCTCTGAATTTGTGCCCAGTGTTGTTGTCATCCAAGGGCATAGGAGCAGGCTGGGTAGTACACAATTTGTGCACGGGTCCAGGGACTCACTGGAGCTCTCTTCCCCCTTCCCCTGCCAAAAAAAACCCCCAGGGTTGGGAACCCTACTCACTTTTCCTATATAACCCTTCTGTCAAGTGTGGGTCTAAGAAATATAGAATGGGATATATTGGCTCTATGGCATAAATCATGACTTGAAAGCACAATGGGAACTGGAGAGGTGAAGTGTACAGTTCATAGCCGCAAAGCAGTTGTAAACGGCTTAACAAGCCGGAAGGAACGGTCGGCTCTCGGCTCGATCACCCGACTGAGCGGCGCGGCTCTGCCTTTGGCGGCTTGGCTGCCGGCCGAGATATTGCCCGTTGCCACGCGGCCAAAATCCCGCCACTCGCTGAGCAGGGAAAGAACGGCGTCTGCAGCGACGAGCAGGGCGGGCATTTCCAAGTGCTGTCTCCGAGGGATGCCCGCGGGCTATACGAGGCTGGCAATGTAATTTTTGGCCGTATGTGTGCAGGAGATGGGAGGATGTGGCCTGCGCAATAGAGGAGGAGGGCCTGCTCAGACCCGCCTGACTATTTGGCCCACATCCTGGGAGGGGATGCACTTGGAGGGACGAGAAATATATCATCCTCAAGAGAACATGCTAGAGAACATTTCTCGCCAATAGTTTGAGGTGCTCAGAGGAGGTCCTGGAAGGATGTGGATGAAAAGCTGGGAGGCGGCCGTTAGCCCTAACGGCCGCGGGCATAAGAGTAGGCAAAAGAGCGAGGAGGTGAGGAGAGAAAAATCAAAGACGGGCTCGACCCCGCGGGGTCGAGCCGCGTCAAAGAAAGTCGATTTCCGGGCGCATCTTTCGCCGCGCTTGCGCGGCGAAAGCTTGCGCTGGTAGATACGACCTCCTGGATGATATCTCCAGCTTTGACCTAGTCGTAAAGATTATTATTACGGGCTACAGAAATTTCAAAAGTTTTAGCGCCAGGGAATGGGCGCGGGGAGGCGTGGGAAAGTGCAGGATGGCCATCCTGGAGCGTGATCTAGGAGTAGAACTCGCCGACGAGTGTCAATTCTACGTGAACGAGTATAAAACCAAGCTTGCCGATATGGAGAAAGAGCTCGGAGAGTATAAAGAGAAGCTCGATAAGGTCCTTGTCGCCTTTGGATGCAGCAACTTGCAAGAGTTTGATAGAGTCGTTCAAGAGAACGCCACTGGTGATTCGCTTCAGGATTGGAATCGGGTGAAGACCGAATACGACCATGCACAACTGTACGTTCTTGTGTATCATCTCTAACAAGTTTACTGACTCTTCAATCCTAGTGTTGAGCAGGTTATTATGGGAGCGATGGGAATGTGAGTTGATGAATTAAGTGAAAAGATAATCAGGTTGATGTTTTTGCTCACTCTGTTCAGTATCGCAATTGCAGGATTGAGTATCAGTGCTGTCGGCGCTCTTGCGGGTGGTTTTGGTTTCTTCGCAGGCAAGTCCGTTCAATCCACATTTATGACACTGACATCTCCCCCTGACACGTTGACGCTGTAAGGTATTGCTGTTACTGGAGATATACTTCTGGCTCTAGGCATCTTTGAGGCCATCTTCGACGTCATTGAAGGTGCTATCCTTCGAAGTAAGCTACACAATGCTATTAAAAGGGTGAGCTTGAAACTATTTTACACATCTTTTCGTACTCATGAGGATATCTTTTAGCTGTTCAAAGATCGCATACAGTGCAAACGAGTCCTTGCTCACATTGACAATCTGACTCTATGGCTCCCTTCTCTCAAGGACATTTATGCGACTTATGAGGAACTCGAGTACTCTCTGAGAAGATTATTGGACGTATTAAGAGAAAGGGTGTAATGAAGCCGCTTGAAGATGACCTCAAAGCAGAGACGTTCTACAAGTCTGCGTCGGATCTTAACGACATGGACAAGCGGCGTGGTTCTTGGACGAAAGAGGATCCCGATTGGAGGTCTATTGCCAATGAGCTGGATGCTGTCAATAGCAGTCATGTTGTGTTCTACAGCGCCGTTACTTCTCTCGAAGCACCTCCTCCAGTACGTGATTCTCTCCTCTTAAGCCGTTATAACTTGCTTTTGTGTTTCGTATTCGTTTTTTTATATAGCCATACGAGGAAAACTTGAAAATCTTGCTGTCCACTACCTACCCAATGCCTTTAGCTTTACAGAAACCGATTTACTTTACTTTGTGTGGCATTAGAGATGCAATCTCTGCTGATATTGTGATTCGGTGAGTAACGTCCGTCGTCTATTGAACCGATTTTGCGCGCAAGCAGTTTTGACTGGATATCTTAGAACCGACGGAGGGCTATGCACTTGGAGTCGATGAGGAAGAGTTGGTTGTAGAATCACTGATGGACGCGGTACGACAGTCCCTAGAGTCAAGTTACACTAACTAAACACTCATCTAATCTTCTGGAACTCAGGTTAATTGGACTGTCGCTCTCGCTAACGAGGAAGAGATCTCTCGTTTTAGCTCGAAGGAGATGGATTTCGATCCTGAGATTTTGGAGCTTGAGATTGTGCTTTGTTTTAAAGGAAGGTTTGTTGGTGTGGATGGTAAGCTTGTGGAGGATAGAGATTTGGCTGTGGTTTATGTTGGGAAATATTTGCGATGAATGTTAATGAGCGCTTGAGCTCCGAGTTGGGGTTACATGTCACATCCTTGATTCAAAATGAGTATGTACATAGTCCCGATGTGTGAATATGGAAGTTACGAGGCCCTGAGCCTTTGAGGACTTGTCAAATAGTGAATTGCATGGCAGACCAACTCCGGGAAAATGGTCATTCAGGATTAAGCAGCAACCTGCGTCAGCTACCTGAAACATACAATGATACAACTGACCCATTGATGAATCGATGCAATTACCTTCTGTACATCGTTCAATGTGTCAACGCTACCGATGTCAAAGCTATACAGAAAACGAACAACGTCAGGCCAACCTTGTCTACATGCATATATTGGGACGGTAAACTCGGAGCGCATTCTGTGTGCGAGGGCCATCATGGCAAAAGCGCAGATGAGTTTATGGTTATTCAGTGAGTAGCAAGGGGGCCACGTACTTTAAATCGCTGCAATCAGACAATTGTCAATTTGGCCGACGACTATATGCCCTTTGACCAGCCTAAGCTTAGCTTCAACGTGAACGTCTAACATGTTCATCCATCCGGATTATTTCTCATTGCCTTCAACGGGTAATTCTCCGACGCCATCCCGGACCCACTCGAGCAAAACTGTTCGAAAAGTTGTTCATCCGTTACTAGCGCATTGAAGCAGAGATCCTCGCCGAAGATATCGTAAAACTGCAGTTCATAGCGGCTGCGCATTCGTTTGGGAATTCGACCGTAAGCCGGGTGAGCTCGATGCATAGTATTGCATACATAGAACAAGAGGAGCCGCATACATGAGAAAGGTGCTCGCCGCTTCGTGGAATCGGAGTTACAACTTCGCAGCGACATCTCACCGGGAATTGTTGTCCTTATGTAGGGTCTGAGCAGTGCCGGAGGGCTGCGAGATCTCCGCAAGAATTACCTTTCCCAACACGCTGAATCCGCACGCTCGATTTCTATAAAGCATGATGCATGAAGCTTGAGGATATTCGAACGCGGTCCAGCAGTAAAGCTTCAATTGACGCTGGAAGCTGGATGGAACTTGGAAGTAAATTGGTTAGGATTCTAACCAGGAGAGGTGGATGGTGATCGCCGCCGGCACCGAGCTGAGGGTCATTCAGCACCGAGTGCGCCAATCTCTGAGGCTGAGCATATATAGTAATGCGTTAGCGGCCGTTACGGCGGAAACACCGTCAGGCCGCAAAGCTAAGTTTCAGAAGAAACGAGAAAAAACAAAAGAGACTCTAGCTATATTGCTAGATATTCTAGTCTTCAGAAGAAACATACGCGTTGTTTGAACTTTGAACAAGTCGTACGATAGACATAATCGATATGAAGAAAAAGGAACGGACACAAAAATCCAAAAATGGCCTGATCATGATCATGATTTCGTAATATATAGTCTGAAAACACAAAAAAACGGTGTCTAATATAATTCTCTTGTGGTGTCCGAAGTATTGTCAACAACAACAGCCACCTCGTACCTCTGAATCTTTCGAGTCCCTTAACTCTGCGCCTCCTCGTCCTACCCCAGGTCCTTAATTCGTTAAAGACCCTGACGAAGCAGACGGAGTCTCAAGTTCATTTTGCTTATCATCTTTCATTCACTCGTCGTGCTTCCTTCCTTCTTCATTCTTCCTGTCTTCTTCCTCCTTCCACATCGACATCGATAACCTCTCGAGCTCATCCATACTACACCATGTCCACCGACAAAGCCACCCGACGAGCGAAATTCGAGAATGCATGGACAGTAATTAAAGAAGAGCTTTTAACGCATTTCAAAGGAGAGGGTATGCCAAAAGAAGCCGTGGAGTGGTACGAGAGGGTGAGTTTGTTTTTTCGTCCGACCTATATTCGATAAATTGAACTTTCGTCCACGTAGAGCTTGGAATACAACGTCCCAGGAGGAAAACTCAACAGGGGAATGTCAGTCGTCGATACAGCCGAAATCCTAAAAGGACGTTCATTGACAGACGAAGAGTACTTGAAAGCCGCCGTCCTAGGCTGGGGCGTTGAACTCGTTCGTCTCTTCCCCCAACCCCTCCTTCTCCTCACGCTCATCGCACCCCTCTAGCTCCAAGCATTCTTCCTCGTCTCAGACGACCTCATGGACTCCTCCATAACCCGTCGCGGTCAACCCTGCTGGTACCGAGTTCCCAAAGTCGGTTTCATAGCCGTCAACGACGCATTCATGCTCGAAGCCGCCATCTACCATCTCCTCAAAGTCCACTTCAAGAAAGACGCGTGTTATGTTGATTTATTGGAACTTTTCCATGAGACGACGTATCAGACTGAGATGGGACAGTTGATCGATTTGATCACTGCTCCTGAGGATGAAGTTGATTTGGATAGATTTTCTCTCGAAAAGTCAGTAATCCATCTATCTAATTATCCTTTACCCATTCTACTCAATCATCGTTCGTCGTTCTAACATATCATTTGCTACAGGCACCACCTAATCGTAGTCTACAAAACCGCTTTCTACTCTTTCTACCTCCCAGTAGCACTCGCAATGCTTATGTGCGGAATCCCAACATCCTACCCACTCCCCTCAAACCCAAGCACCACAACCCAACCCTACACCCTCGCCAAATCAATCCTAATCCCCCTCGGCGAATACTTCCAAATCCAAGACGATTTCCTCGATTTCTCAGGAACACCCTCTCAAATCGGTAAAGTCGGTACCGATATCGTCGATAACAAATGTTCTTGGTGTATCAACACCGCTCTCGCCATCGCTTCTCCTGCCCAGCGGAGGATTCTCGAGGAGAATTATGGTGTTAAACCTACTGAGGAGGAAAAAGTTAAGGCGAGGGAGCTTACTGCTTCTTCAGGGAAGAATGGTGGAGAGGAACAAGGGTATCTTGGGGAAGCGGAGAAGAGGGTTAAGGAAGTTTTTGAGGAACTTGGGTTGAGAGAGAGGTATGCGGAGTATGAGGCGAAGGTTTATAAGGATTTAATGGGGATGATTGAGAAGATTGATGAAGGGGAGAAAGGTCAACAGGGTGTGTTGAAGAGGGCTGTGTTTACGAGTTTCTTGGGTAAGATTTATCAGAGGCAGAAGTAAGGGGTCGTCGTATATCACTAGAATTTCTTGCTATCGATTTTCTCTTTCTTTTCTTGTTTTCGAATATGAATGAGTTTTTTGTGGAACTACAGGAGCGTAAATACATCCAGTCGCGTAAGATAAATACAAACGACGTTCAAATGTTGAGCATTTTCAGAGAACGATCCAACCTCCAACAAACATCCCAGCAAAAGCCACCCCAATACATAATCTATACCCAGCTAATGCGGCCGCATTCGTCGTCGTCGCCGCATTACTACTCGTCGCAGGCGACGAAACCCCAGAAGACGGCGTAGTCGTAGGTGGCACCGTAGCCGTCACACTCCCACTCGCACTTCCACTCGTACTTCCACTCGCCCCCGTCCCACTCGCCCCCGTCCCACTCCCACTAGGAGGCACAACCCCACTAGTAATCGCAAAAGCAGCCGTATACGCCGCATCCCCTTCCACAGTCCTACTACTCGTAACACCCCCAGGAAGAACCTCAACCTCAACACACTCCCCACTCCCACTAGCCGTATAAAAACAATCAATCCCTCCACCCAAAACCGTATCACCGTCCACCGTCGTAGTCGGGAAATTCGACTGAGCCCATCCAGAAGCAGATACTACGACTGTTTCGAGGGCTGTTAGGACTGCTGTGGTTGTTATTGTAGCTCTCTGAGTACCGCTGGTGATTAATGCGAGTCCGACGGTTGTGATGATTTCTTCGATTACGAATGTCGTCGCTTCGTCGTTGGTGGGATCTGTGGATGTACCTATGGGAATAGCGAATGCTGTTCCGTTTGGGATGGCTGTTACGGAGGAAGGGTTGATTCCAGATGGGAGTGTCGTGAATTGAGGGAGGAGAACGCTAACTTGGGGTAAGGCGTAGCCTGCTGCGGAGAGCATGAGCCCATGAGCGCCGCTGAGCACGAGGGAGTCGAACAAACGAACTCACATAGTACCGGTGTAAACAACGACCACCCCGCAACGTACAAGCCCAACGTCGTTAACATCATTCGTTCAAACGTTCAGACGAGTCCCAAGTCGTTAAGAAGGGAAGAACCAAGGGGGCGAGCGCTGAGAATGGACCTCGAAGCAGGTCATGAGGCAGTACTTCGACGCTACTTATATATACCCGCTTACAGCATGGGCACCTGGCATACGCAATGCACTGACTGATGCAGTGATGCAGTGCATGCGCTAGTGGTGGCAGAGAAGTTGTCGGTGGCTCAGAGCTGCTCAGAGAGGCATGCCCCGGACTGTGATGGATCGTGGAAGGAGGAAACTTGGAAGTGAAAGCGGAAGTGAAGCTTTGAACGTGAGATCTAAGACATTCAACGGCTTCGGCCTCGAGCCTCGGTGTACTTTGCCTCTTGAAAGGATGTCAATGAGCGGCAACCTCCAAAGAAAGTTTGTCTCCTCTAAGAACATAGAATAGCGATAATATTATCATGGTACAACAGCCTCAACCCCTCAGCAGGTTCTCTCATATGCATAATCATACGGATGTACAGCATCCAGGATTTCCAGACGCCACAGGCCTGAGCCTCATAACTCTCTAACCCATCCGAGGTGACCAGTATTATTGTCGGGTGAACGACGAACGACGAACCGATATGGTTCGTTCGGCACGCAAACGTCGCGCTCAGGCTGCCTATGTATGAGCGCTGAACCGCGACGCCTTGGACCCTCGAGGTTCCTGAACGTTCAGCCTTCAGCTATACAAACGGGCGTGGTGCATACAGAGGCACCTAAGTGCAGCCCAAGTGCGCTCGTCCGTACATGAGCTTCGTCCTCCTGCCCTCCATCCTCTACCCACTGTCCTCTCTTCCTCCGCCTACGCACCCCTTGCTCCCCGCGCCGCAGTATCAACACAGATTCAGCGTCATCATCATCGGCAGTCTTCGTCTTCTCCACGCAGTTCAAAGTGTAAAGCAGCAAGCTTCAAGTTTGATTCTGAATAGACGGTAGCAACGCGTAAGGCGAGCTGATTTGCCTGCCTGCCTGAGCATTCCTGCCTGCCGACTGTATGTACCACGTGACCTCTATCCCATTACGTTCCCTTGATTACGAGAGAAACATATACGGGGGTCCTGAATATGTAAAAAGATGATGAACGGGGTTCTCGCTGCACTCGACGGACAACGCCCCCAACCCCCTCCGCCTCCGTTCCCCACGCTTGCGCCTTACGCCTGAGAACTCCCACGTCAAAAAAAAAAAGTCGGGTCACGACTTACTGTCAGCCACAAATAAACGCAAGCTTTTTCTTCTTTTCGCTTTTTGTTGCTTCGCTCGACATACGCATACGTTTACTCTCGACGTCGATAACTCGAAAAAAATGTCTACGCAAGACGAATCTACTATAGTCGCAGCTCCAGCGGCCGCTGTTGAAGTTGCTATCGAAAAACCAGAGCCAGCGGCAGAGGCAGAGGCAGCAACCACCACCACCACCACCAACGAAAACCAAGATGAATCTTCGGCTGTAGCTGAGGATGAAAAACCGACGAAAGCGGTAGAAGAATCCAAGGGTCCTTCGAGGAGGTCTACCAGGATTTCGGCTGCGACTAAACCTGTTGTGAAGGATGAATCTGCTGCTGGTGCGGGTGTGGGTGGGAGAACTAGGAGGAGTTCGACGAGGAAGAGGGGTGTTGTGGATGTTGATGAGGCTGAGGCTGAGGTCGGGGGTGCGAGTGCGAAGGCTAGTAAGAAGGTTCGTCTCTTGGTTTGGGGTTTTTTGTGTGACGGGATGAGGCTGACGTGGGCGGAATGTAGGCCAAATCCGAAATTGGGTTATCTATTGGAGATACACTACCCAACGTCGTTGTGAAGAATGAGAAAGACGAAGAAGTGGATGTTTCGAAACTTGCGGATGAGAAGGGTGTTGTATTGTTTCTTATTCCGAAGGCTGATACGCGTGAGTTGTGCCCCCCTCTCCCCTTCTTCTCCTCCTCCGTGAAATTGATTTCTGGTTGGTTGGCAGCGGGATGTACGACTCAAGCATGTGGGTTCAGAGATAACTATGAGGGTTTTGCAGGGGAAGGGTACGATGTTTATTGCGTTAGCGCTGATTCGTCTGCTGCGCAGAAAAAGTGGCAGGATAAGGTTCGTCTCTTTCCATTCCTTCCCTCCGTCTTCCCACTCAATTTAACCTAACCTCCTCACGCCCATAGAAATCCCTCCCATACGCCCTCCTCTCAGACCCCTCACGCACCCTAATCTCAGCACTCGGCGCAACAGATAAAGGTAAAACCAAAAGAAGCCATTTCGTATTTGCCAAAGGTGGAAAGTTGGTTGATAAGAAGGTTCCTGTTAAGCCTGCCGAAAGGTGAGTTCTTTATGGGTTCTGGTTTGGTTTTGACGGAGAGGCTGAGTGAGGGTCTTTTTGGTAGCCCGAAATTGGCGTTGGAGTTTATTAAGAGTTTTTCTGGGTCTGGGTCTGGTGGGGATGAGGAGGATGCTGAGGGGGCGGGCGCAAAGGATGTCGTTGATGGAAAGGAGGTGAATGGTGAGAATGGGACGGCGGAAAAGGAAGATGGGGGGAATGCGAATGGGGATGTTGATGTTGATGTTGTCGTTAACGGGAAGACCGAGGTCGAGGCTGGCGTTGAAGCTGAAGCGGAAGCTACGAAGGAGAATGGTGATTCGGGCGAGGGTGAGGTCGTGGCTATGGAAGTCGACGCGGACGCTGGGGCAGAGGCAGAGGCAGAGGCAGAGACGGAAGCTGCTTCGTGAGGGAACGAAATACGTTTTACGTTGGATGAAGATGAAGATGAAGATGAAGAATTGATTATATTGGTATATAAACTCGCTTTCGTTTGTCGTTTTGTCTATCTATCTCTTGTTTGTTGTTGTCGTTTCTTTTTATCTCTTACCTTTCCTCCTTCCTCCTCCTTTCTCCTCCCCCCTTTCTCCTCCCAAGGCGTTTCATCTCCTACAAAAGACACTTGCATTTGCGTTTTCACTCACTCCCACTCCCACTCCCCCTTCTGTCTCCTTCCACCCTCGCCTACCCTCTCCCAAGTCCATCCATACGTCTATGCCCCATACGTCTATGCCTCCAGCCCTCGTTTTATCGTTCAACATTCAAGATTTAGCGTCCTTGTTTGTATGTACTGTACATGTATCGATGTACAACCGCCGTCTAAGTATGTATATAGTTCGAACATCGTTATTTTGTTGTTTTTTGTTTCTTGTATCAAGTATCAAGTATTGGTTTTTTGTTTTTCATGTGGGTAATAAAACCAAGACGTTTTCTGTGTGAGTACACGTAGTAGTAGTAATTCAAATAAATACCCAGCGAACGGCGAGGTGAGGTGGCCAGAGTAATATCAGGGAACCAGGGTACGGAGGTGAAGGACAATGCAATCAGGAGTCCCAATAAAACAGTTATGCTCTGCACTCGACATGGGCGTATGGTCTAGAGGTATGATACCTGCTTTGGGCGGAGTTGCCTATTGCAGGGGGTCTTCGGTTCGAATCCGGATTCGCCCCAGTTTTTTGGGTCTTTTCGGGTTCTTTTGTTTCACCCTCCACTTCGGCTTTCTCATCTCTCCTCTCCTTTAATTAAATATTAAATCCTGCATCTCAAATCTCCGTTTCTCCCAGCCAACTTTCGCTATTACTTCATCGACGCTGGGGCTAGCCTAGACCTTATAGTCATATGAACTTCATCGATGAACAAAAAGTTTCATACTTAATTCATGAGAAGCACCAAGAACTTAATTCATGAGAAGCACCAAGATCCAGAGCAGTTCTTCCAGTTCCAGCCCTCCAGGTGCACCAACGAGTAACGAGAACTTTTGAGGTCAACAACCACACCGCAACTTCAAGCCTGTTGAGCATATTATTGTTGGTCAGTAAGATATTAGTAGGTGTTGAATGTGGACGCACCGCGCAGGCTATGGTTTGACCAACAAATCTTGCACCGTCGATGCACGCGAAACCTTCAGATGTCAATCCAATCCCTTGTATGCGCGAACGGGGTGCAACTCGCGGCGACTCTTTTTTTAGACAGTTCAGACACAGGTGGGAAGATATTGTGGGCTACTGGCACAGACAATGACGGTGAAGGGCCGACGGCCAATATCGTTTCCGCTCTCTTGTGTTACAGCCCAGCATACTAGTGATTCTCATTCAAGCGTGATCAGCAACTTGAATA
Source organism: Omphalotus guepiniiformis (assembly GCA_028554645.1). Classification (NCBI taxonomy): domain Eukaryota; kingdom Fungi; phylum Basidiomycota; class Agaricomycetes; order Agaricales; family Omphalotaceae; genus Omphalotus; species Omphalotus guepiniiformis. Next base: position 56,978 of record JAQOOI010000062.1, read on the forward strand.
TAATCTGCTCATCGCTCTGTCTTTGTTCGTACGCTTGTACAAAGAAGCTGCTCCACCTAATTGAGATGTCGAGACGTAGTAATTATCGTAGCACGAGAACTTCCAATAATATTCAAGTTGCTCGAGCTCCTCGTAGAGTAGTTGGACTGAACCGAATGGATGGATGTAGAGCGAGAATGTCCACCCGGTGTTGAGAAGTAAGGATGTTGGGATGAAGGGTTACGATTAATGGATGACAGGGGTACGAGCGGGTGGCTCATGCCTGTCCGGAAGAGGCGGAATTCCTTTCTCTTTTTCCTTTCGATATTTATTCAGTATTTCGACGTTAAACACCCTCAGTCGTTTGCGTTATGGACTGAGGGTGAGTCCATGTTATTTCTACTTTGTTCACGCACATACTTATAACCATGTAGTCTTACTTACAGTGTCTACAGGTAAGATACCGAGTCGTTTGCGTTATCGACTGAGGTCTTACTTACAGTGTCTACACCCGGTCCAGTGGCTTCTTCTCCCGAGAGTTCCTGGGGTTGTATGACTCCAAATCCCCGAGAATTGGGGCTCGATACCCCGAGACTCTTGTGTCGTCTAGTATCCACTCCTAGTGGCGGAGGTGTACGGGATGCCGGCGTGTTCAGCGGGAACGTTGCTGCTAAGATGTGCGTGGTGCTCATAAGACCTTATTGCAAAACGTAGCAAACTACTTTAAACAATTTCCAGCCAATCATGTATCCGTGATAAAAATACATAGTGCAAAATTATGTGGCAAAGTCAGTTTGCCGCGTGTGGCTGCTCTAATGCATAGAATTCAATAATCCGGTATGTATCTCAGTGCATCGAAAAAAAGTATTTCAACTTCCCGTCCCGCGACACTATGTACCATCTTTTCTACATATGGAGCAGTGGTAGATGGACGGGTGACGGTTTAGTGAATTTGCAAAACGTATATATGAAAGAGTGAGTTGACCTACAGTATATTTCACAAATCCCTACCTTTCCTCTCTTCACTTCACCAATTCATGTTATTATCTCTCCCCCTCGTCCAGCTCCAATCTCTATACATCAACTGCGATCTATATGACAATGGGTGCCAAAAGCCCAAATTCAGCTTCGAGTCTCGATATTCTTCAGCTTCTTCAGCGATGCAAGCTGCTAGGAACCTGCGCGTGGATGTGACTGCATTGTCTTCGTCTTCGAACAAATGTAATTTGAAGATTGAACTGGTCGGTGTGAACCGTCTTAGGATATACGTGGACTCGGACTCACCCAACGTTGACGCTTTGTCGTCTACCGAGCCGTTCCACGACCACCTCTTTCCCTCGCATACAGGCGGCCCCATAGGTATGAACCTTCTTTGAACACTTCAATTTGATTGCTGGTCCCCCTCGTGATGTTGATATTCATCCCTAGACAGTATTCTCCCAAATACCGAACAAGTGAATGCATTTCTAGGAGGATCCGTGAATATGACAGTCACATTCACCTTTGTTAGACAATGTTGCCACCGAACCTCCAGCAACAGTTCATGCGCATGCGATGTCATATATGGATTTAAGCACAAGCCATAGACCTAACATCATCGGAGACGATTATGATCTTACACTATACTCAGAATTGCGATCATACGGAAATTCTGGATTCACATTTGCAGATCCCTTCGAATCCTTTGATTCTAACATGACGTTGGACGAGATCACACCCCTTCAAGTCGGTGAGGCTCGCATCGTTTTCGGACATCACTGTATCCTATCACTAACGTAGTTTCAGATTCACAGAGCGAGCAAGGCGGAGAACGGGATTACCTACCTATCCCGCTGATTGCCCCGCCGAGCCTTACTCCCTCCTCACCGTCATGTTCATCTACTGACAAGGGGTTCCGGTTAAGACGCACACAAACAGAAAGACATTGTATGCGCAGATCGCCGTTCCAGTCGGGGTCGGGACGACGAAGAAGGCGTCCAGTGCTCTCTACTACCGGGGACACCGAAACCCAAGAACGTTTCTCATGCAAAGAGTGCTCAGAGTCATTCACTAGACGGCATGATCTACTCAGGCATGAATTTCGACAGCATGGGATAGTTCCAGAATGGGCATGTGCTGATTGCGATAAAGTATTTGTGACTGGAAGACGGTTCAATAAACATCGTTGTATTATTCCATTTCGCTCAAGTAGCGTTGGAGATTCTACTCCATGAAGCAGATTATATCTTGAAGCTGGTATTCCGAGAACTGCGGTGTTTCTGGAAACAGAAGAGGAAGCACAAGGGAAGGGGAGTGACTGATGTTTGATTATGTACTGCGTCAAACACTAGAGAAACTTGTGTTATTTGCCAATGCATTAGAATTGGAAAAAGGTACCTCATAATTGACGGCTTATGGATCGGACAATGCTTCAGGGCCAGTTGTTGGTTCCGTCGAACATAAGTAAAGAGCTAGAAAAAGGTAAGAGGCTCCCATCTACATCGACACCCATTGTCGCCTGTTCGCATAAGTCTCTTCAATAGCAGAGAGAAACTTCTCCCCATCTGCAGAATGATCTTTGGGACAAGCGTTATAAATCTTCCGAAAGGCAAGATAGAGCGAATCCGAACTTGCGACAGGTCGTGCATAATACGGGTCGTTGTCGAACAAGGCAGATACTAGCGTCTATATAGAAGTACCATGCCGCATCTAAGTTAGGAGACTGTGAGTACGAGAATGCAACAACACGACATATCCAAAACCGCATCCTGATGGAAGTCAATAACATAACAGCGTGCTGCGCCTGGCACAAAACTCCCTCCGAGCACAAACTTAATATCTCGACCATCGTACCCACACCGCCAATGAATCCTAGCCAACATCTCACGCATTCCTTCCGCAACAACGTCTATCGGAAGCATGCAAGAATGCTTCAGGGCCGTTGTGAGTTCCGCCGAACATAAGTAAGGAGCTAAGAGGCTCTCATCTACTTAAATCGACACCCATTATCCCCTGTTCGCATTAGTCTCTTCAATAGCAGAGAGAAACTTCTCCCCATCTGCAGAATGATCTTCGGGACAAGCGTCAATACAACCCTTCCGAAACGCAACGTAGAGCGAATCCGAACTTGCGATAGGTCGTGGATAATACGGGTCGTTGTCGAAGAAGGCAGAACCTAGCGTCTCGATAGATGAATCATGCTGCATCTAAGTTGAGAGAGTGTGAGTACGACACACCAACAACCATATCCAAAACCGCACCCTCATCGAAGTCAATAACATGACAGCGTGCTGCGCCTGGCACAAAACTCCCTCCGAGCACAAACTCAATATCTCGACCATCGTACCCACACCACCAGTGAATCCCAGCCAACATCTCACCCATTCCCTCCGCAACAACATCTAGTGGAAGCATGCATACTTTGGCGTCAGAGAAAAGCCATCCATAACGAGTGATGTCGAGGATAAAACTGGAAGGGTTCGCAAAGGACGACTGGCGTCCGACCTTGACCTCTTTCCGAAATAGAGACGGCATAGACAGGGAAGGCATGCGCCACTTGTACATGCATTAGGAGGATAAAAGTCTTCTTTTATAAAGATTCCTAGCGCTTTCGGAAGTTTGAATGCTCTATCCATGGCATACACCGCAAGTCCCTCCCGCTTGTCAGACTCAGATAGGACTTCGGTGAAGAACTATGATTAACGACTTCTCGCAGTTCCCGAAGACGACCCCGAAGGCAGGTGAAGGTGGGGATGCAATTAAATCTATGTTCACGGGATTAAGGAATCCAATAGCAAGAGGAAGTACCAAAAGCGAAACAGTGTTGCAGTGTTTGTAAAGCGACTGCACGTTGTATGAATTTGAACGCGAAAGGTAGTCCGGGAATGCTGTATACGGTGCCAAAATCCCGCGACCAAGTGTATCTGCCGTTCGTCACTTTCTGCGGAGTCAGACATCGTAAACTGGTGGGAAGCAGGGATGACCTATGCTAACATTGATATTGAAGCTCGGGTGAGCAGTTTCAGTGCATGCCTACGTAGTCGATTAATCGATATATCTTCGAATTTGAGTTGGGCCATACCTCATTGAACTCTCCCTTCCACCAAGTCAACCCCTCGAACTCCGAGCTTTGTGGCAAGTTAACTCCCATTTCTTCGCATGCCGTCTCTCTGTTCCTGGAGCACCAACGAGCAATAAAGCTCTTCCTCAGGCTGAGAATTTTCGTGATCTTATGAGATTAACAATAACACCGCAAGCCTATAACGTGGAGTAAGGTTGGCCTGTGAGTAAAGATATATGTGAGGTTGCACAGTACCTCTCGAGCTATGGTTTGACCAACAAATCCTGTGCCGCCGTCGATGGACATTGGACACGAAACCTTCAGATCTAGATGTCTTGAATCCAAGCCCTTTCAAGTGAGAATGGAGTTGCAACTCGCGGCGATTTTTTCTAAGACGGTTCAGACACTGGTGGGCAGGCATTGTGGCACTGGGCTACTGGCGTAGATGTTGACAGTGTCGAGGTCATAGTACGGCGACATGCGTATATTTGGTTGTATTTACAAGAATTTCGTTCGAAATTACGGCCAAACGGAATCCTCCCGCCCGTTCCTCCTCCAGTCCTCGGATCTCTTCCGAGCGAATCTTTTTTCTCCGAATCGCGAAGATTTGATGCATGAGTAGGTACATCATATCGGATTTTGAAGTTAATATTAGATTCGTCACAAAAACAGGTAGAATTAAGTAAACCCCAACGCCGATTTCCAGCGATTTCCCCTCAAAACATAAAACCACTAACAACTCCAACTGCCACAGCACCTGCCGCTATCACTGACGCACTCATTAGTGCTCCTAGCGCTCCTCCTCGACCTAGCGCACCATTCGAAGGCACCGGCACCGAGGCTGATGTCGCTGAGCTACTTCCACTTCCACTTCCACCAACACTACCACCGGTAGGCGCAGGTGCACCCGGAGTCGACACAGCAACAACAAAAGGCGAAGCAGTCAATCCACCCTGAGTAACCGTAAAAGCACTCGATCCATCATCTGCATCAACCTCAGCTACACATTCCCCTGAATCCGGAGCTGTAAGTGTGCATTCATAGCCTTGAGACGGGTACTTTATCGCGGAAGCACCAGCTACTAGAGTTCCGGCTTTATTTCATCGTAACAATGAATAAGTAAAGGGAATTTCCGAGCGAGTTTTCTTTGGCACATACAATGAGTGTACAACTTTGTACCAGTTGCTTCGACAGGTATAACCGCTTTGAAAATATACGTCGTTTCTTCTCCATTTTCAGCAGTCCCAATCGGCTCGAGCCAAGCTGAAGTTGGGATGACGTCGGCGGCGGACGCGTCGACAGCCTGAGTAGGGGAATCGAATTGCCATAGTGTAACACTTTGTGCGGAGACGTGATAACCTATGAAAAATGTAAGAAAATGTACTGATGTATGTACATAGACAACCGCCGGGGGTAGTGGAAGACTTACTGAGAACAGCAAGAATACCAAAGCAAGACTTCATTAACATCGTGTAGGAGCGCGCGCGGAACGAGAGTGATAAATTCAAAAGAGGGGACGGACTCGTAGGCCGTATGTAGCGAAAGAGAGGAAACGAGAACGTTAAAAGGGTTATGCATTTTTACGGGTCGAGTCTCTGAGTCTTTTGTATGTTTCTTTGAAGCGGCAGGGACAAGTCACAAGATTAGCGCTTTAGCGATTACTCTCAGTCACCGCAACAAATCACAAGATCTTCATACACGCACACACCCACATATGAGGTTGCGTCTTTCGGTGTCCCTGAGAATAATAACAAGATAATAAGATCTCCCGCTGAGCGAGGGTCACTAATAGGTACACGAAGGTACACGACTCGGACCGCGACTCTGACTCACTAATTGGCGCGACTTTAGAAACTATTTTCCGGTTATACGGGAAATCCTCAGTGACCCTTGGCATGATATAGATCTTTGCCTTGTTCACTCACCTAGAGCGCTATAGCCTGCTACTTATAGCCTATAAGTAGTAGCCTGTACATGTCACTGTAGTCCCGGCCCACCAACCCTGGAGCTAGGAGGCCGAGGGCTGGTGATCATCATATGTACCATACGATCGGCGTTGATACGAATCTATGACTCGGAGTCGGACCCAGAAAGAAAGTATAGCAGATTCAAATAATATACCTGTTGGAAAGGTATAAAGGAAATCACGATTATCACGAGAGAGTACATAGACCGCCGACACTAGTATGTCAATGAGCTTGAGAGGTGAGCATGTCTTTTACATCCTCAGACAAAGGTCTGAGAGAGGTGAAGGTTTTCGGAATAAGAGTGCTTCGAGTGATAGGCAATTTATCATCGTTATCGCTGAGTGAATGACTTCGGAGGACACTTGTTCGCCTTTTTTTTCCGCAATCGTTGAGTTGAATCAGGTGAGCTGATCGAGAAGGACTCGAAATAGAGCGCGAAGCTGAGACGAGTACGAGTACTGGAGAATGACCTCGAGCGAAAGAAAAAGAGACGTTGTGTCGACGACGACGATGGGGGGAAGAAGAGAAGAAGAGATTGGAATTATTATGTATCATTTTCAAGATCACTGTAGTCGGTACTCGGGCCGACACGGGACTTACCAATGAATTGAGTATGAGAGATCCAATGCGCAATACGGCCGGCCAGACGGAATCCTCCCGCCCATTCCTCCAACAGACCTCGGATCTCTTCCGAGTCTTCCTCTAACTCGCAAAGATTTGATTTCACCTCAAAACATAAAACCACTAACAACTCCAACTGCCACAACACCTGCCGCTACCACCAGTGACACTCCTCCTCCTCCTCGGCCCGGTAGCGCAGCATTCGATGGTGTCGACACCGAGGCTGATGTCGCTGAGCTTCCACTTCCACTTCCGCTTCCACCACCAACACTCCCACTACCACCGGTAGGCGCAGGTGCACCAGAAGACGCAGAGCCACCAGTACCAGTAGGCGCAGGAGTCGACACAGCAACAACATAAGGCGAAGCAGTCAATCCACCCTGAGTAACCGTTAAAAAACTCGACCCATCATCCGCATCAACCTCAGCTACACATTCCCCTGAATCCGGAGCTGTAAGTGTGCATTCAAAACCTTGAGACGGGTAGTTTATTGCGGAAGCACCAGCTGCTAGAGTTCCGGCTTTGTTTCATCGCAACGCAACAATCAAGGCAAGGCAAGAGGGAGGGACATAAGGAATAAGGTAAGTAAAGGGAATTGCCGAAAGAGTTTTGTTTTTAAACACATACAATAAGTGTACAACTCTGTACCAGTTGCTTCGACAGGTACAACCGCGTTGAAGATATACGTCGTTTCTTCTCCATTTTCAGCAGTCCCAATCGGCTCGAGCCAAGCTGAAGTAAAAATGCCGTCGTCGGCGGACGCTTCGACAGCCTGAGTGGGAGAGTCGAATTGCCATAGAGTAACACTTTGTGCGGAGGCGTGATAACCTATGCACATAGATAAAATAAGAATCGGTAAGAAAAATCTACTTGTAGCCAGGCGGAGTACTGTCGTCACTTACTGAGAACAGCAAGAACACCAAAGCAAGACTTCGTTAACATTGTGTAGGAGCGCGCGCGGAACGAGTGTGATAAATTTAAAAGAAGGGACGGAGTCGTAGGCCGTATGTATGTAGCGAAAGAGAGGAAACGAGAAAGTTAAAAGGGTTATGTATTTTTACGGTCCTTTTGTATGTTTTCTTGAAGCGGCAGGGACAAGTCACAAGATTAGCGATTACTCTCAGACTTTCAGTCACCGCAACAAATCACAAGATCTTCATACACGCACACACCCACATATGTGGTTGCGTCTTTCGGTGTCCCTGAAATAAGATAATAAGATTTCCCGGCGCTGAGCGAGGGCTAGCGAGGGTCACTAATTGGTTCACGGCGGTCACATGGCTAAATCCCCTTGGGAAGCTGGTGGCAAGCTTGAAAACCCATTTCTTGGTTTCCGGAGATACACTCCTGTGATACTTATTGAAGCGTAAAGTTATAGTCACAGGAAGATGCGAGATCGGGAAGGGGCGAAAGACGAGTACTTCATAGTGTCGAGGGCGATTTGTCTATGTAAATAAATTCCGGTTATGCGGGAAATCCTCAGTGAACCTTGGCATGATATAAATCTTTGCCTTGTTCACTCACCCTAGAGCCTCCTAGAGCGCTATAGCAGGCTATAGCCTGCTATAAGGCCGAGGGCTGATAATCATCATATGTACCATACGATCGGCGTTGATACGAATCTATGACTCGGACTCGGACCCAGAAAGAAAGTATAGCAGATTCAAATAATATAATCGTACATTCCTGTTGGAAAGCTCAAAACGCAGATCTGTCTCAGTTAAATTAGTAAAGGGGCACGGGGGAGTGACATTGACCTAAATCAAACATTCCTCGAAAGCAGCGAAATTGCACTTACGCGTGGCCATTTGGTTGGATGGTAACCAAAGGATAGATATCTGAATCTACATTCGTGAGCGAACTTTTTGTTCAAGGAATACTTAGAGCGCTGAGATCTTGAGATGCGAAGGTCAATACTAAGGAGTATTGACCTTCGCGTCTCGGATTTCTGTTGTACATTATGTAATCTAAAACTATATAGTACCACCCGAGTTCGGAATCCAACACTTTTTCCAATAACAAGTACAGTCACTACATGACGAAGTCAAAAAGCAAAAAAGCGCATTCGACGCCGATTTTCAGAACACAATCCCACTAACAACTCCAACTAAAACCGCAGCTACCCCTAGGCCTACCCTCGCACTTACACTTCCTCCCAGCACACCATTCGATTGTGTAGACGACGCCGAGCTACTACTACTACTACCTCCGGTCGCCCCCACACTCAAACCACCACCACTACCAGTAGAAATAGAACTTGTACCCAACGACTCGCTCCCACTCCCAGTCACAGTAGGCGCAGGTGTAGACACAGCAACAACAACAGGCACCACAGTCAATCCACTCTCAGTAACCGTCATAACTCCCGAGTCCGTCCAATCTTTCACACCTTCATAAACACAATCCCCTGAATTCGGGGACGTAAGTGTACATACAGCTTCTTCTACTCCGAGGTAAGAAGGAATTTTAATTCCTGATGCACCAACGGCTAGAGTTTCGGCTTTTATTCGCAATTCGCAACAAACAAAACGACGATGTGGGACGATCAGGATTCAGTAAGTAAACTAGCTATCCGAGGGGAAGGGGAGGAGGGGAGGGGGTTTACTTACAATAAGTCATAAACTCCGTAGTCGTACCAGTCAGTGGCTCAACCGGTAAAACCGCATTATACACATAAGTCGTTTCTTCTCCATTACTAGCCGTACCGATAGGCTCTGCCCAAGCTGGGTTTGTTGGTAGAACAGTGGCTTCGGTATCACTTGGATTTGCGAATTGCCAGAAAGTCACAGCGCTAACGCTTTGAGGGGAGGGAGAGGCGGAGGTGGAACCTAAAATGAAAAATTATGTAGTATAGATTGAGATGGATAAGAGACGAGGACTTACTGAGGATAGCAAGGATAGATGCGAGACTACTATATGAAGACTTGATTAACATCGTGTGTACGTTGCGTTGCGAGAAATGAGGGTGACGAAGAAAGAGTGACAGCAAACGTTGACGCTCAGCGCTCAGGCTGGAGGAGAGATATCTGGTAGGCTGGGAGAGAGTCGGTAGATTTAGACGTTCCCCCAGGATTTATAAATGCCCGAGATTTAGCGCTAGCGCCGAGTCTTGGCAGGAACAAAGCTGTCTCGTTCTTTATAGTCGTCTATGTATATACCCACAGCTGACAGCTACTAACAGCTCTTGACCACCGCTCAATTAGCCCTTGTATCATATGAATCTGATGATATAGGTACCTACTACAGGCTGCACGAACATCGTATGATCTTTACCAACAGGTGTTGATACAAATCTGGGATATATTGTCGCATCGTCTGGCGCTACATATATGTATGTACTTGGGTGGTGAAAGAAGACTTAAGTGTAAATGGTGATAGAACGAGCGTACGCGTTGCATCTTTGAACTTTCGGATGGAATAAAAGCATGACAGCGACATACTGATGGAAGGAAGTGTACATCAGTGAATAAATCTTGAGCGCTAGCAGAAGAACATCACAATTCAGCGCCAGCGTTTGCACGAGATGTTAAAGAACCGGGTATACCGTATGAAACGGGAAATGGAATGGAGAAGGAAAGGAAAGGAACGAAACGCAGAGCAGACATCAGCGCACTGGTACCCCACACACCGACATGACCGCCCTCAAGGCCTCACGCGCACGTTTTAAGCAACTGTTCCGTTCCTCTTCCGACTCTTCAACACGACGACACTATACACCTTCTCTCCATCCCCCCTCCGAAACATAAACATCAACAAGCTTCCCATCAATCCCAATCCCAATCCCACAGCGCCTCGCACATCCGATAAACCACCACCTCTACCCCGTCTCCCGGCCCAGACCCTATCCATATCAACAATCCTACGAAACCAACAACAACAACAGCGATACCAGCGAAAGCTCCAGCGCTCCTACTTCAATCTCGAAAGCGAATAACGACTCGTAGTAAACCTTCAGGGACCTCCCCCATGCGCCGTCAATGACTTGAGAAACGGCTTCCGAGGATTCGCTAGTGGTTAGGCGGTGGAACTGTAACAACGCGTCGTATAAGATGAGTACTGAGCAGTGTGGTTATTTATTGCCAAGCTGAACTGAGCCATCGTAATTCGTTTCTCCCACAAGTTCCGACTCGGAAGCGACACTCGGAATCCTCAGGTCTGAATCGTTCTGCTGCTACCTACATTCTTCCGAACTTGAAGCGAAGCGTGACACCACGGCTCGTACAATACAGAGTCGGAGTCGGAGTATAATCGCAAAAGAGAGAAAAAAATAGACTCTGAGGAGGAGAGAGAGAATTTTGAATGCCGCTGCTAGTCAGTGGGAGAGCGCATGGACTTGAACGGTGAGTTTGTTTTTGACATTATTAGAGTATCGAAGGGGAAGAGGATTTCGAGAGATAGGGCCCAGGGTATAGGTTTTTAGGAGCAAAGGATGTTAGGTCGGTTCGCATTTGTGAATCGAGGTAGAAGAAAGAATGGTTGGGATGAAGGATGCGTGTCAATGCCGGAGGTTCGGAGGTTCACGCCGCCACGGCCCATCCGGCACGGCACAATGCAGCATAAGGAACAAATTCACGTAAACCAACCTTTTTTCTTGCTCTCAGAGACTCACATTGGAAGGGCGCTGTGCAAAGTCTTCAACTCATAGTCGACCGTAATCGACTCTTGTAATCAACACATCATATATTCTCTCTGTAAACGAGGAGACCGCATATCATATATCATTGTCAGAAGAGAAAGAGCCAAGACTCAAGAGACGCAGAATCGACGAAGAAATTGGAATTGTTATGTAATTTTTTTTTCACGATCACCGTGCTCGGGCCGAGACAAGAAGAGTGCATCCCACCTGTACGAATCGGACTCGGAAGACAAAGATCATTGTAAATGAGAATGAGAATGAGCTACAGTACTAAACAGAACATTCGAATCATACATCCGCATCTGCGTGGCCATACTCTATCGAGCAGACAGAAATAAATAACGCACGTACAAAAAGAGAAAAGAGGGACCATAAATCAACAGAACCATGACATCAACCAGCGCATACAAGGACCTTCGACCATAGAGCCTCCTTCCTCCTCCTCCTCATGCAATCGTACACCCAAACCAAGATGAACCCGAAGATTCCGACGCACCCCTTCCACCAACAACAATCTTCGATTCCTGAAACCTCGCAGGTCGTATCGAGCTCAAAGCACACTCAAACATCCCATGCGACGCCGAGACCTTCTTCAAATCACTCTCAACTGATTCCCTCACTTGCCTCTCCTCCACTAACCTCTTCTCAGCTTCAACCAACGCCCCACGTGCATCCTCAAGTTCCTTCTCAACTCTCTCATTAACCTCCCTCGCGACACGTTTCACTTCAACCATCTCTTCCTCAGCTATCTCTTTCGCAATCCTATACTCCTCCGATTTCCTCTCAGCAATCTCAACAGCCAACCTCGCATCCCTAGCTTTCCTAACAGCATCTTCCATCTCCTCAACAGCCCTCTCTCTTTCCCTTTCCGCAACACCTAATTTCTCCTCATACACCCTCTCTAATTCTCTCAGATCCTCCTCTGCTTTCACTTTCGCATTCCTCTCCTCTTCTTCCCTCTTCTCCAACTCACTCAACCCCACCCTCGTTTCCTCCACTTCCTTAATAACCAGGTCCCAGGCCGTACGGGCCTCCTCCGCCGCTTTCCGTTCTTGAGTCGCAGTTAACGCATGTTCCTGTGCAACACGCTCCGCTTCGAGCTTGCCCTTTTCCGCGTGTTTCAAATCCTCAATAGCACGCTCGAGTTCGACCCTCAATTTCTCCTTCTCACTTGCCAAGTCTACACTGGCTTTTCGTAGTGTTGGTGGAGCTGATGACGAGTCGGGTTTAGAGGAGTCTTTGGAGAATGTACGTCGTGTTCGTGTTCGTTCGAGGAGACCGGACATCTTGTTTGCGATTGAGGGGTTGAGTGAGTAACTCATGGTCTGTGTATACGAGATGGTGTTAGTTGGCTACCCCAGGAGAGAAACGACCAACGTACGAGTAAAACAGTGACGGTTTAGTTTATCGACGTTGGGAGGAAAGAAAGAAGGAAGATGTTCGATATCAAGAGGGAGGGTGTTCTAGAGATATTCCAAAGACTTATCAAGATTAAATATTAAACCCTCATGTCCAAGAACCCTCGAAAAACTTACCTTTTACACGTGTTGGAGCTCATGGCTTTCGGGAGGGGAGGGGGGTTCAACACAACGTTCAGTACGCAGTACGCAGGCAGTGTTGACCCCATGCTTAAAAAGCGTGTTAATCGGTGATTTGGAGTTTTGGTGGAGGTTTTTTGTATTTTCCAGCATATATCATCCTGCGAAGTCGTGCCAGGGGGGCTGCGGTGCATCGCAATCGCAATCGCAATCGCAATCGAGGGGCGACTGACATGTTGTTGGATCTAAGCGAACGCAAAACGCGAAAGGCACCCCCAATCGCAATCCGGTCGCTATTGACGTCGAATTATGTATGTTGTGAATATAATACGTACATTGAGAGATATGATATGGGGATCATTCGTGGGCAGGGCGATTAAAGGAGAAGGAGAAAACTCAGGCTGAACGACGAAGGGACCCCGCGTACGCGTGTCAGAGCAAGCTTCGAGGCTGTCGTGTGTTATCTTTTAACGAGGATGAGGAGATTGATGAATTATGATATGATATATGATATATGATATATGATATGTCGCGGAGCCTCGTTTACAGAGAACGTGGACATATGATTGTTGGTTAAAACGGTCGACCATGATGCATGAGTTGAAGATTTTGCACAGCGTCGTTGCAGAGCAAAAAAGAAAAACGGCTGAGGTTGTTTACGTAACTTTGTTCCTTATGCCGCATTGTGCCGGATGGGCCGTGCGCGTGAACTCCGGCCCGCATTGACACGCATACATTCTTTGAATCTTCCTTCTACACAGATACCCAGGTCTCGGCGAAAAATATGTGAAGTCTGAGTTTGCAAAGACTTTGCCAAGTCTTTGCAAAAAGTCGGCAAATTAGCAGGAGGCAAAATGTTCCGGAATAGATATTGGCCAATATTCTTAGAAATGTTCTCGCAAAATATTTGCGAAACTAGCAATGTCACATGATGACATTCCCAAATAGTACTGCTGGTTTTCCCGGGTTTTTCTCGCACCGCTCGCGATCGCTCATTTGCCCGCTTCCTTGGACCACAATAGACAGTAAAATATATATATTTATTCGCTACAAACAACTACAGGAAGCATTGTAGTACATAATGATTCAATGCCCTTGACCTTCACCAATGACCCAATATTGGCTGAGGAACCTCACCAAATTAGGATCGCTAGGCTGGCAAATTGGTTGTCCCTAAAGTATAATAGTTGGTCAGATTCAAACTGTGCTATGCCATGAAAGAGGATGCTAGACATACCTTGAGTTAATGCCCTCGCTATGGACTCTGAAAAAGAATGATGGGTGATTAGCTCTACAATAGAACCAAAGAGGGAAAGGGACAACACATACCTCTGAGATATGTGCTGGGTCCGGCATGCACTGAAGAACAAACAAACATGAGACGTAACACGTAAACAATTGAAACACTCACATCCTCTTAAGCAATGCCCAACTTAAAGACTGGATGGTAACCAAGACAACAGGAGGAGACATACCAACCCAAGGGGAGAAAAGGAAAGGCCAGGAATTGCAAGCAGCACAGTGAACATCAGCCTCCAAGGTCGTGGCTTCCGCGTGTACTGCTCACTCTTCAAGAAGGTGGAGAGGGAGGGAGAGGGAGGGAAGCGGCCTAGAAGCGGCCCAAGGAGGTGGTAGGGTGAGTGAGGGGAAGGAAGAAGTTGAAGTTGAAGTTGAAACGTTGAAGTAAAAAAACAAATCACGCCACCGTGATGCTGACAGAGACGTCGGAGTTTGAATAACATTGCCCTAGACCCAGCTTTACCTTTTTGGGGCAGATTTCGGATCATTTCGCTGGTTTGCAAATCTTTGAGGAAATTTCTGAGTACAAAATATGCAAATATTTGAAGTTGGTGAACATTTCGCAAATACAATTTGCAAAGAATATGAGAAAACAAGGCTTTGCATAAGTTTCACAAATATTTGTACAATACTTTGCAAAATCAACTCGGCATATTTTTGGCCAACAGTTCTTTGCAAATATTTCCATCGCTAGTGCGCAGCTGTGTACCTCGATGCGAACCGACCCTGATATCCTTGTTCCTAACAACCTACCTACACCCCTCGAAATCCTCTTAAGCTTCCCCTTTCGATACCGATACTCTCTCATCTCTGATAATGTCAAAAACATCCTCACCTCTCAAGCCCACCGTGACGTTCTCTCGCACTGCCTAGCAGCGGCAGCGAAAGCCAGAACTCTCTCTCCTCCTCCTCAGAGTCTATTTTTTCTCTCTTTTGCGATTATACTCCGGATCCGTAACGTACGAGCCGTGGTATCACGATTCGGGAGCTTCAGGCCCAGGTCTTTGCTTCGCGAGAACGTACTTAGAGTGTCGTGAACAGACGCTTCCGATTCAGGACAAATTGCAAGTCGAATTTGTGGGAGAAACAGAAACAAAGTACTCTGTCCTCAGTTCAACTTGGTTATCATAAACCACAGCCCTCATCACAAACGACGCGTTATTCAACCGTGCCTCGGAGGCCGTTTCTCAGGTCATTGACGACGCAGCGGCATGGAAGGTATACCAAGGTATACCACGAGTCGCGAGTCGTTATTCGCCTTGGGCCGAAATCGAAGTAGGAGCTTTCGCCGGTATCGCTGTCGTTGTTGTTGTTGGGTTCGTGACTCGGAAGATTGTTGATAGGGTCTTAGGGAGAGGGGGTTGAGGTGGTGGTTTGGATGAGGAAGACGAGGGAGAGGATGTGGAGGGAGAGGATGTGGAGGGATTGGATGTTCGGATGTGTGAGGTGTTGTGGGATGGGATTGGGATTGGGATTGGAGGGTGGATGATATGAGACTCGGAGAAGGTGTAGTCGTCGTGCTGAAGAAGTCGGAAGAGTGATGGTTGATTCAAGTGTGAGGGCGGTCATGTCTGTCGGTGTGTGGGGCTCTGCATTTCGTTCCATCCTTCTCTACTCCATTTCCCGTTTCCTACGGTATACCCGTTGTGATGTTCCTCTGCTAGCGCTCAAGCGCTCATGATTTATTCATTGAACAGATCTCGTACCTGGTGTTCTTCTATCGGCATTAGCGCATGTGCACTTCCTTCCTTCCATCAGTATACGGTCATGCCATCATACTTTTATTCCATCCGAAACTTGAAGTACAAAGATGTATGTACGTTTCTATCACCCATTTAAATCTTCTAATGGCTATCACTAACTTGTACCCAAGTATAGAGCCAGACGATACGATGCGACAATATATGTATATCCCACTTATATCCCAGGCCACTGGTAAGTAGATTCATATCAACACCTGTTGGTAAAGATCATTCAGTAACGATGTTTGTGTAGGTACCTATATCATCAGATTCATATGGTACAAGGGCCAATTTAGCAAGCTGTAGGTATGTACACATATACATAGGCGACTATAAAGAACGAGACGCCGCCAATCCTCCGGCATTTATAAACCTGGGAGAACATATATGTAAAAATCCCCTCCGACATCTCTCCTCCAGCCTGAGAGTCAACGTTGCTGTCACTCTTTCTTCGTCACCCTCGTTTCTCACAACGCAACGCACACACGATGTTCATCAAGGCTTATCGTCTGATATGTAGTCTCGTATCTATCCTTGCTATCCTCAGTAAGTCCGAATCTCTTCTGTTTTCATGAATTCCTAATACACACACACCCTTCCCTTTCATCCCCTAGGCTCCACCTCCGCCTCTCCCTCCCCCCAAAGCCCCAGCCCCAGCCCCAGCCCCAGCGTAGTGACATTCTGGCAATTCGCAAATCCAAGCAATCCAAATGATCCCGAAGCCACCGCCCTACCAACGAACCTAGGTTGGGCAGAACCGATAGGAACGGGGAGTAACTTGAATGGAGAAGATTCTGAAGAACTTGAAACTACTTATGTGTATAATGCGGTTTTACCGGTTGAGCCAACTGGTGGGACGAGTGGTACGCAGGTTATGACTTATTGTAAGTGCTAGTGAACCCCAGCCCCCCCGGATAGTTTAAGTACTGAGTTTTTATGCGATTTCAAAGCCGAAACTCTAGCAGTCGGAGCATCAGGAATCAAAATCCTCTCATACCTCGGAATAGAACAAGTCGAATGTACACTTACATCCCCGAATTCAGGGGATTGTGTTTACGAAGGTGTAGTAGGTGCGACGAATTCGGGAGGGTTGACGGTTACGGAAACTGGATTGATGGCGGTGCCTGTTGTTGTTGCTGTGTCGACACCTGCGCCTACTGGGAGTGGGAGTGGGAGCGAGGAGTCCGCGTCAGTGGGTACTTCTACTCAGGCTAGTGGTGGTGGTGGGTTGAGTGCGGGGGCAACCGGACTCAGTAGTAGTAGTAGTAGTAGTAGTGGAAGTAGCTCGTCGTCGTCAGCCGCCGCAGGCGCGGCATCGCCTACGCAATCGAATGGGGCGCTGGGAGGTGTCGGAAGTGTGAGGGTTGGCCTGTTAGGGGTAGCTGCGGTTGTAGCCTTAGTTGGAGGGGTTAGTGGGTTTGTGTTTTGAGTATCGAAAATGCGCGTTTTTATTCGTCATGTACGGTGTACCAGCGGAAAAGAAAGTTCGCTCATGAATCTATCTATCCTTTGATACTCAAACGCCGTTCGTGCCTTGCGGCTTCTGATATACTTACTGTGAGATTATAATTAGAAAGGAAATCCGTTCGGTCAACGCTCGGTTACAAGAAACAAGAAACAAGAGTAAATTGGCTGACTACGCTAAAATACATAGCTCAGGTAACATAAGATAAATATACTACCTCGTCAGCTCGTTTCGTATATTGAAAAGAAAAAGAAAACAAAAACAAGGAAAGGAAAGCAGCATTAACGGAGGTAGGAAAGGTGAAGAGGGAGAGCGATAGTCAAGATCGTCTGAGTCCGTTTCTTCCGCTGGGTGCAGGTACGCCGTCGGTAATCACCCCAAATCCGTCCTGCCAACTGAATGCTCATGGTGTGCCACATATTATAGATGCGCGCACGAATACGTGTCGCCTCCAGTGAGTGTGATGTAATGATGTGTTCGGTCGATGGCAGCATGCCTATATAATAACGCGAGACACCTAATGGCCATAAATCAATTGCCGCATCACCCTGGAACAAGCCCTGCGCTATCTTTTCGAGCAAGAGACGTTCAGCCACAGGAATGGTGGATGTATTGGATAGGATCTTCCGCGTCTCGCGTTGAAGATCTGTGGCATAGTGCTGACGGATAGGCATATAATGTGGGCAGGAAACAAAGAGATGATATGGGGTTTCGTATGCAGGGCAACCAAAAGTACACCACGGGGAACAATTGCCTAAGCGGATGAAGCGTGAAAAGCGGGTGTCTAGTTGGGAAGAACGTGCATAGTTGGACGACAGCTGAATATGAGGAAGATGAGCGCATGTATGGGTGTTCGGGTGGATGATGATGATCATAGAGTGGCAATGACATGACAGTAGCTGGGCGGAAGGAAGTGATGTCTGAGGCAGTATTGGCGTGCAGCATAGCTGCTATGTAGGATTGGACATCAGATTCAATGTAACCATGGGACGAAGAAAAGAGAGTAAAGGGATCCATGAAAAATGTGGGAAGAGGTGCAGGAGGAGGTGGAATCAAATTGGATTGGGATTTAGAAGCAATGATATCAGCAAAGGAATTCAAAATGGAGGGAGTATCAAGAGTGTTTGTATGAGCAGGTGTATAAATGATCCTTGGGGCATTTGGGGAGCGTAAAATGATGTCAAAAAGCCAACGATAAAGAGAACGGGCGGGTAAAGAAGACCAAGAATGGGGAAGTGGAGTAGAGAGAAGTGCATCATTGATAATACGGGCAGAATTGAGATGATCTGTAAATAAAATGGAATTAAAGGGAGAAGCAAGAGACAGAGCAGCTAGGGTTGAAGCCACTAAGCCGTAAGTTTCACCAATTGGTGTTGAAGCAGAGTTTCGGTATAGTAAAAGAGAAAATGTGGCAGAGAAGGAGGGGTTTGCTGAGGAAAATAGAACTGAGCGTGATTGAGAAAAGGAAGGGCTCGGGGGAATCATGGAAGCATCAGAAGCAAGATAAGAATGCGAATTATGCTGGGGAAGAGGGGGTAATGAAGAAGAACTTAATATGGACATGATTGTGGTTTCGGCAATTGATTTTCGGATGGATTTGGGAATAAGGAGGGATAGGCGGTCTTGGGAAAGAAACCATGGTGTCTCCTCTGCACGGGTTCCAACCTCGTTAGAACCAGCCTCCCCGTCGACCTCTATCTGAGAACCAGATGCATGACTTACGATATCAATTGCAATGCTATTAAGGGTCCATGACTGCACCCAATCCCGTAAAGAAGGGTATGCGCTAAACGCAAGGGAGCCACGTAGCTGATCCTGGCAGTTTTCCTGAAAATCAAAATGATAACATCTTTGAAGTCCGTCAAACTGCCAACATCCAACCTGTTTTAGATGATGCAGTCCTGCTCTTTCCAGCTTGGTAATGGTACGAAGGGAAGGAGTGAGGGGGCTGAGTGGCATGGACTGATGAAGGTGGCGTAAGGAGACATCACCAGTGAAGATGTAAGATACATCTGTGGCACGAATTTGGGTACGAGATCTCCATAAAGCGGCATGAGCTGTCAACCATTGATGCGGGAGATTGTAAGAGTGTCGGCGGAATTTTGGGAAGCGAGTTTGGAGAGAATCTCCGTCCAGTGGTGATTGACAATGATTGATAGAGCACGACCAGTCTGCAAAAGTGATTGCTGCCATATGGCGGAAGATAGGCACATGGTGGTTCAGGTCTCGCAAGAGCCCCTTCACCGCAGAAGAATCATTGAGAATAGCAATAGAGGGGAAATCAAAACCAAAGGAAGAAAGGGGTAATGAAAGAAGACGAGAGTTGAATCGGAAAGGGAAAGAGAAGTATTCATGAACACGAGTAGCAATGAGATGATCAAGCTGAAGAGCTTGGTCATATGAAATGGAATGATAAGCAAGAAGAGGACGGATTTTAGAGATCAGGGACTGCATAATGATGCGACGTAATAAAGTAAAAGGAAGAGGAATGTGGAGGGAAGGAAAGGAGAAATCATGAATGAGCATTTGAATTCTTGAAAACTGGGCATGGGGGTCATTGGTTGTTGTGCGTAGAAAGTGAATGTGAGAAGATGAAACAGGGACCTCTCTGGACACCACATCAAAAGGAGTTTCGGGATGCATTGAAATTGATGGTAAATGGAATGAGGTAGCACGGTACGCTGTACGGGCGCAGTTTCGGCCCGAGTACCGGCACTACTGATGGAACGAAATTACATGATAAATCCAATTCTTTCCTCCTCCCCTCATCTTCTTCGTCGTCGTCGTCTTCCCCAACGCGCTCGGTTCTGCGTCTCGTTTCCTTTCGCCCGAGGCCGTTCCTCCTCTCTCTCATTAATAACTCTCTCTCCCTTCTTACCTCCATCTCCTCTCCTTGATTCCAATCCATAAAATGCGAAGAATATTCCTCATTCACTCAGCCATAATCGCCTACACCCTCTCCCTCGAATCACTCTATCCCTTCACCTCTCTACCCGCGTTCGTGTCTGAGGATATCAAAGACATACTCATTTCTCAGGCTCATGCACTTACCCACTGGTTGGCAGTGTACGCTCTCGTGATTATAAGAGTTATGGTCGTGGTTTATTTCATGATTTGTCTTCGTAATGTTTTTGTGAGGCGGAAACGCCGCCTTGGAGCTTCTTCGGATGCGCGTTCACTTGGGGAGGATGTTGAAAGCGGACTCGGACAGACTCGGGGTGCGGAATCTCAGGAACAGGAACAGGAGGATGAGACGATAAACCAATTGAAGAAAGTTAAATGGATGATATCCCTCCCCATTTTCATCACTTTGACCATATTAGTCATCAACGATGCGTTCTTCAACCGTGCCACTAGTGAGGATACACTAGGGAGATTCTTCGAGGTGTATTCAGAGTCGTTTATTGGGTATATTGGTTTTGTTTTGGTTTATGGGTGTATTGTCGGTGTGAAGGCTGTCAGTGGGAGACGACGGAGACTCGGAGGAAGTGATTCGGAGGAAAGCAGTTCTGCTTCGAGTCAAGGAGAGACTGTGATGCGACGGGTGCATGGATCTGGTTTGGGGAGCTCGGATGGAAAGCTGGATGATACGTAGAGTGGTGTTCCGAGATCCGAGGAGAGATGAATTGAACCCTTCGGTATCGTCATCTTGCTTCCATCCCATCCCATGTCCTCACTCCGAACACTGTTGCTGTCGTTCCTTTCATTACGTTCAAGATGTTGTATCACGATATAAATCTGCCTCCAGCATAATGCATAATGCATAATGCATAAAGCTCAAATATCAAATTCTAGAGGCGACAACCTCCCCTGGTCACTTAGATCAGTTATCAACCGCATACATGGAGGAAACCGCAATTGATGTAGCTAGATAGTGAAGTGACTGGCGGTGAGTTACTCTCAGGACACTTCCAAAGATGCAGCACACACTTATGAAGTCATCAGACAGAAAGCTCGAGCCTCGTGATCGTTTTGCAAGAGTGGTCGCGATCGCTTTTTCTCTTGTACCTGCCAAGGCTCCGAGTCGGCGCTCGGAACTGTGAGGCTTGAAACATACCCTCTCTTTCGCTATCGCTGCTCTTTTGTTTTATCACTCTCGTTTGTCCCTACGTAATGATTAATGAAGTCCTTACAGACAGTGTGACTCGTAGATATGCATCCTCGATGCAAGATTTGATTTCCCGCTTATACGGTACTCGTATATATAGTGACGAGTGATTCCTTCTTTCAAATCAGCGGCAATGCAACAGTAGGATCTCCAGCATTGAAATGGCTTAGTACAAGACGGCTTTGAATTACAGCTTCATCTCGACGTTCCACATTTTTTAATCTGATCCCGCCGGCCCTCACCGGCCTCACTCAGCTGCATGATTATGTAACTCTAAAGTCTCCTATCCACTCCCACCAGCTCTACGATGTCAGACTCGATAGAAAGCGACGAACGACAACTCCTCGGTCGCGGTAGCTTCGGAACCGTATACAGCATTCCCGGGCTCCCCTTCGCATTCAAATTCATCCAACGCCCAGAAGACGCAGATATACTCAAACATGAATTTCAAGCTCTTCATTCGCTCTATACACACTGCGATACCGAGGATTCGATTTTCGTGATTCCGAGGCCTATTGGGTATTTTAATCCCGTGGATGGGGAGTTGGTTGTTTACACTGGAAGTGAAAGTGAAAGTGCCTCTTGGGTGCAGAGGAGGAGGAGGGACATGGGAGGAGGAGGAGGAGTTGATGGGAGTTTTTTTGATGAAGTTTTACTATGTGAGGATGATGATAAGAAGAAGGAGGAGGGATTGGCGGTGTATGCGATGGATAGAGCGTTCAAACTTCCGAAATCGATAGGAACCTTTATTAAACAACATTTTTATCCACCTAATGCACGTACAACCCCCGTCCGCGTCCCCGTTCCCATTCTATGTCGTCTTTATTTCGGAAAGCAGATAGACGTCGGACGGCAGTCGTCTTTTGTAAACCCTCACAATTTTATCCTCGACGTTAATCGTTATGGGTTGCTTTACGATAACGCGAACTTGAAAGGTGCTATGCACCCGATTGATGTTGTGGCGGAGGGAATGGGTGAGATGTTGGCTTGGATTCATTGGAGGTGTGGGTACGATGGGAGGGATATTGAGTTTGTACTTGGAGGGAGTTCGGTGGCTGGTGCAACGCGATGTTATGTTATTGATTTTAATCAGGTGCGGTGTCGTTCTCGTGTTGTTGTTGTTGTTGAATCTCGCTCGTACTCATGGTCTGCTGAAATAGATGAGGCATGATACATCTATTGAGACGCTAGTATCTGCGTTTTTCGATAATGACCCGTATTATCCACGACCTGTACCTTCGGATCCGCTATATGTTGCTTTTCGGAAGGGGTATGTTGATGCTTGTCCGGAAGATCATGATGCGGATGGGGAAAAGTTTCTCGCTGCTATTGAAGAGAGTTATGCGAATAGGGGATAAAGGGTGTCGTCGACATATGTTCGGCGGAACTCATAGTTGGCCCTGAAGCATTTCTCCCATTTATAATTATACTTAAACACACCGTCGTTAGTAAACATCCAAGTGAGGCACCCTTTTTTTGTTTCAATGCAATGGCAATTAACACAAGTTTCTCTACATAGTAGTGAAACATTAAACGCAATACACAATCAAAACACCAGTGTCATACTCCCCTTCCCTTCCGCTTCCGCTTCCCCCTCTGTCCCGAACCACCACCACCGCCGTAGTTCTCGGACCACCACTTGCTTCAGCTTCGCTTCAAGATACAAGGTACCTGCTTCATGGATTCACGAAGTAGAATCACCAAAACTACTTTCACGAACCGGAATACGGAACAACACAACGATGTTTATTAAACCTCCTCCCAGACAAAAAAAACTATTTCACAATCAATACAAGCCCATTCAGGAACTAAACCATGTTGTCGTAATTCATGTCTGAGTAGATCGTGGCGTCGGGTGAATGATTCTGAGCATTCTTTGCACAAAACTGAGAAACGTTCTTGCATCGAGGTGTCCCCAGTAGAGAGCACTGCTGGACACATCCTTCTTCGTCGTCCCGACCCGGCCGACCCCGGCTGGAACGGCGGCGCTCTGCGCATACGAGTTCTTTCTGGATCTGGTTGTGTGCGTCGTAATCGGCACCCAGGCCTGGAGGGAGATGAACGTGAAGGTGAGGAGGGAGTTGGGCTGGGAGTAAGGCTCGGCGGGGAAATCAGCGGGATCTGAGGTAGGTAATCCCGTTCTCCGAGTCCGATTTGCTCGCTATGTGAATCTGAATCTGAAACTACGTTCAGTGATAGGATAGGATAGGATACAGGGGGTGCGACGCAGGCTCACCGACTTGAACTTGAGCTTGAAGGGGTGTAAGTATTTCGTCCAGTGTCGTGGAATAATCAAAGGCAAAGTCGTCGACTCGGAAAGGATCTGCAATCCCAATTGTGAATCCAGGGTTGCCATATGATGATCGTAGTTCCAATTCTGAGTATAGTGCGAGATTATTAACATAATCGTCTTTGATGGTGGGTCTATGGGTTGTGCTTGAATCCACTGTCGCTGGAGGTTCGGCGGCAACATTGTCTAACAAAGGTGAAGATGAAGGTGACTGTGTCGTATTCAGAATCACGGATCCTCCTAGTAATGCATTCACTTCAAGTTGTTCGGCATTTGGGAAAATACTGTCTAGGGATGCGATGAATATCAACAATCGTTACGACCGGGGGTCCAAAAAGCAGAAGCAGAAGCAGAAGTCATTTCGGGGGGAAATGTTCAAAGAAAGAAAGAAGATACTCATACCTATTGGGCCTCCTGGGGCCGTATGCGAGTGAAAGAGGTGTTTACCGTGACGGTGAAGCGGTTCGGGATTTGGAGACGATACAACGTCAAGGTTGGGTGAGTCCAAGTCCGAGTCCACGTATATCCTAAGACGGTTTGAACCGACTAGCTCTATTTTCAAGATACATGTATCCGAAGACAGTGTCATCACATCCCCAGCTTGCATTGCTGAAGCTGAAGAATATCGAGACTCGAAGCTGAATTTAGGCTTTTGACACCCGTTGTCGTATAGATCGCAGTTGAGGTAAAAAGATTGGAGTTGGGAGAGGGGGAGGGATAGTAACATTGCCAGTGGTGATTTTGGTGAAGCCTGAGGAAAGGTACTAGGGATTTGACATATCGTAGGTCAACTAACTCTGTCATATATACGTATGTTTTGCAGGTTCACACTAAACTGTTATCACCCGTCCATGTAGTAAGTACCACTGCTTCATATGGAGAGAAGATGGAAGATGGTACATAGCGTCGCGGAACGGGAAGCTGAAAATACTTTTTGATGTGCTGAGATACATACCACGAATTATTGAATTCTATGTATTCAAGGTGTGTGGAGTGTATTTATTTTTATTTTTGTACATACTGAAGTCCATAGGGTCGTGTATGTAGGGGGCAGTGTCAAACGTTAAACACAGAACTTGCCGCTGTCTCAGCCAGCAGGATATGAACATATCTTAAAGGCCACCGCACCTCACTATAAGGACTCGGAGGACGTAGAACTGCTTTGATCCGGATAAACGGGGTATATCATCCCAATCATGACTCTGAGCCTGACCGCAGGTACGTGTAGTAAGTATGTTCGTTTGGATACTACATAGCAGGTACTGATACCTACTGATACACATTAGTTGATGTTAATCTGCTGTGCCAGTTTTAGCCGCTCACCAACACCTTGCACACAGAACTTTCATCATGATGTTACGAATTCTACGAAAACGCTTGACTCTATTACTTATTGCGAGTGCTTGCTAGCGACCTCAGGCTCTCGCTCTCGCTCTAGTGAACTTGTTTATCGGTACCCGAATTTCGAAAACATGTACACTTATTCAACGTTCAACGTTCAACTCCCGAAACTTGATGGTAGTTGATCCGGGTATGTCGCTAGCATGCGACATTGCGAACTGTGGTATCGATCTCAGCTTTGGGCCTATCAATGTTTGGGTGTTTGGGTTCTTACACCCGACTCCGAATTCAACGAAGAGAATGCATTGCTGCTCATAATAAATCGGTGCAATAACTCCGATTACCTGCTTAATTGTAAGGGATTCAATGCGAAAGATTACAAAGTCTACGTACGTCTTCCATTGTACCTGCGGTTGGATGTCCCCATATTGACACTCTTTTAGTTTCTTCTTACTGTATCGCCCGCTTGCTGACCTATTTGTGTAACCGTATTTGACGGTCTATAAACGTTGTTTCAAACACAACTTGAGTCAAATAAGAGACTGTATTTTATGTGTATAACGTAACATTTGAACTCGACTAATGCAATCACATCATCCACCCTCGTACTGTTCCCTCGCCTCGCCTACGCATCGTACTGTAAAAAAACCACCATTAGCATTCCCAATCCCAATTTCACCCTTGAAGGTTGATAAAAAAAACCACACATACCGCCAAAATCATCGATCCAGGCCAAAGAGAGGCAGTCCCATTAGAATCAACATACATATTAACTTCAGTCTCATTGATCACAGTTTCAAACCCTCCAAGATTTCCAGCATTACCAGGCGCACGACGAACATTCTTCAAGCTGAAAACAACCTTGACAATCTCAGCGATCGTCTGTTCGGCGAAAGTTAAACCTGGGCATGTATGGAACCCGGTTCCGTTTAGGCTGTAGGAGGATTTAGGACGAGTGGGGTCGACTTTGAGTGGGTCGGGGAAGTCGGTTGGCTAGGTGAAAGGTCAGGTCAGGTCAGTACGTTACATGGTAAGTTGAGGGAAATGGATAGCCGGGACGTACGTTTCGGTGAGCATTCTTAAAGCTTGCCCATAGACGATCACCTGCTTTTACAACGAGGGGGTCTAGACCTGGACCTTGAGGAATAGTAGCATCTGTAACTACGTCTCTCCAGAGACCATAGAATTGAGGTTTAAGTCCTGTATCACAAGCATCACTAAACCGCCAAAGAAGAGAGAAAGTTTAAATCAACTGACTCATAGCTTCACGAACATATCCTCGAAGTGTCTCAAGACTCTGAGGATCATTAGAACGCGCCAACTCAATAATCTTTGCTCGTTCTTGAGAGCGGTCATCATCAAAGTAAAAGTTGATAACATTGACAGCAGCTGGAAGAAAGGCATGATCAGTATGCAGCCTTTCGCTGTGAAGGGATAGTACTTACCCTGAGCATAATTCACCGAAGAACCAACAGCAAGTCCAACAACCATCGCCACCAACTCATTCAACGGTCTTCCAGTTTCCGAAAGCTTGCTCAAGAAAGGATAGTATGGTTTGTCAGTTACTGGCCAGAAGAAACTCTTTACGCGGGTGGCTACGTTCAGGAGTGCACTCTATTGATGAATGGCCGCGATTTAGCCATGTGTACAGTGTGGCAGGGCAAGGGGGTGGGGAGAAGTACTGTGGAAAACTTACTGGGGAAGTAGCGGGATTAACTTCGAGAATTGCTTTTCCTATCATAGCTTGAATTACACCTCCGGCTTGAGCGGCTGTCATTCGCAAGGAGAAGCCGTGTTCGTTGTCGCCGATGCTCAAGAAAGTGAGACTAATTACAGGTATTAGCTTCATTCCATGAGCGAAACTCAAAATACGTACGTGAACTGTTGACGAAACATATCATTGATTAGTGTAAGAAAGTAATCGGATGAGAACGTTAGCTTACCAGTGTATTGAACATATCGTACACTTCCTGCACTGTATAAATCCCCGAAGGATTCTCCTTTGTCTTCATATCAATACCACACTACAGCCCGTATCCCGTTAACACCGTAAACACACACCATCAAGTGTATAATACCACACAAACGATCAGCAGCCCAATGAACAGCAACAACATTGATAACCTCCTTGGCGATATCAACGAATGTACCAGGTACACCATCCAACTTGAACGATCTCTCCTTAATCTTCTGAGAGATATTGGTACTATACCATCTCCTATAACCATCCAAAGAGTCTTTCGTAGGGAATATCGCATGAAGTGCTAGCGCTTTATCCGCATCGTGTCTAAAAAACGAAGATCATAAACGCAGATCATCAGAAAACCGAGAAACTGAGAAACCGAGAACCAGAAGGGACGCGAGCGACTCGCGCGGAGCAACTTCAAAAAACAAGTGGACACATACTTGGGAGCCTGATCAAAAGCCAACATAAACCCATACCCATCTCCCAAAGCGCTCATCTCATAAACAGTATGGAATCTAGTCGGATCATTGAAGACATATTTGATCCCAGTGAACGTGTTCAGGACTTTCGGTATCACCGCCGGGACGGGACGTGTGTATGTATACCGATCTGCGAGCTTTTGACGTGTCAAGCTGTCTTTCATCTTTTGGGGAGTGAAGAATGGGAAGCAGCCGTATACGGAGTTCTGTCATGATGATGAGATGAGACGATGTTAGTTACTTAGATGATGTGTGATGTGAAAGGAACTTGAGGACTTACGTAGGGGTAGTGCCGAGGGAGATGCCTCATCAAAAGTTTTGGCACTGTAGAGAGTCGAAGTCGAGTGAGTGCGTTTCTAGCATACAAAATAATATAGAAAAGAGTCACAGTTTCCTCCGAACCCTCCATTATTAGGATCTCTCACTGTATCCTGATATCCCCAAGTAGTAAGATTCGCAGCTACGTAGAGTTTTCATGAGCAAAGGAGGCTCTTCGTCAAAATTACACAACAGAATAAAAACTCAGGACTGAATGCAGTTGTATAGTACCTATCACCACGAACGAGAGCAATCGCATCACCCAAAACCGCTCTGGTCATCTAAGGGTTCAAACGTTCAAGGGTTTCGCCGGTTAGCCCCACACTTCACGAAGTAAAAAGTGACATACGGTATAACCACAAGCGAACCGAAGTCCTCCGGAAAGAGGCATAGTTGATTCACATTGCAAGCCAGTCTATTGGGTGGGAAGTTGGGTCGACCCGTGTTTGTCAGTGACATTTGACATGGACATTTGACACAAGAGAACGACTTACATAGAGCTCGAGATTGTTAATGTGACCATACAATCTACGAGCGGTGTTCTAAAAACCCCACAGTTAGTCGGAGTCCAAAGACAGATAGGAGTAGTTGGTGTGTTCACATACCGCAACCTCAGGATCAGGATTCCACTCTTCGAAAGTTTCGAATTCTGCGTTCATCACAACCCACGTCAGTTGACCTTACTCCAAAACGAAACCAAAACCCCAATCCACACATACGTTTAAGACCCAAAAACTGCCTAAACTCATTCATCGTACAAACACCCCACTGACGAGCTTGCTGAATCCCCAGGATCTCAATAACCCTCAACGCAGAAGGTGTCCCACGAGCACCATACGATGCAGCTGGACTTTCAGTTGCGTCTTGAAGAATCTTGGCGATATCATCATCGGAGAATTTTCCGTCTGGTCCTCGGACGAGACTAAAACAACCAATCAACGCATATATGAGAAAACACGCTGACGTGAAGAGAGGAGGAACTTACCCGCCAAAAGTCCGCTTACTAGGCTCAGGATCAATCTCTGAAAGTATCCCAATAAACGTCCTTCCGAAATCCGATACTGTTAGATCTTCTAAAGGTTTTTGGAATGTATGCGAGAAGAAATCGTTGATCCATTTTTCGTCTGCTGCGGATGTTGTCGCGTGCCACTAGATGGGATAGATAGATGGATAGATAGTATCGAAGTCAGTGTGGGGCCCAAATACAAAGAATGACAGAGACGATTGAAAGATTGACGGCTTGCTTACTCGGTAAAGAACGTTAAACTCCACACTACAATGATTACCCTGACCACGTTCAACTTCCGTTCCGTCCAAGTTTTTGATAGGCTGCCAAGGGAGAACACAGTGTCAGGTGTTTGTTTCTAGTGCGAATTCCGGAATGGAAGAAACGGGACTAACATCAAAAGCATTCATATTCCAAGCATTTCCCTCTGAAAGTCCGAGGAATCCAGCGACGTAGTCACCCATGATGAGACTCATGAAATGTCCACCGCTACCGGTCAAATTAGACACTATCCATGGACCATAGACTCGGAATGGATGGAATAAACACGTACTTGATAAGCCTAGCAGTTTGAAAAATCTCTTCATCTTGCTTAGCACGAGCTTTCTCATCAGTCGGAGGTGGATTCGT
Source organism: Omphalotus guepiniiformis (assembly GCA_028554645.1). Classification (NCBI taxonomy): domain Eukaryota; kingdom Fungi; phylum Basidiomycota; class Agaricomycetes; order Agaricales; family Omphalotaceae; genus Omphalotus; species Omphalotus guepiniiformis. The sequence goes on from JAQOOI010000062.1 coordinate 86,402, forward strand.
CCATGTCCCGCGTTCGTTGATTTTCAACAACGTATCCGCTATATACTACAAGCGCACGGAGGGGTTGTCAGCATAGATTCAAAAGTTATTTTAAAAAAGTTGAAGTTGAAGACAAAGACATAATTATGATTTCGGGATAAAACAACCAACAAAGCGCTTGCTGCCGGAGGTAAGAATAGAAGTCTTTCTTCTGAGAATGTATCGGGGTATAAAAGACCACGACCGGAGGATTTATCTCGGACTTTATCTTGAGTTTCTTGATCTACACGCGACGCGATGACAATGAGCAAAAGCACAAGGTGATTTAGGAGGATGTAGGAGGAACGAAGGGGGGAAACGAAGGGAAGGGGGAGGGTCACGTACTGATTCCATATATAGGACTCAAGTCCAGATAAGAACTAGTATTGTTGATATTCATATCTCTATAATCCGTTCGGAACAAACTATGAGTGACAAGAGACGCGAAAGCGAATGTCAAACTCGAGTTTCCTCCGGGGTGTGCTTTGAAACTAAAACAACCATTCCCAAAGAGCAAAGTCAGAATGGACTACACGCGACAAAGACATCAAGTTGAACTCGAACTCACACTACGTCTCTTCAAAAGAGTATCAAAAACAAGCCCAGGATCAGGTAACGAAAACTCCGTCGAACACCATTTTCCTTGTACACTCTTCGCGTAAGGTGTACCAGCACGACCCAAATCTGGGAATTGGAGGTTGTTGCCGCGTCCGTCTGCTTCGCGGAAGGTATGGACTGGTCCGAGGAGTGCAGCAGGGGGCTACGAAGGATTAGATGAAAGATACGTTAAACGTGAGCGCATAGAATCGGAGAAGGAGGGTCTTACGTGAGGAATGGTATTGTATAAAACGCCGATAGCTGCGTTGGACATTTTGGCTGCTATATCAGAGCCTGGGGGTAACTCTGATAAGAGCGTGAGTCCAGCTGAGAATGCGTAGCGAACGGAAGAGGGTCAGCAAGAAGTTTGTTGTTGAGCGAATGAGGCGAATGATGTAATGAACTCGAACTTACTGCTCCTTTGCGGTCATCGACAGCTTGGGGGTGAAGCACGGTATCGAGGAAAGCGTCCTTGAGTAAGTCAATTCGAATGAGTATCACCAAGTTCTCAGAAAGTGAGTGCCACGTCGACTAGCTTGGGATCAGGAGGACTGTTGTTCTTCGACTTGATAGATTGAATCTACGGTACAAACGTTAATGAGCACACAAAGCGATCCGTTAAAATTGAAGTTCGAGGGTGTATACATACCTCTGCTATGACATTGGTGATACCAGAGTGCGCATGAGGAGACACATTGGCATTCTCAGCGACTTGCCAATCGTAATGACCGTCTGGAGCAGTAGGAAGAGGTCTTGACTTGAGATAAACCTCATCTGCGCCAAGTTCAAATACTTGAAGGGGTGTAATTTGAGCCATCTGATATGAAGTATTGAAGGAAAAGGACAAGGGATATAATGAACCTTCGAAATCCACGTCGAGCAGCCTTTATATATTCCCCAAAGAATTAGAAAACTCTCCCGCACCGCAAGCGCACTGTCTAAGACTGTATATGTCACGGCTTACAATGAGCTTTTCTTCACAATTCGCGAGCATTAGATCGTCTGGATAACATCCTTCCATATTCGCCTTCCGGATTGACAATTACGATGCCATGGTAGGGTGGACATGACATGCTGTGCCATAATCACTGTCAATTGCCTCACTTCACCCGAGCAGGGACCTGCAGGGGCTTCGGTTTCTCGAACTGGAAGCAGGGATGTATTTGGATCGGTGAACTTTTTTCTGCGGAGAATAATATGAGACAATAGTTGCTCGTCTGACCTCTTTGCTTTGACATATATGGGAGCTGGATTACGCACTTTACGCACTTTACGCATTTTGAGCTCATTAGGAAGAGTATGAATGAACGCGAGAACGATTGCGAGAGTGAACGTCAGCGTCCTTGGAGTACTAAGAGTAGGTACTAGTAAGTTCTCGAACGGCGTTCTGTTCTGTTGCTCTGCCAATATTCATCTGCGCTCGCTCCAAAGGATGATCCATCTTGAGCTTGAGAGCTTGGCCCCTTCTGACCCCGCTACTGACAAGATTCGTGATGCTCAAGTCTTTCTCTGGCATTTCATTCTCGCTGTCAAACGATTCGCGCTGAAGTCTTCCGGTAATACTAAATCGGATCGGCTTCGAAAGAAATTCTGACATGCCAGTGATAAGCTGTCAAGTTGAAGGTATGTCGCAATGAACTGTACATACATTTATCCCTTGAATTCTACCTTTCATTGTCAAGAAAAATTTCCTCTGATTGGTGCGCCACAACTCAAGGGCTTGACGGTAGATATGTAAGTTGTGGAGAGAGTAACCGGTCACCTATAGATCTATGTAGTATGTAAAGGGCGGGAAACTTCGCTGGCACAATGTAATTGGAGCTCCGCCTAGTGCGGCCGCTCAATTTACCTTTCTGCTTCTTTTACCACCACACGGTCTGGTCCACACGCTTCCAAATACGTAGAGTGAGCACTTTTCTTGCATAATTAGCGTTGATATGTACGCATACATTGGACAGAATCTCTTCTCTTTCGTATGTATTTTTGGTCTGCGCGGGCAAAATGACAGGGACAGGCTCGAGAGAGCGCTCGCGCTCGTACTATCTAATTGGTGGCTTGCCATTGGTTGATTTCAAGTTCCATCTCCGAGAACACAGGGACCATGACCAAGGGCCGTAAGTTGCGCCGAAGTCTATTATGTACGTTATTCTATAGATACTTACACAGACTTACACTCACAAGCATAATTGCTGTCAAACGAACTCGAAACTCGGACTCGGAACTTTCAAGAAGACGATCAGCTATTCGGTTCCCCAAGGGAATCTCCGATCACGAAGGAAGTTAGCTTTGGGAGGGGGTTGTGCGTAAGCAACTTATAACCCAAATCTATCAGCGAGGTTCCACTTGATCCTCTCTCTCTCTCACCACGATGCCCGAACCCGTTCCAGAGAACGCTCTTGCCGGTGACGATGCTATGGTCACTCCAGCATCTCCTACTACGCCTTTGTCTACATCCACCAGCAATAGCACCGATGATACTCTCAGTACTACTGCGACTCCGATGGAGAATGTTATCCCGCCTGTCCATCCGTATCGCACATTAGTGCTGTGTTTCGACGGAACTGGCGACCAGTAAGGTTCCATCTGTATATTCATTCCTAATGCTAATGAAATGGCAGGTTCGATGCTGATGTGCGTATCGCTGAGACCTGGGTTGAATCGCCCATTGTAGCAGAGTTGTGTTGACGCGTACCTCAGAATTCGAACATCATTCAATTCTTTTCAATGTTGAAAAAGGACGATAAGGCGCAGCAGATGGTTTACTACCAGGTATGGGCGTACCACCTAACGCGTCTTCGTGTCCCTCGAGCTTCTATGCTGACTCGAATGCTTCAAAGGCCGGAATTGGAACTTATACGGCGCCACAGGTGGCTACTCCATTCATGAACAAGATCTCAAAGGTGGGTTTCCTTGAGCGGGTTCGCACTGTTATCTAAAGGGAGACCCTAGGCTCTCGACGAAGCAATTGCGTGGAACTTGCATGCTCATGTCATGGGTGAGACCACATGAATGGCGTGCTGACCGAGTTAAGAAGGCTCACCTAATGCGTTTGTTGATAGGAGGATACGAGTTTCTCATGCAAAACTGTAAGTGTTCTACGTGAGATCGTGCCTAACTTATCTGACTATCGACGTCCACAGATAGTTCAGGTGATCGAATCTGCATCTTTGGATTCTCACGAGGAGCTTATACGGCGCGGAGGTAAGTCGTTGAGTTGCACTTTGCTATTTGAGAAACGACCTTCTTAACTCTGCCTAGTCTCGCGGGTATGATTCATAAGGTACGTATAGTATACAACAACATCAAGTGGCGCAGTACTCATTATGTTATCGACTCGATAGGTTGGAATTCTCCCGGCATGCAACCACCAACAAGTACCTTTCGCATACAAGATGTACACTCGAGAAGATGAGATCGGTTGGAAACAATCCAACGCATTCAAGAAAGCCTTCTCCAGCGATGTCGACATTGAGTTCCTCGGAGTCTGGTTCGTTTCGTTTCAATCTATGTCATATCCAACCCACCATTCAACCCCCTCATTCTCCACTCCAGGGACACAGTCAACTCTGTCGGAATCATTCCCAAACGTCTCCCATTTACTACTTCCAACACAATCGTAAGAACGTTCAGGCACGCGGTATCATTGGACGAAAGACGTGCAAAGTTTAAAGCGAATTTATGGAATCGGCCGAATGCTCATGAGGAAACTTTGGGTGTTTATTCGGTTAAGCATAATAAGCACCGTGACGCGGCGAGTCATCCGAAGAAACATAATAATCTGCGTGCGCTTGAGAGGAAATATAGTAAGGATCGTACGCAGCTTACGGATGTTGAAGAGGTTAGTGTCTGAGCGCCCTTGTCAAGACAGTCCTAACGCGCTTCTAGGTATGGTTCTCTGGATGTCACTGTGGTATGTAACACTCCACTCCTTTCTCTATTGACGACATCCGCCTAATCCTATCACAGACGTCGGAGGTGGTTCAGTATCAAACGAAACCACAATCAACCTAGCACGTATCCCACTTCGTTGGATGATACGTGAATGTTTCAAAACCAACACTGGAATAATCTTCGATTGTGAAGGTCTTCGTAGTATCGGTTTGAATCCAGACGCACTATACCCTGAAGTCTTACCTCGTCCACCTCCTCTTCCCGTCGGTAACCTTCGTATCAGGGATATTCCTCCTGCTAATGCAGACGCCGCCGCTCCATCTGGCAAAGCCCATAAGAACAAGAACAAGCATTCTGAGACTTCCCTGCCCAACTTCTCCGGCGAAGGTGACGCCGACACCGAAGGCTCTGTATTCAAATCCGAAGAAGAACTCGAACTCCAAGATGCACTCTCCCCAGCCTACGACCAACTTGCACTCGTATGGTTCTGGTGGATACTCGAGTTCTTACCTATCAAACAACGATACCAGAAGGGTGATAATTCTTGGTTTACGTATTTTGGATGGAATTTGGGTAGGGGGAGGGTCATTCCTAAGCAGAAGAAGAGGGGGGTGAAGGTTCATCGTAGTGTGAAGATGAGGATGGATTCGGAGTTTGAGGGTGGGGGGAAGTATGTTCCGAAGGCGAATGTTGATTTCGAACATGTTACTTGGGTTGATTAGGGATGTCGATGAGTACTAGTATGAGGGAGGAACACGCATATGGTTTGTTACATGGACTGTCACTTTATTGTAGGATTAATTCAGTATAGCTTTTTTTACGCCATACTGTTCATTGTGGAAATGCATTCGTTGGATGTTTTGGACATACTTACGCACTTTACAAGGAGACTTGAGAGTCATTTTCCAGCCTTTGTATACTCGGTCGGGGGCCGGGATATACGCCGAAGTATGCAGCCCACTGCTCATGTAATCTCAACTCTGCGTGCTCCGGCAGGGGGCTACAACCAAGAAACACCCGCACAGTCGACATCTCTCTCATACAGCTATGTATACACGATGGCCGAGTCATCTGGGAGCGAGGTGGTACTTATGCGGAGGTTGTATTAAATTTGCCTTATATTACATAATGCCGACCGACAACTGTGAAGCAGCACCGCCGACTTGTGCCGACTTGTGCTGACTTCTGGATGCCTCTTCGCTTAGATCACTCTATCTTACCCTTAGATTTCTTATTTCTCACTTCCCTTCCTACAAGCTCCTCCCAAACCTCGCCTCATCACCTCTGTAACATATCCACCCAAGAGAGTACTGCACGTGCCAAAATGGACCGAACGGCGAGCGGCGAACTTCGAAGTGACTCACGCAAATGCAAATCCTGCCGTGGACTTCTCGCCAACGTCAGGCGTATTGAAAGTACCAAGCACAACAAATTCATTTCGTCGAGGTAGTTAGTAGTTTTAAAGAGGTATGGCCATCATTGGTAAAGCTTGAATACGGTACTTCATTGGCAGTCGCTGTCTTATCAGGCTGTTCCAAGTGTACGAAATGTCCTTCAAGGCCAGCTACCTAATCGCGGCTGGCCGAACACTGGCATGACAAATCGCCGGCAACTTACATTTGTGGTATATATATATATGTGGTGTGTGGGTCGTTTAAGCTTGCTCTTGACCATCATCTTAGTCTACACATTGCTGGTCGTTGATGACCGCCATTCCTCCTGTATAGACCATTCGCAAAGGTAAAGTCTCGATTCAAACTTGGTACGCATATATGAGTTCTTACTAGTTGATATTCGTCCCAGTCAGACTAGCTACACAACATGGAACTGATAGCCCTCCCCGTCGAGCTCATTATTAAAATCGCAACGAATCTGCGATCCGTATCAGATGTCCTCCGAATGTCACTTACCGTGCGTAATCACCACCATCGATGCATCCCCATACTGTCGGCTGATGAAGGCAGCAGTGCAGAACAATTCATGACCTTCTTCTCCCTCTCATATATAACAATGTTGACCTAAAATCTTTTCAACAATGTCAAATCACGCTTCGCACGATGCAGACAATGACTCGCTATCTCGCCATGTACGCAAGTTACGGATACGGCCGGAGTATTTACTGTCGAAGGGTTTCGTTGAAGATTCTTCCCATGAAGAGGTCTTCAACGAACGATCCATCTGTGGGATTCTTGTCAATTTGGCGGAAGAGGGGAAACTGATCAACTTGAGGGTTTTGGACTGGGACACGTCGACGGTTTTGGATTAGGACACGTCGAGAATGCCAGAAGACGATATGTGGGTGAAGTTGAGAGAAAAGTACGTGGACATGTGTGACTCTTGGGCATCTTGCTCATTCCGCAATTCTTCATGCAGCTGTGAACATCTGAAGAGCTTAGCAATCAATCTTCACGTTGCAACTTTAAATCGTTCAAGCAGTGTGAATCCTATTCATATCAACTGGAAAACCAAGCTCCGTATTTATTAGCTGCGGCAGCTCTTCGATTTTGAAGACTTGAGGTCGTTTTCAATCCGCGGGTTGGATGATAAGAACATAAGTACGTGGCAATGTTCCCACAAACTTTAATTCTGGTCTTATTTGTACATTAGACCATACCCCTCAGGTTGTTGATCTCCCAGAAAAAATGTGGCGAATGCTACTCTTACGCTGTCCGGAGCTGGAAGAGCTTCAACTGGCAAGCCTTAACTCATGGTCTGGTGATCTACTCAACTTTGACCGTGCACTTTGTGGTACATGGCCTAGACTACGATCGCTGAAGCTCGAATGCTTCAATCGTGTAACAGGGCAAAGTATGCATGCCTCAAATATAGGGGATGCGGGGCATTCCTTCTTCCTTCGGCACTCATCCTCCATTGAGAACCTCACTGTAGGCTGGAGACCCCAGCAGAACGCACTAGCATTGCCTCCTTTAGCTCTTCCTCATCTTAGATGTTTTACGGCGTCAACTATACAACTCGGAGTCGCTGAGCTTCACGAATCATGCTTCGAGTCACTTCAAGAATTGAACTTGAACAACGAGTATGCTCATGACGTGTTTGATCCGCCATGCCTCGGGCCTTTATGTCTCCTACTGGGGCGGCTGCGCAAGTTGAGGTATTTGACCTTGGGAATAAAATACATCGAAGACGACAATCCTACTCATTTGGAGGGATTTCGGTTGCTATTAGAAGCGTGCCGCGGTATTGACGAGTTAACTTTAATCTCGTGTGTTCCTTCCCACGATCCAGTAAGCACCTATAGCCGTTTGCATTTCTGATGGTGTTTCTGAATTGAAGGTCTCATTGTGATAGGAGGATGCACGGAGCATGTATGGCCTGCTTGACCTGCTAAACATATGCACCAACCTTCGTCAATTTGTCTTCCACGCATGTTATTCGCCCCTTCACGGAACAGCATTTCGTACGGCTCAGCGACTCTTCTTGGCTAATTCCAACCTCTGTGGTGTCAGTCTTCAGTTGTCGAATTCTGTAAGTTTAGGGTGTGTGAAGATTGCCGGGTCGTACGAAGTCTTGCCATATAATGCTTTGGCGGGGACGTTACAGCCTGACGGCGACACGAATGGGCGAAGAGCACCTGTTTACATCTTGGCTCATGAATGGGGTCCAGATATGGATGACGAACGTTATATTCGGGAATTGTTTGATAGTCCCGATACCGAGATCTAGAAAATCAGCGTCACCTCCGTTGGTTCATGTTACTGGGGAGGGCGTGTATGTCCTGAATCCTGAATCCTCTATGTGTAGTTCAGATTAATAAAAGCACCGTGAGTTTCTAGTCAGTAGATAAGGAGAAAGATGAGGAGCTCACAAGAATGACATCCTCGGGAGAAAATGATGTAAGTTGCGACCCCGGGAAATTCGGGAAGCCCGAGAAAATCATTTTGAACCAAATTGACAAGTCCCAGGGGGGTGGGGGGTGGTTATCTGGAGCGACGTTGGCGCGTCCCGGTGGCTAAGAGTGGGTAAGTCGCTGTCTGTAGCTGTAAGTACATATGTCGTCAGTATGTATACGTAGTGTTATGATTTGTCTGCAAAGCCAAAAGCCGCCTTGAATGCCGCGGCCCTCACGGGTGGCCTGTTTTTTGTTTTGTTTTCCCCTCAGGTAGGTAGGTAGGTAGGTAGTATATTGACCGGCTCGGGTCCAAGTGCTGAAACGCCGGCTTCCAGGAAGTATCCCGATGTACAGCAGTTAAATACATCATCGTTCCTGGGACCCCACATTAGTGCAAGGACGAGCTCACAGCTCACATGTGTCACCTCAGACCCATGCATCCGTCGTAGATCCAAACCTCAATGTGTGGTCATTCCAGATGCAGGAATCATACACTGTAGTAAGTATGTACATAGTCATCTCCGAAACTCAGGATATGTTCCGGTGGCTCAGGCGCGTCAGCAGGGTTTCCTCCTGTATCACTGTACGCCATCATTATGGAATCGCATGGGTGGTGGTGGGGTGCAGCAGGGTGCAGCCTGGTGCAGCGTGCTGTTAGTCATCTAAATGTTCGCGGTCAGGAGAGTCCTTGTCAAACTGTAAGGCACAAAACAGTGGATGAATTAATGAGGCTTAGTCTGAATGCAAATACATACAGCGCCCAGTTATCGCAGCGAGCCAATCACCCGTGTACCAGGTGCACTTCCCTTCAGCGCACAAGAGTGGGCCGGGGCTGGATGCGTGGGAAGTCGGTGGCTACGATTCGCCGACGGCCGTTTTGTCCCGTTACCTCGTACCGGTACCAGTCGCTTTGACCGTTCTTTCCGACATTCGTACTGCAATATCCGCTTCATAATCTGGAAAAGCTGACAATGGGTACAAGTCTGTTCAGAGCTCAAGAGACTCGTACCACTACAGGATCCTAGATCTCTTGATCAAGTATGAAGTTTCGGTGAGCTTCAGACCGCTTCTGTGGATGTTTTTGACTGACAAAACTCATGCTGGCCTGTAAGGCCCGCCTGCACCTATGTATGCGATAGCAGTATAGAAATGTTCTGGACAGCACCGGTTGTTGGCGCCGGGCGGTCGTCGGGCGCAACGCCACGGGAAGGACCCTGAAGGACCCTTCATGCTGACATCGCGCCGCCTCCTGCCGCCTCCCTTGAAAATCCACATGCAAGTGGCACTAGCAATATGATGAGATCTTACTCGGCAAAACAGCGTGACTTCCCCGTAAACTCTGTACATATCTCTGTATCAGTGAGTGGTTAGGATGGAATCTCTAGTCATTCAATGCCCTACTTGACAGGGCCTTCGCAGCGTTCGCAGCGTTCGCATCTATTCATGTAAGCTGACCATCAAACGTTATCAGAGGGTAATTGCTTACGGCATTTCTCTTCATTTTTTTTGAATGTTATTGATCACGGCCAAATAGATAGTCCATCAAATACAGTGCCTGGGAGCATGAGGTCCAAAGGAAAGGTAAGCGCCAAAAGGCTGGAAAGTTAAAAAGCAGAAAAGGCTTATCTCTGGTCACTTGCCCCAGACTTTTTGCTTCTGCGCCTGTCCCGGAAAAGGCCCTTACGATGTCCAGCGAAGACGAAAAGCATGATCTCGACGTCGAGAAACGCCCGCCACGAGAGTTAGACGGAGTCGAGCTTGTTGATGGTCTTACTGATGCAGAACGACTCCAAGAGACTGAGGACCTTCAGTATGTCATTGTCGATCCGAAGATTTTGCTTCCCCCTTTCTTGGCAACTGACAAGAAACTCTTCAGTATCGACTCGCGACTGGGGAGGCAACGGATGAAGAGTATAAAGTCGAAACGGAGCACGATGTCGCTATCAAGATCTTGAGTACTAGGTGATGACGGCGTTAGAGGAGTTGTGTGTAATTCCATTGATCGTTGACGCCCTCCGTCCACAGGGACGACTATGACCTTCCTGTTCTCACCTTCCGTATGCTGTTTCTGGGCCTCGGGTTTTCTGCCTTTGGGTGAGTGTCAGACTATCCATCAAGCTAGTTGCTATAACTCGCGTCGCAAATTTTATTGGCGCAGTCTTGGCGCAACTGTATTACTTCAAACCCCAGACTCTCAATGTTTCTCAAGGTGAGTCGGCGTCCGCACTTTCTTCGGCCCCTGACCGTCTTCTGACCGGACTCTTCATTCAGGTTTCCTATTGATTGTCAGTTACTTCGTCGGCAAGGCTTGGGAAAAGTTCATTCCTCGTTGGGGGCCGTTCAAGTATATTAACCCTGGTCCTTTCAGTACGTTCGGAGCTTTTTTGATTCCCTGTTAGAATTCGTATCAATTGAGTCTTTCTCCCTTGGGTTCAAAGATATCAAGGAACATGCGGCATTGATCATCATGTCATTCACTGCATCCCATTCTGCGACTGCCATTCAAGTGATTTCTGTTCAAGATTTGTTCTAGTACGTCTTATTACCCTCATTTCAAGCCCGACTTTAGCTTAATTGGTTATACTTATCATTGCAGCGACCATAAAGTAAATCCCGCCATCGCCATCTTCACTTTACTTTCTAGTCAGTTAGTCGGATATGCATTTGCTGGGCTACTGCAAGAGGCGTTGGTGTATCCTTCGATTACATTCTGGCCGAACAATATCATGCCTGCGAATATGTTCCAAGTGAGTTCGCGGTCATGTTCGGTCAAGATTTACTGCCGCTCATTACTTGAAATGAAAATAGGCACTTCACTTTGATGGTATGTCAGACAATAGCTCCGAAAACATATTTCCATGACGGATACTCTAACACGCTTGGCAATAGGTGGTCTTGGCAGTAAGCGAACAAGGGTACGTTCATCCGTTGGGGACTCTGGTAGTCTGAAACCATCAACTTACGTTTTCACGCTTTAGCTCTTCTGGACTGTATTCACGGCGATTTTCTGCTGGGAAATTATCCCTCAATGGATTTGGCCTGTCATGACTGGCTGGACTATCTTTTGCTTGATACCAGTATGTTACGTTCCTTTTGATATCACCTTTCGGGTGGCTAATGATTATTATTATTTCCTACTTCCAGAAACTTCAAACGTCTGCTACTGTCCGAAAGTATGTTAGGCATTTCAGTTTCTAAAGAAGAGTTTTGACTTAACGTAGCTGTTTTGTTCAGTGTCTTTGGAGGAGCGGGTAATAACGAAGGAATGGGGGTTCGTGTTTTTTTTCCGTTGATCATGAATCATTGATTCACTAACGGTTTCTAAAGTTGTTTGCGGTATGCCTGGACTGGAACTTGTACGATATTTCACCAGTTCAAACAGTCTCGACAATCAACTAACATTTCAATCAAGGATTACCTCGCAGAACCTGTACTTGCCCATGTGGTATGTTCGTTATTATCCATGTGCACGGGGACATTTTCTGACATTGCTTGCTTGCAGGACCCAAATCAACATGGACATCGGTATCTGTCTCACGTACATTCTCATGGTATGTTTCGTTCATTCATTCCGTGCGTGCGTGGATACGATACTGAAGTGATCATGACCGGTTTTTAGTGTGCGGTTTATTATGGGAATGTTTGGCATGGAAAAGACTACCCATTCATGAGTCAGGCGATCTTTGATACTAATGGTGAGTAAAGCAAAGCTGCTGTAAATGCATTAGTCGTAGCTCCGCAGAAATGCTGAGAATGTTTTTTTTGAATGAATAGGAACTCAATACAACCAAACTGGTAAGTTTCGGCACTTTCGATATCGAGTTGAATTTGCCTAATAAACCATACGTTTTCGTTTATAGCAATCTTGACAAACGGACGATTTGATTTCGAAAAGTATCAACAAATTGGGGTACATATCTCCCTCTGCACTCTCTCTCTTAAGAATCGCCATTCACGTATAACTTCTTGAATCTTCACAGCCTGCCTGGTTCTCAGCTACCAATGCGCTTAGTTTGGTTACGCAGAATTTGGCAATAGGAGCTACTACGGTTCATGTCTTTTTGTTTTATTGGGATCAGTGAGTTTCTTACTTTCGTAGACGTAGAATAATTACTCGATCTACATTGCTGATCGAATAACTGTTCTTTTTCCAAGGATCAAGCCGTTCATTATGATGTTCAAGTAAGTTTGTCGAACTTTTATACAGTTCGCAAACACTCACGCATCTCTCATTAGCCCATGGAACAAGACCGCTGTCATCATCCACGATGAACATTACGAAAGTACGCCCCAGGCCCCTTCACTGTGTACTATCATAAGTTGACCCGAGCTCACGATCAGAGATGAAACGATACAAAACAATCCCACGATGGTGGTTTGTCGTCCTACTCGCCGTCGCATACGGTATAGCCCAAGCGACTGATTATACGGCTGATTCGGGACTTTCGTGGTGGGGACTTACGGTTGTTTTGCTTATTTCGCTTTTCTTTGTGAGTTCTGCCCCTCCGCTCCCCTCCGCACGCTTTTGCGCATAGTCATGGTCCTTTGGGGCTTGACTTTGACGTACTGAGAGACTCGGACGAGCTTATGACCTTTCTGATTCTTGTTTTTTTGTTGTGTTGTTGTGACGGTAGACGTCGATTTATTGCACGACATCGGCTATTCTTGGGTTTAAAGAGTTTAGTGGAGGGTTGGATGGGTTTTATTCAATGTAAGTCTGCCAGACCTACACCGTAGGTATCACGGATCCCTACTCATTATCGTTCAACGCCCAAAGGATCGGATCGTATATCGCTCCCGGAAACCCCGGTAAGTTATCCGTATCCCTATCCGTATTTATAATAACCCCAAGACGCGTTCTTATCAATATCGCTTTCGCTCACAGTTGCCAATATGTATGGTACGTACCATCACCCTCAAGTATCGTTTATCCCGGCGTCCTGTCGTACTCACTGGCAGTTTGTTGGGGGTAACAGCTACACTATACGGCAGTCAACCAACCGTTCAAGGAATTTACCTCCTACAAGATTTAAAACTCGGACAGTATATTAAGATCCCACCGAGGATTAATTTTTTGGTTCAGGTTATGGGGTGTATTGTTGGGGCTGTTTTGAATTATGCTATCATGTACGTACGTTTGGCCCTCCCGCCCCCCCCGCTGGAGGATTTACCACTTCGTATCACTTACTCGTTCTTCGTTTTTGGGGGGTTATAGGCTCCAAGTCATAGCAAATAACCGCGATGCCTGTACGTATCACACTTTTCATTCAAGATTCACACGAGAGCCTCCGAGTCCTGACATACTATAGTGTTATCTCTCAGTGGAACACGCGTATGGTCCGGACAAAACGCCCAAAGCTACAACTCGAATGCTATCTCTTGGGGTGCCCTAGGTGTGTCCTTCAATCCATCTCCCTCCTTCCCAACCAAATACACACACACACACATGCTCATCACTTCGGAATTGCGGTATTCGATTATAGGTCCATACATGTTCTCCGCCGGCCGTGAATACTACATCGTACCAGCCGCACTAGGTCTAGGATGCCTCCTCCCGATTCCAGGATACATTCTACATCGGATGTATCCCCAAAACAAGATATTCAGGAATATTAATACTGGGATTATTATTCAATATGCTTGTGATCTTTCTGGTACGTCTGAAGTCTGAATTTGGTGTTGTTTTTTGGAGTTACTTACACCGTGCACACTAAATAATGCTTTTCCTTTCACGGTGACCCCTTACCTTACGAACAGTCGGCATCAACACACAAGTCAACACTCTAATGTTCACCGGAATCGTCTCGCAGTGGTTCGTACGAACAAGATATCCAAGATGGTTCACAAAATGTAAGTCCCACCAGAATCTTTCTTCGTACGACACTGACAGTGGTGAAACTTGAATCCTGAATAGACAACTACATCGTCGCTGGCGCTCTCGATGGTGGAACTCAAGTTATTTCATTCATATTGAATTTAGCGGTTTTTGGAGCTGTTGGTACAGGTGCGTTTGATCGTTAGATCATATTGTTCTTGTGTGAGCAAGGTTTGAGGGTTGAGGGCTGAATTGATTTGCTTTGCAGAGCACGATTTCCCGCAATGGTGGGGTAATGACTTTACAAAGTCGCCAGATAGATGTTTGTCTGCTGCGCAATGAAGCTAAGGTGGAAACTAGTAGACTTTTGTAATTGAGTTATTGCACCGATGTATGAGCAGCTATGCATTCTCTTAAATCTTTGTTGGATTCGGGGTTAAACGTTAAAAGCTCAAACATATAGTGATCGGTAATCAGGAACATTTAACCCGCTAGCAGTGCATGTATAAGTATGTAGTAAGCAAAAAACCAAAAGAGTGTCAATATGCGGAAATCCAACCGCAGGTAAGGTACGGATGTATGTACATCGGAAGATGTACGTATGTATGTAAGTTTACCCAATCCCTTTATCCAATCCAATCCAATCGCAAGCCTATATAAATTCCTTCCAACCCCCCAGACAAACACAGGCGTGCATTGCTCCGACACCGATACCCGACCCGAGACCCAAATCTCAGGCTCAAGCTCTCAAATCTCAATCCATAACCCAAACCCGTACAGCCTTACAAGACCCAATATCAGGATGAAGTAAAACACACGATAACCAATATTCCAAATGTCTCCGCCTCTGATCGAGGAACGCAGGTCTGTAGCGTGAGAATGGGGCTTTTGGAGGTAATGTTGGGACGTAACGTTGTTGGTGGCGCTATACGTATTCGCAGCGAAAAGATAAGAATGGCGAAAAGATAAGAATCAGAAATCGAGGGGTGGTACGAAGGGAGAGGGAGGGGATAGGACGTACGGGGAGTGTTTGACGGAGGGAAGATTCGAGTTCGACGAATGCGCTGTAGCGTTTGTGTGCGTGGATGGTTGTGCCCTGGGGATTAGAAGAACCTTGGTTGAGAAGAAAAGCAGGAGGATTTGGTGACGTACCTCTTTTGTTTTGATGACACAATCATATACTGAACCAAATTATCCATGTCAATGTCAATATTAGTACCAACAAGATGAAAAACCACAACGACGACGAGGAACGCACCGACATAAGCACCTCCAAGTGTATCACCAACATTAGTCCACCCACTAATCTTAACCTCCCTCGCAAAAGCTAAACTTTCTCCTATATTATCTCCAAGCCAAATACTTTCTCTCGAAAATACCGACGGAGCAATCCGCGGCTGTGGTCTTCCTGGAGCTGTTATCCTATCTTCCAACCTATCTTCCTATGCAAATGAAATAAAAATTATCCCAACAAGGGGGTACTTGATGAGTAAACGCCCCCGGCTATATGAATCTTTTGAGATTTGAGGGGGAGGGCGGCGTACATAACAAAGCTCATCATAAAGCCTCGATTCTTCCTCGACATCAATCTTGTTAGGGAGTATCTCCAGTAGGTTTTTGGAATGAGCGAAGGGATGGGTGGGTGTTGTTGGGGAGGAGCAGGTGGAGGATGTGGGAGAGGACATGGAGGGCGGAAAAGAGGGCTGGAACTCCGGTTTCAAATTCTTGGTGGGGTTGGGGAGTACGTAAGTAAGTCCATGAGAGTAATAGATCGGATAGGCTAGCCGAACGTCCGAGAGCTTTGGAAGTAAATAATGCCAAAGATCTCTACTGAAGGCTTCGTAGTAGCGATCACGTCATAGGGCGACGGACTCTAACTGGCCAGCTGCGCACCGTCCCGGCGAGTCAATTCATGTCCTTTTCTCTGCTCATGTTCTTCAAAATATGTCGTACCTACCTTAATTATCGAACATGGTCCTATTATGACATATCATAAAGCGTTGATACACGCGTAGCCGTGCCCGTGCTACCTCATCTTCCGCACTCGGCGGCTTTCGAACGACAGAACGACAGTGAGTGTCCCAGAATTCTCTTTCTTTGTCTTGTCTTGAGCGACAATTAAGCAAGTCAGAAGAAGATGATATATACATAGGATGAATTCACAATAAACTACCAATGCAGAAAGCAAGTCGTAAAGTTTACGGGGGTCGTGCCTCACTGCACACTGCTCAAGAGACTACATTACTTCAATGTTTGTGAAAATGAGGAGAGACATGCGGATTGGCGTTGGGAAGCTGCATCTTTGCTGTAAGGAGATTGATTCGAAATGAAAGACATATGTAAGTCATTTTCGAGATGTGCTGCAAGACTTGTGCAACTTACTTTTTGGTGCATCAGGCTCAAGGCTAGTGCCCGGTATCCTGCAATCCATGGTTTGAAATCACACATACGTCGACCAGGCGTACATAGGAAGAGATTAGAACGGCTAGGCCGAACTCGTCGTTTCCACACGCCGCACTACATACATACATTGAATACCTCATCCTCCAGAGAACACTCACTCTCTTCGCCTTCTCTTCTCTCGGTCTTAGCGCCAACTCTATATTCTCCTCGGAGGAGAATACAACTTTCGAAGGAAAAGGAAGGAAAAGAAAGACGAGCTAAGACAAGACGAAAAGATTTCGGATGTTGGCCCGCGTTTTTGATCACCACGAGGCAAAAACGAGGATTCGAGAAACAGGTACACACTCTAGATCGTCCATGAGAAACCACCTGATATCGTTACATACCCCCCACGATGCCCCCGGGGGTAGGCCGTAGCATCTCTACTGTCTCTCTGCCATCCATTCGTGACGTTGCATAGTAATTGTATCATGCACAGTTCTTTCTTCTTCTTCTTCTTCACCCAAACCCTCACCACCACCCTCGTCCGCAGGACCTATAAAATCCTACTCGCATTTTTCCCCATACCATTTTCTTCTTCCGGATTCTCCGGTGGGCGCGTAATCCCTCGTGCATGTGATGGGCGATTCATTGGAACCGAATCGTGATTCTACGTTTTCATTTACACGCCCTAGGAATACACGACATCGTTCCGCCAGTTCACGGCAGAGTCGTACCACGACTAGTCGTAGTACTACTCATACTCCCTCTTGGGTTACTATCCACCAAAATGCCCCTCCCGCACCCGCACCCGCCCCTGCTGCTGCTGCTCCTCGACCAGAACCGATACCTGTCCCTTCGCCTGTACCACTTCGTCGTCCATTACCACCTCTACGTGCGATTAATCCAGACGAACCGATAGATGATGAGGATTATTTGAATATAAACGCTGGTGCTGCTTTGCCTTCTGTTGGGATGGGGTATGGGAATGCGAAACCGTTGAAGATAAAGAAAGATGGGACGAAAGGGAAGAGATTTGTTGGTGGGTTCGTTAATAGCTTGAGGAGGGTTCCGAAAGCCATTTTTGGTAATGGTGCGACGCGGGTTACGCAGAGGCAGGGGGTTTTGGGGGTGAATGGCACGGATTTAACGCTGCCACAATACACTGCTACGCCTCCTACTCCAGTGGAAGGTTTCAGCGGGTCTCGAATAGTCGAGGGTGCGAGTACATTACCTGCGACTTTGGTTCCAGGTGGTCGTAGACAACAAAGTTTTCGTATCCCATCTAATAACCCACCTCCTCCACAACTTCCACTTCCATATCCTAGTCCCGGAGGGATTGACTTTGGTGTTGGTGAAACCCCGATGCTTCTTACACCCGACCGACCTCCCCCGGAAATAACTTCTTACAGTCCCCCCGGTGAACAACATTCAGCTACATCACCTCATCCTACACGTATTGAAATTGAAGATACACCCGGTGTTGGTACTGTTCCCGTTTCTGTTTCTCCGAATTCCCAACCACAAAATTTCAATCCGGATGATTCATTACATCCGACATCACATCATAGTCAACCCGCAGTTTCTTCCTATCCAACTTCCGTCCTCGCACGTCCTCAACCCACAGAAGATTATCGTCGGATGTCAAATACACATAACCCCCTAAGTCCTCCTCCCTCATCTCCATCCACAATGAGTTACGATCCATCATTCTCCACCGAACTAAGTACCCGCCAACGTTTCCTCTCGACATTATTCTCCCTACCGTGGGTATCGAACGATAGAGTAACGCACGATTATACACCTGGCCTAACACGTGGTGGAATTGCGTGGAAGAGGGCTTCAGCGGTTGTTAGTCGAGATGGGAGGATTCTTAGTGATTTTAGAGCGGTTGGTAAGGGTGATGGGAAGAAGGGGAGGATGTATAGGCCTGTGCAGAAACCGCTTAATTCGTGGTATTCGGGTGGGAAAGTTAAGAGGGGGAGTGAGGGACAGGGACAGAGAGCGTTACCGAAGTGGGCGTTTAGAGGGGAAAGGGAGGTTGATCTACTGAGTTCGGGGAGTGGGAGGTCGTCGATTGTTACTGCTGGAGCCGCCGGAGCTGCCGGAGGCGGAGGCGGTGGAGCAGGAGGCGGTGGTGGGGGAGGAGGAGGGAGAAGAAGAGTATCGAGTTATGAACGTGAACGGGATCCGAGGAGGTCGAGGTCGAGGTCTAGGAAAAGGGAATATCAACCTAATCCTCATAGGTTGTATTATTCGAGGAATTCGTATGTGTATGTTGATACTGCTAGTCCTTCGACTAGTCCTGCTTCGAGGAGGAGGACGATTAGTGTGAAGAGGAGGCAGGAGAAGGAGAAGGTGCGGTATCATGGGAATGGGAATGGGGGAGGAGGAGGAGAGAGGGAGAGGGAGAGGGAGAGGGAGAGGGAAGGTGGTGGGAGGAAAACGCGGACGAGGTATCATCGGAGGCAAGGGACGGATGGAACTGGTAGCATGCCTATGCCAATGCCGAATTATCCACATGGATATGCACCCGCACCAGGTCCAGGTCCAGGTCCAGGTCCGTATGGTGTCACTGGTAGTCCTCCTCCGCCTCCGCTGCCGCCGCCTTCATCGACTGGGTTAGGTCAATCGTCGATTCTGCAACACCACCCTCCGACGACGACGGCTGCTGCTGCTTCGATACCGATGTATGTTGTACAACCTCCTTCGATGAGCGGGAATGGACGTTCGGATCAAGGGCATGATCATGCAGGAGGAGGAGGACCACTACAACCACCACATATGAACATGAACATGGGTATGGGAGTGAACATGGGTATGGGACAATCACCGTTCTTACTAACACCAGTGTACATGCCTATGTCAATGATACCTGGGCTCCCCCCTCCCCCTTCCCATCTTCCGACGACGACGACGACGGGGTATGGTGTGAATAGTTCTGGGGCATCGGGTGGGTCTGGTGGGTCTGTTGGGACGGGAAGTCCGGGGGTTGCGGGGAGGGGAGCTGGGGGTGGGTATGCGCCTGCGCTTGGTGGGGGTTCGGGTGGGGGTCAAGGTGGGGGTGGTGGTTTGAATGGGGGGTATGGGTATGGAGGGTATGGAGGGTATGGGTATGGAGGGTATGGGCATGGGCATGGGGTTCCTGTTGTTGTGAAGGCTGAGAGGATGGGGATGGGGAATGTTCCGCCTGGGTGAAGGTTGCCAACGATGAAGGAGAGGTTTGGAAGAGCGTGGTGGTGGTGGACATTGGGTTTAGCAAGTAGAGTTATGTATCTTTATTGATGGACTAGTATTTTGTATTCGGATTTCGTAGTAGTATTAGTAGAGTAATAAAATAAGCTGGATCCCTTGAGCGCCAGTGCATAGACGCTGAAGCCGGCCGAACGTTGAAGCGAGGAATCGGAGCCGAAAGCCGTGGGGTCCCTGCGCTCCAAAGCTGTGCTCTTATTGACACCTGCTTCTTGACACCAGTTTCAAATATATGAACTCCTAAACTCCTCCTCGTCCTCCATACATTGATACAATGACGTATAAGTGACGCAGTGCACTTCGTCTGTCGTTGTGGCATTCACTACATATTCATATCACTATGCAGCCACCCTAACGAAACGACCCCTCCCCCTTTTTTCTCTCCCCTCTCATTATGAACAAGATCTTTCGAAAGCTGGGCAATATAGAGACTACTCTGCAGGAGAGAGTGAAGCTTATTAAGGATCCTGAGGCAGCGATGAAACATACTGAGCAGGAGATTAAGCAGAGGGAAGGTATGTGTGTTCGGGCTTGTACATTTGCGATTTTTAGTGATCGGTTTGACAGATGAAGCACAGAAGGAACGCGAAGTTGAGGATAAGAGGCAGAAGCAAACTGATGATAGGCGCAGGAGACTGGAAGAAGTTGAACAAGCAGCACTTAACGAGCCTTCTGAAATTCGGACTCGATATGGTCATTTTCGACCTAGTCAACTCGTTGCACCAGACGTGAAGGAGTATATCTCCTTTGAATCTTTTCGAGATCTCAAATCTGGCACACCAGTTTCCTTCCGAGCACGTTTACACACCAAACGCGCGATGTCTTCCAAACTTGGTTTTTTCCTATTTCGTCAACAGACGATTGAGGTTCAAGCTGTCTTGGCGTTTGACGAAGGAAGAATTTCAGAGAATATGCTTCATTGGGCACTTCATCTTCCTTCAGAATCTATCGTCGTTGTTTCTGGGATACTCAAAGATGCACCACATACTATAAATGCTGCGACTTTTCATGATCTCGAGGTTCATATCGATAGGATTTATGCTCTTTCGCAACCTACGAAACCACTTCCGTATTCGGTTTATAGGGATGAAGCTGCGAGGGATGTTATAGAGGAACAAGAGGAGGCTACGATTAGCTCGTCGACGACGTTAGAGACGCGTAAATACGTGTCGGATCGTCATAGACTCGAGAATCGTATTCTTGACCTTCGAGAGCCGGCTTCTCTTACGATTTTCCGTATCAATGCTGCCATTTGCTCCATCTTTCGCTCGTTCCTTGATTCGAAAGGGTTCATCGAAATTCATACCCCCAAACTCCAAGGTGGCGCAACCGAGTCTGGCGCGTCTGTTTTTGAAGTCAATTATTTTGGTCGAAAGGCTTTTCTGGCGCAGAGTCCTCAGCTGGCTAAGCAGATGGCGATGTCGGCGGATTTTGGGAGAGTGTACGAGATTGGACCTGTTTTTCGTGCGGAGAACTCTAATACCCATCGACATCTCACGGAGTACACTGGGTTAGACTTGGAGATGTCTATCGAGTATAATTATGATGAGATGCTTGATGTTGTTGATGAGATGTTCAAGACGCTTTGGAAAGGTGTTTATGATCGTTTTGAGAACGATATGCACCATGTGGAGAAACGTTTTCCTCATCAGAAACTCGTATGGCTTGAGAAGACCCCTCGTATACCCTTTCGAGAGGGCATTCAGATGCTCCGCGATTCGGGTTGGACGGAAGATGACGAACCACCTGCGTTTGATGATGATCTTTCCACTCGAGGCGAGATTCGGTTAGGTGAACTTGTGAAGGAGAAGTATGGGACGGACTATTATATCCTGGATAAATTCCCTGCCTCTGCGAGGCCCTTTTATACGATGCCCGACTCTGCCGACCCGTCGTACACCAACTCGTTTGACATTATGCTTCGTGGTCAAGAGATTCTTTCTGGTGGACAACGTGTACACGATCTGGCTGTCCTAGAGAAGCAGATGCGTGATGTTGGGATTCACCCCGAGTCTCTTGATGAGTACATGGAAGCGTTTAGACTTGGAGCTCCACCGCATGCTGGGGCAGGTATTGGTCTCGAACGTGTACTCATGCTTCTGCTGGATTTGGGAGATGTTCGTTGGGCGTCGTTCGCGCATAGAGATCCTCGTTCGTTGCCTACGAAGCCGAAGCTATTTCAGGTGCGCCATCCGGATGCCAATACCCTCGAGCTCGCACGTAAACCTCGTGATCGGACTGTCCCCGTTCGTGTTTCGCCGCCACCTTTGGAGAAGTTGATTGCGAATTATGGTGATGCTGCGAATACCTCGTGGCTTGATGAACGTTATCATATTTGGAGACATCCTGAGACGGGTGCTGCGCAAGGTTATGTTCCGTCGCATTCGCATGCTATTGTCGTTGGTGAACCGTTGTGCGATCGTTCTCAGCTTGAAGAGGTTTTGTCGTCGTTCCTCAAGTATGTTTATAACGAGCTTAAGTTGAAGCCGATTTGGATACTTGTTGGAAGTGATGTGGAAGATTTGCTTGCGAGGAGGTTTGAGTGGCGTACTATGACGTGTGTTGCAGAGAATCGTGCACGCGTTCGAGATGGGAGTGTATTACACGATCCTGTCGTTCGTCGGAAGCTCCGCCACGCCGAGCGTGAGGGGGTGAAAATCTCGAATTTGGGGATGGGTCCTTCGGCTGTACCTGAAGGATCTGAAGTGAGGAAAGAGATTGAGGAAAGGATTGAGGAATGGGTTTCTGGGAGACAGAAAGCTGGTAATGGGAAACAAGTTCGGTTGACGGAGGTTAGACCTTGGATTGATATGGAACATCGGATGTATCTCGTTGCGAGGGATACCAACGGACGTGTATGCGCTCTCGTCGTTCTTCATCAACTTTCACTAGAACATGGATTTCAAATCAAATGGGCACTGGATTTTCATGGATCACCTTCTGGTACAATCGAATCTATAGTGTTGGAAGCTATGGATGCGGCATCTGATGTTGGGGCTGAGGAGGTATCGTTTGGGACTAGTGCAACGGCGGAGTTTTCTGCGGTGCAGAATATGAGTGGGGTTAAGGTTAAGATTTTGGGGAAGTTGTATAAGGGGATTGCGGAGAGTTTGAGGTTGACGCAGAAGGGTGAGTTTAGGGCTAAGATGGGAGCGAGAGAGGATCCGGTGTATCTTTGTTATCCGGCGAATGGGATGGGGCCTACTGGTGTTAAGGCGTTGCTTGACTTTTTTGGAGCGAATGATTGAGGTGGGGTTGGGTTGATTGGATGGTGGGTGTGGGGTAGTGGGATGGGAGGAAGGGTGCAAGTGCTCGGACTATGTTCTGAAAGATTTCTTGTTTTTTTGTTTTTTGACTTTTTTTTCGAGTTGATACACGGGCTTTTGTACAAGTTCGTGGTACAGTACCTGATTCTTTTTTTTTTTGCTTTGGGTTAGAATGTACGCGTTACGTATGATATGATAGTACATACATATATCTTTGTTGTAGTAGATTGTAGTAGAAGATGTTGATGAAGTATAATACAATACAAGTCGCTTGTCTGTAATACTATGTGGGACTGTCAATGATCAGCAGGCGAGTCCTCGGTGAAAATTGGTTCATGCAATATATGTACTTCCTTTCTTACTTCCTTGAAGCCTGAGTCCGACGGGCTGAAACGTGGAATCCTCATCGTTTTCGTATCCGTGCGCTGCTGTGCTCAATGATCATGATAATATCATTGCAATGTTACGTTTTGGCCCATCGAAAACTGTTCATCATTTACTGCAAGTCAGATTTCGGGTTACTAGCTGACGTAATCCCAGTCTTTTCTAGCCCTCCGCTTCGTACTGTGTCCTGCAACATCTCTGGCCAGGTTCTTACTTCTTCGTATCGGTGCTTCTGGGTGTTTTATTCGTACGAGCGATAAAGGAGTTCCCGGTTCCCGACATTGGCATTGGACAAGAAAGAATGGGCCATTTGGATGTTTGGGCGTTTGACTTGAACATGGATGGATCATGATGATTGTGGTGAGGATTGCATAGCTACCATTCGATACCAACCCCTAATTGCATACATAGACCAATGCCCCGAATTAAATCAAGGAATCAAGGAAGAATCAAGGGATCAGGACCCCCTTGGTTCCTATCATTTAATGGCATTGATCATGAACAAGTCATCGAAGGAAGAAGGGCGTACCACAAATAGCTCGACAGCTCAGCGACATCTGATCGAAGTAACCGTACGAAGGGTACTTTGCACATGCTCTTATTCAGTTTATGAATCTGATATCCCGTCTTAGGGTTGCTAGTGTAGTGATTCATTCCCCAACCCTCCACCCCCAGACTTGCAGTTCTTCAGTTCTTCATTCTTTATCACGTTCGTTGAATTGGCCCAGGCCCAGGAGGTCGTTGTTACTAGTGTGCTCTCGTGCGTGCGTTAGTACACGCAGAGCCTCCCCGCTCCCCTGTTGTTCTATCTTTCGCGCTTGCCACTTGCTTGCTTGATTGAATCTTTTTGGTCACAATGGTCTCTGTCAACAACACAGTTGACGATTCCAGCCCTCTCATTATATACCAACCCGAAGGAGCATGGCACCAGGGGAACGAAACGTCGGATTCATTACTGAATGGATCCTTGTGCGTGTTCTACCGTCTCTTTCCCCAGTTCTATCCTCACGAGTATCTATCTTTTCTTTTGCTTTTGCAGATATTTCCACCATTCGTATACCAGGACGTGGTATCCCGGAGCATCAGCGTCCTTCCAATTCAACGGGACAAGTATTTCGATTCATGGGGTGAAGCGCTATGGGTACGGGGAGTACATAGTTACACTTGATGGCGTCAACTCTACTGCCAATGCCAATGTAACTGGCATTAACTTCGATGCGTCTTCTGTGGAATTGTTTTCGAGGATGGGAATGGAGCAGGGGTTGCATAGTGTGGTGTTGACGAATAACCCTGAGCAGGGGAGTAATAGTGGTTGGACGGGGTTTGATATTGATTATGTGAGTGGTTTCTTTGTTGGGGATGTTTTTGGCATGGGGATTGGCTTTCTTTGAGAGCGCGCGCGCAATTTCTTTGTTCAAAAGTGGTAGCGATGCGATGCCGTGTACTAGGGTTTCGTACACCCTGTCTCTTGCCCACAATCACTTCATTGATTGATAGATTGGCACTGCATGGAGCTTTTCTTCTCCACGCTGCCTTTGCTTGATTAGCGCCGTTCATCGTTCTCTACATTCCATCCAGTCCTTCCCTGTCCCCTCCTCATCTCGTCCTCATCCTCATACTGACTCAAACCCTTACACCCAGATCCGCTGGAGCTCAAACGTCGACTTTAGTTCATCCAATTCCAATTCCGGTACCCCGAACACAAATTCCAACTCCAACTCCAGCGATGCCGCCGACCCATCCGAGACAAGCCCTGTGATGCGCATGTATCATGATACAGACTCTGCGTATTCTTGGGGACCAGAGGGTGCTTGGTCCGTAAATTCGAGGAATACTACAGTTGGGGGGACGCAGTCCGGACAGTGAGTGGTTTATTCTTTGGTTTTTTTTTTCGTTATGCTTTCTTGGGATGGCGGCTGTTGGTGTATGCGGATGGATATTTGGACGGCTGGGAGAAGATGGATACTGTGGACGTGGAAACAGATCTTCTATTTTTTGCGGCCATCGCGTTTGCTTGTTTTGGGGGCCCTTATTTGTCCTTTTTTCTCTATTCCTAGCTCCTCGAGAGAGAAAAAACTTACATGTCTGTTTGTATCCCAGTTCAACCTCGATGAGCGGCGCTTCTGTCAACTTAACATTCACAGTGCGTCACTACCTCACTTTCGTCTTTCTCTCTTCTGATTGTTTCCTTTTCG
Organism: Omphalotus guepiniiformis; assembly: GCA_028554645.1. NCBI lineage: Eukaryota > Fungi > Basidiomycota > Agaricomycetes > Agaricales > Omphalotaceae > Omphalotus > Omphalotus guepiniiformis. The sequence goes on from JAQOOI010000062.1 coordinate 112,052, forward strand.
TCTGCATAGGGTAGCTCCCTCTCCACCTAACTGGTACTTTACACGAAATATTGATACACTCGATTTAGGTCAAGTCATCAGGCTTTACGGTCCAATCGGTCCCAACTACACGGATACATTCATGGTCTCAATTGACGGCGAACCATCTCGAACATTCTCCGCGAAGAAGGCGGCATGGTCACCAACGCAGTTGATTTACTACGCCGATAATTTAGGACCGGGAAAGCATACTATGGTAGTGCTCAATGGTGATGCCCGTGATCATGATACGAGCGACGACAGTGTGGGAGCTGCTCGGAGAAGAGATGAGGGGAATGGGTGGTTGGAAGTTAATTATGCGGAGGTGTGGCAGGCTAATGTTACTTTGAGTTCGAGTTCGAACCCGGGAACGTCAGGCAATGGGAATTCTAAAAATACGTGAGTGGGTGGTTTATCTTGGAATGGTAGGATGTGGAGATTCACTTACGTGCCGTCATGAAGCCTGGGTCAAGGCGCAATAGCTGGTATATCGTTGGCTGCCGTGATAGTATTTGTATGTCTATCCAGTCTGGTTTGGGTGCGTTTCTTTCTCGCTTCTTCTGCCTTGCGATCAAGGCCTGACATTTATTCGCCATCTAGTTTCTTTTTGTGCGAAATAAGACGCATCTTCAGAGAGGCTACATGGCTCAACCGCAGTCCGAAGCACCGTTGCCCCCTTCGCCTCAACGACCGCCACGTGGCATACGTCCCCTGTCTATCCCTCATCTCAGGCTATCTCGTCAGGACGAAATCGAGCCGTATCCATTCACAACGGACACCGGCAGGAATGGTAGTGCAGGCAGTGATGCGACTCAACTGGGAGATAGCAGTGGATCTGGATCTGGAAAAAGCGGTCGATATACACCATATACTGGATTCGGAAGGTCGTCAAAGTCATTTCCGTCAAGTGCAAGTGTCGGTAAAGACCTGTCATCCTCAACGAGCTTGGGCTATGGATCTGGACTCGGGTATGAATATATGCAACCGTACCCAACTGCTTATCATGCGGGTACACTTTCGAGGACGGATATTGATATTGTACAGCTGGAAATGAGGTCCGCGGGCCCGGTACGGTCTGAAACGTTGTTGACTGCGTCGACTTTGGTAGCTGAAGATGGGTCCGATGCTACGTCTTTCTTGACTAGACAAGAAGTGAAGATACTACAACATGTATGTTTTTTCTTTCTTTCTTCTACCCTGTTTTTTCTTACTAAAATACGTTGTTGTCGTAGGCTCACCCTCAGAGGAGAAATTCTTCTCGTATTCAAAGCGCAAGCGCAAGAACCCCTCTTCTCAGTAGTATCAGTACTACCTTCCGAAGAGGCTCAAATTCCACTACCACTTCAACACCTCCGTCCTCCTTCCAGCAGCAGCAGCATCATCAGAAACAACGTAAAACTTCAACGTTGTCAACTCCTTCAAGTGCGACGACGCCTAGTATCACTTTTTCCCGGATATCATCAATAAGACACCACACAACCACAACCACAACCCGACGATCTCAGACTCTACGCTCTTCACGCTCTACTAAGCGTCGCGCTCGATCCACCTCACCATCTCGAGCCCAACTCCTAAACCCACTCGACACCGGAGTTCATTCTGGTCATACCGCCGGCGGCGGCTATGACAACTGGGCCGGGGACGGGACCGAAGATGATGATGAAGATGATCCCGGAGCAGATTTCTACGCCGACGAAGCGTTCTACGGTGTTTCCTCTCCTACGCGAAGTTTAGCCGCCCAAACACAATCCGATGCTCAAACCCCGGTTATAGGTTGGGAGGATGATGAGCACCTTCAGTATCCGGTTCCTTTGCTTCCTCGTTCGCGACCGAGTAGTACTAGTAAGAGGGTCTCGATTGGTGTGAGTGTGGAGCCTGAGCGAAGGTTGACTGATGAAAGTTTACCTCCGCCGTATACTAGCCGGAGAGCTACGCTGGCGTTGTAGTAGGATTAGAAAGTACGGAAGTATGTAGAAGGATTGTATAGCCGTATAAGTTATGTTTTGGATAGTCTTACTTATTCTTTACTAGCTATGTATTTCTACTCGGACTCAGTCATGGTTGAGTAGATTAGTGTGGTTTGAGCCAATATATCAAATATGAAGGCCAATTTTGGATCACGAGGATTTTGTCCTTTGCGCGACACGCACACACATTTGATTCTTGAACTTAGCGCAGCCCCGACCTTAATGCTCAAATACCTTTTTTTTTTTTTCTTTCGCTAGTAAATCGTGATATACATGAAATCGAAATGGTAAACGACTCATTAAAACATAAAAGGAACAACATCAACTCCTTGTGAAAGAAAAAACTACACAACACTCTTCTCTTCGATGGAATGCTTGTCCTAAGATCAAAAAGATTGTTAATGAGCACCGAAACCAACAACAATAAAGAAAAAAAAACTACTAACCATATGTTTACTAGACTCAACAACCTCACTCAAAGTCTTCTTCCCAACATCCTTTCCAATCTTCCAAGGCGAGAATACATGTCCTTGCATAAAGATTTCTTCTACTTCTTCAAGCGTACGTCCCACAGTTTCAGGGAACATGAAGAAAATGTGAACGCAAGCTGCAAAATTGAACGTTCCGAAGATGAAGTAGGTTTTCCATGCGATGTTTGCGAAACCTGGTGGGACAGCCCATGCGAGGGCGAAGTTGAAGAGCCAGTTGGTTGCCTTTGAGGGGAAGGAAAGGAAAAGATATAGGTTGAGGGAGGGAGGGATTTAGTTGTGGTATAGAGGATGAGAATAGGTGACTTACGGTGGCGATCGATACGGCTTTTCCTCGAGTTTTGAGAGAGTACTAGATAAGAAAAGAAATGTCAGTTATGATGATAAAATCACGCAACACAGTTCGATTAAATTCAAAACGTACAATTTCGGCCGGGTAAGTCCAAGACACAGGCCCCATAGTGACAGCGAAACTAAAGAGGTTTAAAACGCATCAGCACATGCCCCCGCTTCAAATCATCAAATGACATGGGACACTAACCTGCAGACAAACAAGTACGAGCAAACAATAATACCTTTTGTAGCTGCCGCATGATCAGTGATGACCCAAACAGCTGGAAAGAAGGAATTCATCCATCCATCATCAGTTTTCATTAATCGATTCGGATGTAAGTAGGAAGAGAACGTACGGGCATTGTCTACTACACCCCAATGACCGAAGCGTGCTTGGAGACCACCGACGAGGAAGAGGAACATGCCCATGAAGAGTGTACCTAGGATTAACATCGGGCGACGACCCCATTTGTCGATGTAGATGATAGCAGGGACTGGCAGTATTCGTGTTTAGTGTGAGTGGAGAGTGGAGCTTGTCGGTAGTGTGACTAGGACTTACCAGTCAAGAGGACATTGAGGACATATTGAACAGACTATATAAACGATAAATGAATGATCATCAGCTTTCGTGATATGAGGGAGGGGTGGGTGACATCTCACAGCAGCAATGAGATTTCCACGAGTACCCGTCAGACCAGTCCCCTCAAAGACATAAACGATGTAGTACCTAAATTTAGGTCCCGTATGATCAGCCACATCAAAAACAAAAACGGAAAAAAGGGGGAACCGAACGAACATCATGACATTCATTCCCGATAACTGGGACCACATCTGAAGACTACATCCCAAAAAGACACGTCGAGGGTTATTTCCTTTCAAGAGATCAAGGTATGATTTTGCGCCTTCTGTTCTTTCAAAGACAATCTAAGAAGGTGAAGGGTAAGCGGCGTGACTTTTGTGTGAGAAAAGAGCGGGAGAAGAGTATGTAGAGCAATTGAGTTCATACATACCTGCTGCTTGATTTCCTCAAACTCAAGCTGGACAAGTTCATTCGTTTTATCACCACCCCCATGCACATCAGCCAGAATGGTCAAAGCCTCCTCATCCCTAAAAAAGAAAGAAGAAAGAAATATGTTACGTGTTTTCCTTACAGCTGAAACGATAAGTACATCCCTATCGTGGTCGAGGAGCCAACGTGGACTTTCAGGGAAAAAGATCATACCGATGAACAGGATGATGGCAGGTATCATTTGAAGACCCCACGGAATACGGAATGATGCGACACCGCTGATGTAAGAGCAGCCAAACTGAATGAAGTATTGGATAAGGATACCCCAAGTGATAGACCTGTTCAATCGTTAGTTAGGATATGCTTCACAGACACATAATGAACAGAGCCGAGACCGACCATTGTTGGAGAGAAACCATACGACCACGAATAGCGGGAGCGGTGATTTCGGATTGATAAATCGGTACAACTGCACTAGCAATACCGACAGAGATACCGGATATAACACGCCCCACGACCAGCATACCGCGGTTCTAAGAGAAAGAGGGATGGAATGGAAGAGAGATTTTCCATTCGTTGTCAATAATGCGAGGGGTTCAAATGGATATGGGAAGGAACTTACGACAGATGCACATTGAAGAATAGAACCGACGACCCAAATCAAACTTGCGAGCATGATAGAGGGTTTACGACCAAGTCTGTCCGCAAGCTGAGTTACCAAGAGTGCTCCTACGAAGGAACCCGCAGGCATCGCAGCAACGATAGCTCCTTGAGCGGATGAACCAGGCTGCGCAGTGACAGTGTGAGTACAGGTACATTTTGAACACGTGTATCGACACATACGTTTGAGAATGTCCTCTTGTAGTAGTCATTCTGCAGAGCAGACGAGTGAACAGGTGTAGTAAAACTTTGAGAGGGGTAAGATACTTACACTGAGAACACCGGACATGGACGAGATGTCCAGACCGAATAGACCACCACCAATACATGCGAACGAGCCCACGATGTACTAAAGCCAAATGGTCAATTCATCCTCGAACAACAAAGTCAAGGATGACTCACAGGGTTCGATGCGATCGCTGCACTGTACTAAAAGAAAAAAAAATGAGTATGTAGCTACAGACATCGATAGAATAACTTACTCCTTTGAACATGGTGGGCGACAAGAGTTCCTAGCACAATCCGGGGACCAGAAGAGCGCGCAAGGGAAACGAGTTTCTGGTTTAGATAACCGATGATTTTATAGAAGATTTGGGCCGTGGGGACACCTGGGGCACTTTCTAGTCATGGGGCCCCATACTATCGCCTATTGAATTTGAAAGGGGTTTGGGACTTTTGATGTGAGATCCCTGCGAAATGAAGAGATGGAACGAGCCCTGCCTAAAGCAACCATCTCTTACAGTGAGGGTATCAGGTCAAAGCCCGCGAACATGTGCCATCCAGAGATCACATGACTCTTTCTCGAAATTCTCACTGCCGACAAGCCTGAGCCGAAACGATTTTTACTGATGAAAGTGAACTTTCCGGAGCCTTGTACCCGTTTTTTCTATTCAACGTTTAAATTCTGCTTCATATTGTTCCTGACAGGCCCCACAACTGAATATCACCTAGCCGCAATTGCAGGAAATGTCCATAATGGCCTTGACATCTAGTTTAGAGCTCATAGTCTGAACCTTTACAAGATCGGTAAAGGAAGGCCAGGCCAGTTGTATCTCTTACTCTTTACTTTGTCCGTTGTTGAGACTGAGGTAATTGTTGCGGTAGATTTTCCTGGACGCATGGAGCTTGCTGCCCTGTACCCCATCCGGGGTTGTTAGTACAACCCTGCACTCCGCATCACGCACCTCCACATGCAAGCAATCTCAGGCAATCTACGCCGGAGCCGTCGTCAAGGCCCAACATAAGTCGGAGGTCGGGCGACGGGGTAGGGTGCTCTTCAACTATTTTTACTGCTCCTTAGACCTCAGGCTAGCTCAGGCTCCGTCCGTGGACTGAGCAGTCATAAGCTATCCAGTCGGCGGGGATCCTAACCAGCGGGAATTGACTCACACACACGGCCCATCCGTTCGGCGTTCACAGCGCCCGGCATGTTATTTCTTATCCCGAGTCGATCACCCCGATATCCTTATCCTCTGGCCAAGTTTTCACGCTCAGACACTTATGAGAACGACAATTCACCACTTTACTGCGCCTCTGTCTGGACCGGTCGTACGTACGATGACAATCGCCGCTCAGCGCTTAGCGAGTCCAGGGGTTTTCAAAGGTTTTCAATCCCACCACTGCAAACGTGCCTGACTCGCTCACCATGGTCCATCAACTCGAATCCCTCGCTACGTGCCCCTCGCTCTCCGAGTCTTCGTTAGGGTTCTCAGATCTCAGGCCTCAGGCCCCGTGGATTCAATATCTAGCCCTCCTGGAAGGGAAGGGAAGGGCTACCGTGCCCGCCTCGTTCATGAATTCCACTTCACGATTCATGTGCTTCATATAAATCCTCAGCGATCCCTCGATATGTCTTAGAGTGAACTCTAGCCTTAATAGGTTCCGAACAACAGTATCATTTCCATGTATGTATATGTACATGATGTACTACCTTCCCACCCGCTTCCCCCCTCTCCCTCTCCAGTCACTCAGCTGCGGCTCAGCCTGCTCAGCTGACCCCATTAAATTCATCAGGTCTCGCCGGACCGTACCTCATCCCTGTGATTCCTCGCGGCTTGAACACATGCATAGTTTTTACGCTCCATCATATCCTTTCTCGTGTCCTTGCTTCCTTCCCCATATCAATGTCATCATCTGCATCACATGAGAAACAGAACCTCGAGGCCAGTTTGTCAATCACATTTCATTATCCATCCCAGCCCTGGACCTTGCCTTGCGGGTTCGCCGATTTCTCAGGAGATCTCAGGTTGGCGCGTTTGCTCATACAACGCCGTAGGGTATGTATTTAGCTACATTCCTTCTATAAATACTGCTGATTTCGTAGGTTTGAATCTCCAGTGCCTCGAGAGTCGAAGCCGGCGGAGACTTTGCTTTGCGAGGCATCGATAAAATACGGATTCACGTTAAGCGCTAAGCACCGGCGGCTCGAGCCCTCGAAGGCCCTCGAAGGCAGGTGTTCTCTAGATCAACATTCTCGACTTCTATGAGCTTCTATGGCTAGACTACATAGACACTGAGGCCTGAGGCCTAAGGACGGAATATTAATGTTTTCCATTTCTCTTCCCGCTATGATCCGGAGCAGGTCTCCACCGGTGACCTTCTTCCGCGAGGACTGTTCATGAACTCGCGGCGCCTATCTGTCACATACATTGGAGCCCATCCCGATGACATTAAGCATTTTCAGTTTCGTTTCACGGGATCCACCCAACATAACATTTTTTGTTCGCTAATCCCAAACCAGTGTAAATTGCGAAAGAAAACAGTAACTCGGGACGATATATGTATGTAGTTCCAATAACCTAAGACTAACTAACTAACTAACAAAAAAGAAAAAGAGATACAAATAGCCCCAGTAGAGACCCCTAATACAAAAACGAGAGTGGTAAAGAAAAACATGTTTCAACGAGTGTAGGAAGAGATAATAATGATAGTTGAATGAGTAAACGAGTAAACGTAAAAAACGATAGCGAGTGTCTGTCTGTCTGTCTGTTGTGTTGTTAATGTTGTTGTTACAAAGCCAATAAGAAGCAAGCAGATTGTAGTACATCGATATATCGATACACGGAGGGTTTAAATGGTTCGTCGTGAGATTCGTGTGGGGGACAATTCCCTTCAACCGTCCCGGACCCACATAGTAGTTCGTAAGCAAAACGAACTATAATCTATGTGGCCGAATCGTAAGGGCATCATCAATACACGAAAAAGGCCCAAAACGACTAACCTCAAGCAATTACCCCTCTATATCCAAGGTTGACATCTATAACCCTCTCTTCATCTTCTTCCCAATCATCTTCCCCTTCTCAACAGCAGCACTCAAAACCCTCCTCTCTCTCCTCTCCAAATCTCTCTTCAAATTATACGTATACCTCCTCGTAAACGATCTCCCCACCAACGTCAGTCCCCTCTCATTAACAACAAGACCCGCAGGTTTCCCTTGTTCATCCATAGTAACATCATACGACCCTTCCTGCTTCAAATGATTCAAACATTTTTCACGCGCCCAACGGATATTCACTTGTGCAAGTGTAGGGTTATGTCGGATAACGTGAAGTGCGGTTTGTAACATTGATTCGTCACGGTATTTGTGCCCTTTGGTTAGTGAGAATGTTTTTAGGTTCGGGAGAAGGTGTAGTTGGACGGATAGATCGCGGAGAGGCTTCTGTCCAAAAAGAACCCGTTAGCGCCAGGAATGTAATGAAAGGAAAGAAAACGACGTTTACTATAGTGAAAGGTGTTGTGCACATGAAATGAAAGTCGGTTAGTTTCGGGCATGAGGTGAGTATAGAACGAAATAGTTGTATATGATCCGACTCGACATCAGGTATATGCAACCAAAGATCAAGCGACGTCAACGAAGTCAACGTCCTCAATATCGGACAAACCGACTGTACCCTCGAATCAAACAACGGTTCGCACGTAAGGTCAAGCGTCTCGATAGATTCCGGATTAGGAAGTTCCGCCAGCTGCTGATACACCCCAATGAACGTATTAAGTTCAGGTAACGCAGAGGGTTCAAGACACATAGGAATAGAATGTGGTGACATCCAACGCTTGAAGTTCCAAGCTAACCGAATATACTTGAGCGAAGTATGTCGAGATAAAAAAGCGCCCAAAGCGACATCGTTGGGAGGGCTTAACGTGAAATCGTCTTTGTACCCGAAAGAACCTAGGGTGAGAGTATGAAGCTTCGGCCAGTGTCCATTACATAGTTGTTGGATATCGAAGAGGCGTGTTGAGGAAGAGAAAGAACTGAGCGTTATCTCTTCTAGATCTGGACTGTGCTTGGAAAGCATATCCCAGAGACGTTCAGGAAGTTGCTCCTGAATCGGAAATAGGTCTAGACCGCCGATTTATTCGTCAGAACTGAGAAGGGGAAGCGGGGGAGAGATAATTCGAGGTTGACGCACCGGATTCTTCTAACCCATGTCGTACTGTCAAAGAGAAACTTGTGAGGTCTTGAAAGTCGAACAACTATACCCCGATGTTCGTTAGAATGTATTATCGCAATTTATCGGGAGCAATTACGCACCGAACTATCCGGGTCCAATGGCTCGTATCCCACGTTACTATACACAGTCTTAAGCCGTGGACAGCTAGAAGAAGTATTCATGAGCATATAAGAACGAACGAACGAAAAAAAAAAAAGAAGAAAAAGAAACACAGTGATGACGAAGCGTCTTCCACAAACAATCTCTCGGCATCTCCAGCCCATCCCAGTCAAACGTATGCAACAAAGGCATATACACCGCAATCCTCTCAATCATATCCACAACCCAATTTTCATCCAAAGGTTCATTAGTCCTCGGCCAAGCCAGATAATAATTCGGTCGAACAGCAAGCTTGCGTACATGCTGACATATATCTGGGCGCTCGTTTAACATCGTCAATGCTGTCTTGCACGCTCGACTTGATTTTAAAACGACAGTATCGTATAGAACAGGCGTTATAAGTTCTCTAACGTGTTTAGACTAGAAAAAGAAAAAAGAAAATGACGTTGAAAGGAAGGTCAGCGATAACAACAAAGGGGGGTGGTAAATTCCAACTCACAGTCAAGCTCAGGTTCAACAAATCAGTTGTCCATAATCTACCAGCAATTTCATAAAGAACATCTGCTGGTATATTCCCGACTAAATTTGCGCTTTCTAGACGGAAAGTTGTTTGAGGTCGAGAGAGGAGTGGAATCTGCAACAGAGTAGATAAAGTCCTGAGACCTCGTCTTCGAGTCCGTGGAAGATTTATGTCAGAGCTCTTTGCTGAGTTCTGAGCAGACATGGTTGGAAGGATGAAAAGAGAAGGGAGAGAAGGGAATGAAGAAGGATTAGTGTTGCTCGACGTGGTTGGCCCTCTAGATCATTGCCGCACTGTAGCCTTCACTGAGCTGTCTCCTTTGGGTCGCTCACATAATTGGGCGCTTACAGTGCTTAAGCGCTCAGATATCGAGGTCCTCGTAACTTCTATGTACCTTATGTACCTCATCATTCTGCTGAAGAAATTCACTCGATACGCCCTTAAAACACGGAATGTGTGACTCGATGGTCCTCAGTGGTTTACAAGTGCGGAGGATTTGCCCTCGAACCTGGCAGATACCCGTACTTGGATTGCAAAGTGAGTAGTTTTACGATCGTCCCCTTCGCACCTGCATATAATGTCTGTCTCAAACTTGAAGCTACGCGAACTCAGTGAGAAAACAACGATACCATGCTCATCCACGCAAGACGCCTTGGCTGCTTTATTTTTCAAGTCAATGCTCCTTCGACCACTGCGCTTGATCATTGATGAAGTCGTCGAATAAACCCAGTTCATAGTCACGACTACGACGAAACTTAGAGTTTCCTTTGTCAATTATCCTATTCGCTCATGTACGTTGTCGACCAGTATAACCTGTCGAAAGAAACTGACCTGCTACGCATCTAGTCAAGGGCATCCGCCATCTCTTCAAATTATTCTAGTCGTTTCTCGTTCGGTATGGGGTTTAGTAATGTCGCGCCGCACATTTGGATCCATAGAGTCAAGTGAGTGGTCTATGCTTATCCAAGTTCATCCGCGCATTCACCTAGACTCATTCGAGACGGCTTCAAGTGTGTTGTGACCGGGAAATACGACGTCAAAAGTTAAAACATCGAAACGGTCAGTTGTTGTTGAAGAAGAGTAGTCCAACAAGGTATGTCTCTACAAATGTTTGCTGGCTGCTACCGCCCCAATTTATACTTCCCCAGTAAAACTATCCTACGTCTGCGTTGCTTGTTTTGAAACGCTTTGACTACGACAGCGCAAGGAGCATGATTGGTTTGATCGTTTGAAAAGAGTAATGGAAGGAGGTAATTGAGATTGACAAGTAAGACGAGCGACTCGCCCTTCTATATCGTGCTCCATATCTATTTCTTAATATGAAAAGCCGGAATGTCAAAGTCAACTTCCGGTCGCTCCCCACTACCCCAACCGACGTGCCCATCGACACGCAAGCTCATTTCCCGGAGCCAGTGAAATGCACATCAAAGTCCCTACTACCTCCAACTCTAATTTTGCGCAATCCCTCTTTAATACCTCCGGAGACAACCAAATGCCAGTCGTGATCGTCTTCTAGGTAAATCGTGGCGTGTCGGCCGTCACCATTCGTTATATTGATCTCGGTACAGTTGCTGCCTTTATCCAGCCAGCGACCAAAGTGGATTTCGCTGAGAGCTTTTGGGGGTATGAAGCACATCGCATGGTTATCTTTGTGATTGCGGACAGTAATGGAGAGGTCCTTATTGTCGGGGGCGTATATGGTTCGCAAGTTGAGTACCATCCTGCTCAAGCGTTGAACAAACAGTCATTAGTGTCAACGTATATCGATTGAAGGAGAATAGAGGTACCTTTCTGTGGCTTTCTCTGCTGACCGTTGTCGTCAGTCCAGAAACCAGGGAGGTTTTATACTACAGAATCGTTCTTCTTGTTCGACATCCAGGGGTACAGAGATATCCAAAGTATGCAGTGCCTTCAAGAGCACTCCTCGTGGGTTAACTCTAAGTAACAGCTGTCATCGGCGAATACGAAGGTCCTGGCAGTGTAAGAGCTTGAAAGGATGACATCTGATGACATGCATTGAAGTCTGGAAGGGTCTGGAAGGGTAGGTTGCTAACTCGAGTGGGAAAGAAGAGGAGAAGGCCCAGCACGAGCGAAGGAAGGCGAAGGAATCTTGGGAAATCAAAGAGTGACATGGACAGCGCAAGTGATCGAATAGTACCAATCGACTCCACCCTCCGGCCATGGTAGGCTCTATCTCTCAGAAATCCAATCAATGTCAAGCAAAAGAGGTGGAACGTCTGACTCGGTCTTGAGAAAGATGCGCAGACTTCATCGCCGAATCGGCGAGAGCCTAGCCGAATGCACGGATGAATTAAAAGCTCGTTTAAATGGTTGCAGACCACCATCAGTAAATCCAGGGATCTGCCGTGATGGATTATAAATGCGCGTAATACGTGTAATCTACTGCAATACCAATAATGTGATCATAATATTATACATCAAATTGTAAGGAATTTTAACTCATTACACCTTTGGACTTTTTTTGACAATTATTATACCTCATGAACAAAACACACAAACTATATCTCGAGACAGCATAATGAGAAATTTATATCTGACATCCTCACATTTAGCCAAGAATGTGTCTTATCCAATGCAATAATAAATATATTTCAATAATTTTTGAGCATTCAAATATAAGTATAATGAATTTTTGATTTTATTCCACCAGGTAACATACATGACATGACTATGTAACTACAAGTACAGTACAAAACAAAACCTGTCCCATCATCGGGTACTTCGTACAAATTTATATTAATTCTTATACTTCCTGTGTAGTTACCTGGGTAAATTCATGAGCATTGAAAACACCATAAGTAGAACAGAAGACGGTACGTACCAGTCATATGATTCTATGTATCAAATACTATAAGGTTAAAAAAATATGTTCATCAGCTAAAATTACGGGGAAGAACATCAAAGGACATACCTTCATAAATATCTGCCGCCCAGTTTACGGTCCCATACGGCTGTAGTACCTGTGCAGGAACCAGAATGTAAGCGAAGAGAATATTCGAAGCATAAGAAACTGTACCTATCCTGCTGTGAAGGTGGTGGTTGGAGAAAGAACAGAAGATGTAAAGAAATCAACGAAGTCACGGCCTTTAATAATTCTCGGCTGGCAGATCACCTGACCGTGTTTTTGGAGTGCCGAATGCCGCGCGGCGGGTGGTTAACCGGTTAACCGGTAATCATTTCCAGCTCCGACATCTCTGATAGAAAATTTTCGCGAAGTCCTGGCGAAGTCTGAGCTGTGAGTTGATGAACATCGAACACTCATGTATCATGATCTCTCAGGATTAATCTGGCTAAAGGTTTCTGAGATTTTGTGCTTTGTGGAAGGGTTTTGAGGATATATATGTATTAAGTATGTTCACCAGCTAGGTTTGCTTGTGGTCATCTTGTATTTTGTAAATAACCCGTGAACTTTATGAGAAATGGTAAGTGTGCACAGTGTTGCAAAATAAATACAGCAGGAATATATAGCAGTATAGATATGTAGAATAAATACCACAAATTCTAGCCAATCACGATAATAGAATAAGAATTACTCGCACCTGTAATATTGTACAATGATGACAGCAAAATCATAACATGTCAGAATTTCGTGTAATTTTGATGCCATCTATATATGGTATAAAAATCCGTGATCAAGACATATCTTATCTATATCAGACTCAAATTCCCACAACGCCTCACCACGTTTCCCCTGATTTAGTGATGACTCACTTCTTGTTTTTTTTTCGTTTTTTGCGTCCTCGGTGATCCTTCTGTGCCTCTTCAAAGATGTATCGTATCCCACCGAACGAGAGACGATTGCGATGATATAAAGGGCATGAGATCCGCTCTTTTCAACTTTGTTTGACTAGACGTGTAGTATGTATTTCAGTTCGTTTCGGCTTATTATATGAGAAGACGACGTACAAGGCGGACAAAATATGTGAGAAAAGAGTACTCAAGTTTCGACAGTTTGTCGTAGTCGTGACTCCAGCATCACTAAATCCAGGGACCTGCCACGACGGATTATAAGTCCGCATAATACGTGTAATCTGATGTAACACGAATAATCTGACCATAATATTATACATGGAATTGTAAGGAATTTTAACTCATTACACCTTTGGACTTTTTTCGACAATTATTATACCTCATTTACACAACACACAAAATCTATGTCAAGACAGCACAATTAGAAATTTTTCTCAGATATCCTCATATTGAGCTAACAAATATATCTTATTCAATACAATAATAAATATATCTTGAGACATTGCACACATTCAAATATAATAAAACTTGTATATCATTGCGCAAGGTAGACTACATACAAGACTATCTAACTACATGCGACGCTCCCGTGTAACATGCGAGGCAAGCTAAAAGTAAATATTAAGTGCCGAGCACCACCATAAGTAGAATGGTGCACGTACCAGATATTATGTATGTCCTGTTAAGTCTACTTCAGTAATGACAAGGCCAATTAGCAAAAAGAGAGTTGCGAAAGATGTTGAATGACATACTCGTCTGCCCACTTCGAAGTCCTACAATATAGTATCTGTGTGAGAAAACAGGATGTGAGGAATAAAGAAATCTGAGACGTAAAAGCTAACATACTATTTTCAGACTGCCCACTTCACAGTCCTACAATATAGGATCTGGTTGAGGACCAGGATGTCAGAAATAAATAAGTTTGAGATGTAAGAACCAACGTACTATTCCCAAAATCGTTGCGGAGGTAGTGGTTGGAGGAAGAGAAGGAGATGGAAATAAATCAACGAAGTCACGGCCTTTTGTAATGCCCGCATGTTGCCAGTCACCTGATTGCGTTGCGGAATGCCGGGTGTGCGGTTACTTATCGGGTGGTGCTTATCATTTCCAGCTCCGACATCTTAGAAATTTTTCTAAGTGCGTGCGCATCACTTGTCACTCGAGCATCGAGCTCGTTCCATTCTCAAGGCTGAGATCCAGCTAGTCTCTGAGTGATGTGCTATAGAAAAGTTTCTTACTGTAGGAGCTCTTCACATATGTGCAAATCCTAGGTTAGTGACATATTGGCTGGTGGTCACTTGGTATTTTATAATTAACTCGTAAATTATATGAGGAAAGGTAAGTGTGTACAATATTGCAAAAATAAGTACAGCAGAAATATACAGCAGTATAGATATGTAAAATAAATCCTTCAAATTCTCACCAATCATGGTAGTGAAATAATAATTACTGGCACCTGTAATATTGTGGCAGCAAGATTATAACATGTCAAAATTTCGAGTAATTCTGATGCCATCCATATATGGTATAACAATCCGTGATCATGACATACCTTATCTACATCAAACTCAAATTCCCACAACGCCTCACCATGTTTCCCCCGATTTAGTGATGAGGAAGCGCAGGGATCGAAGGAATTGTCGGAAATCCCCGATCCCCCATATATGGCCCGGCACCTGATAATGTCCGGCCATTTGATTAGATAAAGAAAATAAAGAAAATATGCCCCAAATTTGCCACCAACCGTCAAGCATCGGATTATACTGTCAGGGATCAGGAACTCGGACACGCTAAAGTTTGCGGCTCCCTGTAAACGCTCGAGGGGACTTCAGGGCTCATATTGGGGTAAGTTCAGTAGCAAAGTGCTTTTAGAGTTATATGTATGAAGTGGTATATTTTTAATCAATGATTTGCTACCGGTATGAATTTTTTTCGTTGAAGGGTGCCAAAATGAGCAAAAACCGAGAACCTGGGCAAGCGTGAGAATTTTGATGATGGGAACGAGTCACCGCGAAGTTTCGTGTCTGCTCAACAATTTCTTTTGCTACCACCACGCTTATGTCCTATTTCTTTGTAGTAGGATGATACAATGGATATTTGGCCCCCTCAAGCTTGCCTATGTTCTCACTACATTCTAATCTACATCAAATTACGCAGTCAGTGGCATCTCAAACCTCTTCTTTGACAACTGTTTGATCTCCTTAACCCCATGGAAGCACAGATAGTCATCCAGCGCACTACAACTCTCTACACTTCTCAACGGCTCCCAAGTCTGGTCATTATCCACCCAGTAGACTTGAAACTGAAGGTACTTTCCTACCCATCTATGGCCAATGATTGCTCTGATGACTGTTTCATCTTCAGTGTCAGTGTCTGAATCTGCATCTGAATGCCTGTTCTCGTTGGAGTGGGAGTTAGAGTCACTATCAATGTTAGCTATACCACCACTGTCATTCAGTCCCAAATGTCGAACTTGAGTTGTTTCTGCAATATCACTTTGTTCTTGTGCTGAAACCTGATGTGGCTGAATTGTTTGGGGGTGTGGGTGGAAATGGGGATGGGGATGGGGGCGAGGGCGGGGCTGTGGCTGTGGATGAAAAGAAGTAGGATGCATGGGCATCTCAATAGCTTCATACTCCACCTCGCTATCTGACTTTGAGGTTTCAGACTCAACATCTCCTAGTGAGTTCTCACTAGCACTAGCACTCTCGATGTCTGACATGCTGCCTAGTTGTTGCTTCCCTGCCCTAGCTTGGCTGCGAGCACCTCTTCCTCGACTACCTCTCCCTCTACCACTATGTTTTCCCCGTGCCGCTTTAGCCTGTTCTCTCTCTAACCTTGCTTTCTCTTTCGCTTTTTCCTTCTCCAGTCTTGCAACCTCCTTTGCTTTCTCTTTCTCTAACCTTGTGACCTCTTTCATTTTTTCCTTCTCTGCTTTCTTTCACCTCATCTCTTCTGCCTTCCTTTCTTTTTCGACATGTTTTTCGTTCTCCTGAATCTCCTTTCTAATTGCTCGGAAAGTTGGCTGTGCATCTCTTAGCAGCTCTGTTATTCTCTTCTTCCATACATCATATGCTAAAGCATCAAGAGTTTCTGTTGATGTCATATGACGACTGGTGTGTCCTGCATTAGCAACATTGTGAATTCT
Source organism: Omphalotus guepiniiformis (assembly GCA_028554645.1). Lineage (NCBI taxonomy): Eukaryota > Fungi > Basidiomycota > Agaricomycetes > Agaricales > Omphalotaceae > Omphalotus > Omphalotus guepiniiformis. The sequence continues at coordinate 128,513 of JAQOOI010000062.1, forward strand.
TGGCTTCTTGGCAAATAACTGATTGCGTAGTCGGCCGTTTTCAGCATCCATAAGTTTCATTTGAGCAAAATCACGATCAAGCTGCTTTTCTGATGCCCCAATGATTGCACGAAGGAAAGTGTTCTCCACTTGCAACGCTTGTCGTGATGCTTTAGGTGAGAGTGGTGATGGTAATTTGATTTGATAGCGAATAATGGTGTCCTCAGCTGCTGTAGATAATGAAGATGTTAGGATTGATGGAAGCTGCACAGGCAATGGCTGAGCGGGCCTTGTTGTATAATTTTTTGCTGGTTCAAAAGCAGAGCATGGAATAGCCGCACGATCAAGTGGATGGATACCAGTCTTTCGGAATGCAGCTATGATAGTAGAAGGTTTGAAAGCTTCATTGCGTGCAATGCCATAATGTTCAAGCAGGTTGTATTTGTCAACAACAATGGATTTGCGACTGAGCTGATTGACACGTTCCTATTAGACATACAGCATATGAGTATCTAATGTACTGTGTAACTATCTAGAGATGTGAACGTGCCTTCCATTTGGATGCAAGTGGTCCAAAGACTCCTACATCACATGGCTGGAGGGCATGAGTTGTGTGGGGAGGAAGACAAACTACAACAATCTGATTGTCAGCAGCAAACTTGCAGAATTTGAAGGTGCAATGTGAGTTATGCCCATCCAGAATCAGAAGGCGATGCCCATTTGTTGTGTTTCGAGCATTTGTGGTTGGTTGAAAATTCTTCTCAAGCCAAAGATATCCCAATTCCTGGTCTGTCCATCCATTGTCAGAGATGCAGATACTAGAATTAAGAGATAGACATTAGTTTAAGATTTAGAATTGTAAGTAAATACATACCTTGCATTAGCAGAATTATTCTCACCCCATCTGAAATCACGCCGCTTTGCCTCGAAAATGACACATGGGCGGAGGGCACTTCCATCAGCGCATACCATCTCTATAATGGTAACAAGATCTCGGCCACCATGCTCAATTGAATTTACAGTTTTCTGATTACGGTCCACAAGCACTGCAGTGCGCTTGCCAATGCCAAGTTGAATGCCCTTCTCATCCATATTATAGATGTTTTCAGGACAAATCTCAAACTTGGTGATTATATCCTTCAACATATCAAAGAAGCCATCTACAGCAGCAGGTGTCAATGCCTTTGCCCAACACTCCTCAAGGCGGGTTGTGAGTTTCATAGCAAGATCAGGATGACGACTGCGAAAGCACTTCACCCAATTCTTGCCCATTGGTCTTCCTGCAATACTCGCAGCACAATCCATGATAGCAGAATAAGTCAAAGGAACACCACGACGGCCATGCTCCTTGATCCACTCAACAAGCACCTCCTCCTGAGAAGGCGAAAGATTCTGCAGATGAGCATGAGCCTCAGCTCGTGTATCAACACCCTTCAGTCGATCATGAAGTGTAGAATTTGGAACCAGAAAAGCCTTCGCAGCAGATCGGGTGGAAAGTGTCTTGCCGCTAGCTACAGCATGCTGAATAGCTCGAATTGCAGCTTGAATACGTGCCTCCTGATCCAACTCTTCCAGATTATTGACATCAAGATCATCTGCCTGAACAAAAACAACAGGAGTTGAATCGGAAGATGCTGCGCCAGAGGTGTCAGGCCCAAGAGAAGTCGAGGTGCAAAAATCAGCACTGATAACAACAGCGCTAAGTGGAGCAAGAGGAGGGTTGTCGTGTAATCCAATAGAGATGTCATCAAGGAGCTCGTCTGGCTCAACAGGTACGAGATCTGGCATGTCGGTATACATAGAGTCAGAGACTGTAGAAGGAGACAAGGATAGAGTGCGAGAATTCATAGCAGAAGTGGAAAGAGACAACAAAATTACAGAATATTGAGAAGATGTGGGCTATGAGCAAGAGATGAAGATGGTAAAGATGTTATATACCAACGAAACACCAGGCAACATGGATAGTACCAGGCTGCACTATTACTCTTTGAACTCAAACAAAGTCGTTGATCATTGTCTCTGCTACGCCACATCATTGCACACATGAGAAACAAGAGTATTGGCATAATACTACCTAACTGTAGTAACACTTCAGCATCATCTAGACTGGAGGAAGCAATATGTAGACGTACATGAACCTTGCTCCTGTCATTTGCACACGTTGTATCATACAATATCCCTTGAATTGTGGCAGCGATTACCGGAATTGTGAAATACTATAAAGAAGATCAGCAGTATCCATGTGAGTGATCAGCGATGTGACACTCACGGATGATGTAGTCTTCTCCAAGCTTGACATTGGGTACTACAAAGCTTGAGTACAAGTGACACAGCTGTTGGTTTGAATTGCACCTCTGAAAGCTTTCGTTGGGCAGTACATCACTCAATTAGCAGTGACTCCATATAATAGAACTCATAGACATACAAGAACCCTTTCATTGCTCACTATTCCTCCCATTCTTGCACCTCTTTGGGTGCAGAGCCTGTTCATACTATCCAGAGTAGATGGTGAATAGAGCTAGGAAAAAATTCATAAAAAATATGTTGAACAGGGATATTGTTGCAGGATACCACCCTTGAGCTGCTCATTTCGTTATAGTACACGTTGAACATGCATGGAGGGGATTCAGAGTCAACCTTGTCTGGACCATCAGACATGCAGCAAAAAGGCAAGAAAGAGTTGAAGGTTTTCTCCACCTTAGAGTCTCTTGATTCAGGTAGGTGCGTACATTCCTCCGGCTTTCGCGATTCTTTTGAGGGTACAATGAAGGCAAGAAGTGAGGAAATGAAAAGGCGGTGGCCTCTTCGCTGGCAAGGAGATAAGGAGATTACATAATCTATGACACACTCCTCATGGCTGAACAACTCGAGTGTCCAGTATTCCTAATTATCCATCTACAAATACACTCAGGGTTCGTATAGATATCATACGACAATTTTAGATTGCAAAGGTATTCTTTACGGCCTCGCTCATGCCGCATTCCTCAAATGACCGAGTTCCCAGTTTGTCCGGGATCGTGATCCCGCACAGTATAAGCTGTGCAGAATTCATATATACTTCTAAATATGGGACCATTTTTGCTGCTTCGTTATTCTGATATGGTCATATATTCCCGGCCGAGCCTGACAGCCTGATATATGCATATATAGTCATATATTGTCGGACCGGGAATTCCGACATGAACATCACAAATTTGCATGAATGAGCATCGTATCATCATTTTTTCGCGTAGTCCTCAGGAGACATTATATGCACGGAGGGCATTATCCTCCAGATTTACTGCTTTAGCCACAGCGGGAGGGAGATTGTGGATGTGGGTGTTTGGCTTCTTTGGCTCACAGGCGCTTACCCAACAGTCAATTTAGCGCTCCCATGTTCCAGCGCTTTCTATTGAACGCTGATGTGCACAGGCCTGTGCTGAACGTTAACGATGGCCCTCACATCTGTTGATTAGACAGGCTGCTGCCCAGCGCTCATCTTTCACTCCTTTCTTATCATGGACTTCCGTGCTCTGATTTCCTCATGCACCGAGGCGGCCTCGCGGTGAATTTTTCAACTGCGTTGCTTTAAGGACCATTGAAAGACTACACAAAAGAAGTAAGTGGCCCACTGCTACATGGACATAAATATAATTTCATCTGCGGTTTTTCCTACATCAGGAAAAATCTTTTTTCTACAGCCAGCTATGTAGTCTACATAGCCATTATAGCCAAGTTGCCACCCCCCCTGTATATAGCACTGTATAGCTCACTGCATAATCAATATAAAGAAATGTAGCTGGTATATTACCATAGTACAATAGTCTCGTAGTGCCTTATAGCTCTATGTAGCATATCATACAGAAATAGTAGAGTATTAGACCTCTAAAAGTTTTCCGGACACCGGGAATTGAACCCTCGCACTAATGATTACAACTGTTGTGTATGACTAATCATCCCAACATGGCATTACTTTCCACTGAGCCAGGAGGTTCTTTTCCGAACAAGGATGTGTAGAGATGTAATCTGCACCGAAGCCGCCTAAATAGACAAAGTTCGTGAACTTCGAAAAATTTTGGCTTTTTCACACAAGCATTTGAGTTGGATATGATGAGTTTGCCATGCTCCTTGCCGTTCACCCTAAGTATACAATTAAGAAATAGTAAATAATGCTGAAATAGAATGAATACAAGTAAAAAAAATTCTTTTCTTCTACTAAAATGTAACTCATAAAGTATATAACTACATAGAACTTGGTTGATGCTATATAGAATACAAGGATGAAGAATACATTTTTTGACTATTATTGTCTACATAGCCTAGACTTGAGCTATCTAGAGCTACACGTGCTACAGATAACTACATAGCATTGGCTTGGCGCTACAGCTCTGGTACCTTTTTCCTGATGTATAGGTTTTACCATGGCTTAGAGTGGTTTTATCCCAAGACAATGAACAGTGTCAGGACTCGTTGCAGATGAATTGGGTACTAGCCTTGTACACTACATAGAATGCCCCCACCGCTCAAGGGTGTTCACCAATTTCAATGTAACGACATATATGCGCTCATATCATGTAGGAACAGGGCTCGCCTAACAAAGCTCATCCTTATAAATCATTGCTCCTATCTCCCCACCTTATACTCTTCCAGAAGAACTCTGTGTTGGCACTTTCGAAACATTTTAGCGGTGACATCAGGTGTATACTCTTCACAACGTCATGGCTATGAAAACTCGCTACAGTCACTAGCAAGATTCTTGGTGTTCACTGTCAAGAAGCAAACCTGGAAAGCGAAAAACAGACAACCCGTGCAGGGCGGCTACGGTTCACGAGCAGTTCCAGGCAGGAATTTGAATATGCCTAACATCCGCACCCGATCGGCTGAATAGAAATCCTTTGCGCTTCGGCATATAATTTCCACACTACGCCACATGCCTGTCCTGTACCTAGATACTACCAATTGGATGTTTGGCCTGTTGTCTCTCATTTTCAATGAATTTCCTGTGTTTTCAATGTTTTTCTCAATTCTTACTAGCAATGACCCGGGCCCATGTGATACATGTAAATAGTTGCACAATCACAGCAATGTCTGATGTTTATGGATGTTTGGAGCTTACTTCATTTGCCAGCGAAGCAAAGTAGCATTGCACAATGCTTTAGCACCCACCACCATTTGGGCAACTCTCTCCGAAATTCTGTAGTGTCCCGCATCTCGGCGAGTGCCGCTCTGCTACATGAATTGAGGGGAAAGATGACCAGTTGAGAGGTGGCTAGCTATTGCATTATCCGAGTCCCTTCTTCCTCTTATCTTTTGAACCTTTGCAACTTTGTCAACTGCAGCTAAGGCTCGTGCTGCTGGATTGTGCAGAAGCGATATCCAAACTGCAGATTAGCTATGCAAACGTGGAACAATCAAGGTGTGCACTCTTTCTCATTCACTTACACAAGAACTGACTCTTTAGCTTCTGCAATTGTGCCCAGTTTAGACTCCACCCATCGTGCTATGATGTTGTTCTTCTGGTCTCTGCACGCACCTGCCTATCCTCCATATCTCGGTGGTTTCTATCTCTTGGTGGCTGAAAGTTTCGCATTTACAATTGCTACTGCCTACTTCATCTGCTGTCTTGATCTTTAAAGCCATCTGCCCGCCTGCATTTTGGGGATCTGCCTAGTGCCAATTCAGTGCTGCCTGCCAGTGCCACTTACTTAAACTGTACATATTCTCAATATATTTCTGTCTTCACTCTCAGGCTGGAATTTTTCGTGATCCACTTCTCCACCTCTTGTTCTTTCACCGTCTAGTGTTTCTGCTGCAAGCAAGACATGGGGGTGTGCATCAAGTGTTCTGAAATCTATCCCAAGCTCGAAGGTGATACTTGCGCGCGGTGCAGAAAAAAAGCCAAGCTGAACTTGACGAAAGTTGAACTTGACATAATCGAGGTACATGGTTTCTCATGTTTTTATTCTCTGTTTGCTCAAGCTGGTAATTCAGGCAGAAGTCGACTGTGTCAAGTGTAGTGTTCTCTATGCCAGGCTCAAGGATGATCGTATTTGCGGAACCTGTCGACAAGACGATCATGACGACCTCAGTAAGCATGAAACTACTTTTTCAGTTGATTGTTGTTGATGTATTGGAAGCTATTTCAGCCAGTAATGTGATTGGTCGGGCCCACCAGTTTGAGAAAGGTGCTTCACAACACCACCTCAGTCAGCCAGCCCCGTCAAAAAGGAACAACAATCTTGTGAAGGCAAGCGAGGCGAAGGCGCGCAATGCCTTGATCAAACAACAGGCAAAGCTTGATGGAATAACAATTGATGCACAGCTATGGTTGTGTACTGCTCATGTAATGGCAAAAAAAAGAAATTCACCCTTCAAGGTAGTGTAGTATTCCTCTCGACTCTGTGAAAGTGTTCGTTAACAGGAATTTAGTCTCAGCTATCACCTAACCGCCATTTTTATGAATCATCTGAGATGGCCAAAGCAAGTATTCAGGATATCATCACCCCGGTCCGAATTGCGTTCCTCAAATCTGCATTTAAGAAAGATGATATGTATTACAATTTTGAGAAGTGCGTAAAATATGTACTCATGGATTTTCAAACATTGATTATCATCCGCTAGCCCGCAGCGTGGTATCGGTGCCTCACAAATATCCACTTTGACCTGGATAGTGACGTTTGGTCTGACCAGTCATTGGGTCAACTCTTCAGACATTTTGAGCAGCAGCACTATTTGACAGAAAAAGACAAGAATATGCGGATGATATTCCTGCGCATCACCATCACTGCAAGCGAACTATCTGTATGTTTATCTCTTTGTATGTGCATTGTTTTGCAATTGACCACGTCTACCTTTAGAGCATTACTGACAATGAGGAAGCTACTTCTAGTAGCCCCATTAAAGTACCTCAGCGAACAAAGCGGGGTGCTTCTGTTTCGTGTATGGTGATGTCTATTAGCAGTGCGCTTGATATGGCTAATGTGAAATCTTTTAGTAGTGGCTCCGCTTTCAAAAAAACCTGCTCCCGCTCCACTTTACAGCAGTAACTGGATTGGGGACCGTGCTACACATGAGGTTGTGTATAGCCCACATTTCTTTTTCAAAATCATTGCAGTATGCGATGAACATGGTTAGCCCAAACTGGTGGAGGAAAAGGAGGAATCATTGATTGAAGCGGCGCAGGGCTGGTACAAGTATGCTTCAGGTGACGAGCCGAAAGGAGGATATATTGGAAAAGGCTTCACGAAGCTAGTTTTTAAGGTGCATTTTCTATTATTGTTGCTAATTTGTTATTCATTGGCAAAATCATAGGGTAAAAACCAGGGTCAAGACGTAGCAATTGCACAATGCAAAATTCAACTTTCCGATGGCCCAGGAAATGAACGATCATTGATGCACGAACTTACCCTCTATGCTGTGGGAGAGTATTTTGCCACCTCTTTTGCGAAGCGTGCAAGCGTATATCAGACGGTCATTCCTGGTGTGGATATCTATCTACTTTTCAGTTCTTTCAGCTAACATCTCTTCACTTAGAGATTAAGTGGAGCCATGCCTTTGTGGGCAAACTAAGCCCCGGCAATGAGACCCTGACCTTTGATCCCAACGATAGCGAGGAGGCCAAACACGGTAGTTTCTTTCACAACATCTTTCTTGCTACTTCCTTTATCTCAAAAAGTGGTGCGCATCAAGAGCGCAAGTTTTCTGGCAACGATCAAGCTGGAGATAATAAAAACAACTTTGTTGGTCTGGCCATGGATGCCTTTGCGCATCATACTCTAGAGGACTCACAGGGAGACATGGTCTTTGTCGATATTCAAGGTATTGAAGTTCTCACTAATGATATACTTGTTTGTCTAAACATGTCGAGAATAGGAATTGAAGGACCAGGGGCCTCAATTGTCTTGTTTGACCCACAAGCACACAGGTGGGTTGTGGTTATTTCCCAATGTCGTGATAGTGCTAATATATATCATCAGTATTACTGGAGATTCAGGCCCATGGGATGGAGGAAAATCTGCTATTGGTAGATTTTGTAAGCAGCACAAATGCAATCGCATTTGTAAAGTGTTGAGACTATCTCCATTTCAGCGCATTGAGTCTGATTCAACTCAGGCGAAGCATCCTCTTCGAATTGGCTTTTAGTCTGGCCGTGAAAACTCCTTGAAACTTTCTTGATATGTTTGCAAAATTTGTGTTGTACTGTAGGCTGCAAACTATAAACAAGTTTTATTCTGCAGTAATACGTGGTCTTATAACATATGAGGTAACAATGACTGAAATATGTGCCAAATATTTTGCAGAGTCGGATGCGGCAATTCCAGCACTCGGAAGACTCTTGAGGCTGTAGCATCATACTCTTCGGTCGTGGACCTAAGGAGGTCGTCACCGCCAAGCTCTGTCATCATTGCTTCCACCAAACATCGGTCAACCGATATTAAGCAGTCTTCGACACCGTACTGACGATGTAGAGTGTAAGCGAGCTCTGCTGAAATTCCCGATGGCAAGATCTTGTTTTTGTCAAAGCAAACTCGGTGATTATTCAACTTCTCCACCTGTGTGTCTAGCTCAGACTGGATCAAAGGTGGCAATAGCCACTGAATGAGCAGGCTAGAAAAGGGATGTGGTAATTAGTAAAGATATTAGCATTGAGATAAGTTGGTTTACTATTGTGCATTTTCCGTTCTTGGATCGTCAGGATTGTAAATCCCATTACCACGCTCCCATGCTATCATAACATTTTCACCCCACTTAAGTCGCAGTTGAAGCCACCCACGCTCAATAGTAATATTCTGAACGCTCCAAAGAAACTTGTGTGCTGGAAGCTCAGCATCATTGGCCGCAAAATCAGGAGCAAACAATTCTCTGAATATCAAATCAAATTTTGAGAGGTCATTACTTTAATGATTGTTGTCAAGGTACTCTCACTGAAGGGCGTTTCCAAGCCCAAAGACTGTGGTTGTTTCAGACCCGCAGTCTGTTGAAAACTGCAATGGGATACCTAAAAAGATAAGTTGATCAATATATAAGTTGCGGCAACAGTGCTACATTAACGATAACTCACTGCCCACTCTGCATATCAATCACAGATAGAGATATGCAATGACCACTTTAAGATGATTGTTTGGAACAACCCAAAGGCCCATCCATCGTCCCAACCATTTGTCGCGAACACCCCAGATTGGGAAACCAATCTTACAGAGTTTGTCATGGCCATCTCCAGACCACTCATGGTTTGGTCCCAGAGCAGTTAGTGGCACCCGAGGTATTCTTTTTGCTGTTGGGTCTCGCTTGGCAAATCCCTCAGGGTCTTGTCGTTTCATTTCTGCAGTAATATAGTCACTATGAAGTAGCCATATGTCAGCATTCAAGTTCAACAATGTGAATGACTTTCAAAAACTCTACCGTGTAAGATGTATGCCAGTATCAAAGGCAAGATCCTCCTTGATTCTGGATGGCCCTTTATGGCTACTTGGGTCCTTCGCCATTTAATCTAGCACAAGCTGTCGCTTGATGGTCCTGGAAAGCATTTCCGTCGTCTTTGCGCTGGCATATAGTCCTAGATTCCTTAGCCGCCTATACACTGATGTTCGCCTGAGCATGAAGTAAGCTGCTAAATGAAATGAGAATAAAGATCACTAACCCTAAGATGATATTATGTTTCTCTTTGAGATATAGTGAGATTTGCCGGTAATCTGTCATTCCCTTTCGATGACAGTCATGAAGGATTTCATTGACATTAGGGTCATCTGGAGGTGCTGTGATACCAGTGACTTTAGTCAGTGGCTCAATTTTGTGAAGCAGAACAGTTGTAATACACACGTCGGTCTTTATATTCATTCTTTCCAGTCATGTTATTATTTGACATATGTGAATTGAACACAAAGAGAACGTTGAAGTGCGATAGAGTTGAAAGTGTGTTGGGCTTCAGTCTGCTGGACAGCTATTCTATTATAAGTCAAGTCCTCGAGGCTCGAGGTACATGGCTCCCAAGCTTACCAGACATTTCCTCGTCATCTACTGGCACCTGTGGTGGCATGCTGTCACCTAAAAGGCAAATTGTCTCAATGTTCAACTGTCCAATGCAGTACTTAGTAGTGATGCAGCACGTAATTCACATCTTGAACATCCTATTACGCTGGCCTGTATATGTGTGTCATGTTCAAAGGATTTAATTGACGTCAAAAGTGCAGCCAGCTGGGTGATAGCAGTCTATCCCGGTGCTAAGAGTATAAGTTGACATATGTGATGTGAGCAGCACAGTGAGCTTCAGCCTCCAAGGTCGTGGCTTCCGTGTGCGCTACTCACATATACATGGTCATCGAAGTCTACATAGACAGTACGCGAACGAACTCTCTGGCACTAGCACGTGCCTCGGAACCGGCCGGGTACAGAACACTAGGAATGAACTCTATGCTACTCTATGGAAGGTTCGGGTGATCGGATGCGGACGTTAGGCCTATTGAAAATGCTGCCTGGAACTCCTCGTGAACCGTAGGTGGCGTTTATCGCTAAGAAGTTGATGGTCCCAGATATTGATTCGAATCTCGATTCTTTCATGTGTTCATGTCTATGGCATCATCCATTTTGATGCCTCTGGAGTCCAATGCCACCACGGCTGCACCCTGAAGCCTGAGCTTGCAGAAATCAAAGATCCGAGCGCACTGTTAAACAGCATGCACGGTGTCTCAGAACCTTTGGCATCCTCATTTGTACCCCAATTCAAACTCTCAAAACACCAATTCTGAGTCCGCTCTCCATTTCTCCCTTCCTCGCTTTCATTTGTCGAAATATCTGATGACCCTCCATTCAACACTCAAACCATGGGTAACGGCCAATCTCTCTTCTATCCCGATAACCCAAAGCATCGCGATCATGCTCAACAACTTGCAGACGACTGCAACAGCTACGTGAACGAGTATAACACCAAGCATGCTGACATTGAGAAGGAGCTCGGAAAGTATAAAGAGAAGCTCGATAAAGTCCTGGCGGCTTTTGGATGCAGTAACTTGCATGAGCTTGATAGAGTCATTCAAGAGAACGCTACTGGTGCTTCGCTTCAGGACTGGAACAGGGTTAAGAACGAGTACGACCAAGCACAAGTGTATGTTCTCATGCTTGCTTGATACCAAAATGCTGACTTGGAAAATCTCAGCGTTGACCAGGTTATTATGGAAGCAATGGGGATGTGAGCTGCTTAAGTTATTGTCTGGTTGATGTTTTGCTCACTCCGTCTAGTGTTGCTATCGCAGGATTGAGCATCAGTGCTGTTGGTGCTCTTGCGAGAGGGTTTGGTTTCTTCGCAGGCAAGCCCGTCCATAACCGTCCATAACCCATCCGACATCTCCCTGACATGTTTTTTCTTTGCATTATAAAGGTGTTGCTGTCACCGGAGATATCCTTCTGGTTCTAGGAATCATTGGTGCTATTTTTGACGCCATTGAAGGTGCTGTCATTCGAAGCAAGCTATGTGATGCTATCAACAGGGTGAGCCCTCCAACTAGTCTTCATTCTAATTCATCATAATTGAGGATATCTTTTAGCTGTTCAAAGACCACATCCAATGCAAACAAGTCCTTGCTCACATTGACAACCTGGCTGTATGGCTTCCTCCCCTCAGAGACATCTACGAGACCTATGAGGAACTCGATTACTCTCCTGAGAAAATCATCGAGCGTCTCAAGAGTAAGGGTGTGATGAAGCCGCTTCAGGAGAACCTCAAGTCAGAAACATTCTACAAGGCTGCCTCGGACCTTAACGACATAGACAAGTGGCGTGGATCTTGGACAAACGAAGATCCTAATTGGAGGTCTATTGCCAATGAGCTGGATGGCGCCAATAGCTATCATCTTGTGTCCTATAGCGCTATTTCTTCTCTGGAAGCTCCTCTGGAAGCTCATCCTCCAGTATGTGTTCCTCCTCCTTTTGAGCCTGTTGTAAGCTAATTCTGTGTTTCGTTTTTATAGCCGTACGAGGAAAACCTGAAGATTTTACTGTCCACTAGCTACCCAATGCCTTCAGCTCTACAGAAACCACTTTATTTCACTTTGTGTGACTTTAAAGATGCAATCTCTGCTGACATTGTGATTCAGTGAGCAATGTCTCTTGTACTACTTTTGCACGCTGACTGACTATCCTAGAACCAATGAGGGCTATACACTTGGAGTCAATGAGGAGAAGTTAGTCGTCGAATCAATCATAGACGCGGTACGTTTTATGTAACAGTCCCCTAACTTACACACCAAATACTCATTTGGAATTCAGGTTAACTGGACTGTCGCTCTCGCTAACGAGAAAGACATCTCTCGCTTTAGCTCGAAGAAGATGGATTTTGATCCTGCGACTTTGAAGCTTGAGATCGTGCTTTCCTTCAAAGGGAAATTCATTGGTGCAAATGGTAAGCTTGTGGAGGATAGATCTCAGGCTGTGGTCTATGTTGGAGAATACGCCCATTAACGAGCACTTGAGCCTCGAGGTTGCAGTTTGCTTTCAGAAAATTGTATGTATATAATTCCGATATCAGTTGTAGTGAATATGACAATCTATTTTGAGAAGACGAGCATCAAAAGGGGGCCCTCTTCGGATTCGATGCCACTCACAGGGTCGAGAAGTGGGACGAAGCTTGACCAATTGTTTAGCAACGGTCAGCTGCCTTTTACAAACTACATACTCCATCAATGGATCAATGCTCGAGTCTTCTATGCACGACCATTACATGAACACTATGGAATCCGAATAGTACCAGGCACCAAGTTTGGTTCTGACTTCCAGACTGGAAGTACATACATACTCTCCACACCACACTGGCAGTCGTGTAATTCTGAGATACGAGAAGAGATTGACCGTAAGTTTTATTACCGTTGAATCCCTGTCAAATTCTCCACTGCTAGTCATACACCTACATCAACCTGACTGCTGCGACTCGTGATGGGTAAGCCTCTCAGAGGATCTAAAATCTCTTTCTACGACTCATTGACTTATTCCGCCGACTATATGCAGTATTTTACCCAGACAACATCAAACGGCGTGACCGTGCTATGGAGCTTCAGAACGATATTGCTATTCTACAAGCACAAGCCAAGGAACAGAAAGCTGAATTAGACAAGAGCGACAAGAGAGCGTTGGCTTATATGGACGCTGCTTTAGAGAAAGAGGGCCTGAGAACGTATGATCAACTTAAAGGTTGACTCGATAGTGTTTTATCCACGGCTCAGAAAAAGGCTTTGGAAGATGTATGTGTTTTGTCTTGAGGTTTTGATTCAACTCGGTACTGATGAGTTGGAAAATGTAGCTTTATAAGAATGCCACTGTAATTCCTCATGATAACAGTGTTGCGATTGGTGTGTTCGTATTGATTATCATTCTGTCCCTTATTCTCATTCTGTTTGGAAGACTGTATCACCAAGTTTATAACTGTGGTTGGAACGATTAGCACTGGTGGGCACTTTATGTTCTCTGGGTTGGCTGTGTACTACGAAAATCTGAAACACTTGTATAGCAATTGACTTGATCATCCTTCTCAACACTGTCAATATGTCCATTGTTTACCGTAACATCCAAGACGCCTTCATCATTCTTACAACAGAAGGAGTAGAAGCTGGCATCAAAGCTTTCAAGGCCATCAGTACTACCGTGAAATGGGCTGGAGGTGCGCAAGTTCTTTATTTTTATGGATATTTACTGATCATTTGGATGCAGAGGGATTGGAACAAGCCACTCGAACTGCCCAATACGCTGCGAACACCAGTAGATTCCTAAAGACGTTGGCTATTATGGGTATATTTATGGATGCTTTTATCCTTGCTTACAATGTACGCTGGTTCACATGGCCTCGAGATAGCTCTTTGACTGACAGTGCTTATGCGAATTCCAAGGCCTATGAGGAGGGAAAACAGAGAGACAAACTCGAAGCGGCCATCAGAGGTCTATACACAGCTCGACTCGTTGCAAAGATCTTCTCGTGCTCGTGCGATGTTATCAAGACGCTTGTGAGCACCGGTTTCGTTTCAGTTTCGTGTACATGTTGAGACTCAGAGAGAATTCTAGTCAGGATTCGTTTTAAGCTTCTTTATCGTTACGGAGTTGTGCTTCCCATAGCGGTTTGAAAGCGCTTATTTGACTGTTTCTCGTCATTTTAAGATCATGAGCAGCTTCGTAGACTATGTCAACACCGCTACAAAAGAGATTACGACGGCAGGAACCTTGGACATGTTAGTTGTGCTGGACAAGCGAAGGAACAGTTGGACGGAAGCTGATCCAGCTTATGACACTGCTGTAAAGGAGGCGGACAATTACATGGATCATTCAGCTTCAGGGTAGGTAGATACAATAGGAATAGCTCACAGAATAGCTCAAGAGATCTTCATAATCCACTACTTACGTAGATGCACAAAGGAGACAAAGGGACATAAGTCTTCTCAACAACTTCTCGAAAACTTCTTGTGGAACACCTTTTTTGGTGTAGTAATCAAGGTAAGTTAAGCGGTTTTGTAAGTCTCCCAAAGACCGCAATTGACCATCCATCTACCACACGTACGCAGGATCCTGACAGATTCCTAAGTAACCTCGTGGACCACCCCTACTTCTCCTTACTTCTGCTTGTCCAGAAACATTTTCACCGGAGGCGGATATCACTCACGAGACGTTATACGATACCGGTGTTAATGAATCTCCAGAGCTCCAATGTTAATCGAGGAGCGGCCCTGCTTCTAAGCTGTCTGTCACTAAACTACTGTACTATGTGCTAAACCTCAGGCCTCTATGACACCAATCCGGGACATCTAAAATAAACCAGCAGGAAATCTTATAAGGTCAATCCAAGTATTTGCATTCTCAATATCTTCCTGATAACTGGTACACTTACCTCTGCAACTTACAATCATGGGTTAGCCTGCTGCACTTCACCGTCTACCATATCTCTTGCACTGACTCTGTCCTGTCCAGTTTTCTTCCCCGACAATGTTCCACGCCGTGATCGAGCGCTTCAACTCCAGAACGACATCTCTGTCTTGCAGCAAAGTGCAGCTGAAGCCAAGAATGTGATGGACAAGGAAGACAAGCACATGGTTCCTTATATAAATAATATCCTCAAGAATAACAACATGTCGATGTTCGATGATCTGAAGAAGAAGTTGGACAATGCTTTAACTGATGAGCAGAAGCAGACTTACCGTGATGTGTGTGGCCTCTGCTTTTGGGGAGCCAAGTTGGTGACTCATACCCGGAATAACACGCTCTATAGCTTTGTGAAAATGCTTCCAAGCTGACCCAGAGAACCGATATGGCTTTGAGTGAGTCCGAATTCTCTGTGTTCCGGTTTCTTTTTTGCCTTCTTTTGACAAGTGTGCACATAGTGGCCATGAGTGGAATCCTCCTCACATCCGGTGTTCTTGCTAAGAGTAAGTATCAATATTTCTGCAACGGTAGAGTCCCATACTGAATTCTTTACCCACCATTAGCCATTGACATTGGAAACTTCTTGAGAGCTGCCAATATCGTCACAGTATTCCGGTCTTATACTAGAGCCTTCATTACTCTTGTGACGGAGGGAACTGAGGCTGGCATCAAGGCTTTTTGTATGGTATCTACAGTCTTTAAATGGGCTGGTGGTATGTTGGTCTCGGTGTCAATGTATTTGGGTTTTGTTTTACTTACTACTTGTTCAGAGGGCCTAGTCGAATCCAGTCGTTTAGCCCGATACGCTGCAAATGTCGGACGAATCTTAAAGGTCCTCGCTATCGTCGGTATCTTTGCTGACACTTTCATCCTGGCCTTCGATGTGAGTCGTTCTGAAAATGAAGTATGCTGTCTTTGACAAATAACATTGACTCATCGAACAGTATTTCAAGCAGAAGGAGCAGAAGGAGAAACTTGAGAGTGCCATCAAAGAATTGTATACCTCCAGAATCATTGTCAAGATGTTTGCTTCGATGTGTGATACTATCAAGAGTCAGGTGAGCTCATAATTACTGTCCGAAATCCCTTGCAGGAAAGCTGCTTATGACGATTTTCCCCTAGGATGGAATGATGCTAAGCTACCTCATCCTTGTCGGCGATGATGGAACCATAGACCCAGACGATCAGCGAGCCGCTGACAAAGTAAGTAAAGAGGAATATTTCTTATTCAAGAATATCATCCAACAACCTCTTTGTCGCAGATTGCCGGCAAATTTGTCACATACGTTCAAGAAGGCTGGAACGAGATTACCACCAACTCTTCCCTCGACCTTCTAATCGTCATGGACAAGAAACGAGATAGCTGGACCAACAGCGATCCAACTTACGAAGACACTGATGAGAATGAAACAGGGTAATGAACTGCTAAAGGGCTAATGAACAAAAACCCAAAAACAACCAAAACAATCAAGTCACTTGAAAGATGCGAGTCTGAGGGGGAGTTGTCGAAGGTTCTGCACAACCAAACTTATGGCTTCTTTATTAGAACTTTATATCTTTATCACAAGAACTTTATAGTTGAGCTTTTAAAATGCACTAAGGCAAAAAGTAGCACAAGACGGTTTTGAACAAGACAGATGTTCACTGCACAATCACAACCAATTGACCACAAGATCAAACAACCAATTCCAATAACACAACCAGTTCAATTCAACCAACAATGATCTTTATACAATATCGCAATAAACACCGGACTATAAACAGACCAGGGCAACTTTATGTTTTTGGTAGGATTTCCCTTCACAGGCACGATTCACGTTATAAAGACAATCCCCAGTGACCCTGTGACTCTATGGTACTCTCCTGGATTTTCTCTCTCCAAGTTACTGCCCTTTTATACATACTGCCAGTCCAAAATTAATAAAAACGGAAATTATAGCTAAACTGTCCTGTTTTATATATATACCTATATCTGTGTATGTAGGTTGTAAGTATCTGTGTCAAGTATGTACATTATTACTTGTTATAGATCTATTTTATGAGGCAAACCTCAAAAATGCGTTTTAATCCCATTATTTTTATTGTGAGCAATATTCAGCCCCTTTATTTCATTTTTACGGATTTCCTTGACATTTCTCGGGCATCCGGGTTCCATAGGGTTAATCACCTGATAGAAATTATACCCCTCAAAGTATCACATTGTTTCGTCAAAGGAACTCCTTCAATTCAGTAGTATTCCGAGAAATTTTACTGATCGAGTTTTTACACCTCCTAACCGGTTTCTTGTCAAGCAATTTTCACCGGACAATTAATCGAAGCAAATTTCCTCGATCAACTTTTGTTCCTGGTGATTAATTAAGGAGTAAATACCCCAAAACTATTCTAGATCCATTATTTTGACTCTATTTTGCGTTCCATCCATTTTTGGTTTCCGCCGGGTTTTTATTCTTTATTGACTGGAGGAAGATGTTCCCCTAATAGTTATATGATGCAATTGACGTTGTGATGTCAGAGTTCTCGTTACAAGATTGGGTGAGTCTGATTCAACAGTGGATGGCTATTGAACACTTCTCTACATCACAACTGTACTGACTAGCCTAGAACCTTGATACACATATTGTACCGTAGGTAATAGAACATGCTTTATTACTCAAATCACAACACATTTTGATTGACAAGGCGGGCATCTTTCAACCCTCTATATCCCTCACTGCAAATGCCTAAAATGATTAATCACCTGGCTTTTAATGCAGGTGCCGAAAATCGGCGCATCAACGCTTTGAAAAATGCAAATGACCAACTCAAAGACTCAGACGTGGGTGTTTGCTCAAGTATCGAGTACTCACTCAACTTTATTCTAAATGCATTGTTCGTAGGTGAGGAAGGTCCGAGTCACAGCTGCGCCAAAGTCCTCCAACAAGATCGCTGAGCTATATGCAACTGCAGCAGCCAACTTCGATCCTCCACCAACTTACAAAGTCGCTGCTGGACTCATCCATCTTGATGATCTCAACAAGCTTCAGATTCGAGCGCACTTTGTTCCAAACTTGTAAAGCGATGTAACAACAATATTTGTAGTGATGATACTATTAAACCTGTGTTTTCTGCATTGATTATGGATAATAGGAGAGGGTGTATGCGCGTACCTTGTATGACAAGTCCTTCCTTTGAGGACTGACATTGGATAAGTGGACTCGGGCGCAATTGTATGGGCGTATTTGGAGTTCATGATACCAGCTCGAAGCCGCGCTTCTTTGGCAACAAGTCCCAAGTGTTTCGATGTTTTGACGTCCTATTTCTCAGCCCAGCCAGAACACACCTTAAGTCTGAAGCCATCTCAAATGTGAAGCCTAAATGAATGCGCAGATGAACTTAACGGTCGTTTGGAGATTCATAGACCACTCACTTTTTCTTTGTATCTGTATGATCCTTCGGTGCGTCTTTGATAGTATGATAAAAATCAGATAGTTCATATCCTTATCAAACGGTACGATTTGAGATGACTTGAAGAGGATGGATGGTATACGCCCATGAACGCTCTTGACTAGACACGTGACAAATTAGTTGCTTTGACAGGTCAGAATGATAGACAACGTACTTGATCAAGGACTCCCCAAGTCTCGGCAGTGCGTTGTGGTCGTACTACATGAATTGAACCTGGTCAACGACTCCAGGAAGCGCAGCAGTCGAAGGAGCACTACAAATTGAAAAGCCAAAGAGTCTTGCGTGAATGAGCATCGTATTGTTGTTCCGTATCGTGAGAGAGACGTTACAAGCACGAATGGTGTTATCCTCAGATTCAGTGCGTTAGCGGGAGGGAGACGTAGATGTTTGGTGTCAGCATTATTTGGCTCACAGGCGCTTACCCAACAGTCAATTTAGCACTTGCCACGCAGACTCACGTTCACACGTTCACTGCAAGTGCTTTCTATTGAACGCTGGCTGCATTGAAGCACAGGCCTGCGCTGAACGTTAACGGTGGCACCCTCAGGCTCTAGTGTTCAGTACACAAGCTTCCGCCCAGTGCTTAGCACTCAGAACCAGTGCTCATCTTTCACTGATCTCTTATCATGGACATCCGGGCTCTGAATTTATGCACCCTCGCGCTGTACTCAATCCCATTGCAACCATGTATTCATCACACACGCACTGCTGAGTCGATGTATTTGATGATTGGGTGGACAGCCGGCTCATATCGCGAACCTGAACACCCGCATATTTGACAGTCCTCAAAGGTCACTATTACCAGCATGATTTACGCCTTAAAGAACATTGTAGAGACAAAGAGACAAAGATAATGGCCAGTGGAGGGAGATATAGAGATCAGATAAAGCAGACATATTAAAGTTTGATGCAATCAAAACTGATTACATTTCAGTATAAAAAGGTGGTACCCTCCTATCCTTCTTTCTTTTCTACCCCCACCATCTATCCCAAATCCACCTTGAATACACTTGCAGTTTCGCACATTTGCTTATGTAAGCAACCTTATTTAAAGCTGCTCCAGGTTGAATAACTTTTTCTTGTAAAAAGACCTGTTTTTGAGATGTCTCAAGAATCCTTGAACTTTCAACTTGCCCAGGCTCTCAATGAAGTTGTAAGTGCATTATATCAGTTGTTTTGCAAGCTATGTCGACTGAAATACATTTTCTGTAGATGCATGGAGATAGCAGAATGAAGGAGAACAATGTCTCTCATAATGCTTTGGCAAGTGACTTTCTTATTTAATCTGGGCTACAGTTAAATGACATTTTTCCATAGCTTTCCTCAGACAACCAGAAGGCTGAAATGGTGATAATTGTAGCTGATATTGTTGTATAATGTGATTCTGATTGTGACTTTCAACTTGCCCAGGCTCTCAATAAAGTTGTAAGTGCATTGTATTATTTGATTTGCAAGCTATGTTGACTAAAACACTTTGTCTGTAGATACATGAAGGTAGCAGAATGAAGGAGAACAATGCCTTTCATGATGTTTTGGTAAGTGATCTGACCTTATTTAACCTGGGATACACTTTAAATAAGATGTTTTCAAAGCTTTCCTCTGACAATGAGGATAAAATGGTGAGTGTAATTTATCAACCTTATATTTGTAGCTGGTATTGGTGTATAATGTAACCCTGATTGTGCTATCCACCTTGCAGAGCTTAAGCCCTGAGGCTGATGACAATGTGAGCTGGTTTTAGGTTTAGCATAGCAATGCATGATCTAATAAAAGATGTTTTCAAGATGTCTCCTCTCTTCTCAGACATTTCAGATGTAAGTGATTGCTTTTTATCTGAATTTATACTTTAGCCAGAGGAAATGATAAATAACTTTTATAGGTCTGTATGGAGGCTCGTGCTACAAACAGTCAAGCTAAAAAGATTACTGCTACTTTGGTCAGTTTGCATATTATATGCCGTAGGAGGTTGAGTGCTGATTTTTTTTTGGTTGACTAGAAGGTTAAGGACATCCAGGTAAGTTATCTCTGAGTTAAGATGAGCATACTAAAACAAGAAAATGTTAGAAAACTAATACTACTTCTGTTGACTCCAACAACAAGAAGGTATATTCCAAGTTATTTAACATTGATGTTGGCTAAAATAAGGTGTTTAGAGTGTCTCTGTCATTGACATCACCTCTAGTGATAGTGAGAACTATGAGGAGAGTGATCAGGTATGATATTATACATAGTATAATAGTTGTATTTGCTGATTCTGTTTATATTCAGTTATCATATGACACTGGTAATTTGCTTGTCTTATCTTTTACTGCATATATACTAACTTCTTCTTATAGACTCAAGTGCAAATCATGAGGAATCCAGTCATTCCACTATCTCCTCTCTTGTTGGCAATATAAAGGCACACAGCAATTCAGACCCACCCTATCTCTTTCTTAAGCGCTGCATCACTGGATTGCTTAGCTGTCACTCTGACCAAGATCGTGAATTCTTTATTAGTAACATCAAGCCTAAAGGTCAACCCAAGACAGTGAAGCTTGTTAATGACCATCTTGAAGCAGTAAAGCTATGGGAGATGCTGTACCAGCTACAGCACTTTTCTAGCTACAATATCAAGCCAGAGACCTTGCTTCAGGATTGTCACATTGGCCTTGGATTTCAACAAGCATTTCTAAAGGGTGGCATGGCACAGATTTTCTTCCTCTTTGACACCTACCTGGATATTGATCCCACAACTGCAAAGAATGTGCTAGCAGAGCCCAGCAGTGATTTATCCTTGGACTATCTTGCAACACTGCACCAGAACATTTTGAAATACAACACTTCCACTTGCATTCCGCAATCTCTTCATGTCATTGCAAACCAGGTTCTGTCCTCACTCAACAGCTCCTTTGTGGTGCATCTCTCAAAGGTTATTGACCTTCTTGGCCTTGCACCTGAGCCTGTAGAGTGGATGGAGGCATTTACTGTATACAAGCAGGAAGTGCTGGAGAAGACAGAACAGGTTGTGAAGAACTTGCTTGTTGTTCACAAGGCAGTCCTTAGTGATGCTCAGTGCAAAGTAGTTGCCTCTATCCCAATGTGCTTGCATCTCATCCTAGAGACAGACCTTTTCAACATGGATGTCATGCCCACTACTCCACACTGGCCAGTTTTCTGTTTAGATTTTATGTCTTTACTGCTCAAGTCTCTGCGTCACCTGGATCCTGTCTTCCATATGGTCTCTGCCTGGTTTGTTCCTGGTCTGGTCTTCTTTGAGAAGATGCGCACCCGCAACCACAAGAGGCCTTTTGAATCCAGCACAGAGGCTATCAGTGTTGCTTTGCAGCACTTTTACAAAGGCCCATATAGCATTAGTTGGTTGGAAGATCATACACCTGCTGATCACTCAATCATTGCAAACACTTTCCACAGTGTCATCATGGCAGTGTATGGGCATAGGCTGGATCTTGTTGACAAGATGATCACAATCACAGATCTCTTCTCAATTGAAGCTCAAACAGCCACTGCTTTGAAAGCTGTTTCTTTATCAGACAACTTTCTGAAACTTGGCAGAAATTCAAACAAACTGTGGCGCCAGGCTGCCTAGGTTAAAGCCAAGAATTACAATTGGAAATATGTTATTGGCTGGCTCCACTATCTTGCACCAATGTGTCCCAAGACTGTCATGTCCAGGCTTGATAAAGACAAAAACTTTGACCTAGTTGCTGTCTTGTCTATGTGCCAGTGTCTGCCATACAACTGGCTGGCTACAGGACCAAATGTGGAGCAGAAAGAAATTCGGCTTTTGTATACTCTTGGACGAGAATATCTTCACAAGCGCAAGCAGCGTGAGGAGTTTCTATCATCTAGCAAGATTCAAGATCTCTTAGCATTGGTACAACACACTGTGCAGTCAACTCCAGGGCTGGGGGATTTTATGTTTTGGATTGGTCTGTCTAAAGCAGACCTCAAAGACATCTTAGCAAAGAAAGCTAAAGAGTCTCCCAGACACTACACTTTTGCAGATATCAATAACACCTCTGTGGAGAGTCAATTCTATGAAGACAAGAAGAAGCTCTTAGAGGCTTTTTCAACAGTTCACAAAGCATTGTGTCTTCCACAGAATGGAGGTGTTCTTGTGGAGGTGAACTCAAACTCTGTCTCCAAAACACCTTCTCAGACATATGCTTTGAAACCAGGAGTGGCACAGTGTTTTGATAGGTTGCTTATTCAAGCTATGACAACAGGCATGCCTTCTAATCTTCATGACTGGAGAGAAAACATGACTGCAAGAAGGGCAAAGATAGCAGAGGATCTAAAGCTATTGATTGAAGGATGCAACATTTACAGTGGTGTTGTGCCAAAGAGTGCTGATGTTGATAAGTGGAGTGGTAGATTGGGAGGTCAGAATAGTGGGGACAAGATTGAAGATGATATCAGTGATGATGAAGAGTATGATGAAGAGCCTGCTTATAAGAAGCGTAGAGTCTCTGGCAAAGGCAAGGGAAAGACTCGGAAAAGAGCAAGAGTTGAGACAGACTCAGATTGAAATAGATAGAGTAGAAGTGACCTGTCTTCTTCCAGATAACTTAGCAAACATATCTCATGCTCAGGCATATGTCATAAGACCCATTCTAATTTGACTTAAAGACATTACAGATATTAGCTAGTGAATATGTACACGAAAGCAAATAATAAGAACGAACTTGACCTCAAGCACCCAATATCATCTTGTATCGAAGACCCTGACAATAGTCTCGTACTTCACATCCTCCAACACGGCCTTAAGCACACCTCCACGTCTATCCAATGCCTCTTTACATAGATCAACACCCCACCCAGACACAACGACAACCAAAGCCAGCTTGACGTTTCCCCCGCATCGACGAACCACCGCGTCGAGAAGTTCGTCGTCGTTCAGTATCCCTTTGTAGGTTGGCGGTAAACCGACTTCGGAAGCGACAGTGCGTATGATGCGTCTTGCGCGATCGACGAGTTTACCGTTGGATGCACGGACGTCTACCATCTAGATCGAAAAAGAGAGAAAGACAGAGAAAAGACAGAGTGATTGGAGGAGGAGAGGGATTCGCCAAGTCTAAGGAGGTCACCAAACACACAAAACAAATTTGAAAGGAAAAGCAACAAAGAAACTCACAAGATTCCCATACGTCTTCCCTAACCTAACATGTATCCCAGTCGAAATCATATTCAACACCATCTTAGTAGCCGTCCCAGCTTTAAGTCTCGTACTACCCGTGATAACTTCAGGTCCCGTAACAGCATCGATGACATACCGGCAATTTCCTTCGCTATGCATTGCGCTAGACCGTACACATGTGATACCGACTGTGAGGAGACCGAGTCTACGTGCGAGGGCTAGCGCGCCGAGGACGTAGGGTGTTCGGCCGGAAGCGGCGATGCCGATTAGGGTATCGGAGGGTGTTGGGAATAGTGATTCGAGGTCTGCATATCCTGCTTCATGGGAATCTTCGACGCCTTGAGAAGAAGTACGGTATACGCTGTCACCTCCTGCGATCAAGGCAATGAATTGCATTGGGTCTGCGGCGAATGTTGGGGGTAGTTCGGCGGCGTCGAGAACACCGAGTCTGATACAGACCAGGAAAGATAAGGAATGATTAGGAAATCATGGAATGTTTTTCCTATCGTTTTCAGGATACGTACCTCCCGCTAGTGCCAGCACCCATGTAGAGTAATCTGCCACCACCACTGACTCTCTCAACAATCGCGTCGATGACCTCTGCGATTTTAGGTACGACCTCCGCTACAGCTGCGGCGACGAGAGCATCTTGCTCGTTCATGATCCTGCAAATCTCGAGTGTGCTTGCGCTATCTATATTCGTCGACGCAGGGTTGCGACCTTCGGTAGAGAGTGAGGCCAGTGAGGGCGGTCTGTGGCCATTTGTGTCGTTCAACAAGTCGGTTAATGTGATGAGCTTGGTCAAGTCAGATAGAGGGCTGTCACTAAGAGGTGTGTTGCCAAGGTTTATTGACATTACTTCGACGCGACGTTGGTATGGATGTAGGAGGATGGAGGGTGAAGTGAAGCCAGAGTCGGACGGATTAATGGGTTGGAGAGTAAGTATAATTTGTAATTCGGGTAATGCAAGCCTTCTTTCGCCCCGGCCGTCGTTCATGTGAGGTATAAAGTGGCGGCTGATCCTACCTCCCTCCTCGGTGTACGAATTGGGTTCAGGCTCCTTTTCAGCACGCATATATCTCGAGAAACAGTCACAGCGTAGGAACTTAAAGGTGATGGTGAAAAGAAATCATAACGTCGAGGCATTGCTGGTAAAATAAAATATAAGTCTACACACTGTAAGTTAGGCATTTAAGGTGCAAACGTCGAATCCGAATCCGATATCTTACTCCGCAAACAGGGACAGGGAAAGGCACAAACCTCCTTCCAATACACCCATCCCATCCGTTCACGTGAAAGGCTCAATATGGTAAGATCGTGTCGCTGTCTTCGCCCTTTGGCTTCCAAGTTCGTGTATGCGGCGTTTGGGGCTACAGTAAAGTCTTTTTACGTCTCAGAGAAAAATTTATCGCACAACGCAAGCATCGCTCACTCACCATTCAAGAGACAGGTAAAATATTGATCAAGACGGGATAACACAAAGTTGGGTTGAATTCCGGTCCTTCCTCCTCCACAACACTCCTGTTGAACACGACGTTCGTCTGTCCCCTGGCCGTTCGTGCCTCTCCTCCGTCCGGAGGGCACAAATGCCATAAATCGGCGATCCCGTATACCGCAAGCACGAGCTGCTCAGAACTAGGAGCGTGAACTGCGGAAAAGGCTGGTGCGGCTGGGGACGTGTATGATCTGCTCGTAATCCATTCGAGTTGACTCCCGGTCGATGGAGCTGAAGCGTTGGTTATCCATTCGCCGTATTTGTTGAATGCTCTGAGGTTGCCATCGACGAGCGCTAAGGCCGGGTAGTCGTTGTATGGATAGGAAAAGTATGTCTGCGTGGACGGATGAAGGGGTAAAATTTGAAAAAGAGCGGTGAATGGTTCGTACGGGGTAAAGCTGGCGAAAAAACTCACTGATGTGACTTCGAACGACATTCCTTCTGTAACTCCTACGAACGAATTCAAAACGTTAGCACAATTCTAATTAAAGAACATGTTACACACCGTTTTGACCCAGAACTAGAGGTGCACCCGTCGAATTCGCATTGGGCAGCGTCATATTCACGGTAGCCAGCGTGAAGTTATACGGGACACTGTGCAGAGCTGGTACAGGCGTGCAAGACCCGACAAGAGCCATTTCCAGCAACGAGGCAAGGGCTACGGTCACAAAAACAGCATACATCCTGACGAGAAACCGACGTGGCCAGCAGCGAGAACCTCGAGTCAATAAGGGCAAGCCAAGGCGATTTCGCTCGACTTTATAGTTCCTGTCTGTGGACTCCAATTAGAAACTGACAGGAACGTGAACAAAGGGCGTACATAATAAATACCTTAGTCTTGTTACATCGCCGGAACTGTATTGTTCATATCCGAGTGGCAAGCATGCTCACGATCAACCTGAGTCACTTGGCAAGCAAGCAGTACTCGACTAGATGCCAGATAGTCAAAAAGTGTTCAGGAGTGAAGGTAAATGGAGTTAGTCGAAACCCGTGTTAAGTCCTTTGGTAGATTCCGACCAAAAAGTGCCAGTAGTGGTCCTAGTGGAGGTGTTTGGGTGAAGGCGAAGTCGCGCTGTCCAAAGCGCCAGCGAGGGAGAATAGAGTTGCTTTGTTTGTTCTAAGAGAATAAACCAAAGAAGCGATGCCGTGTTCGGCAGGGTCTCTAGCTCGTTTCTGCCACCAGCCTGCCGCTGCACAGTCTGAGTGGCCTTCTTCATCCGTTTCTCTATGGGTTGTGATCATGAGGGCTTATTGGAGATCCAACCTTGTTTATAGCGTCGAATAGACATCCGTACCACAAAGGTTCAACATTCGTACGCTACGGCCAGGTTACGCCGGCTGCTTTAAATTGTCCCCGCTGGGCCCGGCGCCTTTCAAGCTTCAGCGCTCAGCTTTCAACCTCTATGACTTCGAGCACTCTTCGAGCTCTGGATAGGGATAGGGTGTATGCGACACAAGCTAGACTTCAGACTAGAATGTCGTAAGGATGTCTCGAACAGCACCCGTTCAGATCCGTACTCCTTTTCAAGAGCGAAATTACCGGTCGAAAAGTCAGCAATAACAGTCAGGACCATTCCGAATCGTCCGACCTTTATTTTCTATTCTATTCTTCATACTGTTCTGACATTTTTGTAGAACCACAAATGCGACCGACACATTTGGCATCCAGTGCCATCGGAAGTAAAATAACATGTGGCCATCGTGGCCATCAGGAGCTTCTGCTTGCTTTGTAAGGTGAAACGAGTCATCTGCATGCCTTTTGCTCACAAAGATTCAGAAGGACGAAGAGACAGGACTTTGATCGCCGACACAGGGTTAGAATAGATGCGTGTTCACCAAGCACCTATAAATTCCGCACCATTCACCCTTTCCATTTCCTTCCCTCTGGTTCTCCCTCATCAATTATCGGATTCCCTTCATAGACGTGTCAAGCCGCGCCATCGTCTTTTCGAGGACGTACTCATGGCCCCACTACCTACCGTAACATTCTCTGGAAGCACCCCCCTCAGCCTCCACTCAGTGCTTACGCTTCTCTCGGAGTATGTACGAACTCTAGCCCTGAGCGTCCTCGCACTCTTCGCCCCGATAGGGATTGCACAAGTAGCATTAATCGCCTTGATATCTTCCGCTGTTATCATTCTGGGTTCACTATGGCTCATACGACGAGTTGTGCTTGCCTCAGCACGCTCGTTGGGCTATCGCTATCGTTCAGACGAAGAAAAATCTGATGCCGACGCTGAAGAATCAGATCGTGGGGTCGATTTTGTACCAGAGTGCGAGATATCGATGCTGGAAGTTGCTGCCCAGTCTGGGGTAAAGCTTCCTTTGTACGTATACGTGGATGAAGTTGGTGGTGATAAGGATTTCGTCGAGGGCTCGAAGGAGGAAAAGGGACACGAGGCAACTATTGGTCTTGGGATGACTCTGATTCCTGTGATTATTCACTCGGACATCTCGGAAGATGAGGTTGATTTTAATGACCGTCAGGAGGGCTTATGGTGTGGGTCACTGCATTAAGGTGAGTTCTTGGGCTCCTGTCATGTTGTTAAGTATTCACAACATCGTATCCAGCATCCCACACCTGTCACCTGGCATACGCGGGGCATTGTGGCCGATCCACGTAATTTCAAGCCAAGCGGTTGGGCTTGCCATTGAAATCATGCAGTGGATTCATCCTTCGGCTCTCCATCCCCTTCCCCACCTGACTAGACCTGACCTCACGCCTGAATCTCCAAATGATATATGAATTCACGACACGTCGAGTGCCTTGACGAAGTCTCGCCAAGATTGTTGCTTTAGTTCAACTTATGTAACGTTAGTCTTTGAATCTTTGTATCCTTCATGCTGTGTCTTTGTATATAGGAATGGTACCGCTCTGTCCAATTCGAACGTGTATTGTGAGGCAATAAAGGAGCGTTGTATGTTTCAAAATGCAATGATACTGCGTTTAATTCGTCACTACCGCAAGAATACTTCGGTCGGATTTCGGTCTCTCCTCCGTGTTCTTCATAAGACACTTCGATTCTTCCGGTTTAGATGCATGCGGTGCAGGATGCTGTGCGAGATGATACACGAGTATTTCGCAACACCTGACGAGTTACGACTACCCTCCTCGTACATCGTGACTGAGCCCGGCAACTACAGGTGCTTGCAATTGCAACAAGTCTTGTGTTGTGCTCTAGATGTAAACAAGCTCGTAAGATTCAACTACGTTCAAGTTCGACGCTTTGAATCCTATTGACGAACCGAATGAATGAGCAAAAAAGCATTTTTTGGGATTTTCCGAAATGTAACTCGTCTCAACGCATGGAACCTGATTCAAACAAACAGTTGTTCCCGCATTATAGTTCTTGGTAAGTACAGTACCACAACTACTCCCTTTCTAAATTCACAAGACACTTAGACAGTGCGAAGCTAACGAAACTTCATCATGAGCTTTCAACTCTAAAGGAGCGTATCGATACCACTGAATGTAATTGCTACGACTTGGGCGTGAAGTGAGCCATCGACACACGGACGATGGACCAGCTGAACTCTTTGCTTTACTTGAGTGCTGTTGTTCGTGGCAAGACCATACCCCGGTCCACTTATCCGTGAAAGGTGAGCCCAGCGACGGATACGTTCAAACCTTTGGCGTCGTTCGCGAGACACTTGAGTGATTGTCCATATGCTTATGGCGATAAACGTTTTTGACCTAGGGCCACCCTATGTTTATTCCAATCCTTGTCACTGTCAAACGCTCCAAGTGCCTGTGGGCGACTCTGATTCGATGGAATTCAAGTAAGTCAATTCACGATAACAAAGGATTCAAGCCTCTCAGTTTTCTAGTTCACATTCCATATTCCGGAAGGATAGGAGAAACTTGCAGTATCAGCAATCCTAGGTGCATGCGTTGTGTCAGCTGTATACCGTCTACATATCATTAATATGAAATCACTCACCTTTCCTAATCATAAATCAGGACCCCAGCGAAATACTTTCCACAAGATACGTATACGCGGTGAGGAGAAACGTACGTCGGTCCCGGGTGCGGATCCGTCGCGACACGCATGCCAGTGGTCTCTCATGTCGCCTTGATATGTAAGAGAACCATTACACTGAGTTAAGACGGTGCGAGGTGGATCGAATAGCCGTCAATGTCGGGAATTCGATGGGTTGGTTGCAGGAAGCAATATGTAGGTGAGTGAGGGTGGCTCTGGGTGGCTGCGAGCAGCGAGTGTCATCGCGGCGAACGACTTTTTTCATGCTACAGGCCCTGTGCTGATCTGCGGTGGTTTGTAGGTAATAGCTAAGGCGATATAATATTGACCAACTTTTGACACGCCCATCGCTCTGATTCATAGAAATTTGTTAAGAATCTAGTCGGTCACCAGGATGATGTAAACCTCGGAAAAGCCGACGGGAACAATCAACTATAACTGAGACCCAACAACGCGTATAGCTGCTGCTCATTCACATCCACCATGTCATCTAT
Source organism: Omphalotus guepiniiformis (assembly GCA_028554645.1). Lineage (NCBI taxonomy): Eukaryota > Fungi > Basidiomycota > Agaricomycetes > Agaricales > Omphalotaceae > Omphalotus > Omphalotus guepiniiformis. Next base: position 157,916 of record JAQOOI010000062.1, read on the forward strand.
ACTCACCCGCTTCTCTAATTTCTCGAATAGTCAAAACATACTCATTTCAAGCTTAGGGGCCGGAATTACATACCTCATCTTTCACTACGGCAAAAAGTGGTCTCTTTTGCGTGCTGCCGTAAATGCCAACAGCTCTTTCACTCCTTCATACCTCCCCGTCGCAGTATTCGTAGGCGGAACAGCAGGAATAGGTCAGGGAATGGCAGAGGCTTTCGCACGTCACACCAATGGAAACGCACATATCATCATCATCGGTCGGAATCGTGCTGCAGCAGAGTCTATCATCTCAAAATTTCCCAAGCCGACCGTACCAGGCGCGAAACACGAGTTCATCTCGTGTGACGCGGTTTCGATGAAAAATGTTGAGGATACGACTAAAGATCTACTGGTTCGTCTTCCGAGGATTAACTTTCTGGTCCTTTCAATTGGGTTTGTCACGAAGTTGAGTAGAGAGGATACGGAGGAGGGTATGGATAAGAAGATGGCGGTGTTTTATTATGGGAGATGGAAGTTTGTCAATGATTTGATACCTCTGATACGGAAAGCCGGTGATTTGGGACAAGCAGCGACGGTATATTCGGTCCTGGGAGCAGGAAAGGAAAGGAAGATGGATTGGGCTAATTTGGGTCTGAAGAAGAAATACTCGATGATGACCTTGAGACAACAGACTACTGCTTATACCGATATAATGTTCCAGGTATGCGTTGTCGTTGGTCTTCATCAAGTATGCAGCTTCTGAACGTGATTCTGCATTACAGGAATTCTCCGCCCAGAACCCCTCGCTTTCCTTCATCCACGCATATCCAGGTGCGGTCCGGACAAACCTGCTCAAATCCGTAGAATCAATTCTGCTTCGGTCATTCGTCAATATAATGACCGTGGTATCGTACCCGTTCACGCTCTCCTACGTTGAATCGGGTGAGTACATGCTCTCTGCGATGCTTACGATAGGACGGAAGCCAGGCGCGTGGAGAGTTGATTTGGATGGGAAGGAGATTGCTAAGAGACCATACGTTGCGACTGAGGCTGAACGTAAAAGGTTGTGGGAGCATACTGTTGAGGAAATAGCTAGCGCGCGTGCTAAGGCCTAAGGGGGTGTGGATCTGCGTTTCTTGTCGGTACTTATGTCCTGCATATAGTGAAGAACGATACTGAAATCAATACAGTGACATGCGGAATTGCATGTCGTAGATTGGTGATTGCTAGTGAGATACCTGCACAACCGACCACGTTAGACTTCTCCTATATACTTATGACAGCACATTACATACGACCTGGTGAGGCTTTGATGGGGACCACACCATGCAAACCCTGAAAGCCGGGAAAGCTCAAAGCTCAAAGCTCAAATTCTTCGCAAAAATACCTCCGTCACCTGAAGTACTAGTGGGTCAGCTTTCCCTGTTCTTGGCAGTGCCCTGACGGTGTCTCCAAGCTAATTTCACGGACAAGGACGGTCGTGGATACGTTGCCTCCTCAAGCTTCCTGAGGGAACTCCTCGAATACAACACAGACAGGCGCAGTTGCGCCTTGAAGGGACCACGAACAGTACTCCCTCCAATTCTCCGTTTAGGCCAGCGTGCTGACACGGACGCACGAGCGCCCGAACACGACTTCGTTCTTCCAAGTGCTGCCGGAGCAAAGTCTTCGGGGGCAATATGAGGAGAAGAGGATAGGTGAAGAATAGGACTGGAAGATGATGTTGTAAGAGAAGAGCGCTAGCGAGTATGGCTAGCACAGGGACATGAAGGGCGAGGATGTTTTTAGTCTTGTTAGAGATGCGTAGGAGATTGAAGGGGTAAAGAACCTCGAGCAAGACGGTATAGATGGTCACCGGTCAATACTGCTAAGACATAGGGTGATTGTTCGCACTGTGATAGCAGTTAGTAAACGAGTATTCGAGATGCTCATCGAGAGGACCTACATAGGCAATCTAGTGCATCACTAGTGTCCTCGAATTTTCGCTGACACGAACACGCGCCGCTGCAACTTCTTTTCTTCCCAGCGAGTTGTTTCGAGAATTGTTCGAGGTAGGATCTAGACCATCATGACGGTCAAGCTGTTGAAAATACACTCTAGAGAATATCCACCCTCCTAAAAACGAAACAGCATGCTGGAAGTCGTTGGAGAACTTGTAGCTTGAAGCTTGACTAGGATGAAGGCCAGGTAGAATGGTCCGTGCGAGAACAGTCGCGAGCCTGCTTTAGGGCCGGTCGCCCATCCTAATCCTCTTTCCCCGTCATGTCTTTCGGTTGCAGTTTCGTTGGTGGAATAACGTATATCGATCTGGACCATGAAACTCCTCTTTCGAAGTTCAAAGTGCGGCGCATTTATGATGATGAAGAACGACGAAAGAGAGCAAAAGAGCGCTCTTACAAGGCACACCATCTAGGTACGAGGCGCATATGTTGACCGCCGACATTGATCTTGCAGAAATGATGGGATCTTGCAGTACTTATCTTGCAATTTTCTTCTTATCTTGCGTGCTTCTGAATGATCCGGCACCTTCCGGCACCTCAGTTCTCCGTGCCGGACGACAAAAATTTTCCAGAAGGGCACGTGAGAGGAAATACCACATTTCTGCCAAAAGAAAAGTATGTACCATACTTTCAGCGAGCCCAACGTCGTCGATTCTCCTCAGCTAGCAATGCCAGCTTGCTAGGTCGAGTCCAGGGACCAGTATCCCACACGCGGTCTGAGGCGGTAAGGCACGCGGGTCATCGCATGAATGAGCACCGGATACGTGTTTGATGTCCATATGCTACGTTGGTGGCAGCTTCGCAATATAATCTGGACCCTATCCGCTCGGCCAACAGTGGAAGCTTATCGTTAGCGTCGGTGATGAACGGGCCCATTGGAACGAATCATGTTGTTGGGATTGCCAACGGTGGATAGCTGGTGGATAGCCAACTGACGACTATCCATCGTTGGAGTGAACGAGGAGTAGATTTGCGAATATGGTTCTCCAAAGCATCGTTATCTATCTGTCGCGTGCTCACTTCAGATGCGATTCTGTACGTAGATCTTGGTCCTTGGATCCGATGCTGTAGGAATCCAGCCTTGCTCGGACAGCGGTATGTCAGTTTGTTCCTATGTGATCCACATGATACATCCATTCATTGACGCAGCCATACTTACCCACTAGCATGTGGTAGCATATGGTGGCAAGCCAAGGCAATTGCCAAACGTCGTCAGTGGAGCCTATCAATCACTATCTCGACGTGTAATATATATATATAAACCCACCCACTTCTTCGGCACCTGGCCCTTTGCTTCTTTCGGTTTTCAACAAGCGCGTCTTCGTCGTTCTCTTGCCCTTGCCCTCACGACCTTTCTGTACCAAGGAAGAAGACAACGATGGCTGGACACCAAGCTGAAGACGACCTAGTCGCGATCAGCGAGCTCAAGAAAAATGAAGCTGGGTACATCGACAGCGCAGAAGTGGCGTCCAAGGGAGAAGTAGGGTCGGATTTACTGAGCCATGGGTCTTTCGATGACGAGCATCATGCTGGGCTGGAGTTTCCGACTGAGGAGGAGGTGATGACGCTCAGGAGGATATCAGATACGATCCCTTGGAATGCTTTTCGTATGTTTTTTTTCTGTTGCTATTTTGTGTCGTGTGCTCATATATGCGCCTCAGTCATTGCTTTCATTGAAATGGCGGAACGGTTCTCAGTGCGTAACATCCCCATTCCTAGTTTCTCGTCAAGACTAACGTGCTGATTTAGTTCTACGGGTGTCAACAAGTATTTGTTAGTACCACCCTATCTATCACCCTTTCACTTGTATTTCTGACTTGACATCTAAACAGACCAACTTCATTCAACAACCCCTTCCTCCAGGTTCCCATACAGGCGCAGGCTTCAAGAATGGTCAGTCAGGTGCTCTTGGAATGGGCCAGCGAGCATCAACGGGTCTTACAACGTTCTACCAATTCTGGTACGTGTTTTTGCGTCCTGTATGCGTCGTTGTCCGTTAACATCTTTACCCGCACAGGTGCTACGTAACACCCCTATTTGGCGCATACGTTGCCGACGCTCACCTTGGTCGGTTTAACACGATTTGTATCGCTGTTGCAATCACATTCGTTGGTCACATCATCCTTATCGTCGCGGCTGTACCGGGTGTTATCGAGGAGAAGGGTGCGGTTGGAGCATTCATTGTCGCTTTGGTCGTTACCGGTTTTGGTGGGTACTTTCCTGATTCGATTTTTTCTGCTGTATCAACCGCTTACGCCGTGTTATCATTCTCCACTAGGCACTGGTTTATTCAAATCTAACATCTCCCCGCTAATCGCCGAACAGTACAAGAAAACTAAGCTCTTCATTCGAACAACCAAGAGCGGAGAGCGAGTAATCGTTGACCCTGCTCTAACGATCTCGAGGATGTACATGGTACGTTCCCTAGCCGTTTCTTCAGATCGGCAATTGTTCTGACGACGACTTCCAGTATTTCTACTTGTTCATCAATGTCGGTGCTTTGGTTGGGCAAATCGGGATGGCATACTCTGAGAAGGTAAACTCTACGCTGCGCGTCCCTTGCTTTTCACACCTCTAACTTCACCCATAGTACGTCGGCTTCTGGCTCGCCTATACTCTCCCAACAATCGTGTACCTCCTTTGCCCCATCGTCCTCTGGATCGGCCGAACCCGTTACGTCCGAACCCCGCCAACTGGCTCTGTCCTCGCCACCGCCCTTCGTCTCTGGAAATACGCGATGAAGGGCAAGTGGAGTTTGAACCCTGTGACGACGTTCAAACGGGCTACAGCTGGCGACTTTTGGGAGCAGGTTAAACCCAGTAGGATCGCGAAGGAGGGTAGGACAAAGCCGACGTGGATGACGTTTGATGATGTCTGGGTTGACGAAGTTAGCAGGGGATTGAAAGCTTGTGCTGTGTTCCTTTGGTTCCCGCTGTACTGTAAGTTGTTTCTGCGTCTTCGTCCTCGCTCCTTCGTCCTGTATCCTGCTTTCCAATATATGCGTACGCAAATGCGCATACATCCAACCCCTTTTCACCGCGCTCTGATACAGAGTTGTGTATGCTAATAACTTTTTGGCGCATTGAACAGGGCTCACATATAACCAGCTTAACAACAACTTGACCTCGCAAGCCGCAACAATGTCCACGCACGGTCTCCCCAATGATGTCCTGTCGAACTTGGATCCGTTCGCGTTGATCATTTTCATTCCTATTTGTGATCTTTTCGTGAGTATTATTTCCTCGCGTCTCCCGATAATTTCACGTCAATTTATGCTGAGCAAACGCTGACGCACGCCATTGTATTTCTTAGATCTACCCCGCTCTCCTACGCGCAGGAATCAGATTCACTGCACTGAAGAAGATCACTGGTGGTTTCATTACTGGTGAGCCTGACACGTCAAATTAAAATGCCCCTACGATGTTAACTAACGCAAAACAGGTGCCGCGGCAATGGTTTGGGCAGCTGTCCTCCAACACTATATCTACAAGACTAACCCTTGTGGGTATCAAGCTGCGACATGTGAAGATGCAGATAAAAATGCGTTAGTCTCGCCGTTGAACGTCTGGATCCAGACCGGATCGTGAGTCTCGTTTTCCCTCACCCTCAGTTTTCGCGTATTCACACCCCTTTCCCCGCCGTTCATAGGTACGTCCTCATCGCCTTCAGTGAAATTTTCGCCTCCATCACAGGTCTCGAATACGCCTTCACGAAAGCGCCCAAGAATATGCGATCCCTAGTCATGGCTGTGTTTTTGTTCATGTCTGCTATTGCTTCAGCGCTCGGCGAGGCCTTTGTCCGTGAGTTTTCGCTCGTCCTTGTTATTCTCTGTCGATGGTCGTACTAACACAATACACTTCAACTTTTAGCCCTTGCCACCGATCCTCTCCTTGTATGGAACTACAGCGTTATGGCCGTCATCGCTGCCATCTCAGCCGTATTGCTCTGGGCATCGGTGTACAAGCTTGATAGGCAAGAGGATAAACTAAATAACCTCGGTGAGGGGAAACTGGTCGTTTCGAAGGAGGAGGTTGGTGCATGAGGTTGTGGCTTGACAAAGTGGTTAATGTCCGTCCTGTAAAGAATGGGATGAAGTTACGAGAAAAAGAGATTGTTCATGATGGATATCTATACAGTACATAAAATTTCGTGTTTAGTTGGTTGTTGGTTGTATATGCGTATTGTTTGGGTTATGACTGTTAGCCTTAGTATTAGGTTGTAACGTGCTGTTTTTTTCTTCTCTTTCAACCGACAATGAATGGTGAAAAAAAATTGAATTATATAGGACAATTACTCATGCAGATCAGTACGACAATGCAGGCCCGTTCAAAACCAGCAAAAAATTCTATCATGGAGGTAACAGGGAGAGGTGAGCGAGATAGCATGAAAAATCAATAGCAACTGTTGGATTAGTGAACCTCCTTGAACGCATGGTCTATACATCTTAGTAGTCTTACACCGACACCCAAAGACATTTACTTCCCTCACTTCTTCTTCGCCAACACCAGCGCCACAGGCCACTCCACCAACAAATCATCTTCCCCCTTCAACACTACCCCATTCCCCTCCGCTTGCTCAGCACTCTGCTTCAAACTCTTCCAAATGCGCTCTGCGATGTTCCCATCCTCTCGCTCCGCATCACCCGGGTGTTTCTCTAGGTACGTATGCAGCGAGCTGAACGTGCGGAGGTAACCCATGAGACCGTTCCATGTTGTTTGGGTGTTGAGAATGACGGGAAGGGTTTGAGAGGTTGGGAGGGAGGGGTGGTAAGAGCCTGGATGGGAGGAAGGGAAGGAAGGGACGTTAATACACCCAATATTTCGAAGGAATTAAAAACTCTACGTACCAGCGAAATATACCCTGTCCGTACCGTCACCTACGAACAACCCTTCTGCTCCCTTGATATTCGCAGGCTCGGGGACATCCACAAGGTGACGCTCGAGGATTGTACGTCCTGGTCTCTGCCAGTACGGTCCGAGAGATTCGTCGAGGGATGTTCCTTGGAGGTAGTCCGTAATGAGAGGTGTGAGGGTTGGGTATCGGGCAAGTCGGAATTCTGAGTAGACCTATGTAGGTGTGCGTGTCCGAGAGGAGGGAAATGGTGGTGAGGGGCACAGAAATAGAGAGAGTGATTGTATGCGTACCCAAAATGCCACCGTCCCGTTTGGTCGAAGAACTCTACCGAGTTCAGGCCATAACTTATCCCAGTCGAACCAATGGGCGGCTTGCGCTGTGATACTGATAGTCAGCTCGACATCTCGACAGCGAATGTTTTCGGAAGGGGAAGAAGAATATGACACGCACCAGCAATAACCAAATCTACACTGTCATTCTCTAAGAATCCTAGTTCCTCGGCTGGTGATTGCACGAATTCAAATCGAGAAGAGTTGACACCATCTGTTACGAAAGAGAAATCAACGACCAAAGGTAAGTCAAGCTGAGTTCAAGAACGAAAAGTCAGCGGTATCGATGTCTATCAATGAAGTATACATCGTTGAACCGCTAGGACACACGCACTTTTCGGTGAAGAAGGTTCTCCAAATCGTTCTTGAACGTATTTCCTAGCCTGACCAATCATACCAGAACTAGGCTCGACACCAATGATGCGCTTGAAAGGAAGTAGCTCAGTCGTTGCTTGGCCTGTTACAAGTCAGAGTCAGCTAATACTACACCAGAAATCAACCTTGAACGACGAAACGCACCTGTACCACATCCTAAATCAACAGCAACGTCCCATACTGGCCTCGGAAGGTTCACGTCGGTGAGCTTGCCACGCTCACGCTCACGCAAAGGCAGTGGCAAAGATGTTGGCCCGTCTCTGTGGTAGTTGAAGATAAGCTCGAACAGGTATTTCGGGTATGTTGGTCTACATGCTGCGTATACTGCTGAGTCGAAAGTCGTTTTGGCGAAAGTAGACATGGCTTTTACCTTCGAAGCTTACACCAAGCCACGACACCGTCCATGACTCGACATTAGCATAACTCCGAGTCAAGAGTCACACGCCAACGGCTCAAGGCAGCAAAAACACCAATTGCTTTACGGAAGCAGTTCTGCTCAGGCTAGACTAGGTTGAGACTATGTAGCTAGCACTGAAATTGTACTTCAATGCACCAGATCTGTCCCGGGAAGAAGCGGAAAAAAAGCTCGCTTTGTCTGCAGAAGGGGCCATAAGGAAGATGGAAACTGAGGAGCCCAGAGGACGGTAATTTTACAATGATGAATCAAAGCTGCTGCTTTTCTCAGTTCTGGTGCAGTGGTAAATACTTTCTTAGGATGTTTCACTGTCATGATGGTCAAAGATCAATACATATGACTCTTTCCAAGTTATATCTGCACTCAAGAACACACTTCACAAATCTGATCAACACTGATTCAAGAATTGACAGTACAATTTATAAATACCCATTCCTTCCACAGCAATCATGTCACAGACATTGCGGGAAACACATAGAGCACCTCACATACTTGTATCAGTGGCACATATACATGAATATCATGCCAGCTTGGTTCATTTAATGTGACTTTAGCTCAATACCATTTCCCTGCAAAACAAATGAACTTCAATTGACTGTTTAGGTTTGGCTGATTCACCATTTCCCGATTCACCATCAGTCTCAGTGGCATGGGTAACAGTAATTACCCCCTGAAGCTGGTTGTTGAGATGAATACCATTTGCACTTAGAGTACTTGTGAATTCAGCTCCAGTGTGTCTGTGTGGTGTTCGAGAATTCAATGTAGCCATAAGACTGTTGCTATATCTGTATATAAGTTAGTCGCTATTTCAGGTAAGCTTACTGAAGAAAAAGCTCACAGCTTTCCAAGGATGTATGTCCTTATCAAAAAGGATTAATCAGAGTTTTACTTCATCCGGCAACCACTCACGGAACCATATAGTATGTAGCAAGAGTATACTTTGCAATAAGAAAGATATCAACCCCAGTTGCAATTGAGGTTAACATTCCTGTTTGCAAAGTATTCTGAATCAGCTGGATAAAGATAGTGTCTGTCTTAGCCCAGGTATTCTTCTTTTTTTGCACGTAAAGCTAAACAGAGCAACCAGCTAGTCAATATCTCAACCATGTGGTACAAGAAGAGACATCTTACAATCCAAATCATAGAGGTTGTGATTATAACATCAGCAGCAAAGCAGCAGCCTAACCATCCTAAAGCATATTAGCATATTTTAATTTATCACATATCAACAATACATTGTATACTCACTAAAAACAGAGGTCTCAGAGCAACATAATGACCTTGCACAGGATTGATCATAAACTTATAACCTTGTGTCACTCGTTTTCAATGCAGCATGGTAATAGAACTTACAGAGATGCTAGCAACCATGGCTAAGACAGTTTGTGTGATGGCAAGCTATTAGAAAATTTAGTAGGGACTGCTGGAGAAGTCTAGTAACTTACAAGTACAATGAGAAGGCAGATACATGAAACAATCCTTATATTCTGGATTCTATGAATGCGCCTGTGAATCACAGGTTAGTAAGCCATGAAGTTACTTATGATAAAACTATACTCACCAAGCATAAAATATCTGAATAATCAAGGCCACTGATAGCAGAGAAAATAATTATTCAGAATATAGACAAATAATTACTGCATGCAGCTCACCCAATGCATCCCAAATAACACAAGCAGATGCAGACCAGGGAGATGTTTGTAATGATGAGATATTATCCCAATTTTGTACCAGCCAATACCATGCATTATTAGCCCCTGTAAATGTACTGGCAGCATCCAAGATCATCACTCCATAAACTTTGAGAAGTTTGTTAGTTCAATCTAAATGTAGAACTTGAAATTATACCTAGCATTTTCAGGATCAGAGAATCCTTATTGTATCTCTGATAGTACACATCTTTGAACAATGCCATAGTTAGAAGACATATTAGTAGATGTTTGTGATAGTACACATATACTTGCACAACCAAAACACCCATCAAGAACCAGTTCAGTACATCACCAATGTACTGTTGTATAATTCAAAGATTATACTTTACAAAGAATAATAATAGCACATACATGTGGACCAAGTCTAATAGTATAGCACATCAGTTACTAGATTGTATAGAAATACACATGCTACTTACCCTGTCTCTGTATTATTGACCAAGACAGGAGGTATTGCATCCAGGCTCTGTGATGCAGATGTCAACATTGCCACTTTATGAAGAAATATGAGAGTTTGAGATTTGAGTGAAGTAGTTAAAAATAGAGACACCGATGAGATGGAAACCCAACACAAGAATTACAATAAAAGTGGATCTCTACCTATTAAATACTCATATTTGTGGGTGTGTGTGGTAATAATCTGAATAGCTAGATCAATATGGCTGTCCATATTACTGATGATCATAGATGAATAAATACAATTGAACTTCCCATATGTTCATCTTTATCTGATATTGATGCCATTGCTAGCTTATTGGTTTGGTGAGAAGATAATAAGAGCATAATATCACCATGCAATCATATGTCTGTATCTCAATCTTTTAGTGGATACAAATCAGACACTTCTGATTTTACTATTTTTAAGAATATGAAACTTGATTATTGGAACACAGCAAGTTCTGATTTTACCATTGTTGAGAATTTGAAACTTGACCATTGGAACACAGCACAGAACATCAGTTCAATGATTGATGTGGGGAACATTAGCCTAATAACAAATGTGAGAACCGTCAGAAGGCTTTGGGAGATATGTGCTACAAATATCAGATGTCTTCTGATCACACATACATGAAGCATCAATAAGTGTGGAAAGCATCAGATATCTTAAGTTCATACATATCATTCTACTGATATATTTGATGCATGCCCGTAACATGAGATGTCAGTTACATATACAAGAGGTATAAATGAATAAGTCTAATAAATGTGTGAGATGTTTTGGAATTTTTAGGAAACACACAATTGATACATCAGTCTAATAATATCTGAGGAACATCAGATGTCTTCTGATATAGAATGAAAGATTATATAACTGAAACGGTTGCCTTCAATGAATTTCAGACTTTTGCTCTTCTTGGTGTCTCCCATCATGAAGGCATGCTCTTTCCAGTTCCGTAGCCAGCCATTCAAACTATGCTTCACTATCTACACAGTAACATTGGGTCTTCTTCAACTTCCTTGGCATCTTCTGTTATATGCTTTTCCTTCTCGGCGTCCTCACTCATCATGGACTTTATCTCGCTCATTGTATATGAAAACCATCCAACACCTTGTGGCATTTTGGGGTCAAACAGAAATGCCTTCTATACTCACTGCAGAGAAGGGACAGAAAATTGCACACAAGTCTGGTTATGGCTTTTCATTTGTTGATCCTGCACCATCAGAGGTGATAGTTGGTGATCTCCGTGAAGCAGCTGACTTCAATCATGTGGAATCTGTAAAAGTACATGGGTATTGGTACAGTTCCAGAGCACTAGATAAGAGTTTGGGCAGACCACCACTTGGCTCTCAAGTTATTTACTATTTGCATGGTAAGCAATACTATTTAGAGTTGGCATGTATCTAATTCTTACTTTATGTTTTCCTTTCTAAATTTTGAATCAAATCTAGGTGGTGCATTTATTGTATGTTTTCTCTATTTTTCTGAGACTTCATGTGCTGATAGATCACCTGTTTAGTTCTGTTCCGCACATCCCTCAGACCCTGTCACCTCAGTAATCTGCAATGGACTTGCCAGAAGTTGCTCTAATGCCAATGTCTTTGCCTTGGAATATCGGCTCTCTAGTGCTAAGCCTCACACTCCACAGAATCCATTCCCTACAGCCATCCTGGATGCACTTGCTGGCTATTACTATCTCATCCACACTCTTTCCATTAAGCCTGCGAACATTATACTTGCTGGAGACTCTGCAGGGGCTAATATCATTACTGCAATGATGCTGTATCTCACCAGGCATGATATTCCGGCACTTCCTGTTCCAGCTGGAATGATTCTCTTATCACCTGCTGTTGATTGGGGCACCTCTCATCTTGGTGGCCCGGAGTGTTCTATGTCCAAGGGACAGCCATTAGACATGGTTCTAGCAGTTCTTCCACCGGTTGAATATCCTGTCCGTGCCATTTTGGGAAAGATGTCACTTGAGGAAGCAAGTACAAACCTCTACATCTCTCCAGCCTCTCGGGACTTGCCAAACCCTTCTGGGATCTTCTCCAAATTTCCAAAAGTCTTTGTGGTGTATGGAACTGTGGAAATGCTGGCAGATAGCATTCTTACTTTTTGTCGAAGGCTTGTTGCAGATTTAGGGGAGGACAACGTAACGATTCATAAAGGTCAGAATTGTTGTCATAATTATCTGGGATTTGCACCTTTTCAGGAAGAGAGAGAGCAAGCTCTAGTAGCTGACATCTCAACCTGGGTCGAATCACTTTAATTTTTTACATACTTAGGGTACTACTTTTGTAAATCAGTGATGGAATCGAAGATCGTGTGCAGTGACAGAATTCGTATTTCAGCACGCGACGTTCATGTACAGGACCGTCTCGCGCGATTGTGACTAGCATCGTCAATTTCAGGTCCTACTCTCCGGCGAGTCAATTTCATTATTGCCAATCAGAAAGACGCTAGCCGGAATTACTCTACTGGTACATACAACAACACGCAGATCAAATCAGATCAAACTCCTCATTTGCATCGCTGTCACGAATAACAACTAGGTTTCCGACTATAATTGTACGAACATTGAGTGAAGTCCAAGTAGTAATCAGTTCAGAGGAATTCACCTCTCGACTCAACGGCTAGGAATTCAGAGCGAAGCCGTACAGAACCCGCTGGTTTGCGTTACGAGCGCCGCGAATGAAGGACACGCAGAACCGGCATTAGTGAAGAGCAGTTCCCCATCGACATTCTACATCGCATACTTCATTAGTACAGGACATCATTTACTCGTCGCACAAGGCTTACCGCGTAGAGACACCCAGGAGAAAAACCAGGAATTGCTGGCGTGTCGTAGCTACGTAGGGAGTAGGTCAATTAAGTATCTAGTATAAGGTCGAGAGATGTTGATATATTGACTTACTTGCACTGTAACGTATTAGACTCCTCTTCTCTAGCCAAAGTAAGCGTTCGAGTGACGCCTTCGAAGACGATAGACGGGCTGCACACTGCACAAGTAGCCAGCGGTGCCGCAAAAGCAGTGCCTCCACTGAACGCAGCTGCGACAGCGAGGATAGCGAGTTTAGAGAAAGCACTGAACATGGTGAAGACGCGTAAGACGATTGCAGTGGAGTGGGATCTACTGTAGCGATGGATCGCTTGACGAGGATCCCCAATGAACTCGAGCTTTTATACCATTTTGATTTTAAGTTCAGGTGTTAGTTAAGTCAAGGTGAAAATAGGACTTGACAGTGACCCACGATGTTCATGAAGCGTACTAAGCCTTAGCCTGAGGGCTCCGATGTCAAAGTCAACGCCAGTGAATCTGATGAGCCCTTGCGAATTGTGCCTAGTGCTTGAATAATAGTTCGAACACCTTGGGCAAAGAATGTACGTGTCAAGGTATCGAATTTAAACCTGCCAACTATGAATGCCAAGACGAAGATGAAAGACATACGAAGATTAAAAAGAACCTTTCATCACCAGCCTCTACGGCGTTCGACTGAAATTTGAGAACATGTGACAACAAGGTTCTCCCTCAATCCCCAGTGGCAGTTCCGAATCGTCAGCCGTGCGTTAAAACGGTATTGATCTTGCCCTTCGGAGTCAATATATGCTTTACAATCCACGTAAAGTCGATGTATGCCGAACGGCTGAACTGGCATTCCTAGGAAGAAGAAACGAGGGCAGCATCCAATGTTATCCGAGGTCTAGTTATAGAGATTCGAATGGAAACAAGTCTCCGGTTTCTGCCAGCTTCGAAATAAGCCGTAGGCAATTGGAACGAATGAATGAGTGCAACGCAGCCAAAGCAAGGACACATCATCGGTTTAATGTGAGGAAAAGCTCTGCAAAGAGAGAATCGAATGAAAACGGACGAGTGAACTCAATCAATGAGCACATCTCCCTTCCAGTGCACCGAAATCCCTTACAGCCGCAGCTCAGTCCCAAAATCGAAAACGAAAATCCATTCTATTAAATATGTTGAAGGTTAGCTAATGAGTCATGACTTTCGGGAATAGTAATCAAGAAAGAATTGATGATACAAAAGAAAGCACTGGCATATAAAAATCGTACAACTCTTCCAAATTCTTCTGTCGTCTCATTTACAACCAACCGCGGTCGTAACATGCTGCCTACATGACCCCTCCCGTGAAGAAGAGTGCATTCCGCGAGACAGTCGGCCGTGTCTACTTGGGTGGCGGTGTGGGAGGACCTGGGGAGGATATTGTAGCGACTCTTTCACAGAGCAGGTGGGGGCGATGGCTCACCGAACAGACCACTCCTAGAAGGTGGCGCAGGGGAACCAGGTACAGGAGATGCAGCTGTAGCGCGAACAGGAGCAGGCGACATTAACGGATTGGCTGTAATAGAAAAAAAGGCTTGGTCAGCACGGACGTTTCTGCCCTAATATTCTTCAAAATAGACGTACGTCTCCATTGCGCCCAAGCAGGCATGTTTGGCCGAGGAGGTTCAAGGGGTGGAATGAGAGACGGTGACGGTGGTGGGGGCGGAGCAATCTTTCCTAGCGACTTTTCCCTGCGCTCTGCTCGTTTGTTTACTGTACGCCAAGCTGGACGAGCAGGTGCCGGAGGCTCTTCAGGTGGAGGTGGGGCAGCAATTGCCATAGCTTCAGGACCAGGTGGAGGTGGTTCAATCTGACCGAAGGCATATTTTGTTACGAAGATGAGACTAGCTCGTCGGCTTCGTTATAGAAGATGCTGATGTACCTTTGGAGTCCATTCCGGAGAATATTCACCACCTGCACCATGTTTCGATTTGACGCTCATGAGCTCCGCAATTTCGCTGGAGATATTCGAAATTGAGGTGGCAACATCAGGGATCAGAGTGGATAAACAAAAACGAGCAAAACATACTATTGTAGTTGCCGTCTTTCATCTCTGAGCTTTCCTACTTCAGCTAAAAGTATGCGAACTTCTCCAGCTAGAGCTTTACTGAAATCGTTGAGATATCTAGAGGCGATACACGCAGTTACAGAAACATGAAATGACAAAGAGATAAACAACCTACTTGGGAGGAGCACCGTTATAACCTGCTTTTCCACCGTTATTCGGGTTCATCACAGGAAGAAAGAGAAAGAGAAGAAAGATATTCGTCGATGATAGGAGTAGCTGGCTGTAGAAGCTTCAAGGTAGCCTCAAGGACGGGGAGTCGAGGACAACGTTGACCTGAATAATTATCTGTAGATCGGCCACGAGGCTGACCATAATTAGAAGGAGCCGGAGATACTCTCACGGGACCGGCCGATGCCGTCTGGCATTTGCCGCTTTGCTTTCAAATTGGCGCTTCAAGCTGAGAGTCTCCTAAGTTAGTTATTATCATCCTGCAGTTCTTGATGCTTGAGAACATAAAACCACCCCTCGCTTCTGTTATCGTCCCCCAACCAACAAATAGATGCTACGCAGAACTCAGTCGACAAGTGCCTCTCACCGAGCCACCTTCCGACCTCCCACTGAACCATTTCTTGATTGGTTCTTGACGCGCTTGAAACCGCTTGTATGCGCTTGAAATGCTACACAACGTCAAAAGGACAAGCTCTTACTGCTGAAGTGCGTGTCGTTCATCTCTAAATCCTCATATTCTCTAACTAAAATTACAGCAGCACTTTTTGGATATGCCTCTCACCGCTTACTTTGCTGCCCGGTAAACATTTGCGCCTCTGACGCGCTTGTATGCGCGCGAGATGCTAGAGGAATGCAAATAGGCTCCACTGGCGTCTCCCTGAGCAAGCGAATATCTCAAATTGACATTGGCCGAAGCTTGGAATACGCGTCTGTGAGTTCATATTTGGCTTCAAGTCTCACACAGGCAACTAGTTCTCGTTTTTTACCAGATGTACGCGTCCCTTTCCACTTGATTCCTTGAGACCAGATTCATTCCTCACAGCGGTCATAGAACCTCTCTCCGTGGACTTCATCCCAGAATTATTTCCTTCCACACAGCTCCATCTCCAAGTGCCTCCTTCAAGTCTTCCTTCCCAATGGACCCAACTGCTACCCGCTCAGCATATCCATCATGCCAGTCAATAAGCATTGCCATATACCTCCACCCTTCCTCCTCATCGATCCTCCCATCTTTTGCTCTCTCATCCCTGCCCTCGCAAAGAAGGATGAATTCTCGCTCTAACGGAACCGCATTCTTCTCGACCCAGGCCTTCTGAACTGAAATGGTTCCTAATTCATGACCCCCTCGGCCGAATATCCCTAGACGGCACCTTGTATGCTTCGGGCCAACGTCCGCTGCCTGACTTGTCGGTGTGTCTAGTCGTAGCGTCAAGGCGACGGTCCAAAACTGCAAGAATCCTGACCCAGGCTGCTTTGATAGTATATCAACCTCATACTTGGGCGTGCCTTCCTCTAATGTTTTCAAAGTAGGCTCTGTACGCGAACAATCAAGATCTCCAAACCTTTGCTGCTTTTCGGCTGCCAAATGCTCATAGGTATGAACGAGGATACAATCGCTCGAGTCATGGCTGAGCCGATGATACCAGATGACCCATGTCCTCTTTTGAATTGCCTTCTCGATTCGGCGAATGCTGCGGCTGTACCAATCCCATATTCGGGGGAACGAGCCTCCTTCCCAGCCAGCCCAAGACCAGCTTGGGGAATTAGGCCGCCGAGCCTGGTTAGCGAACGGGCCCCAAAGGAGGAACCAGTCGAAGTATGCTGTTGGGACTCCATGATATAGATCAGTCTTCAATTTAAAAGAGATTTCCTTCGCGATTCCAGCGAAGGCATTGTATATGTCCGAGTTGAAGGAGAGCGCGCGGGCAGAGTAGGATTGAACATGACCCTCAAACTCCCCGATGTCATCTGTATTGGGGTTCATGCTGCCCTCACCATCTGCATCTGCGTTGATCTCGAAAGTGTGCTCTTGCCACTCGCTAGCTTGGCATCGAAAAACCACTTGCCCGCCAATAAACACGAGGGATTTGGTAGCGAAATGCGTCTCTTGATACCTAGAAACGTGTTAACCATGTTGCATGAGCAAGTGATAGTGGTGGTGAGCGAAGGTTTTCTCACGTCCAACCTCGTTTTTCATAAACTGCATCCTGAAGATAATCCTGCCATCTGGTATTGAAAGCCAGCCGAAATCCGGGAGCTATCTCCTCGATAGGCTGGCGTCGTCCTCTAGTCCCTGGATGGACACCAGCAATACCGGCAAAGGCATCTGTACTACCTGCCGCAATAATCGCTAGGTATGACGCACTGAATACCAGATCCATCATCTTCATAGTCTGTATTCTTCTGCCTGTATTGTCCGAGTCGTCCAGGACAATACACAGACTGTCCACCCACATGTACCGCACGCCAACCTCTCTAGTTACCTGCATAGCATCCTTTATCGTCTGGGGTATCTGATTGAAGATCTCAGGCTTGTACAATGATCCAGGTTCCTCGAGCTCGCCGATGTTCGTGATAGTAGTATTGAAAAATGGTTTCCTACCCCAGACGTAACTCAAAGTCGTGTACTGACAACCACTTGGTGGTTTGACGATACAGTTATGCTCCACGTCAATGCATCGGAAATCAGGGACTGCATTTGAATCTGTTGGATGCTGCAATCCCTGCTCCATTATGAATGGGTTCTTCCCACAAGCATTTTTGTGGTGTGTTGAACAGATTGTCAACCATCTCCGAACGAGGTCGAAGTTAATTCGATCTTCTAAGATGGGACGGATGAAGTAGGATGTTGAAGGGATAGGGGAGTCGTTTGCGAGAAGGGTAATCTCTGGAAAGAGGTTGAGGGTACTTGATACGACAAAGCCACCCGTGAGCTTTTTCGCATATGGTCTCAGTACTCGAATCTCTGGTACATGGTTCCAAGGTGCTTTTGGATCAGGCTTTGGACCATCGGTATTCCAGCTCAACTGAACGAACACAGGCTCACCGTCCTCCAATTCCGGCACCTTATCGCCTCCGAGTGCCTCCAAGATTAAGCGACACAGTGGGCATTTCTCTCTTTTCACGATGATGTCTGAAACATTGCCGAAGGAGATGCTGAGCTCGTCGGGCTTGTTTGGCTTATTCCATTCATTGTCGCCTGGTAGAACGACAAATCGCCTTGGAGTGAGGTTTAACTGCTTGCAGGTGCTGCATAACTCGTTATCGGGATGGGAAACGTCTGCAGGAATAGGAAGTAAAGGGATTGCCTCGGGAACGGGATGAAGATTTTGTAAACTCTTCGAATCGCTGCTGAGTTCCATGGGCGCTTTGTATCGAGAGTTGTGATGAGCTCTTGAGAAGGTGAATTATTGACACTGCCAATTTATATGAAGATCGACTCTGACATAATTATTGGTCCTGCCACGGACTAGTGACACTCATTGCAGATACAGATAAAGGTCTGATCAATGTCAGGAAGCTAAGTGACATGTTCAACGCCATGCTATTTATACTTGGTACATACATCATTGTTCCCGGCATCATTTGGAATCGCTCCTTCCGGTTTACAAAACATCTTCCAGAGTACGGGTATCCTTTACGAATGGAAGATGCTGGGCAAGAAGAAAATATTCTAGCTTCGCAAGAGCGTTCCTTCTGGATCGACAGAGTTAGGTACATATACATTCCTTCCATAGATCATTTCACCATTTATACGGAAACCAAATGCTGAATCAAGGTGACATCCATGTCATCGGACATCCCGTCGAGGCGGTAAATGAGACTCGTGTTGACCAGGATGCATGATAGCACGGAGTTTACCATCCCCCGACTTGCCTGAGACTTCACGATGCAATCTTCCGGAAAACGCGTTTGAAGCAACATGCACTATCTCATTTGATGTCTATCAATCTAATAGTTAGGTCAAGATCTAACGGGGGAAACTCGAACATTTACTTACTCAGCTAGCTTCGTTGAGTAAAGTTGTTAGACAGCAGCCACGACTCGATTAGAGTTACGGGACAAATAACGGTTGAATCGAGTCTAAGGGTGTATGCGTTACACTGCAAACACAGCTGGGCCACTGCGATAAGCTTCTCAGGCTCGGTCTGCATGCGCAAGCATTGAAATGTGCCACGGACCGTTGGGGTTGAGGCTTTGAGTCATATAGATTTATCGTTGATCCTATCTCGGACAGTCTGAAATCGACCGTAGCTTGGGCTTGACGTCTCGCAGCTTCGGTATGTGCATGTAGTCTGACAAACAAGATGTTCATTCGCTCGAATATAGACACAGAATAGTGGGGGAAAACCCGTACCTTCCAATCCTTTCTTCGTACTCCCACCCATACCAGTAGCCATTCCTGCTCCAATTCCTGCAGCACGACCCCTCTAGACAGGCTCAGAAGCCCACAGCAACGGAAATATTGGTGCAATAGTTGCGAGGTTCATGCATTGCCGCGGCATTCATACTCCAAGTGTGTCGGAGGAAGATACTGCTTGTCGGAAATGCGAATCAGATATGCTGTATTCTCACTGGGAAATGGGCAAAGAACGTACCAATGTACCAGGTGCTTTCATTATAGTTACAGGTAAACCCTTGAGCCTCTCAACCGCTATTTCAGATGTTGAGCCTGCCGCCAAACCAGAAATGGAAGGAGCCGCTCACCTCAGCGCTTCTCACTAAACCAACACTAAACCTTTGCCCTCCTGCTCAACTATTCAGCGATTCGAGTATCTGACCCGCTTATATACGCTTGAAAAGATGGAGAATATAAAGAAGGTCCTCTGGTGTCAAGAAAATCTCCCGGCGTGATTGAAGCTTGAAGCTTGAACGCTGATTCGAGGGTCAGAATGACATCTAGGTACGCTATCTTTGCTCAGTGACAACGCCAGCAACTAATTATCTTTTGCTACAGAAGTGCTACTATTCTTGAGTAAAGTCATGCTGGTTCTATATTTCCTAAATCTGTAGGCTTGAAAGGCCTCAAGATAATTGAAGACGGAGTGGATTCCGAACTGGGAAACATGGATGCACTGTATACGTTCGCGGCGAAGTTAGCAGCATTGGTACACCAACCTGAACATATGTCTTCGTGAAGTTGTTCCCAATTTCTTTCCGATCCTCGACGACGCCTCGATCGAGGCAAATTCTTCAAATCATTCTGAGCAATTGTGCCAATGTTTGGGAATGCATTTCTCAAGTACTTTCGTTATGAATGGATATAAGGGCGCTCTAGGAGGCACGACTTCTTCTCAGATGGCAGCAATACTTTCCGACCTAGGCTTTGCGCGAGTGTCGCCTCTACAGGTCTCAACGCTTATACTGCTGCTATCCTACGTTCAGACGGAACCTGGAAAGACCTTCTTCAATTAAAATTGGGTGAGCCACGGTTTTTAACGCTCAAGTCAGCTGCTCATCTACTGATATTGTTCCTGCTGCTCAAGCAGACTTCCTCATCAAACGGTGCGATATATTCTCCTCATATTCGGACGGTCATTCACGACACATGGACTGTACTGCTTTCCCTAGACGCATTCGGTCTGGTTCAGGGACAATGCATGCATCCCTTCTCCGCCTGCTATTACGACTTTTTCATCCCAATATGAATTCCTTCCACACAGCTCCACCCCCAAGTGCCTCCTTCAAGTCCTTCTTCCCAATAGACCCCACTGCTACACGTTCAGCGTATCCCTCATGCCAGTCAATAAGCATTGCCATATATCTCCACCCCTCCTTATCGTCAATTCTCCCATCCTTTGCCCTCTCATCCCTACCTTCGCACAGAAGGATGAATTCTCTCTCCACCGGAACCGGATTCTTCTCAATCCAGGTTTTCTGAACTGCAACGGTCCCTAACTCATTCCCGCTTCGGCCGAATATCCCCAGAGCCCGTTGGTTGCCGCGTAAAAGATGCCGTGAATGCAATTTGCCAAAGTCGTCGGCATTACTTGTCGGGATGTCTAGTCGCAGGCTCAGTGCGATTGTCCAAAACTGCAAGAATCCGGACCCAGGCTGTTTTGACAGTATGTCAATCTCGTACTCAGGGGTGTCCTTCAAAGTCCTCAAAGAAGGCTCTGTGCGCGAACAATCAAGATTTCTGAACTTGCGCTTCTTTTCGGATGTCAAACGCACCAAGCGTTGTGGATCATACTTATGCACAAGGACACAAGAACTCGTCTCGTGGCTACGCCGATGATACCAGATGACCCATGTCCTCTTCTGAATTGCCTTCTCGATTCGGTGAATGCTGCGATTATACCAATCCCATATTCGGGGAAACGAGCCTCCTTCCCAGCCGGCCCAAGACCAGCTTGGTGCATTAGGCCGCCGAACCTGGTTGGCAAGCGGGCCCCAAAGGAGGAACCAGTCGAAGTAGGCTGTTGGAACACCATGGCATAGATCAGTCTTCATTTTGAGTGAAATTTCCTTCGCGATTCCGGCGAATGCATTGTATATGTCAGAGTTTTTGGAAAGCGTTCGCTCAGAATAGGATTGGATATGACCCTCAAACTCGCCAATGTCATCTAGACCGCGCTGACTCATGCGGCCCTCACCAATTATCTCTGCTTTGGTTTCGAAAGTGTGCTCTTGCCACTCGCTAGCTTGGCACCGGAAAACGACTTGCCCGCCAATAAATATGAGGGATCGGGTAGCGAAATGCATCTCTTGGTACCTAAACAATGTGTTAGCTATGAGCTAGAATCACGTGGCGAGAAGCAAGGGGTTTCTCACGTCCAACCCCGTTTATCATAAACTGCGTCCTTGAGAAAATGCTGCCATCTGGTATTGAAGGCCAGCCGAAATCCAGGGGCTATCTCCTCGATAGGCTGACGTCGTCCTCTCGTCCCTGGACGGACACCAGCGATACCAGCAAATGCATCTGTACTACCTGCCGCAATAATCACTAGGTATGCCGCACTGTACACCAGATCCATCATCTTGATTGCTTTCAATTTGTTCTCTTTGTTCTCTTCGTCGTTCTGAACAATGCAAAGGCTGTCCACCCACAAATATTGGACACCAACCTCCCTAGTAACTTGCATGGCATCCTTTATCGTCTGGGGTAGTTGGTTTAAAATTTCGGCCTTGCCCAAGGATTTAGGTTCCTTGAGCTCGCCGATGTTCTCGGCAGTAGTAGTGAAGAATGATCTGCTACCCCAGACGTAACTCAAAGCCGTGTAACGACTTCCACTGGGCGGCTCGACAACACAATTCTGATCCACGTCAATGCAACGGAAGTCAGGAACTGCATCTGGGTCTGCTGGATGATGCGATTCATGGTCCGTTATGAATGGATTTTTCCTACAAACATTTCTGTGGTGCGATGAACAAATTGTCAACCATCTCCGAACAAGGTCGAAATCAACTCGATCTTCTAAAATAGGACGAACGAAGTAGGATGTTGAAGGGACAGGTGAATCATTTGCGAGAAGGGTAATCTCTGGAAAGAGGTTGATTGATTTGACGTATCCGCCATTTAGCTTACTCGCATATGGCACCAACATTCGGATCTCTGGTATGCGGTTCCAAGGTGCTTGTGGATCAGGATTTGGGCCATTGGTACTCCAGCTCAACTCGACATCCTCCGACTTCGGGACTTTATCTCCTCCTAGCGCCTCCAAGACCAAGCGACACAGCGGGCATGATTTTTTCCTTACAATAATGTCTGTGACATTGCCGAAGGGAATGCTCGACTCGTCAGTCTGGTTAGGCTTGTTCCCTTCCTTATCGCCTGGTAGAACGACAAATCGCCTCGGATTGAGCTTCAACTGCTTGCAGGTGCTGCAGAGCTCGTTATCAGGACGGGAAACGTCCGCAGGGACAGGAAGCAAAGCAAGTGGCTTGGGAATGTCATGGAGACTGTCAAGCGAGCTGTGGGAAGATGATGATACTGTCTCCCAACTCTCGCTCTCGGATGCCATATTGAATACGTCTTCAAGCTGTTTCCGTTCGAGATGATATGTTCAGGTGCGTCGTCTTTTAGTGAGCTCTCGAGTTAGCGTATGCAGGTAAAATCGATGCTAACAACATGATATATCATACAACTCTCATTCACATGGAATGCATAATCATTGGTCCTGTCAAACGTCAAACTCTTATCTGATCAATGTCAGGCGTGAATGCGCTGAGAAATATCTTCGTGTCTCGTATATGCATCTACAGGGAGGATGGAAGGTTGCAGGATGCAATATGGGTATAGAACTTCTACCTGGAACCACAGATGGCTTCTGTGGACCAGACCTAATCTGTATGTTCCTATCACAGGTCTTATTAGACTTGAGTTAGTCTGGGTCTACGGCTATATAATTGATACTACACATTCATTCTCGAGATAGCCGTCCTTCCTATTTCCCTAGACACTGAATGTTGATGCTACCAACTCACCCACTTCCTCTTTACCAAGTCAGCGACGAGATGCGTTTTATCACATGCACGACAGCATAGTCTATCTAGCAATCTTTTTTCTACTCGATCGGATTTAGCCCAAAGAGCGAGTTGAAGTGCACCAATGCGCTTTCCATACACTCAGATTCCTGGGAAGCAACTTTCCGAATATGAAGTAAGACGCGGCTCGTCAGAACAGAATGGATCACCCTCTCAAACCTGTCTCGCACAAATGAATGTCAAGTTGGCCATAGGAAGAATCAACAATAAACACTTACGAGGCTAAAAGGTTTATTAGATCGGGCTTAGTACTAGGAGTAAGTGATAATAATTACTGAATGATGGGGAAAGTCTCACCGTAAGGTGGAGGATGATCAATATATTGAGAAGCGAAAGCCCTAAGAGGACCATGCACCTTACTCAGGATACAGCACTCTGAATTTAACGGTACAGGGCTCGTACCGAAGAGATATACATAATAGATCATTCCTATGAGAGAGCACAGTGATACGGAGAGAGTATCATGAGTCCATAGATTAAATCAATAGAGCAGCATGTGTGACATTCCTTCACGGTAAACAGTTCTAGTGAGCTCGGGCATACCACCTGAACGGTCTGGACACCATTCTTCTCAGTAAGAGTACAACGCGACGAAAGGTGCAGACATACAGACAGAGATACCCGGAATGAGTATGAGCAACAATGAGCCTGCATATGGTGATATAAGTGTACATCCTTCGACGAGAAGAGTGATAGACGCACCGGTGTCAAAGATCATCAGCAGGGCCCAGCAGGCAAGCAATATACGACTTCCAGCAGCGATGAAGCAACCAAAATGTGGGGCATCAATCGACAGTGGTTGTTTAACTAGAAGAAAAATGGAGTTAGCATACTTATGAAGTAATACAGGTCAACATACATCTCAATGATCGCAAGAAAATCCCCATAAACACAAAATCAGGTATCCAACAGCTCGCATAGAACATCCATAATCCCAGTCTTACGGAGAAGGAGTTGTTCCAGATGGCCCATAGCCTGATTGCCAAGATTGCTGGTCAAATGCAGCGTTCACGTGAGGATTCAGCCAACAACAACTTTGATCTGGCACTAACTCTCTGAAATTGCGGTACCAATTGCGAAGCCCCCTGTCCAGACGCTGGTAAGCTATGATATTTCGCCGAAGAGTTCTTACATGACGTCTCACATCCGCTGATTATGTAGTTGACTGAGCAATACGAGACGCTAGGGACGGTTGCGAACTGATCTGGACAGTATTCAGTATTACGGTTCTATGGGGGAATATGAAGTCTTAAGCACATACGATAGAGAACCAGACCGACAGTATCAAAAAATGGTAGATATCGCTGAACGATATACAACACCTTCACGACGGTCCACCTGGAATTCCAAATGAATTCGATTTCAAGACTGAATGTAAGGAAAAAGTCAAAGAGAAAGAGTGTTGCGCTGACGGCTGCAAGCCATGTTAATCGCCAGTGTCCTTGGTTGCAAGCACTACACACCATCGAAATACTGCAGAAGATGGATATCAGAACCTCGAAGAATGACTGGGGGTTTATAGCTGACTTACTGCTACCAGCTGGTGGTGTTCCAGTGCTTGCACTAGAGCATCAGTTGCCGCTGCAGGGGTGCCCGCCGTAGTACTGGCCATTTTACTTCTCGAGGGAGCGCCGCGCTCTGCGGGGGCGGCGACATGCGTAACACAATATTTTACAGTATTTAAGGTCGCTGGAGATCTTTTCACCCCTGACTGTGCGCCTTGAAATCAACGTTGACGTCAATCTGTTGTGCTCAGATTGCCGGTCGCCAGTGAGCCCCTATGTATATGGATGGGGATCTAGTCTATTGCATACGTCTATTCGAAGTCATGGGAAGTGGTGCATAGACAGGGTAAACCACATAAATCGATATTACTTACTCGTGGTTACCGCCATAGTCAAGACATATACTGTCATGTGGATGACTTTTTCAATTTCGCCGCCATACTATACCATCACAAGGGTCCATAAGTACTATGTAGCTCAACGTTCAATGAAAGGCAAATGCCAAAGGTCTGATACAGATCCCGAATCAGCGCACATCCCTTTGAAGTAATTGCCGACTCACATGCCTGACTTGATATATTTTTGTCTTTATTGCGGAAGGTTGCAGTTCTGAATTCATGAACATTTATGAGTGTAATGGCACCATTGAACTCCGTGAAAATTTAAAGCTCTGAAGGAGCAATGTAACGGCAGCAAGTGTGATGTCTTCCTAAGTTAACCAGAACTTGAACGAAAACCTCATGAGGAGCCTCTGTCATGAAGGAAATAGTGCAGATTCGTGTGGTAAGCGGTAAGTGAAATAGAGAATGAGAAACGACCGCGAAAGTATTCAAGGTTATGTTTTAAGTTGAAAGGCGAATGAATGCAGCGGCACGACAGCTGAAGCAAGGAGGGGTAGCACACGGACATATACACGATAGCGTGAAGGAGGTGGCAAA
The DNA here is from genome assembly GCA_028554645.1 of Omphalotus guepiniiformis. Classification (NCBI taxonomy): domain Eukaryota; kingdom Fungi; phylum Basidiomycota; class Agaricomycetes; order Agaricales; family Omphalotaceae; genus Omphalotus; species Omphalotus guepiniiformis. Next base: position 183,805 of record JAQOOI010000062.1, read on the forward strand.
GAGACAGGGTATGCACGAGATGAATGGTACATTGAAATCTGAACAGAACACAAAGTTCAAGGTCTAGCCCAGCAGCAGCTGTCAAATGAATGATGAAATGAAGAAATGTAATCCGAAGAATCCTAGTTTTTGATTGTAATGTAGTCTGGCGAAGAGAAAATGATGACGGAATTTGTACTGTATGAGGAGGCGTTGCGTGGATGGAATACATCGTAAGACAGTAGCTTCACCTGCGACATCTAATGCCCCTGAGCTTGCTTCTGAGCCTGCGTGCGCAACCCCTCAATGCTCGAGCTCGACCTTGCCCGTGAAACGTACGGCCGAGATGGAGTTGATGTTTGGGGTCCCTCTGGCACACTAGGAAGCGCAGGAGAAGAAGGCACTGCTTGGCCTTCAGGAATTGGTGATACCAGGCTCATGATAGATGTCATCGAGCTCGATGATGCAGTGGAAGTGGACGACGCGGACCGCGAACGAGCAATGTATGGTCTAGGAGCTTTGGCGGGTTCCACTGTTGGAGAGGCAAGGGGAGTCGGCGTTTGCGACGTGGTAGGGGACGAGACCTTTGGCGACTTAGGTGACAAGGGTTCAGCAAAAGTGGGTGCTGGAGAGGTAACATAGCTATCTCCACTTGGCGACGAGAGCTCGACGCCATACTCGTCGACGACGGCACGTGGGGCTGGCCTCTCAACCATGGCTTCAAGAAGCTGTATGTGGGAGAAACATGAGTAAGATTTCCATCAAATACCAGCCCACGAACATACCTCTCGTCTCAACTCCTCGCCGGCATACTCGCCTTCCATCTCCTCCGGTCCAAGTAACACGTTTCCTTTCCTGAACACCTCACCTTCCTCTTCAACCCAGCTTCGCGACCTACAAAGCCCCAATACGACGATAATATGAATAAGGAACCGAACAGGCAATTGTGAAGATAAAAAAAAAGCAAAGCCATTAATCAGTAACCATTGACAACCAGTAACAGATAATAGATAAAAGGAAGCGTTCATTCAGGTATTGAGCCCAGAAGGAAGCTAGACACTAGCTTCCGCGGCAACAATCGAAGAATCGATCTTGGGAAATAGAGACTCACCGAACAGTTGGTGAATTTACCGTCCCTTCTTCCAGCTCACCCTCCTCACCCTCACTATCCGCAACAAACCTCGGGAACTTGGCTGCCTCCTCATCTTCATCCTCCGTGTCCTCGTCATGCATCAAGAACGCTGACGTTGGGCTAAGCACTTTCTCGTACTCTATTGGCTGGGGAGGAGCGCGCGCCTTGCCTTTATCGATACGAGGCGTCGTGGGGGTTTCATCTTGGTCGGGATTCACTGGCACTGACAATGTTGCCCCAGAATCGAGTGACGTCAAAGAGGCTGAGGTACCAAGCGGAGTGGTAGGGGGAGACGCAGTATTGCTATTCCCATTGCTCAACGCTTTAACCCTATCTTCTTTGACCTCTTCTCCCCAAGCCTTCTTCGCATCAATAGGCGATCGAGATTTAATCGCTTCATCCAGCTTCACGCCAAGTCCTTTCAGTCCTTTAAGGCCTCCTTGTATACCGTGCAGCGTGAGCGTAGGTCGATTATTTCGCCCATGTGGAAGGGTTGACTGGCCCGCACCAGGTAAAGGTGACACACTGCCAGTAGAAGGTGATTCTTCAGGAGATGGAGACACGCTAGCAGGTGTAGGCGTCTTTGCTCTATCCTCCACCCGCTCGACTTTTTCCAGTAACCCAGTCAACTCATCATTGAGACCCAATAGCTCCTCCACCCTTCCATTAACGTCCTTTCCACCACCTTCAAGAGTGCGAGCGATGAGCGATGCAAGCTCCGTACTCATCGCCTTCGAGCGTGCAACAATATCTTCCGGCAGACGCTCCGGCGTTTCCTTCGGCGGTGAGAAGGGCGATTCCGTAGCCGTCGGTGAAGCCATCTGCTCCCCAAGCGTATTCTTTGCATCATCGGCCAGAAGACTTTTCAGCTGTCGAATACACCCTCTTGATTGCACAACAACATCGGTATCAAACTGCCAAGACAGAAAATGAAAAACCCCGAACGGTAATTGAGGAATCTTACACGCTTGCATAAGGCGTCAGAAACACTCACGATACTCTCACTCAACTCTCCATTCGCGACAGCAAGACCGATAGTCCGTGCAAGCTCACTCTCTTCAATCATACCCCACAACGCTTTACTCTTTCCTTGCGCAGCAGCTTCCGCCTCTGCCGCTGCCGTAGCTTGAGCTTGACGTTCCGCAGCTTCGGTGTTTCGTATGCATGTATTAAGGATCTCGCGGCATAATCTAACACACAAAAATGAGTATATGCTCAGTTGCAAACCTGGAAAGGCTGGAACTATTCAAACTGACCTCGCATACGCCTCATCACCCGGAGGTACCTCCAAATCCAAACACCTCACAACCCCATTCGCTTTCAGACCCTCATTCAACGCCATCACACCCGCCAATCCAACGCCCTCGTTCCTCGTCAGGTCCAAATGCAACAAACTGCGTGACTCTGGCAGAAACTCCGCAAGAGAAATAGCACCGAGGGTAGTGAGGTGGGTTGAGGAAAGGAAAAGGCGTTTGAGGGATGTATTCAGGGAGAGAGCTAGACGGAGGGATTGGACCTGTGGATAGAACAAAAAAGAAACATTTAGATAGCTGATTCAAACAATGAATAGAAGGGGAAAACCTAACGTACACCTTCTAATCCTCTCGATTCCTCACCCCCACCCATACCAGCACTTGTTCCTCCTGCTCCGTTTCCTGCAGTCCCAGGACCACCTCCAAGAGGTCCACAGCAAGGATTTCTACTAAGATCCAACGTCTCCAAGCACCCATTATACTTCAGACCCTCAGCGAGTACAACAAGTGCAGTGCCATCCAATCTGCATTCAGCCAAGTTAAGAACCTTGAGGGTCCTATTACGCTTGAGAACCTAGTTCACCAACAAATCAGATACACATGACCAAAATATCAAAGGGCCAAATTCGAGACCGGCACCTACCTGAGCGATATACGCAATCCCCGAACTCCTAGACGACCCTCCCGTCCCAAACGACGGAGTCCTCAAATCATTCCCCTTCAAATCCAACGTCTGCAACGCTCCCAACCGCGGAAGCAACGACAGCGCACGGACTTGAGATAGCAAAGCTTGCGAAGGAGCCGCATTCGCAGCATGTGCAGCAAGCGAAGAAGAATACGCAGTACTCGCACTAACAGTAGCATTTTTACCACCATACCCGAACCCAGCAGCAGTAGGTGATCCTTTCGCACCAACACCAACACCGAACCGCGCACCAATACCGCTCATTCCATTTGCTTTCGTACCACCAGAACCAGAGCCAACCGGGTAGGACGTAGCTGTCGTCACACCCCCCTGTGAACTTGTCGTTAAGATCGGTAGAGTGGGTGTACCAGGAACACTACCCGTTCCCCAACCTGTTGCGGTACGAGGTGTATACGTTGCCCTAGATGAATACGGCGCTGTAGCCGTTCCAGGCGTTCGCGCAGAGTATGGTATCGCTGACGCAGTGTTCATTGTTGGTGTCGAGGGTGTAGTAGGCATACCCAACGCCGCTGGCTTCCGTTTCGAACGCGGAACATACGGCGTGTAAGTCGTTTGCATGCCTGTACTCGGGGAGTTGGTGGCACCTTGTGCAGTGACAGTGGCTGAAGCAGTGGTGGCGGCGGAAGGTGTGATATGCGAGGGATGGGATGAAGATGCAGGATGAGAAGCGGAATGGGTAGCACCGGTGAATGAGGTTGAGAGAGGTGTTCCAGGTGCAGGATGGCGCGGTGGAGGGGGAGGTAACCCAGGGGAATGTGGATGTATGGGTATCTGTGCAACTTCTGGATGTTGTGGTGGCGGCAGCATAGAGTTAGGAGGAGAAGAAGCGGGAAGCGCAGTCAATGGCAGACTCGTCACACTCGACGCAGGAGATGGCGTGAGGCTCGAGGAAGGGGTGGTTCCTGTTGATCCTGAGACAGAGTTCGTTACAGTAGCTGACGAGTTTGTTGATGTGGGGAATAGAGAAGACGACAGGCTCGAAACAGAAAGGGCTGGCGAACCAGGCATGACAGGAGTGGACGGTAAAGAAGGGGAGTTGGGTGCTGGATTGGAGGTGCTGAACCCAATAGGCACAACGTCGGGATAGTCTCTGATCATAAGTGACAGTGCGATGGCGCCCGTAGCATTGATACGATTGTACCGGAGGGAAATGTTGCGTAGAGTCGATGTCCGGACAGACCGGGCTGAGAAGAACGAATTAGATGCCATGTCCACAGACAAGTATCAATGAAACGTACCAAGAGTGTCCAATGCCCCACCCTTCAATGCACAATCATCCAAACGAAGACTAATCATTCCGATACCAGTTCCCTTGTGCTTCGCTTTCAACTTGGCTTTACCGCTATTAGATTCTTCATTAGACGACTCCTGAGAATCAGTATCGTCTTCTTCCGAGTCAGGACTAGCAGTGTTGTACACACTCTCCTTCCTCCGATGAGATTTTAATTTTGTCAAAGAAGAGTCAAAGCTCGAGTTTGTGGGCGAAGACAAGGAGATTGAAGTGAATGGTCCGTCCTTGGAAGTGGTATTTATCGTAGGAGCACTGGTCGTGGACCCCCGCACTTCCATAGAAGATACAGGAGATGCAGAAGAGGTAGAATTAGAATTAGATGTAGAATTGGGTAACGAAGGCTCTGCGACGCCTAGTGAAGCCACTATGAGTTCTATGGCCTTTTTGTCTAGCGGATTTTGTGAAAGGTCGAGGAATTGCAGCGAGGTTGCCTAGAACCACAAGATGAGCTCGATGAACTGGAAGTGTATAATTCTAGTCACCTTGGATAGATACACCCCAACCAATTTCCATGCACCTCCCTTCGTCGTTAGACCCCTGTTCGACGCCAAGGATAGGAACGTCAACGAATTGGGAATAAGCAACGAATGCAGGATAGGCTTCAAGATGACCTCGTCCAATCCACATTCCCGGAGAACGAGCTTCCGTAAACCCCACTCAATAGTGAGTACATCCGCAAGAACGCTCGCGCTGGTTAAGGTCAACTGCACGCCGGACAGGTCGAGCGTGCGAGGATGAATTGGAGGCGTCTTTAAAAGAGCCTTGGAGATACCCATATCGGGTTTCTCATCGCAGCCAGCACAACATTCTCGGTAGAATGACTCAACCCTATCCATCGTCCACCACGTATCTTCAATCTTCCCGCTCGTCGATGTACTCAACGACGCCGCTGACTTGGCGATGGAAGGGACAGAAGCCCCGACTATCGGACTAGACGTTGCACTGGTGCTCGCGCTGCTCGGGTTGGAACTGTACCCAATACCTCGCACGACCCTTCTCCTTCTCTCCCTCTCCCTCTCTTCGACCGCCCTCTTCTCCTCCCGCAACCCTGGAGTGCTAGGCGGTGCAGCACTGGAGATAGGATATACTACAGCAATTTGCGGGAGGATGAAATGTGCACGTTTAAGGGGCCTTGAATCGATCTCCGGACGTTTGGCTGGTTTTTCGGAAACACCAGTGCCTAACACGACACCATTGCTTGATGTGGTTGTCGTTGAAGACGACGCATCGTTGGAGCCAGAACTTCCCCAGCTAAACCCACTACCGCCGCCGGTAGCACCACTAGCGAACTTGGTGAAACGAGAGAATAAAGAAGTAGGTGGTGGTGGAGGTTTCTTGAGAATGCTTTTGCCTGGAGTTGGTATCGTTACTGCCGACGACGAGGGCGAACCTGACGCTGAATTGGTGTAATATGGAGAAGAAGACATGCTTGTCACTGCACAATCGACTTCCTCCCTAAATCTCTCCTAATTCCCGAGTCTTTCCTGACATGCAATATGCGCCAAAATGGTGAATCGTGGAGCTCCCGTCTGTCCGAAACTGAAGACGTAAAGCAGAATGAACGTAAGGAGATCCACCCTGATAGCTTCTTTCCGAAAACTTGCTATACTGCGTGAGCTGCGAGCGCAAGAGGATCGCAGCGGACGAGTGGTATAGATAGAATTACTGTTTTCTGAAAAAAGGATCCAATCCAGGGCCAATATGTTGCGTAGATAACGTGAGGACGTTCGGCCCGGTATTACCTAATTGTTCCCCTTTGCGGCTCCGGCTCCGGCTCCGCTGCCCTGGGGCCTGTCGCTCAGGCAAGACGCTACCTAGACATTCTTTCAACTTTTTTGCGATCCTTTCTACACAAGAACATCGAAATTTATCGAAAACAAATTCGAAGCTGCCTATTGAACCTTACCTTGAATTATACGAGCCCATAAATGATGTCCATCAACTTATAAGAGGTTAGCGCTGAGCTCTTTCAAAGGATCTCACCTCTAAATCACCGTTCTATCATGCTCCACTCTATCATTGATCACTCTCTGAGACTGCACAGTGCGCAATCGCTCTACTCAAGTCCCTGGCAGTCGTCCTAGTCCCTGCCCAGGCTTACGAAAAGCACAAAATCGAAGGAGAACTTGGAGGTATTCGCAACTCGAAGTATAGGGAGGAGGACGCGTAGTTCATTGCTGAAAAGGTACAAATAACTCGTGGATTCCCTCTATATACCACTGCTGCTATATATACGATAATCAAACACAAAGTCAAAATTTATCGTCAAGTGTTCGACAAGCGCTATCAGTTGCAATTAACGAATTGGTCAGTGCCTGGATTCATCTCAAAGATTAACCTTCTAGCAATTATACGAAGTTTTCTATTTGCGTTGCCAGCGAAGCGAACCTTTAGAACTGCCAGCGGTGAACAACATACAATCCCAGCACAGAAAGACAAGGATCAGACATGGCAAAGTTTAACAAGGTCACCTGCAAAGTTCTAGTCCCCCTATCTCAGAAGATTCGGAGATGGACTAATGGCAGAGGATGACCCTGGTTGCATCATGTTGGAGCAAGTAAAGTCCACAGTCAGTGCCTTCAGCTGAAAGTGAATCTGGAAACCTGCTATCGAGGAAATGCTAGGTGGTGAATCTATCTCCAGCCAGATACGATAATAGCGCTCGACTGACTTGCCGAACAACCAGTTTTCGAAATCGCACATTCTCCCTCTCCAGGCTTCGCCATCCCTCGTCCGACATCCCGTGTACCTATCTTCAACACTTTCAACCCCCGAAAATTGACTTGTGGTGGTAGCGCTCCAATGACTCCTACTGGTACCTCCAAGACATCTAGATCAAGTCCAGTAGGAATATGAAGCCCGCTTCAGCACTATTTCAAACCCTACTTGTCGGTTCTCTTTCGTTGAATCAAGACGCAAATACCGTAGGGTAAAAGCGTTACGCGTTAATAGCTCCACTGTTCCATTTGTATATGATTCTTCGATAACAGAGTAGATGAGTGTAATCTTGGTAAGTCCACAGCACGCCAATCATTCCATAGAGCGTGCCAATTCTGCAATGCTTGATATGAACTCAGGTGGGAGGAGATGGGTTGACATGAATGTGGGAGATAAAAGTCAGGCTTTCACACCATCACTTCGGCGCGATTCAGATGTGACTTCGATAAATCTGAATCGCCGTACACGTACATAGAAGAGAAGAGAGTTCAGTACCAATCTTCGTTCTGTGAGTAAAGCATACCAATTGAGTTGATCCAGTTGAATTTCAAGCTTACAGCGCGTGAAAGAGAGTGGCAGACAAGAAGAGACAGAACGCTGCGGCAGGCAATAATCATCTAGCATATTTCAGGGCCGGCCTGTAGACGGTGACTTGTAGACGGTGACTATATGCACAATGCGACCTCCTCAGAGCTGAGACTCTCGTCGAACAGTGCCGACTTTTGCGACCGAACTTATATCTCACTAGAAAATTCAAAAGAACCATTTTGTCAAGCATCATTCTAGCTGTATGCTAAAAGAACTTACGAACATTCAACGAGTCAAAGACCACTTCTCTTCACTGACGAAGTGCCGCTGTTCCTCTCGTACGTTATTAACCAATCTCTCTCATGCGGAAAGATCATACCCTTTGTCCCAGCTATTTTGGCCATCCAATTGACTCATGCTCAATATCAAGGCCAACAGTGACGATGAAGGTCATCTCTTCCATTCAGCCGGCCGTTCTCATCATTGAAATGCCAACTATAGCATCAAGCAGATTTCGATTATCCCCCGCTCTGTGTCACAAGTCTCTTCCATCGGATTCGAATATTCGTGACGTCCAGTGGATTCATCATGCCTGTACCTTGGCACACGAAAGTATTCAGCTGTACCCTCTAGGATTCATAACAAGTATGGCCTCACCTCGTCATGTCATAATTCATCTCTTATTAGGATCATCATCATGCCTTCCCTTGACCTTTCGAGTCGATTATGCATATATGCATCACTCATCGCAGCATTAGTTTCTGCCATCCAAAACAACGATCGGACGTTGTAAGACGGAACTGTCGTATAGCAAGGCGAGCGAAGAGATGGCGTTACTTCGTGATATCTTTCGTGCATATGATGACAATGAATCATTGAATGCTGTTTGACAGACGGATCCGAAAATTCTGATCTTCAATCAGAATTGATTGAGCTAGAAATAACCAGAAACTTACAGCATGAAAAGTGTTCTTGTTAACGGTACGACTTTGGATAAGACTCGGAAGGCTATTGCGGCTGGAGTGAATGAACGAGCCGCATGTTCCGAGTCGACACGAGCAAAGGTTAAGGATGACAAAATATATGCATTTCTACTCGTGCCCTGGTATTTAAATAAGTCGTTGAGCATCCATTCGAGCTGAAATGAACTGAACGCACGAATTTCGGAAGAAGTTCTTGAATCATTCAAGGCGGTGTCAGCAAGACCATCCCAAAGTCGACAATCCGAAGTCAACAATCAAAGCACTGCTTGGAGGAATAGCGTCGACCTTCTGGATACTAGTCGGTATAGTCGGCTAAACCGGTCAGATCTCGTTTTTATTGGAACTGTATAGAACGCTGTACAGCCCACGAAAGTCGAATAGATTCTGTCTCCTAAGGACAGCAACATGGCCGTAAGGAGCAAGGAACGATCAGGCGCGGCCGGCAGGCGCTTGCAAAGGTGACCAAACAACGGTACATAACTTTTATACTTAACCTCCTTCCCTCATCTGACTAGGGGGTCTGCCACGACCACCCGCTCGTCAGCTCTCCAGAAATCCTCCCTCACGATGTCAACCATGAAATCCGAAACGACTGCTCACTGTTTCACTCTTTTTATCCTCACTTTGTCGCTCATTACGGTCGCTGTCTTTTTATCGGAACTCCTTTATCCATACACCTTCCTGCCGTCTTCGTACGACGCGTTTGTGGAGATTATGGAGTGGCAGACTAGGCTTAACTCTAGTGCTCTTGCATTTGGAGCAATCATTTATGTCCTATATCAACTCTTTATGATGGCAGCGGAGCTTCTCATCAGCTTTGGTCTGTGCGTATGGAGGCGGTATGTTGCTGTTCCAGCTGTCCAGGATTTACAGGAATGCTCCGAATCATCTGTCTCTCCTACCTCGGTGTATGTCTCTCTTTTGGTCACGGCGATCATCGTCAACGACAGCGTTTTCAATCGCGAAATTGGCACGCCTATCATCTCTGGGTCTATCGACCGGCTTATTACAATGATACTGAGAGCATTCCCAGTATGCACTGTTGAGCTCGTACTACTCTTTTTGATATTCTTCGTTGTTGGATGCTGGACGAATCGCTATTCAGAAGGTACTTCGACTGGCCAAGAACTCCCGGATCTTGAACGCGGCATCACATGGCCAGCGGATGTAAAGCCTCTTCAGCAACCTACCACAACCACGCCCTATAGGGCGGCTCTTATTGATGAGAAAGTATACCTCGAGATGGACAGCCATCTTCTTTTAGTAGGGTCCGATAGGTCTTCAGGTACGCATTTATTGATGTTTTGGCTTGGCGGTATGCTAATGTACTTGTCCGCATATACGTAGCATGATGCCATTTTTATTAGACGTCCTTTAGTGGGCTATTGGACCTCGAGCGTGTATATAGTAAGTGCACAAATTCCCACTTGAACATGTACTGGCTCTAACCTACTATCTTAAGTCATATAGTCGAATCATTAATGGGTCTTGCGCGCAATTATTTATATTCAACATTACTCTTTTTACGAATCGCATTCTCTTGGGCTTGTGGGCAAATAGGCCCAGTTCTACAACATGAAACAAGGCATTTAGCTTTAAGGGTCGCTGGTAATATCAATCAGGTGTACTACAACTGTGGCTATGTAATATCAGGTTTTGCGCATATATGTTATTGGCCAAGACGTTTCGAACTTGAGCGGCTGATATCTCTTTGGGTTTGATATCTCTTCGACTCACCAATGTTTGCCGTGCTGATTGCCAGACACGCTTGTGGTTTCGCCTCTGCTGCCTGCATTTCTTGTACGTGGATGTTTCTACGGCAGTGTTCGCTGCCCGTCGATCCATGACTAGAAGCTTGTATCACCTGCCGATGCCAGTGTCGTTCCAGTTGCGAACACGCATTTTCTGTTCATCAGAACTTGCCACTTGGCCTGTGAAACTAGAAGGTGGGAAGGTTACATAGTTCTGGGTCCAACACAGAAAACAGAATCTGATTATGGCTTCCCTCCCTTCTACCTTTGGTATGATTCCCTCGCTATTCTTTCATACCTTTTGATGAGTACATGGCTCGCTTCGACGCCTGTAGTTCAGTTTTCGTATAGGAAAGGTGTTTTGAACGCTGCGTACGGCAAGGACCGTGGAAGAGCACTAGCAATGACATTACTATATGGGATACAGACTGAAACTCGGCAGCCACACTCTTTCAGTCATGAATGAAAGTATTGAGACCAAATTGAAAACGCTTCAAGGAAAAATAGGTAAACTCACGGTCTCCGGATCGGGGCTCCGTGGGTCGAGAACCTTTATGGACCAGCTACGATCAAATTCAAATTTCACTGTACTCTTCAACCTGTCTTGGCAGTGTCTTTCTCTCTCCGGGCCATCTTCGAGCCCCTCCATTTGGGATCCCCGGAACTAAGCTTACTCACCTCGTTCGGACCAGGTACGCAAATGCGGAGGCAGGCTCGTATGTCCAATAATCACTGATGTTGTTGATATGTATTGGCTGTAGGTGCAGACAAGAGACAAGAGGGGATGGGAGGCATCGTGCGAGACCTCACTGGCAGAAGAGCGATGGAGGGTTTTTGAATCCTTGTGATCTCGTCTCAAGAGCAACAACGACAAGATAAGGCGAGTGACACTGTTCACATACTCGGTTATTGCACTGTAGGTATATACTTATCGCGTATCCTTTGTGACAGAAGGCGAGGGCACGATATGTAAGGGCCTGTCTGGTGCGTAGCAATGGAATTGTCTTTTGCAGTGGACCCCACAGGGTCTTTTTGGTCAGTTCTCTCACTCAAACGCTCCAGGAATCCTTTCTGACGTGAAAAACAGACCTGACGCCTTTCATCCTGTAAATACAGATTCACGGTCAGACTATTAACAAGTATGCATACTAGCAAGTAAGAACAATACATTTGTTGAACAATCCATACCTCTTATGGGTCGTACCCGAGCTGAATCTGATACTCGATTGCAATATCATCATCATACTTCGGGAACGCATCGCGAACAATGTCCTTCCAAATGCGCCTGTACATGGAGCGAGTCGAAGACGCCGTCTCCCAATACTCGGGCATCCACGCCGCGCATTCCCAGTCAATTAAGCCCGTCGGACGCATCTCATCATCTGCGAGGATGTTGTGGAGAAGCAAGTCACCGTGAACTAGGTGAATCTTATATTCTTTTGTCGAGCGGTCAGAAATGAGCTGTTGGAGTTGTGGAGTAGCTTTCTTGAAATACTCAGACCACACAGTGCAGAACGGCTGGGCATGAAAATGCGCCACACTGTCGAACGGTCCCACAGCATCGTCGCCGATCCTAAAACTGACCAGAGGTCCACCGAGAAAACCGCAGACGCGACCTCCATAGGGGGACGGAAGAGCACGAAGTTGTCCAATCCAGTCAGACAGCACCTCCTTCACGTAAGTCACCTGCGTTTCGGAGGCGTTGATCAGTCGATGGCCGGAGCCCTGCTTGAACAAAGGACTACCGGGTACACGAGTACTGATCATCAGCCACGGACGTGGAGAGTATCCAGAGTAGGGAAGAGCATCTAACACTTGCGGAACGGGAATCGTTGTGTGGGTCCTGACGAATTCGGTAGCGTACGCCTCGTTCGCCGACAAACAGTATTTCGCATATATACCAAAAGGCAGTCGGATGGCGAGCGACATAATTTCTTGGTGTCCAAATAGTCGTATTATCATGCGATAGACAGCACCACGCCAGTTAGGAGGTACTCGGAGCCACCAGGACCATACAAAACTTCTGAAGGAGAATGAACTATGAAAAGATGCGTTGGGTGAGGACGTGAGCTGAGAGGGACAATTTGCAGAAAGAATCGACCTTTCATAGCCGAATTGAGGGGCACACTGAGTTTGCATGATGCTGAGAGACAGACGGAAGAATATCCAAACACTGATTGATTCCTGTCAAGCTTGCAAGGCCGCTGCAGCACAACACAGCCCTTACCGTTCAGATTACGCACGGACCGGACCCGGCCCGTATATACTTGCTTAGTAATACATAATCATTCGTGCCGTGGGCAAAAATTTGGACGTTAACCGTCGCCATCAGCGCTTCACCCTTCAAAGCTTCAGCTTCAGCGCTACTATCCAAGCTCAAGGCGAAATCTTAATTCTGAAAGATTCATGTCATAAATGCAGGCTAGTGCACCTATAGAGAACGGGAAGAAGCTGAGGTCGCTAAACGAATGGTCCAGTGAGTAGTTCCTCATAGGTTGTGCTGGATTTTCCACTGAAAATGCCACAGCGCCAGAACGTCGAGTTGGCACCAGGGAATTACCATTGATCCCAAATGAGATATACCTCGATATTATCAACTACTTTCATCCTCTGGACGAACTCGGCCCAGGCGAGTGCAGGGTCGTCTGGCGTAGCCTTGGGTTAGCCTGCCGTTTCTTCTACTCCGTCACTTTCCCCCGTCTTTTCAGCTCTATCATCTTTTCGCCCTCGCAAGTGTCACGCAGTCAGCCAGATACCTTCTCGTTTCTTAGAAAACTGAAATTCGAAGAAGAACCTGCACTTTCCCTTTCTCCTCACGTCAAGGAGTGTTTTATACGTGATTGGAACGACTTTTCCGAAAGTAAACACAAATGGACAAATAACTTTTTCACGCTGTTTCTTAAAGTTGTCGTGAAGATGGAGAACCTCACGAGTCTAAACTTGGATAGGACCCCGATCTCTCTGAAGTTGTTGAAAACTATCGGGAAGCTTCAGCAGCTGAGATCTCTCAAGCTCGATACCTGCACTACTGCTACTGTAGATGCTCGGAACTTTGAATGTCTATCCTCCCTCAACCTGACATCATTCCATTTATTCCGGTGTGCGATCCCCTTGTGGATGTTCGTACCTCTGATGTCCCATCTGGAGGAGCTACGAACGGATGGCTGGGCGGCCCTTAGACTACTAGCCGATCAGGACAATCTGTGTCTCCGCGTTCTCGAAATCCACGATGTTCGAGATATTCCAGTGTTGTCCAGTGTTCTCGCAAAGACTCCCATGCTATCAGAGTTGCACCTAGGACTTTCCCAAGCGGAGAAGCTTGAACATCTTGCACCAATCCCTATCCCTGCATCTTGGATACGAAATCTACGACGATTGTGCTGTGATCCCCGACACCTCCAATACTTTTCATGCTCGAATCTTCTAGAAGTGGTTCACCTGACTTCGACAGCAGTACCCTTTCTTCAGCCAATACAGTTCAATATGTCACCTCATGTGCGAGCACTACATCTGCGGGGGTATCTGTTCTCTCGCGACGTTGCACTCTCGGTGTCGGCGTTCTTTCCGAATGTAGAACAGCTAACAATCATTATAAACCATAAAACTGAAGTCCTTATTTTCGGGCTACCTGGGCAGAGTGAAGAATTCAGCGAGGTACGAACACCTAAGACCCGCTGACTTTGGCTTTTTTTTTCACCACTGACTGTGCTTTCCACAGCGAGTGTGCTCCCTACTAAAAGAACGAAATGTCCCAACTCGGACGCTCCGAAAACTTGTTATTGATGTTAAGGGAGCTGAGACGTTATACCTGTTCAAGGATGTCTGCTTCAATCTGCCTTTTCAACGCCAAATGATCACAAACTTGGAACAACACGGATTCACCAATCTAGTTGGTGTGTCGTTCATGTGTGTTACTAGTTGGCGCCGTCTTGGATCTGGCGACTGGGAGCCTTTCGTGCACTACGAACATCGAAAGACTGTTAAATTTATGCTGGTGCATAGCAATTTTCAGGTTGTTGATCCTTATGGGTATCTTGCATCTGTGCCCCAGTCTGAGGCGGAGTGAAGTATATCTTCTTTTTTTCTTGTTTGGCTCGTTGAGAATGCAGGCCGATTCACATTGGTCATATACCATGGTGATTAATTATTCACTTATTGTACTTATTGAAATTACAACGTTGTGACATTGACCTATCTAGTTCATACTAGTCCCTTCGCGAAGGATTGGCTCATCGCACGAACCGCCGCGTGCGGCACCATAATCATTCGCTCTTTGCATGACTGTACATATCTTGGTTGAATGTACATACAACGATTTGAGTACGATCTTGATGTAAGTGCGCAGTGTGCGTACTGAAGGCCTCGATTTCCGCAGACTTTGAATCCAATCGGTCATCCTTCCGGGAGTCCTGTTGAATTTGTGTCAGCATATTTTTTTTCCAGTCGAAGATAGACCTTGAACATATTTGTATAACAATTCGCATAGGGTACCCTTCTGGGTTTGACAAAGGTGAGGGAGGTTGAAAAAACGTTGGAAGAGACGCCAGTAGTAGCTGTCGTACCGTGAACTGAGTTCTATGAACTTGTCCGAGAGACGGTTTGGGAGCAGCGCCCATAGCACCTTGAACCTGAACCTCTGCATCGTTGGATACCTTTTTCATGAGAACGAGTAAAGCGCAGATACTGTTTCAAAATCAGGTTAGATCCTCTATGCTGGAGATGTTTAGTCAATGTCCGTAGCTTCCGAGTCGCACCCGACGAGATTAGGTTAGGTTCATAGTTGGCGATGTTCAATGTTGACCTCGGATGCTTCGAATGGGTCGGTGGCCAGGATGCCAGTGCGACTCGCAAGGTTCAGGAGTCCGCTCCTTCTTGTATGAACTTGCATCCAGTTTCATGCTTCACAGTTTCTCTGGAGTCTGTTGAACTGGTAGGGCCTCCTTCTCAGGAGGCTTCGTTAGAAGCTAGGCTAGACCGTATGTAAGCCCCGGTAAGACACAAACAGTAGTACAGATCAATAGAACAGAGGGTAGAGCCGCATCGTGGTCTATAGATAAACGATGCTGGAGTGAACGATCTTCGTTCCTTTCTTGTCGGGAGTTGAAGAGGGGAACTGGAATGCCGTTGCAAAGATTTGGTTAGTTTTTGACAATTGCTTTCTGTACAATATCTTTTTTTTGTTGTCTTCTGTTCACGAATAGATTGTCGATATCCATGTAATACACAAACGACTTCGCTTCGAGTACAAGCATTGCGCGTATATTAAGGCTACTACCTAGCGCTCATCGGCTCGCTCCGGTCCGGTCCGTGAACAATACTTGCTTAGTAATAGGCATCATATTTTGTGGCGCAGGCTGTGGCATATATTTGAACTTGAACTTTGACCTTCATCGGCGCTTCACCCAGATATCCAAGCTCAAGGAGAGATTCTACTTCTACTTCATCACGGTTCTGCGCGTCGCCTTGGATCCGTCAGTATCAAAGTATCACTAGTACGCGACACGCGTGGGTTCAAATGCATTTCTCCTTATAATTGTTGACTGACTATATTTTGAAAGGCTCACGTTTTAAATGCAGGCTCGTGCTCCTATAGAGAATGAGAAGAAGAAGCTGAGGTCGCTAAATGAATGGTCCAGTGAGCATTCCCTCAGATTTCAAGTTGTGCTGGACTTGTCACTGAAAATGCTACAGCGCCAGAACGTCGAATTGGAAGCAGGGAACTACCATTAATCCCAAATGAGATATACCTCGATATTATCGACTACTTTCATCCTCTGGACGAACTCGGCCCAGGCGAGTGCAGAGTCGTCTGGCGTAGCCTTGGATTAGTCTGCCGCTTTTTCTACTCGGTCACTTTTCCGCGTCTTTTCAGGTCTCTCGTTTTTTCACCCTCAAAAACGTCACTCAGTCAGCCAGATATGTTCACGTTTCTCAGAGAACTCGAACTCGAAGAGCAACCTGCACTTTCCCTTGGTCCTCACGTCAAGGAGTGTATCATACGTAACTGGGAGATTTTTTCCAAAGAAAAAAGATCTCGGACAGAAGCCTCCTACACGCTGTTTATTAAAGCTGTCGTGAGGATGGAGAGCCTCACGACTTTATCCTTGAACAAGACTCTGATGACTTCGGATTTGTTGCAAGCTATCGGGAAGCTTCAGCAGCTGAAATCTCTCAAGATCGACGAATGCCCTTTTCGTTGTATATATATTCAAGACATTGAACGTCTATCCTCCCTCCGCTTGACAACATTCCATCTATTCCGGACTGAGCTTCCCTTGAGGTGGTTCGAGCCTCTGCTGGCCCATCTGGAGGAGCTACGAACGGATGAATGGGGGATTTGGAGTCTAGAAGCCGATCGAGAAAATCTGCGTCTTCGCGTTCTTGAAGTCAATGTTGATACTGATTTTTCAGTGTTGTCCAGTGTCCTCGCAAAGACTCCCATGCTATCTGACTTGCACCTGGAATGTGGTTACGCTATTCTGGAGGAGGAGGACGAAGAATTTGTACCAACCCCAATCCCTGCATCCTTGATATCAAATCTAAGACGATTTTATTGTCACCCTCGACTTTTCCAATACTTTCCATGCTCGAATCTCCTAGAAGTTCACCTTAATGATCCTGCCATACTTGAGCCAGATGCTTTTATCCATCTACCAATGCGATTCCGTATCTCTCCTCATGTACGAACACTGCATGTGCCGGGTTATCTGCTCAGTGCCGACGTCGCAATGCCGGTGTCGGTGTACTTTCCGAACGTGGAACATTTAACAATTAATATCCGCGATGACTGTGATGTCGATGATTTCGAGCTCCCTGAATTGAAAGATGAATTCAGCGAGGTACGAGCACCTCTTACTTCGGATTTTCTTCTCTGATGACTGTACTCTACAGCGAATGTGCTCCTTACTAAAAGCACGAAATGTCCCAATGCGGACACTCCGAGAACTTGATATTGACGTTAAGGTAGTCGAATTACTAAACCTGTTCATGGATCTCTGCTTCGATTTACCGTATCAACGACAAATGATCGCGAACCTGGAACATCATGGATTCACCAGTTTAGTTGGGCTGTCGTTTCTGTGTCTTATCAGTTGGCGCCGTCTTGGATCCGACGAATGGGAGCCTTTCGTGCATTACAAACATCGAAAGAGGGTTAAATTAATGTTGAAGAATCGCAAATTCAAGGTTGTTGATCCTTATGGGTGTCTTGGATCTGTGCCCCAGTCTGAGGCGGAGTGAAGTATACATTTCCGCCTTCCTTTTTTCTTGTTGGGAGCCGGGTCAAGAGCGCAGACCGATTCATGTCGGTGGTATACCATGGTAAGTATCTATTCACTTATCGTGCCTGTTGAGTTTACACTTTGACAGTGACCTATGAAGTACATACTAGTCCATTCGCGAAGGATTGACTCGTCGCACGAACCGCGGCGTCCGGCACCATAATCATTTCTTTTCTCCAGTACATATATATATATCTTGGTTGAATGTACATACGACTACTTGTTACTGACTAGTATTTTGATGGCCCGCAACGATATCATCAGAATAGATTGTGATTCCGGTTGTGAGCATGAGGCTATTATCGATAATATGTTTGCAATCATGGTGACTCAACTGCGCCCCGATGATTGTTGTGGACTTACTAGCTCGTAATATCTACTGTTGAAGGGTTCGAAATGTATCCTGGCCCAGCGGAAGGCGTGCAGCCTGAGGTTGATACAAAGTTTCTGTGTAACTTCCTACGAACTATGTACTTGCTACATCTCGTGTCACAAAGACATCATGCTCGACGTCCGCAGAAACCGATAGTCAGCGTAGAGCGATTGGCTGCTTGGTCTTTTTTCTGAATCATCATTGTGTAACACGCTTTGTCTTCAGTTCATTGCGAACTCCGGTCTTGGCCTTCGTCAATTTCATGTACGAAATGATAAAGGTCTGAACGGGGACAAATGTCAAAGGGGTCCAGACATCACTGCTAGGAAGCATCCGGTATATGTATTCCGTAGGAAGGAAGTTTTACAACAACACGCAGACAACAAGGGGGCATGTATACTCTGCGAGTAACATTTTGTGTTACACAAGAAAAGGTGCAAGAAATCATAGTATAGTACACATAGTAACGGAGAGATCTGAAAACACCAAAGCTTTGATTATTCAAGAATTATCCTATGTTGCATTATGCAGGATTTATAATGAGTAAATAATTGAAAGCTATACACGAGTCTACCCACTTTTCATCTGCCTAGCGATGAACTTCACTAGATACTCTATCATGTTTCCGGTCTCTTCGCCGACGGGCCGTATCCATTCCTCAGGTAGCGAGAAACCATACTGTGATTCGAAAAAGTTAGGATTGAGCCGCAGTAATTGAGAGACTGAGGAACAGCCACTCACGGTCCCTGTATCACGTAGATGCGCAGCGTACGTGTACTTGATTCCTGCTGACTTGTACATCCAATCGATCATGTTTCCTGGAGCCCTGATGTATTCAAAGTCAGCGATCTTCCCCAGTCGAAGATGGGTCCTGGACGCACTTGTATAATAACTCGCATAGGGTACCTGTCTGGATTTAACAAAGGTAAGTGAGGAAAACGTCGGAAAGAGATGTAGTAATTATCGTACCGTGAACTGAGTTCCATGAACTTGGGCGAGAGCATGAGCTGCGCCCATAGCTGCTTCCATCTGATCCTCGGCATCCTTTGGATACTTTTTACATGAGTACGAGTAAGGTGTAGATACTGTATAACCAATTCAGGTTAGATTCTCTGTGGTCCAGAGGACTAGTCGATGGGGAGAGCTTACGCATTTGTCCGTAGCTTCGCAGATCAATGAACCCGACGAGATTGGGTAAGGTTGTGATATAGTTAGCGATGTTGTTGACTTCAGGTGCTTCGAATGGTCGGTGGCCAGGGTACCAGTGTGAGCAAGGGTCAGCAGGAGTGTGGTGCTTCTTGCGTGATTTGGCATCGAACTCCGTGCGGTCATTCTTCAATGTTTCTCCGGAGACTTCGTCAAAGGTAGGACCTCCTTCCCGCACATCGGACCTCCATTTGTAGCCCTACAATTGCGGTCATCATAAATAAAGAGGACCAAGGAAAGAATAGGAGGTCTCACCCAGTTCCTATTCATGTCCAACCCGACACATTTGGCGTCGGGTCCCATTATTTGACGGTTCTTGTACCAAAAACGGTCGCTTTCCCAGGTATATGCATACCCATCTGGATTCGGGACGGGAATGATATAAAAGTCCTAAAACAATTCGTCGTAAATCGGAGATGCCAATCACACAGAATGAGGAGGAAGAGACATACGAATGCGTCGAGAAGACTAGAAAGTGATTTCGGCTCGGAGGAATTAGATACAAGAGCATGGGCAAGGTAGAGAGGCGTAGCGGTGGCCACCCACTGAAAACAAGGAGGGTAAGAAGATTCGGTATATATGTAAGAAGCTTTATTGACGCACGAACCTCCCTGGCATGTTGGGCTCCAACAACAACAAAACCGAGCTTCTTACTAGGGTCAAGCGTCCTCTCCTTCCCGGGCTTCTCCTTTTTCTTCCTCTTCTTGTCCCCGTCGTCACCTTCCAGTGCGATTGCCTTTGACACTTTCAATCCCAACATCTCTCTTCCTTGTCCGCTATGTCCCAGGTTTATCACTGAGGCCGTCTCAGGGTACGTCGTTGCCAGGTCATGAATGAATTGCTCCACCTCATGAAGAGGGTGATAAGCAGAATGGAAGGAAGAATTGTGCAAGCTGTCCAGGTTCCATGGTTGAGCGATGTGTAAAGGAGAATCCTGTGCTTTGTTATCCAGAGCTACTTGAGATACTTTGTGGGGTATCCTCAGTAAAGATTCAGGCGGTTCTTGTGAAAAAGGCGAGTAGACATCGACATGGGAAGAGGCAATTTGCCAAATATCGAGGTCGTGTGACTGCAAATTGTGGAGATTTGAGCGAGTAGAACTACAGAAGAACCATTGATACTGCACCTCTGCAATCCTCAGAACATCCTCTAAATAATTAGACCCCTCAAATCTACGAAGAACGCCCCCTGTTTGCAAAGGTGAAGCCAAAGCCTCTTGCGCGATATCATAAGGCACTGCTGCAACCGATAGAGCGAACGAAGATAAGACAACCCAGAGATTAAGCCATTTCGAAGCCATAAAAATGTTGAAACTAGTAGAATGAAGGTGAGCGTATAGGACAAGTACTGTGGGAGGAGTTGGGAGGGGAGTCTCAGGTTGGACGCGGCGACTTTCTTTCAAACCCAAACCACCACGAGTTCTTTATCTCTCATGGCCTGATACCTGAATCTTCTTTCAAATTTCAGACAGGTTGCAGTGGGTCCGTGGGTTTCAAGATTGCCGTGATTTCTGGCGTTCTTTCGGAGAATTTGGCGGGGTACAGCACACGGCCTAACTTATTTCTGTCGCGCGCCGAACACTGGGATACTCAACATTAAGGTGCATTTGCTGTCCATTAATCAAGGTCAGAAGACGGCAAAAGTGTGTGTGCTTGATATTTGGTTCAAAAGGAAGAGGTTTCTTTGAGGACTTTGCCCTCGAGACCTCACAAGACTACGATACCTGAACCCGGGAATAACAGGCTGGAATTAGAGGAAAAGGTACGTGCTTTTGAAGCGTCTCACACGCATATATACGTATACTGACTTTGTGTGCACTCTATCTCTACTTATCTCACAGTGTATCAAGATTCAAGAAGTTAAAACTGGAGCTTTCCGAGTCGATTCATTCACGCCTGGACTCCGAGGACATGCTTCTTCCGATAATCAGCGATAACCTCTTGTAACGTACACGGCATTTACATTTGCTTTGCTACTCCTTGTCGACCCTTTCATATGAGATTCCTGTATCTCTTTGAAATCGATTAGCCAGGGACCGCTCTGTTCAGTTCGATCCACTGTCGCTCTCCCTCGGTATCAGGAAACGGCGGCGCAATCCCGTTCACATTCCACATGACCCTCTGGCAGAACCAAATTCAGATTTTTCATTAGGGGGTCTCACAAGGTCATGTACTCACGTCGACCTCGGAAATCTGAAGCTCCCAGTCGATGCCTTTTCCCTTTGTGAACGGTTCTATAGCCGCTTCATATCGAGTAATAAACTCCCTTCTTTTCTCGTCGCTACCAATCATGCGCCAGCAATAATGTCATCCCGATGTACAAGACGGCCGTACTTCTCTTGTTTGCGAGCAAGATGTTGTACAGCGATTCGCACGAAATTCTCGGTCTTCTTTCCTCCGACGAGATAACTCAATTTCGGGACATCGATGAAGAGGACTACGACGTAGAACGAGGGCAGTCTCCAATAGACTTCCGTGATCGCCTCTGCGATGGCTTCCTTCTCTGCATCAGTGTAGAGATTTGGAGGCACATCGAATTGATTAAGAGGCATTTGCTGCCGACTTGAAGGGTGTGTGTAGGCCTTAACAGATTTCCACCATTAAAATATACTTTCTAGGGCCCCGGGCAAAAGCTAGTTCGGGAACTGGTGATATCTGCAAACCAGCGCCTGCCAGCGTTCGCTGTACTTATTCATGGCGCCGGGGAACATCACGGAGAATGTATGCACAATGCAGTTTAATGATGGGTGTAGCGCTGGCAAGGTATTCACCTTACTCCTCGGGTTGCTGTCAGGTGGTGCCTTCTCATTTAAGCAGATGATACGACTTGAAGGCATCCTAATCTTCTTCTCAAGGTTCCTGCTTCTACGGCGACGCGGTCCTGATATCTTCGTCACATGTACAGTTCTCGAGGCTGTGGTACGTCAAACGTTCGGCAATTGAGAATCAGATCAATGTTTACATCTACATAATTCGTGAAAATTATGCGGAACAGAAGACAACCAGTCCAAGCTTACAGAAAACAATGGTACTCCATGGATATCATCTGCAAGTTTAAATCAGTTCGAAGCACATGCATATAAGCATACTTTGCGGACCTGGTTGACCGAGTCCTCTACTATCGAAGCCCGAGTTGGGACCAACACGGTCTACGGCCCATGCTACTACTCCCTGCGTTATAAGCTGGTTCTGTTTATTTAGACACGATGTCGCCCTGGGTCGTCGAAAAATCTTATTCAGAATTCAGAATTCAAATCCGATATTCCCGAACGTCGGATGAGGGCGGCCGATGTAACTTTCTGATGAGTCATCGTCCTGAATTCATTCACCTTCGCGGATATACAGTATACAAACGACACAATTCAATGCGGTTATAAAATGGAATAGATTTCGGCTTCACCCTCCCTCCCTCCTTCCCCCTCTAGATTTATCGCTCCGCATCTACATAGTATTGGAAGAAATTGACCCCGAAAGCTTTATCTATCTACACATCTCCTACCTAGACCTGAGCTGTCTTCTTCAGGATGAACCGGTCACTTCCCGGTTTTATTTCGAAACGAAGCCGCACGCCAATGTTTACCTGAAGATCCCGATTAACGCTTCCCGGGAAACATGTTTTCAAGATAGCTTCCGTAGTCATTTGTTCAACATGTCGCGGCATTTGATGCCCTACAGTATAGAGCGTCATTTCAGTGAGGGTGGGATGAGCTACGGCAAATCGTAGAGAGGTAGCCTGTGAACATGGAAATAAAATTTGTCGAATAACACAAGATACGACTGGTGACTTACCAAAACGTTAGTTGGTGAATTGAAGTCGATCTCGTCGTAATTCACACCTACAGTCAGTTCTTCCAGCAAATGGCATGTACCAAACACCATATCGGCGTCAGATTTGTGTACCCAGCCAGAATCTGACTCTATAACACCCACAATTTCGATACTTCTGAGTGTGGCTGCGTGTTTCGGAAGGACAGACTGGTAGAAGTAGGCTGAAAGTCTAGCATCCGACTCTGGGTGGGAGCAGCCCGTAAACTGAAGTTTTTCTACGCCTCCTTCATATGATGCTAGATACGAGAGAAAAGCCTCGGTCACATTTCCAACATACAGATGTCGCAATCGTATATGCGCAGCAGCAAGACCTCGCCAACCCTTATCAGACATTTGATCTATCTGAAATGTCTTCAAGGTTCGTAAATCAATCCCTGATGGAATCTCAGAGATACTCAAATTTCTCCAATCGAGAACACGGAGACGAAGCACGACGGGGAAGGAAGATTGTTTGAGCAACGACTCAAACATCTTCACTGCCCGGGGGCTGATCCTAACGTGAAGAGTTAGGTCTCGCAGGCTCGGAGCATTACGAGCTAGCAGCGTAGCCGTGGCAGTTACAATAGTTGGGTCAGAAAAGTCCCAGGCCACGAGTGAAATTTGGATGAGGTTACTGCATTCGAGGTCTTGAATAGGTAATTTGAACCCGTCTTTACAGTAAGAACGATAAGTTATGGAGAGCTCGGAGAGAAATTGCATGCGACTGAGGCAACCAACGATATCGTCATATGTCCACGACAGATTTATCTTGTATATTGTCCAACTGTTTAAGAGGGTAAAAGATTAGCGCTAAAAGAGAGTGCAGGTAACTCACTCAACACGTCTGACATTCACCAACGATTCAATTGCCCGCCGAAAATATCGCTCAAGTTTCATAGCACATTCATACATAGTTTCTTCATCGGGATTCTTATTCGCTATACGTTTGCTGTTTCGGCGAGGAGACTTGAATTCTCCAATTCTCAAGGTGCGGACGTATGGTGCGAACGTGTTTGCTCCCGATAAACGCTCCAAAAGCGCCACCTGCCTCTTGAAACGCTGCTCATTGTCCGAATCCGCCGAAATCTCAAGACTGGAGAACACGAGTGGTTCAATCGCGCTTTTGACAGATTTACAAACGCAGCGAAGATTCTTTAAGTCAACTTTGTGCCGAAGCTGAGGTAGTAGAGCCAGTCAGTCCATTATCTGACTTGAATCACTTTTTTAAGAGATGTACGTACCGAATTGGCAATATCGTGTATCAACTCGGGTGGGAGGAGATCAAGTGGCATTGTAGGTGTTGTAGAGAAAGTGGCGAGTGGTATGGATATATATCATAAATCGTTGGGTTTACTCTGTATCCCTTGAGTACCCTGCAGGCGCAATGTGCGTTAGAATATTTAACTCTTTGTCTGGCAACCTTGAGAAAGAACTCGACGTCAGCTCGACGTGAAGAGCTACCTTTCCAGTTATATGCTGTCTTGATTTTCACGTATAGCCCGTACACTTCAGCGAGATCCTTTAGTGCGTACAGATTGCACACCAAGTGGCACTGGTGATACAGGCAAAGAGAAAGAAAGAAAGAAAGAAATGAGCGCTTCAGAACACTCAAACTCCGAGTCGGAGCCTATTTCGGAGCTACAATAAATTAGATCGCCGAAATTCCTGTATATGCCATACTTCGGCTGCAGGTCAAAGCTTAGTCTGCAACTCATTGCGCTTACTTCCCGTTGGTGGTTCGTGGTTTGCGGTCTTGGGGACTTGTAGGACTGTACGACCTACAAGCAAGATTGAGGTGTTGGAGAAGCTTTTCTCCCCGTATTCGGACAAGTTTGAAACTGGAATTGTTCCGGATGTCGTTTCTGGAGAGCTTTTAAAGGTATATATATTTGTCGTTGTTTCTATATGCTTGCTTGTCTAGCTGTTACTGAATCTCAACGTTTCAGGTGTAACCGCTCTAGTGTTGCCGCAAGATGAGAGTGAGACGTCTCGAGATCGTGAATTTGTATACCTTGAGTTCACTCGAGGTACGTTTCCACGAGAACTCTCAAGAACATCTCATCAAACAATTTTCCAGAAACAGACATCTCCGAGAATAACCCCGAAAAGCTGTCACACCTCGCAATTCCATGTCCACGCACATAACCTGTATCGTCCTCCGCAACTCCTGGCAGGCTAGTATGGGGTTTAGGATGAGAGTATAATTAATAGGTATAGTAAGCACAAAATATGTAATTGTCGGTGAATATATCAGTCAGTGTCGACTCCAGTATCATCGGGTGACTCCTCAAGCATTGCTACTAATTCTGATATTCGACCTGAGGTTAACATATCATGCAAGACATCTGCTCTCAAGTCCAACATGGTACCTCGGTCCTGCATCACTGATCCGTCGTCAACCCAATGCTCCGAGAAGTTCAGTCGGCCACCACAATATACGAATTTGAGCATCTGAACCACCTCCATCATCTGTGATGAAAGCCGAGACCTCCTAAGAGCATCAGTTTCCTTGCTAGATGAGAAAACACGTTCACATGGAACAGCAGATGCTTGCACCGGGAGTACATCCATTGCCACACGGAAAAGGACCGGATAATCCTTCTGAACAAGTTGCTGAAATGAAATCAGTGAGAAATCAGCGTGCATTTGCTAGGTTGAATAGTCAAGCACTTACCTGGTCCCAGTAACGGACTAGATCAAAGTTAAGAAGGTTCTCACCTGAGATTACCGGACTGTCAAGCCAATGCTCAAGTTCCTGGTCAACAATCTCTTCAACTGAAACTCTGTGCTCCGAGTCGTGTGCAGTGGAATTTGAAGGCTCAGCGGCATTGTCTGATGTTAACGATGCTGATGAAGATGAGGAAACGGAGGCAAGGGATGTTGTGTGTGCAAGCACTGCATGCATTCGAAGAAGGCCGGCACCTTGAGAGCAAGCGGCAGAAGTCGGTGCACGTAACACAGGTTTTCGCCCACACATAAAATCCTTCTTCTCCGACAGCATATGACTGCAATGGTCTAGCATCTGAGATAAATTCAGTGCCTTAACTTTAACATTGTGTGACAGCACACTCACTACTTCACGTATCCACTTACGAGCTTCTTTAGATTCGTCAATGGACCAATGTTGAGTAACCCATGACAATTTCGCTGTTGGATTAACGACTGCAGAGTAGATGTATTTTAGTGTCCCAGAAACTCAGATACATAATAGATGAATCACGTACTCATTGAAAGCGCATAGATACGAGATTTTCGTGCTTTGTTCACATACTCGTAGAGCTTATCCAGTGATGCATCAATGATATGTGATAGATTGGGAAGTGTGACCTTTAAGTTTTTTAGTATTGCAATTAGGCACTCGTATAGGGGGAGCACATTTGGAAGAGTCGGGGTTTTCTCTGCTGATGCAATTTCCTGTGTTGAGTGGAAAGCATGTAGATATGTGCGGATGTCTTCAAGAACCTGCAGCTCCAAGTCCGACAGTGCTCTCACCGAAATCTTTCCCTTCTCCTTGTCGAGCAGAACTTTAATAGCCTATGTCGAGAATACTCATCAATAAAATGGAAGGTGAACAAAGTCTGGTACACACCGGATAGAGTTCAAGAAAGCGGTCAATCATTAGATACAAAGATGACCATCTCGTTTCGACATCTCGCAGCAAAACAACGACCCGCTTGAAAAGATGACTACAATCATCTGGGTCATCGCAATCACCAGATTGCTGCTGTACGCGTTGCTGAATCTTCTCTCGCTCTTCGATAATAATTTTATGTAGCAGCTCCCGACGATTACCAGAACTACGGCAAGCGTTTACCACTTCACGCACACGTGAGATCGGATCGCTTTCTAATGCTTCTTGATACTCAACAGAGTCGTACCAGGGCAGATGCGGGAATGTGCAAAGCTCCTGAGCAGTAAGACCATCATCGTCAACTGTGCCCTCTGCTGGCGATGGAATTGACGTAAGAATTGCAAGTCCAGTCTTGACGGAAATGTTGACAACATGTGGGAAACACCTGTCAGACCATTAGCAGGATGGCTATGTGTTACGTTTAAGGATTGTCACCCACCGAACTCGATTTCCATCTCGATCAAAAGGGATATCACGTTTTCGGAGTTCTTGCTCAAGATACTCCATCATAGTATTGTTATTTGCGGCATTGTCAAGGGTGATCATGCCAATCTGTAGCAGGAATATAAGTGAGAGATTGCAAAGAATTTAAATGTGACGGACCCTGTTTGCAATACCATACTCATCCAATACTTCGAGAAAGTACTTTCCCATATTGGCACCTGTGTGACTTCCCGAAACATGCCGAAATGCAACGAGACGTGATTTCATAGCAAGATGTCCAGTCGTTGGGTCTTTGACCATGTAATGTGCAGTGATCGCCATGAAGCCCTTCAGCACTGAATTTGACCACATATCAGATGTAAATGAGATACGACCAACAGAGTGCTAAGATCAAGTCAGAGAGCTTTCATAGATGGTTGTACTTCAGAACAAACCTGAAGTTCATGATGCGCCTTCTTGGTTTCCTTCTCGAATTCTTTAAGTATCAATTCCGTCAACAGAGTGCGATGTGGTATATCTGAGTCTTCCAAATCTACACCTATGTACAGTAGTAGATCACGTAGCTCAGGGCAGTCCACAACATCAAAAGACTAGTGAAGTCGAGTAAGCATTATCGTACACTGACAATTAGTGATTTGACGGACCTGATCATCAACAGCAATCCAGTGTACAAGCTTCTCCCGAAATTTCTCGATTGAGAACAATTCACGTTCTCGGGCAGTACATCCCCTACTTTCAGGCTCCCGCGTGATTTCTTCATGACCCTTTAATTTGAAAGTTAAAACAGACTGGCGGTACACCTCCCAGTGATTACGTTTCAGGTGGTTGCGCATTGCCTGCGACTGGCCATCAGCATTCTTGATAGCATACCAATTGTCCCCTCTATACAAATCACCAAGGATTCAGCACCCGTGGCTTGCATGGAATGAAAACAGGACCTACGTGCATAATCGGCATGCCAAATATTCACCTTCAGATACATCTGGCCGTTTCTGTCGAAGGTTGTTCTCTGGCTGAAGAGGTGTTGCTGGTTTCTTCTTTGAAGCGACTGGGCGTACATGATACCAAACATCGGTAGCCAGATGATTCGATCCTCGTCCTTCATGTCGTGTCTTCGATTGGAATATCTTGTTGAGTGCAGGATGTGCGGGGATTGGGGAGACTACATCAGGAATAGCGCTAACGCCACAAATCTCTGCAGCAGTAGATATTTCGCATATCATAGATGATGCGGGAGCTGTAGACATTGACGTTGACGTTGATGAAGTCAGAGGAGC
Source organism: Omphalotus guepiniiformis (assembly GCA_028554645.1). Lineage (NCBI taxonomy): Eukaryota > Fungi > Basidiomycota > Agaricomycetes > Agaricales > Omphalotaceae > Omphalotus > Omphalotus guepiniiformis. The sequence continues at coordinate 212,163 of JAQOOI010000062.1, forward strand.
GGCAGACGTCGAAACCAAAGGTACATTCTCCGAATTATGTCTCTGTCGCTTTGAGCTCGAGTTTGACTTGCTTCCAGGCGGCCGACCTCGTTTACGTGAACTGTTAGTCGTGATATCTTGAGTAGGTGGCGCAGGTGTAGCAGGTTGATTTGGAATGTTGGTAAGAGGTTGCAGAGCAGTAACACTACTGGGGTAGTGGGCATCTAGAGCCTGAGGTGGAGGGTAATTAAACAAGGAAGATTGCGGGTACTGTGTCAGATGGAATTGTGGGAATTGCGAGTTCTGAGGAAAGGGAGACACAATGGAAGGCAGTGGAGCTGGAGAGGAACTCGGCCAAGAAGTCTGTGATTGCGGGTGCCGGGGATCAGGATGAGATGGACTAGAAGAATCAACATAATAAGAATAACCATAAGGTGCTCGCGCTGGTGTGGTAGGAGGTTCCATGAGGAAAATAGACTCAAGAAACTCTGAAAAATTGGTCCTTCATATAGGTGCACAATGGAGCGGCAAAACAGTTTATTTATGGTGGTACGGGGTACATTTCAAATATCTTGAAACAGCCGGGAGTCAGGACATTGTCCGAGCGAGGACTGGCAGCAACGAGCGGAATAGTGAGCAGAACGAGAACAAGAACGCGACGCGACGTGAAGCAACATCAGAGTGAATCGATGTCACTGGTCACGGAGAACTTGACTGGGAAAGGCCGTGACAGAAGCAATGACCTTTGATGTGCTTAGTAATTCTCGCATGGTCATCCTGAGCTCATCTTGAGTTCGCCGGTCTCGAGGTCTCTCAAGGTCTATTTTTTCAAGGTCCGATTGTCTCAACTCGACTCGAGAACCGAGATATCTCGTCTTGCGGCAACACTAAACCGCTCTCATCCACATTGCATCTCCGTTTACTGGAGATGTTCAAGGCGCAAATGGCAGAGACACAGATGCTAGACCCAGCTATCGAGGGAACGTTGAACGTCTTGCGAGCTGCTCACAAAGCAGGTGTCAAACGCGTTTTGACTTATAGTGCTATCGCTTTGCATAATCCGTTTCCAGCTGGTGAATACTCTTGTTTATATGCATTGCGTTCATGAGTTTTCACTCGTTGATCCAGCTCTTTTTTCTGACCCGAACGATTCGGCCTGATGATTAGTGAGAATCGCATCTGATGGGAATTTCAAAGACTATCCGCCATCAGCGAGAGGACAGAACAGCCAGGCCGTTACGTTCGCTTAGGTGGAAGAAGTCGAGGTCGGCGGTAACATTATATTCCCTCCTCGCTCAGACTCGTGAAGTCGCAGTTCCTCTCCAGATTCTTTCGTGCGAGACCCGAACGCCTGGAGAGGCCCATCCATACCCTACACATACGACCTCACCTTATGTCAACAATTTCGGCGGTCCTACATACAGCCCTTGGAGGCAATCAGTTCAATGGGACGTATTCGCCCCCCACGGGTATATGCGCACTCCCTATAGACCTTATGCCTATACACCTCAGGTACACACCTTATACACCTTCCACTACGGTTGACCTTGGGCTCAGCCGCCGGCGCTTATGACGTGTTCTAGCGCGCCAAATGTCCAATCGGCACCCCCGCCTTGGTCTAGCAGCGCGGCAAACCTTGGTCTGTATAATTCCGTCAACGCCGTTGATAGGCCACTGCAGCAAACATTGAACGATGTTACGTCCTGCTGGCAAGCTTGGCCCCCGGTCCCTGTGTTGCCTGTACAAGCTCCGCCAGCCTGAGCGCCTCTCGCACCCGTTACTTCCTTCCTGCGTATCGTAGCCTGGCTGCTGTTCAGCCACAATCTGTGATTTCGATGCTGCGCAATGCGAACCCGGATAGACCCGTTACTGTAATTCACGAGAGATTTTGCCTCGAAGACAGGAATTTGTTGATTCAGGTCAGTTTTCATGAAGTTCCTCGGGGTAATTGGTTTCTGACGGGCCATGGATATGTGCTTCGATACAGGTGAAAATGTGGTGTACAAATCACGCCGTCACTTCGTTGCGCATGCTGAGGCCTGAGGAAGGGTACCGGTCTCCTAGCGAGATTAGAGAGATCGCAGAAGATCGCAGAAGAAAAGGATAACCAAACTGAACCTCGCGAAATTAAGGGGGTAGAGCCTTGCGACTTTGACATGCTTCTCTAAATTCTCGATATCCAGGCCAAACCCTTAAAATTAATGGTAAGCACCAGTCGAGCCAAAGATATATACGCAATGGAGCTTACAGTCACGTATGGAGACAGGTGCTCACCATTCAGCAGGTCCTAATGGTAATTACTCGTTACCATTATATATCCTGTAGATGATGGGTGCTTAAGCGCTTACCATTCAGGCTCGTGCGATATCCTATCACACTTGGATCAACGGGAGTGATTGTGTTTTAATTCCTCTTCAAATGCACTGGCTACCAGTGAAAAGGCTGCGTGCGTGAAAGAGCACCCCGAGATTCAAATGGTCCGGGGTAACCTGATATATTGCCATAGTGCTAACTTCGGGATCATACAGCACCGCTAATCTTCGGGCCATCAATTCAACCTTACATAGACTCACACTTAACACCCTTTAACACCCTTCAACACCTCAAGTGAGATGATAGGAGATGATCTACCAATACCTCCGGGGTAAGTACCCCACACCTCTATCTTTTGCATGCCCATATGGTGTGATGTCCGAGATACAGCTCTGAGCTCTCCTATGTAGGCTCTCCTCCACAGCAATCCGACGCCGTGATCAGCAAAAGATTCGATATTTCTCAACCATACTTTTTGGACATAGAATTACACTCCGTTCAAGTTATTAAAGATCATTAATACGTGTCGCCCACAACTCGTGTCGAGATTGACGCCGTTGCCTGCTTTGGATTTGATGAGTGACAAAGTGTTGTGGGGTTTGATATGTTTGTTGAGATTTTGGGTGTGATGGGGAGAGAGTTGGAAGAGACGGTTGTTGGTTGATACGGTTGAAGCGTTGGTTGCGATGGCTTAAATTTAACCTTGAAAGCGCTCTGTAAGGGCCTGTGTGGGTAACTTGGGTTCATTTGTAGTCTTAATTATTCGGTGCCTCATTTCAATGTACATGCAAGTTTCCCAAGCAACTCATCTCCGGCAACACATCCTGCATCCTGAGTCATATCGACGCCCTAATTTCAATAAAAAGTAGTCACTTCATTCATTCACAGATTACCTTCGACACGGGCGTGAACGCAAGATGCTTCTCCCAATCGATCATGATGTGGATATATGACTCGTTCTGCTATGATAGATATCGAAGATGATTTCGTTTGGCTGCGTGTGATGATTCTGACATCCATTTTTGTCTATCTGACATGAAATATGTAAATGATTGCTCAGAATCAGCAATTTTCAGTGTTTCGGTTTCGCGAAGCAGTACAAACCGCAACCGATCGTCCAAACAGTGACTCGAGTATTTTGCTAAAATTTGCAATCCTTTCACCGTACACAAGTCGGGACCCAGGTGGAATGTCTGTCTAGAATACCGATCCCACAAGCATTGCGGCAGTAGAAGGCGGAATTTGGGAGAATGAGCTCATGGACCGCGGTCCCCTAAGATACACATCACGTGACTCTATACATACGTTTTGTGACCCTAACCCGAGGGAGGACGCTTCGGAATTCCCTTAGTCCTTTACTTCTACTTGACTACTGCCTCCAGCTGCGGGTCTGGGTGTTGCCTGCAGTCTTCCACGAGCCCAAATTCATTCTTTGCTCTAGACGATATATACTGTAATGCCTTGCACGGCCTAATTTCGACCAGACGCAGCGCTAGTATGTCCCATGATACCCAGAAAGCAGACCAGATAGCATTCCATTTCTACACAAAGCTATTCTACGTCGTCAACGATGCAAGAACGACTAGCGACCCTAGGGCACCGTTAAAGGTTGACAAATGGGTGCGTCAATTGGTCTCTCATTCTTGTCTATAACCCGCTAATCGCGTCATTCATGATTCAGTTCAATCTCGAAACTCCTGAGTATTCTGACTTGTTCACAAGAGAGGCCAGAGAGCCGTACAGATTTGTATCCACTTCCTCCGACACACTCTCGCTCGAAGTCCAAGTTTTGCTCACCATTCCCGAGTTGACGAACAATCAGGTGCTAGTGCATCTTGCCCCAGACTCTTCGAGAGTAAGAGTGGAACCTACGCCGCGTCACATCCTTCTCGAGCAATGGGTGCTTTCATTTAAGCCTAGAGGCATTTACGAGGAACAGGATAGCGAGCAAATCGCGCTTCCTACGATTTACAAGCACGGTATACCGCTATTTAGGAGCCTTTACAGTTTACTTAGGATTTTACCTGCCTGGAAGGTCTGCAAGCGACTACGACCGCGAGGCATCACGAACATAAATCCAGCCGCGGGTCTGACTGTGCAGGTGCGCGTACGCACAGATTCGACTAATGATAGTATTCTCGGATTTAGTAAGTCTATCCACGTTGCTTTAATGCGTATTTCATATTTACATCTTACTGCGACACAGGCTCAACTCCATCTCCATCTCATTCACCACTCCCCACTAGCTCCCATACATTTCCGTCTGTCCCACACCCAATGGGTACATTCACTTTATCCACCACCTACCTCTCCACCCCCAACTTCCGTCTCGACGAACTCGAGAGTCTCCTCAGCTCCCGTTTCATGTCATTGGATGTCGGTCCCGAATTCACACCTACACTCATCAGGAACCAACAACGCGACTCATTGTTATCCACTGGCTCAGCCTCAGGTTCCTCTCCCGGCAGCCTTCCGATCCGAACCTCACTACCACGTTCACCACCACGAGACATTCTCCGTCCGAGTCATCATCATCATCACCACCGGTCTAGATCCAGAGCTGACAATGCGGACTCTATAGCCGAACGCTTCGTGCTCCCTTCAAGGGCAACCTCCATGAGCGATGGAGCTTCCGGTATTTTACAGAGAAACCCACCTGTTTCGTTGCCTATCGCTCGTACTACCTCTACCGCATCGACAACAACCCAAGTCCCATCTGGGATCGCAGCTCGACTTAGAAGAGAATCTCTAGGTAGTCACACCGGCGCTAGTGCCTCAGATTCCTACCTTCCTTCTTCAGGCGCTGGCCCAAGCGCACTCTCATCATTCCCACCCTCCATGGCACCCCAAGTCTTCCCTACCACCATCTCCACCTCTATCCCCTCCTCATCTTCAGTACCCGGCTCAGGCTCATCCCTCCCCTCCACATCCTCACCATTGTCAATGCGTCGCCCAGGTCTCAACTCTGTTCATCTATTCAAATCCAGCACAGTAGCAGATGCAAGTGGCTCAAACCCCGTCTCGACAGGCTTGGGTCTTAACCTCGGTTTAGGTGGTACGGCCTCACCGTCGTCCTCTCTTCGACAAACAACTGGCGGGCGCATATCACCACTGAGCTCCATGGGCCTTCCTGCTCTCCCTACTCTTTCTTCGGTCCCCTCGCGCTCTGGCATGAGTTCTGTCACAGGTGCGCCGACCTCGCCGATTGGGCTCGGTCCAGGTCAAGGTACCACTGGAGGTAATATTGGTGGTGGTGGAGGTCAAAGTGGTATAAGCAGCAGTGGCGTGGGATATACGCGCCCCTCACCTACATTTACACCCTCCAGTTTGGGTGATCGGAGGAGTGTTGTCAGTGCGGAAGGAGCGATCAGTAGTGGAAGTGTTTCCAGTACAACTGGTATCGTTGGCCCCTCGCACGGAGGAGGCGGAGGTGCGGGTATGGGAGAGGGGTCTTTGCCACCGAGGAAGAGGTATTCTTCTAGTTTCGGGCATCGGTATTCTTCTACGGCTGGTGCTGGGGGCTCAGTCCCTGGTGGTGCGGGTGTTTCTCTAGGGAGTGAGGGGAGTCCGAGAAGTCATTATAGTCAGATGAGTACTGGAGGAGGAGGTGTTGGGAGTGCAGGGCAAGGGAGTATAAGGAGTATAAGGAGTGGTGGGTCGGGTGGTGCGGGTGCGGGTGTTACTGGGGTTACGAGTACCTCTGCGAGTCCAGGTGCCGCCGGGGCTGCAGGGGCGGAAAGGAGAGAGAAGGAAGGCGGGGTAGGTCTTGTCTTTGATTCCGAGTTTGTATCATGATTGACGAGTGTTTTTTTTCATAGGGAGCTTCATTCTTGAATACCAACACAGATGATGATGACATTTCAGAATTTGTTCAAGATATCGATATGCGTAAACCGCTGAGTGGGCGGTCGAAGATATTTGCGAGCGCACATGCTCGAAGAGCCTCAGATGGGCAAGAGGTAGTTACAGGCACTACTAGACCAAGACAACGGTCCGGTCTTGCAGGTGCAAGTGTTGGAGTGGGCGGAGATGAGCTTGATGATGATGAAGGAGAAGAAGCAGGAGAGAACAGCGAAGAACAGCAGCGTCTGCCGACATCTGGAGAAATATCGTCGGATCGAGACAAGACAATACGAGCACGAGAAGAGTCGAAGGAACGAGGGGAATTACCGAGATTTACTCACCTGGGTGCTCAGACTCGATCACCTACGACAGCGGAAGAAGAAGAAGCTGGGATTTACGCAGTACCACCGAGAGCAGGTGGTAGCCGAACTGGTCAACTATCATCACAAGGCGGTTCAGGCCCGAGCCAGAGTCCGTCGTCACCTCCAATGGGGTCCCAGGCGATGTTAACTAGCGAGGCAGAGGTAGAAGCTAAATTGAAGAGGATGAACGATACGTTTTTAGCTAGTCTTGAAGGGCTTGGTGGGGGTACTTCGAATAGATCAAGAAGTGGGGGATCGGGATCGGGGTCGGGGTCGGGAGGAGGAGGAGGAAGAGGATCTCCTTCAAGAATAGAGAGAGTGCGAACGACTTCTCTGAGAAGCGGAAGAGAAGGAGAAAGCAATGGGAGCTCACCTATTTCTCCGTCGCGACTGAGGTTATTAGGTGGTGCCGAGAGTAGCGTTGGCGGGACGCAGGGCAGCGTTAGAGATTATCGTGGCGGTGAATATCGGGATTCTTGGGGTGGATCACTTGGATCTCCAGCTTCTATTGGTTCTTATGGTGGTGGTAGAGGCAGGGGTAGCGGGAGAGGAAGTCCTGTTCCTAGTCCTCTTTATGCTCAATTCAGCGGACGTTCGAGGCATGGGTCGACGAGTACTACTGTTAGCGAGTTTATTTCTCAGTCAGGACAAGGTTCGGGACAGGGTTCGGAGGAGGTGATTGGAAGGTTGGAGTTGGGAGGAGGGAGCGGAATGGGGTCTTCATAACGGACAGCCCAGACAACGTTATGAATGAGGAGGGTTACGTGCAGAAGAAGAAGACGATCTATCTGGTGTTGTGCTGATGTCGAGGGAATACGAACTCACTTGTGACCTTACACGCTGTGATCTTGAGGCTCGAGGAATATTAGGCCTCGTTGACTTTGAATTGATTGTCAGGGTTCAAAGGCTTGGAACCTGGTTTCTCGGGCCTCAATTACCCTCCAAATACAAGCATCCATTCGCTTCACAATTCCCTTCTGCAACATGTGATTCAATCCCTTGCTCCTCGATTTCGTTACCATCCGATATTAGTCCTGCGATTCTTTGTATGCTCTTGCCTGCTCTTGCCGACGTTTCTTCATCACTTTACTCATAACTGCCGCTCGATACCGGACTATGTCGTTATACTTTTCTTATCGTCTACTTTCACCCCGTGTCCGTTTTATTTCATTACTCATTCGACTTTACTCACATCGCATCATCATTGTAGTATGTCTGTTTCATACATGTCTCCCAGCTTTTTTGTGATCATCCTGACCCTTACATATCTTGTAGCACATTATTTTTGTTTTTGGTGATATCTCTCTATCTCATGACTGTTTGGATGATGCCCAAGCTAAATTATGGTTGAACTCATGACTGTGGTCCGCGAATAAGGAAATAGTTTTTTGCACTTGCACTTCAGCCAAAGCATACGTGGAAGATAAATCGTCTCTGAAGTTCGTCTATAGGACAAGAATATAAAAGTAATTCGTACAACTACAACACAAACTTCTCCTTTTTACTATTCTCATGCTACTTTTCTGGTTTACTGTCTATTAAGTGTGGCAACGAAAGAACCGGGTTTAAGAGAGTCGTTCCCATGGTCTCACAAGCATCAGTAACGAGGGGAGGAGGGCATGTCGAGATCCATACTAAGAGCAAAGCAGTACAGGGTTCCAGCAATTAAGCCGAAAGCTTGTCCTTGAGAAGCTTCTTAAGAGTCTCGCCGTCCTCAGCGAACTTCTTGATGCCCTCATGTAACTTGTCAAATGCCATCTGGTCCTGCAGCAGCGTCCAACGGAACTCTGGCTCATTGTCAATGAAAGTGACTTTCTCAATTGGCGCGTCCTTGGCAGCTGTAGGAACAGTCAGTGAAGTTCAAGAGCGAACAAACTGAACACCCAGCTGCAGTAGCGTCGAGCTTCTTGGGAACCTGATCGGTGGATTTCTTGAGCTCCTCAAGTAGCGAGGGAGAGATGGTCAGGAAGTCGACACCAGCAAGGGCCTTGATCTCGCCGGTCTGTGAAATGAGAAAGGAAAACTCAGTAAGTGCCCCTTGGAAGAATAGCCGGTGTGAGTTCGGCTCGAGTCCGACTATGCACGCACGTTTCGGAAAGAGGCACCCATAACGATGGTCTTGTAGCCGTGCTGTTTGTAGTAGTTGAAGATCTTCTTCACCGACTGAACACCAGGGTCCTCATCACCCTCATAGTTCTTGCCAGTGCTCTTCTTATACCAGTCAAGAATCTATCAAAAAGACTTTCAGTATCGATCACCTCCAGAGAATGTTTGCAACCACTCACACGGCCAACAAACGGTGAGATGAGTGTGACACCGGCCTCGGCACAAGCAACAGCCTGACCAAAACCGAACAAAAGAGTGAGATTGCAGTGAATGCCATCGTCACGCTCGAGCTCTCGTGCGGCCTGGATACCCTCCCATGTTGAAGCGATCTTGATGAGGATTCGCTCCTTCTTGATACCAACAGACTCGTACAAAGCAATAAGCTCCTTGGCCTATAAAAAACCAGTTGAATATCAACCCGAGATTGACCTGATTGATGTACAAACCTTGGCCTTGGTACCCTCCTTATCAAACGACAAACGTGCATCTACTTCGGTGGAAACACGGCCAGGAATAATTTTCAGGATTTCTTTGCCAAATTCGATCAACTAGAAACCAGTCACCATGGACGCCCGCCGTTCATAATTCTCAATCGACCAGACTCACCAGTCTGTCCATTGCAGCGTTGACCTGAGTGTCAATGCTACCGCCCTTGCTCTTGCCGAAAGCTACAGCAGCGTCAATGAGACGAGCATATCCGGCTTTGCCTGCAGCTGCTAGAATCAACGAAGGGTTGGTTGTAGCATCCTGTTCGTAAACTTGAGATGCTGCAGCACATTACATCCCAACAAGAATATTACCTGGGGCTTGTAGACATCGATCGCTATATCAATAAAGATCAGTTCAATGATCTCCTGAATCGTTTACACCTTGGACATACACTCAAAGTCTCCAGAATCGGAGACGACGACAGTTCCAGTTTGTTTCAGGTAATCGAGAGAGGTAGTCATGGTGGTTACAGATTGAGAACTATCTTGTCGTCAGAGAATTATAAATGCTGGTCCTGCCTCGCCCGTCATAGCACGTGATCCTGAGCCAATCGTTAATCGCGCCCAAGCCGGCCCGGACTTCGGGACTGCCAAAAACTCTCAAGACGACCGTACTTCGCCCGGTGCCATCGAAATGTTTTCTGCGCAATGGAACACGGAACTCTCAAGATAAATCGCAAGTATATCCGCAGTTTTTGAGCAGGACCAAAGCATATACTTGCGTTGGATCAAGTTCATGCCGGAGCTCTGTTACATCCAAGTTACATCATTCGGAGCCCTTGACCTCAGTATTCACGACACGATGAGCTACGTTCCCGTGAAATATCTCTGTGAGAGCGGACATGAAAACAGCCAAGACCCGATACCCTCAGGTACACAATTGCTACGCTTTCGGTCTTACCTCCGTGTGCACTCTCACTGAGAAATCAACATGGTTGTACGTGTTATTTCTCCGGTTCTCAGTCCTGAGAAAAATTGACAACCTTTTGGTTGTTATAGCTCTTCATCAACACGACGTTCCTGCTCCGACTCTGCTCGGAGAAGCTTGTGTTACAGGGAAGATTGCCCGGAACCGCACATTCAACTCCAGATTCTCACCTCAATACACGCCATAGTTGAGTTGAGTGTTACCGGTCAAAAGCCAGCTCTCACGCTACACCTGTCTACACTCGTCAAAACGGTATGTCATTCACTGAATAATCAGTCACAGACACACCATCAGAATCCTATTGACATATTATATGGATGGATGGTGTAAGAGAGTACATGGTCAGAAGGGTGTTGTGCTTCAGTCATCAAGGCATATCTATTGGGTCTGCTATTTATTAAATATAAATATAATGAGAAAAAAAGCATTGTTATCAAGTGACATATGTAGTAGAACTAGGTATCTGAATGTTGTGAAGCACTGCCTGCAACATCTGGTATGATATTAGGCAGCGATGGAGGGCTGATTCTCAGATCTATTGCCTGAGGGAAGGGTTGGAATTTTCTCCTCCAGGATGGAATGCCGAAACTTGATGATTGCAATGACTACAAGTGGAAACATTGCCTATAAAAAATCTTTATACACTATTTCAATGTCAAAAACAATAAAATACATACTGCAGAGCATGTGTACAAAGGACTGAGTATGTTTACAAAAACCATTCCGATGCTGGTACTCTGTTGCTGGGAAGGCACAAGCCAGATAGCAAGATTCAGCAACTATGAATTAATGAGTGACAGATTTCATATGTGACTGGACAACACTAACCTAAATAATTCCAAAGAAAACCCCTGATTCTGTCAAAAGAAGTAGAATTTTTTGAACCTCTGATTTTGAATTTGTTTTGTTATGGATTTTCAGAGTCTGGCTATGTAACCTGAGCAAGGTCAAGGTTAGTAAGACTATACCCAGTGATACATAGACATACCAGGCTCTTATATAAATAAGACTTGTACTTATTAAGTTGATACCAAAGCTAAGAAACACGCTTGCAATGTTGAAAATGCGGGTCAAATCTGTGGGAGAATTGGCAACAATAGAAGCACCATAGATATTGATCACTAGAACAAGTCAATACTTCCTTCTATAATCATTGAAAGATCTTACCTATGTTTGCCAGCATCACAATTATAAGGACTAGCCTAATATAGTTGTTACCAGGCCACATTACCCAGGCACGCCAGACAATAGCCAGGTCACCAAAGAGGATCTGGAGTAAAAATTGGATTACAAAGAGTGCTCTCTGTTGAAACAGTGTGCCTAGCTTACATTGACAGTGAAAAAGAAATCTGAAATCAGATTTGAAGATATGCTAGCACTTGCAGCCTTTATAACTTGGGCTTCAGAAAGTGTAGCACTTGTTGTCATAGAATTTTTGGCAAACAAGATAGCATCTGCGAGCTCAATAGCAATGACAGTTGTGTGTGAGACCAACAAGAATATTGTGAGAGCAAACAACATCTTCTGTGCTCTGCTTTTCAGCTTCTGTTTTCTATGTAGAGTAAGAATAACAATGAAAAACTTGCACAGTGTCTAAATTGACTTACAATAAAATTCTCACAACTGTGATAGCAAGTAACACAAAAGGACCTGATTATAAGTTAGAATCTTGGAAGCTGAACTTGATGAACTTGTATATGCCTCACCATAAAACAGGACAAACAATACTAAAGCAGGTGTACTTGGTAGTATAAGCTCACCCAGTTGCTGAAGAAGAGCATTTTCTTCAGGAGACATTTGGGTATAGATTTGAAGTAGTAACAAGATGACAGTGTAGAGAGTATGCTTTCAAGACCAAAAACTTGAAAGACCTTGCTTTTAAGTGATTTGCAAAGCCTTTTCTCTAATGTATCATGTAAGACACAGGAAGTGTGCTGTGTCAAGAAATCATGATCACAATGATACAAATCATATAAATCTGTAAAACTGTTCATTGAACAGTGTCATGAGACACAGCATGGAGTTATGATCATGTATAATATAGATCATATTGGACTAGGGGCTGACATTGTCAACTAAAAACTTGCTACATAAGGATTGTGAATAGGGATACAGATAGTATTATTAAATATTCTTTCAAGAGTACTGATAAATTCTCAATATAAGAGTACAACTTCCACATTTAAGCACTCTCAGAGCCCGAGAGACCTAAAAGATGACATGTGTGAAACTACATACATACTAGACTTAGCAAATACCTCCTTCAGGTTTTTGCGGCAGTGTGATTAAAGTCTAGAGACAAGCAGAGGAAAATGTACTGATCTATTTGGAGGCTGGCTATACATTTGTTTTAGCAGGTTTTGCAAATTATGTGCTGACAGAACCCGAAACCATAAATCAGATGCTTAAATTGTGAGAGAAACAGTAACAGAGAAAGGCACTATATTGTATTAGGGCTCATATCAATCTACCAGATATCAGCCCGAATCACTACATGAGCAAAACACCTGGATTTGAGCATCTGTTGATTCCCATCATGCCCTAGATGTTGATAGTATGGGTATTGCTCCCCCTGCAGACCTTCCCTGGGTGCCTAGCATTCTCTCCCCTGAGATTGAGTATAAAACTAACTACCCATACGAACTTCTCACATCAATCCAAACGTCCACAGCAAAAAAAAAAAGATGCATCACAAGATAATCCAACTTCCACGAAATAAGAGTGTCTAGTTATTTGTATCAAACAAGGAAAACTAGGTTGAAACGACCCACCACTCACACACAAATTGCAATGACAATGGCGAGAAAACGATGACGGAAAATAGAAAGAAAAAGAATTAAGTTGTGCTCGGAAACGGTAGGTACACTATACGAACAGAAATCGGCTAAATACGTGGTAGAAAAAAGAGGACAAAAGGATCAAGGGTAGACACATATGTACGTATGAAATAGAACGGAGAAAGGTGGAGGGGGAACGCAATGAATAAAAGTCATCTAATTGGAAGTCATGAGTCATGAAGCGTTGAGTGGGGTTGTAATGTACAGTATATGGAGGTCGTAAGACGTATGAAGTAGGCTGTGAGATTCTTGAACGTAGAAACAAAAAATTGTGACAAAAGATCCACATCCGAGATGAGAAGAAGGGGGCAAAGTAATAAAAGTAACGCAAGTGATGCAGGTAGGCGAAAACAGGTTTCACCGCTTCCTCTTCGCACCAGCTCCACCGTTCGCATTGCTCTCTGCAATCCCGTCTTCACCACTCCCGCTAGCAGCACTCCCTACCTCTGCGGCCGAATCAACTAGCACCATATCGTCATCATCGGCATTATTCCCCGGCTGAGCCTGTTCATGCTCGTACCCGTGCCCATGAACATCCCTGACATCCACCATCTCATCCATCTCAATCTCGCCATCATCACCTTCATCCTCATCAGCTTCGTCCATCAAATCCATGGCATCTATCTGTGCGCTCCCGGAATGTCCATGCCCTTGAGCATGTCTCCTCACACGCATCATACCTCCGAGGCCAAGGCCAACATTCCCATCAACTTCAACCTCCGTCTCCGCACCAGCTTCTCTATCCCTCTCCCGTTCACGTTCACGCTCGCGCTCGCGCTCCCTCGCGACAAGCGCCGAAGGCTGCCCCCCACGCAAAAGCTGCGCCTCACCTGCTCCAACATCCTCAACAGCCGAGTCCGAGTCATCTCCCCTAGGAGCATCCATCATCATCGAGGACCCGGCAGCTCCCGCCCCAGCAGCGGAGAGACCACCACTCGGTAGATGCTCCGCTGACCCTGCATCTACATCAACAAGAGCTTCAGGTGGAATTTCCTCGAACTCGTCCTCCATCTCAGGCTCGATCTCAACGTCTTCTTCTAGGTCAGCGAATGTGCGACACAGCGGGCAGGAGAAGCCTGGGTAGTGGGACTCGATGAGCGGGCGTATGCATTTGTAGTGGAATGTGTGGGAGCAGGGCGCGATGAAGAGGGCTTGTCGGATGGTCACCGCAAATAAGCCTAGAAAGAGAAAAAAAAAGAATAGTATGCTTAGTGCTGCTTCTAAGAGGAAAGATTGACAAATATAGCGTCTGCAGGAACACCTTCAGGGCACGCTCTCAAAACGTATTCCACACGTCATCCCTCTGAACATGCACCGAGAAAAACCCCCGCCATCAAGCACGCTCATAGAAATGTTCAAAAGAAGAATTAAAAGAGAAAATTGCCCTATACGTGGCATGAGAGGGCAAAACGTGAACGCACATATACAACAATCTGGCAGAACCGAGGACTTGACAGACCCAGCTGTTTTCGGGTTGACGGCAACAGCAAGAGACTTGAGATTTTTGATTGCGGTGGTGCTGTTAAAACGAATTAAAAAATCAGAATTTTATTGCGAACACAAGAAACCACGAACGTACTTGAAAGCATTAGCACCAGCCTGCCATTCCCTTCCCAACTCAATCCTAATCTTCACGCTCTTATAAACCTCTTGCGTGCCACCTTGGTAATCCACACCAAGCTGCAGGATATCGCCATCCTTGATCTGATACGCCCTCGACTCCGTGTTTGCCTGGGACAAACGCATGTGGTTCAAAAAAGTCCCAGAAGACGACTTGGTGTCCTTGATGAAAAATTTACCACCGTTCTCCACCCACACCTCCGCATGAGCTCTAGAAACGACCTTGGATCTGAAGGCTAGTTTGTTAGACCCAAGGGCATTCACACCAGCCAGCCCGAGACCTGAGCGATCCGTGAAACGACCGATACGCAGCGCTGGGTCGCCTGGCTTCAAATCACGAGTAATAGCATCGAATTTGAGAGACCTTCGTGATTCTAAATGAGGAACGAGTCGGATACGGTGGGTACCAGATGAAGCTGGTGGAGGAGGCGGGGCCTGAGTGTGTGTTTGTTGACCAGGTGGGGGTGGGATAGGTATCGCTGCGATGGCACTTGCATTAGGCACAGAAGCAGTATTGTTCAAAGCGCCTCCAGAGCGTCGTCGTCGAAGCATGTGAGAAAGACCTAATGTGGGTGCAGATGCTGATGTTGAAGGCTGAACGCCCAAAACCGGCGGTGGAGCGCTAGTTCCTGTTGGTGCTGCAGGTCGTCGTCGATGGCTCGAGCCAGTCACTGCTCCTGGAGATGGAGGCTGAGCTGGTGGTGAAGGCGAGAGCTCACGAGGAGGATCAGTGTTGATGTGGGATTGGGATGAATTTCGCGGTCTGCCACGCAAAAAAGTGCCTAGTATCGTCGAGCGCAACGGCGGGGAATCATTGCCAACATGAGAATTAGGATCCATTGTGCTCGTCGTCGTCGTCGCTGTCGTCGCTGTCGCCGGCGATGTCGAGATGGTGGTGCAAGGACAAGATGGTGAGCGTGCGCAAAGTTGGGATGTTCGGACTTTGGTTCGGTTCACTTCTCCACTGTGTCCCAAATCCGTATCTAACGGCTGTCACACTGGTTTTCTTTATAATTTCTGTCCATTGATTCATTTCATTGATTCATTTCTTTAATAACTGGCTGTGTTGTACTACGTTTGAATTGGAAAGCCAGAGAATAAAGGACAATCTCGAAGTCCCAACAGTTCATTCATATCAATTTTCAATTTGTAAACGAGGCTTCTAAAACTTCTCACAGTGGCCGTACACAAGGGTCCATACTCGAAAATCTCCATTGTCCAGGACGTATCAGGCACTACAACAAGCCTTTCCAGCTGCATGAGTTCTGCCAACCACTAGTACTACGCCGGCTGTTCTTAAACCAATAATTGACAACTTGAAGGTCCGAAAAACCTATGCAAAACATTACAGTGATCCTGACAAAATTTAATTGGATATTCCGTGTACAACGGCCGCGGGCTGGCAGCGGCGCTAGGCATTGTCAGAGGAGATGGAAGGTTATCGAGCCCAAGGTTCCACGGTAATAGGCTTACAACTTTTTTGTCTCGTATCTAGAGTCGATTCGTACAGAGCATATCATACGATTCGACTGGCTGAAACTTTGGCGAGTCAACCCGTCTTCGTGTCAGGGACCAGCAGTATCTTGCAAACATAACAAAACCAGAACTAAACCACCGGTACCTTCAAGTGGGAAGTTGAAGGGTATCCAATGTCTTATTCACCATCAGATCTAGAAAGCGGAAACTTCGGTCTTCCATGAGAACACCAGCATTGTGTCCACAGGTAGCCACTGCAAAGGATTCTCGCCGCATACTAAATGTTGCTCGTGGCAAGTCCGACAGGCTGACTGACTCAGCAGAGCTGTATAAGATTAGGCACAGTAACTCCAATGACGACGCAGATGAGGTTGATCACACCTAGATACTCAAGTTGAGCAACAGCTAGAGCGAATGATCATGAAGGTAGCCAAGACAAAGATACCTTTTAATAGCATGGCCCAAGTCTCCACCGGACAAGCACATCTTCAAATCAATCTTCACAGAGAACCAGAGAAAAGTTTCTTTAGTCGACCACATAGTCTTATCTAGAAGCTAGAGTTCACTTCATTCACCGACCACGAAAACAAGATCAAGATTAGTGCCTTCCAAGTTCGACAACTGAAGTTATACTCACTTGTAGTGTCCAGTACCACCTTAACTTGAGTGGCAATACACCTGAATCTGAGAGAGAATCACAGGAAAGTGACCTGACTGGCATTTCCATCATCACATATCCACACATAGCCGATTGAAGGTATCTGTCAAAGAGAAACCCTCTCCGGTTCAGACCTCGGGCTTCCTGTGAACTCAGCCCGAGGCTGGTTTGAATAGCGACTATGAATAGTACGATATGAGTCACCATGCTAACTCGTGAGGAGAGTAAAACAGGCAGCAGCTTACCGAACACCGACAGAAGACAGAACATGGTATCGAATGAACAGCCCTCGAGTCTCGAGGGAAGAACGCGTTTATCCAATGACCGGCCCCAATCGACGTGTTTGGTATATAGTATGATAAGCGACTATAGAGGTGCAATCGTGCATCACCCTTCCAACTTGATGAGTGTACGTATGTACATATATGCGTAATCAGCACAGTGGAAATGGATCGGCCTGATTTCAAATCTCCTCCAACTTTTGAATCGTTTTCGGTGTACATATCTCTTTCTGCCCGAAGCCCTAGAAAGTATAAGATACTGAGGATCCAAAACCAAGTTATTGCCACAGAAAAGAAAACACACCTGAACAGAAATAAAGCCAACACCAGCAATGCCTCTTCATCGCTTATACGTTCCTCCCAATCTCTACACCGACGCAGAGAAAGAATCCATCGCTGCGGCAATCACAAAGACCTATCACGGAATACCCGACTTCTACGTCGTGGTACTCTTCATCGATGTCCCGAAATCGAGTTACTTCGTAGGAGGGAAGAAAACTGACAGATTCTTGCGTATTGTCGTACACCACCTCGCGCGTCCACGCAGAACGTACGCACTTTTTCGTGCATATTTTAGGCGCTAATAGTTGCTGAATTTCGGTCTATCCTGTAGTGATGAGGAGGCGAGAGAATTCATGGATCGTTACGAAGCCGCATTAGAGCCGTTCACAAAGGGCAAGGGTATCGATTGGGAAATCCAGGTTGACCACCTCGATGTACGCGAATCATTTGAGAATGTTGGCACTGGGTCCTATGAATCTGACTCTTTGCTTTTGCAGAGGGTCATGTGGAACGAGAACGGAATTGCGCCGCCTCTGCCTCACACCGATGCTGAACGGCTGTGGATAGAGCTGAACAAACCAGTTCCTTACTGAATGAGCGATTCGAGACACTCACAAGTATGTTGAGTAACCAGATTTGTAAGATATGCGTACGGTGTATGTTCTCCAACAATCAATAAATTTGAACGTGAATGTGCGGCCGAATCGCTGTTGAGAATTAGAGTAGGAGTAGAACGCGGTACAGCAATGGCTTTGGACTTACTGCTACCCTCATATGTCCGATTGACTTGCCTTCCTGGTCGATATATGCGCTGGTAGCAAAGGAAAGAATAGTTGAAGAATAGACCGCACAGGCGCTAACTAAGCGCTAATTGTCGGCGATACTGCTGTATCGGAGCTTCAAAGTTTGAGCATATACGCCGAAGCGGCATTCCAGTTTCTCAGATCTCTACGTTAACGATTTTCCTGCTCATTGCCCCCTCTACACCAGGATGGTTCCTGCCATACTCGATGAAAAGCATCAAGCTCTACTTGAATTCCCAATTCTCAGTGGTGTCGCCGTGTCTTGTGAGGAGATCGGGGGTCATTGACTTTTCAAGAGGTCGAGATGTATAACATCCGAGATTATTCGTCATTGAATGTCTGTACGCCATCTCCTTATTCCATGTTCTAGGGTGATGAGCATTCCTTTGTATGACAGAGCAGATTATGGGCTGTATAGCCTCGAACTTTGGTCAGTCAGACTGCTCCGAGTACAGTGACCGCAAAAAATAATGTCCGTCCCCTTCCTTGGTGCACTGCGTTTAGCTCATCGAGTGCTCACAACCCTCAAAGTATCAAAAACTTTCTTTCTGAATATATATGAGTGCAAGCCATCTAATTTGAGTCCTATCCACAGTATTAACTGGTTAGTGTCGCAGTTGAAACCTTCCATATGACGTCTTTTTTTGCGGTCACTGTACGCTTCATTGGTCAGACTGCGTACCCAATTCAAGTTCTGAATAAGCTGTCTCACAAAGCAACGAAGCGTACCAGAGGCTATACTGCTTTGTAAGTCCAATTAAGCTGGGCAGGGCGTCACGGAAGTTTTCCTACGTTCCTACGCGTATGTCGGCAATAGATTTCTACCCCCCATGTTTCGCATTTCTAACACACGTCACCTTCGGCATCTTGAAGGAGGAGAATAAATAAAAGAAAAGCGAACTCGCAAGTTCGCGTCTATATATCTTAACAAATGTCTTCATCTACCAAAGTACTCGTGAGTTGGCAGGGCTCTCTCATGCGAAGCTCGGCTCTGATGAAATTTTCTTCTTCTCGGTCGGTTTACTAGGTGACCGGCGCAACCGGATTTATTGCAGCTCATGTTGTTCGTGAGGCTCTCGAAGCAGGATATTCTGTTCGCGGGTACGTATATGTTTACACTCACATAATCCAACCATAATATTCTGACCCCTGCAATTCTTTGTAACAGAACAGTACGATCGCCTAGCAAAGCAAAAGCATTGGAAAAAGTTTTCTCCTCTTACGGCAATAAATTCGAGACCGTCATCATCGACGATCTCGTACACGGAGACCTAACACCTGCTTTGGAAGGTCAGTATATGCGCAAATCTTGCATGTATTTCATCTTATGCAGTTGTAACGATAGGAATTGGAGCTATCCTCCACGTCGCGTCACCTGTACTTTTCGAATACAAGGACATTAAGACAGATTTATTGGATCCTGCTATAGATGGAACACTCAACGTTCTCCGAGCTGCTACCAAGGCTGGTATAAATCGTGTCGTCATTACTTCCAGCATTGCTGCTGTTATTAACCAACCTGAGGGTGAGCGAGCTCGTTCATACGCTGCAAAATCTCTCGTTTATCACGTATACTTACGCCTTTCGTCTCAAGTATTTCGGACTAGCTATAAGTATACACCGGATGATTGGTGAGTTGATCTTTTACACCCTCTCATTCATATGGTATGTATAGGAGTACTGACGGATGCATACGCGGATTGCTCAGGAATCCTGCCACCTACGAAGAAGCGCATCACGGAGAGATGCCTGGTCTGATACGATATTCTGCTTCAAAAAAGTTATCGGAAGAAGCTGCATGGAACTATGTGAAAGAACATCCAGAGATAAAGCTTACCACCATTCAACGTAAGTCTTGCACATACTCTTTCTCGAAAACGAAAGACCTCTTACTAACCTATACTGGCACACAGCAACCATGGTTTACGGCCCACCTATTCAACCTGTCTCGTCAATGTCCTCACTGAACGAAACAGTCATGAACATCTATCGCCTATTCGACGGAAGTACCTCTCAGCTTCCAGAAGAACCAGTCCCGATGTACTGCGACGTGCGCGACGTCGGTCGAGCACATGTCGTTGCTTTACAGAAAGATTCCTCAATCGGTAAGAGAGTCTTCATCGGCGAAGAGAAGTGGTCGTATTTCCAGGCCGTGAAGATCATCTTACGTACACACCCCGAGCTCAAGGATAGGCTTGTCAAGCTGCCGGAGGTGGATCCATCGGCTGGGAAGGTAGTTTGTGGGTACGATACGAGTGTGTTGGAGAATGAATTGGGGATCAAGCCAAGGAAGTTTGAAGATGCGTTGCCGGAGATGATAGATAGATTGATCGAGTTGGAACGTGAATTTAAAAAGTAGTGTTGCAATTCATTGAAGTCAATGTATTTCCTATAGTACTTACTATTAGTCGAGATATTATATTTGACTTGCGCCCATATTGGCAAGAGCAAAACACTTGAAGAAATCCGGATGATAGTCTTCACTAGGCCGGAGACCATGTCAGCTTCGATGTCACGAGTATATGGGGTGTAAAGCTGTTCAGTGCGCATCAGATACGAAAAATGAGAGTCTGGACGACGCAATTGTTCTTAGTCTAAGGTTAGACTGACCCTCTAGCACTATCTATACCCACTATTGTGGACACAAAGTACCAGAAGGATAGGAGTTGCTTCCATCGTCCTGAGTTGCCCTAAATCACAAGAGCAGAAGCTCACAAGTCCATTGAAATCGGAGTTCGTAGATCGCCAAGGATCTATCGAAAATCGGTCGCACAAAATCGGCCCTCGGGCTTCGTTGATGTCAGCCCGAAGCTGGAAATTGAGTGGCAAATGCGAATAGTAAGGTGACGTTCTAGGTCTTATGATCTTGGGATAGGGGAGTTTTGAACCAAGCAGCCAGAGGATCTAAGAACAGATTTTGACCGAACAAGATGTAAAATCACCGGGGTGCATCTGTCATGGTTGCTTGTCTAGAAACCGGTCTAACATAATCCCCGGTATGATGCATATACGATGTCCGACTTGGACTAGTACACACTTCACTGGCAGTGGATAACGATCGGCTGGATTTCAAAGCTCCCCTGAATGTCTCAATTACTCAGAATCCTTCTCGGTGAACGTATCTATCTCTGCCCGAGGTCCAAGAAAGTATAAGTATCCTGAAGATTCTCATTCGAGGTTATAGATAAACAACACACCTGAGCAGATTCAACTTTCAATACAACAAACAGCAATGCCTCTTCATCGTTTATACGTTCCTCCCGGTCTCTACACCGACGCAGAGAAAGAAGCCATCGCCGCGGCAATTACGAAGGTCTATACCGTTGTCTTGCCCGCATTCTATGTTGTAGTCCTCTTTGTCGACGTCCCGAAATCGAGCTACTTCGTAGGAGGAAAGAAGACAGACAACTTCTTGCGAATTGTCGTGCACCACCTTGCGCGCCAACATGACTCGTACGTCTTCACTCGCATAACGTGGTCTTGGCGATTACTGACTTTGACGCTTGAACTCGCAGCTATGAAGAGAAGAGGGGTTTCTTGGGGCGCTACGAAGCTGCCTTGGAACCGTTTACGAAGGGCAAGGGTATTAACTGGGAAATTCAGATTGCCGAGCTTGACGTGAGTTCAATAGGTTTGATCTTGCCTGAAAAAGTTCTGACTTCGGTTTTTTTTTCTAGCGCGTAATGTGGAATGAGAACGGAATTGCGCCGCCTCTGCCTGGCACCGATGCGGAGCACGAGTGGATTGAACTGAACAGACCAGTTCCGTATTGATTCGTCGGATAGGAGTAGTAGAAATCGTGTATATGCTGCGTATATGCTGTGAAAAACCTTCACAAGAGGTTGGGGATATCGATTATTGTGACAATCTTGGAGAAAGCATCAAGAAAACATCAGATTCAGCGGCGTGAATGAGAGGGACTGAGGCTCACAAGTCCACATCATAGACTGTAGACGGATATAACCCGTCTCACGAGATGTGGGATGTAAAGAAAAGATTCATGGTACTAGTAGGCCCGGTTTCAATGCACGAAGCGGGCCAGAGGGGGCCTAGAGCGCTCCTTGTGGGTATGGCTTCGGCATGAAAACCGAAACGTTCCTCCAGGATACAAAAAAGAAAAAAAAGTTTTGCTGTTACCCACACACAATTCACACAACCTCGATATTTGGCATTCACCTTTACGCATGTCAACGTCTACGGTCGTACCTATCATGTCCATCCCAGTTTTTCCTCTCCTCAAGTTCTACTTTCACCGGAACCCACTTCGTCTCCCCTGAGTATATGCTATTCAGAATTCACATCCGATACCAACGACAAATGTCAAAGCAGTAAAACATTGAATAGGTTTCCGCTTCACCTCCTTTGGCCCGAAAACTTTATATATCTACTCTCGCCTCATGAATTCCAGTCGATCTAATTCTCAATGAACCAATTACTTCCCGCTTGCATTGTAATACTATGCACGCCAATGTCTACCTGAAGATCCCGATTAATGCTTGCCGGAAAACATGTTTTCAGAATAGCTTCTTTCAAAGTCATTCGTGCAACCAGATCCATGTGGTGTCGAGTTACAGAAGAGAACGTCAATCTAGTAAGGGTGGGATGAGCTATAGCAAATCGTAGAAAGGTAGCCTGCGAACATGTGAATAAATGTTTTCGAATAACAGCACACGACCAGTGACTTACCACAACATCAGATGGTGAATTGAAGTCAATGTTCACACCTACAGTCAGTTTTTCTAGCAAGCGGCATCTACCAAATACCAATTGGGATTTGTGTACCCAGCCAGGGTTACCAAGAACTTCGAAACTTCTGAGTGTTGCCGCGTGTTTCGGAAGGATAGAGTGGTAGAAGTAGGCTGACAGTCTAGCATCCGACTCTGGGTTGGAGCGGGTCGTAGCAAAATTAAAGGTGAGTTCCTCTAAGCGTCCTTGATATGATGCTAGATACGAGAGAAGAGCCTCCGTCACACTCTCAACATGCAGATGTCGCAATCGTACATGCGCAGCTTCAAGACCTCGCCAACCCTCATCAGACAATTGGGTTACCTGCAATGTCTCCAAGGTCCGTAAATTAATACCCGCTGGTATCTTAGAGACACTCAGATCTTCCAACTCCAGGACACGGAGATGAAGCACGATGGGTTCAGGAGATCGTTTGAGCAACGACTCAAACGTCTCCTGGTGGCAATCAATCTGTAGACGTAGGGACCGAAGGCTGCCAGCATGACGAGCTATCAGCATAGCTGTGGCAGTTGCAACCTTTGGGTCAGAAATGTCCCAGCCCTCGAGCGAAACATGAATCAGGTTACTGCATTCAAGATGTTTGATAGGTATCGTGAACCCGCTATCACAGAGAGACAACATGGTGAGATCGGAGAGAAACTGCATGCGACTGAAGCAATCAACGATAACACGATAACTCGACGACGGATCCATCTCGTATATTATCCAACTGCTAAGAGGGTCAGAAATAGCGCTGATAGGGAGTGCAGGTGACTCACGCAACATGTCGGACATTCACCAGCGATTCAAGTGCTCCCTGAAGATATCCCCAAAATTTCTTAGCACATTCGTACACGGTTTCTTCATCGGGATTCGCATTCGCTCTACGTTTGCTGATTCGGCGAGGAGCCTTGAGTCCTTCAATTTTCAAGGTGCGGACGTGCAGTGCGAACGTGTTCGCTCCCAATAAATGCTCCACAAGCGCCATCTTATCGGCTGTACCCATCGAAATCACAATGCTGGAGAACACAAGTCGTTGAGTTGCGTAGTTGACAGATTTACAAACGCAGCTAAGGTTCTTCAAGTCGCGTCTGTGCGGAAGCTAGGGTAAAGCTAAGCCCACTATCTGAGCCACTTCTCTGTAAGAGATGTACGTACCGAAGCGGCAATTTCTTGTACCAACTCGTTTGCGAGGAGATCAAGTGACATGGTAGGAGTCGTAGAAGTGGCGAGTGAATATAGATATAGATCGTTAAAGGTTGGGTTCAGTCTGTATTCCTTGGGTAGGTAATGGACGACGAGGTGAAGTGAAGGTCGTTGTGACGTGGCAGCCTAGTTTGACGTTGTAATGTTAGGATGTGAAGATGAGGTTCAGCCAGCCCGTGGGACCTGCTGAACGAAAGACGTTGTAATGTTAGGATGTGAAGATGAGGTTCAGGGCCGCCAGTTCGTGGACCTGCTGAACGAAAGCCGAAATAATTCGTATGTCAATCCTTCGCGTGTCTGTTAAACGATATAAACTCAGCGGCTAGGCACGAACTCAGCGGCTAGGCACGAACTCAGCGGCTAGGTACGACAAGTAAATAGATGCTTACCGTCGTATATCGCTGATGTGAATCAGCCTGCCCTCTTCATCCGGCTCCCAACAAAAAAGACTACGAAAGGCGGAGATGCGCGCTTCACTCAACCTCCAACTGGAACACAGATTCTAGACACCCATAAGGATCAACGACCCGGTACGGGAAATGCTGCAATGCGCCTCGAATGGCCCTTCTATGTTCGTAGTGCACGAAAGGCTCCCATTCGCCAGATCCAAGACGGCGCCAGCTAACATGACGCATAAACGATACACGAACTAGATTGGTGAATCCCTCACGTTCTAGATTGTTGATCATTCGTCGCTGAAGCGACAGATCAATGCAAATTGCCGGTATAAATGGTTCACCATCAAGACAATCGACTTCAAGATGGAGTTCTCGAAGCGTCCGTGTTGGGACATCTCGTGCTTTTAGGATGGCGCATGTCCGCTGTGGAACATTGTTAGCAAGTCAAAATCAGAAATACTAGGTGCTCGTACCTCGTCGAAATCTTCTCCCAACTCAGGGAGGCCGAAATCACAACCATCGCGTATGATAATTGTTAGCTGTTCTACGTTCGGAAAGTACACCGACACCGACAGTGCGACGTCGGGAGAGAGCAGATAACCCGGCACATGCAGTGTTCGTACATGAGGAGAGATATGGAACTGTACTGGCAGATGAAGAAAGGCATTTGGGTCGGATATCTCAAGGTGAACCACTTCTAGGAGATTCGTGCATGAAAAGTATTGGAAGTGTCGGGGATGGCAATGCAATTGTCGTAAATTTCGTATCAAAGATGCAGGGATTGGGGTTGGTACAAATTCTTCGTCCACGTGCGGATCAACTTCCAGGTGCAAGTCAGATAGCATCGGAGTCTTTGCGAGGACACTGGACAACACTGAAAAATTATCAACGATGTGGATTTCAAGAACGCGGAGACACAGATTGTCATGATTGGCTAGTAGTCTAGCTGGCCAGACATCCGTTCGTAGCTCCTCCAAATGGGCCATCAGAGGCTCGAACACCCTGAAGATAATCGCACACCGGAATAGATGGAATGATGTCAAGCGGAGGGAGGATAGTTGTTCACTGCCGTCATCATCGTAAAGAAACGGGCATGTATCAATCTGAAGAGATTTCAGCTGCTGAAGCTTTCCGATAGTTTTCAACACCTTCGCAGAGATCAGAGTCCTATTCAAGATTACAGTCGTGAGATTCTCCATCCTCCCGGCAACTTCAAGGAACAGCGTGAAGAAGCCTTCATCTGTATCATACCAGTCACGTATGATACACTCCTTGACGTGAGGAAAAAGGGAAAGTGTAGGTTCCTCTTTAAGTTGGAGTTTTCTGAAGAACGACAAGGTATTTGGCTGACTGCGTGGTGCCTGCCAGCGTGTAAAAACGAGAGACCTGAAAAGTAGTGGAAAAGTGATGGAGTAGAAAAAGCGGCAGACTAATCCGAGGCTACGCCAGACGACCCTGCACTCTCCTGGGCCGAGTTCGTCCAGAGGATGAAAGTAATTGATGATGTTGAGGTATATCTCAGTTGGGATTACTGATAATTTCCTGGTGCCTATTCGGCGTTCTGGCGCTGTGGCATTTTCAGTGGAAAGTCCAGCACGGCTTAAACTGACAATTTGCTCACTAGACCATTCGTTGAGCGACCTCAGCTTCTTCCTACTCTCTACTGGTACCTTCTCATTCTTCATAGGGGCACGAGCCTGCATTTATGATATGAACCTTTGGAATTATGATTTCCTACCAAGCATAAGGTCAGTCGACAATGGTGATGAGCGATGTATTGAATCACACCTGTCAAGCCAAACTAACGCGAAGAGTAGTCGTCTCTTCAGGACTGAAGTACTGAAGCTGAAGCGCCGAAGGATGATGGTTCTGTTCACGTTCAAGTTTTGGTCAGCAGATGAGCTTGTTACAAAATATTACTAAGCAAATATTGCCTGTATTCCCGACTGCACTCACTTCTAGCTTTACTATAACACAGTGGAAGACTCATCTTCATGTTTTGGATCGTCCAATCTTTATCTCCCGTCTCTCATTTTGCTCTCGCACCTTCTTGGTTCCGGGCCTATACCTGTGAGTCAGTGACTCTGCCGATTTCTATGCCAGTGTCTTGATACCCAAAATTACACAGCGATACAATAACAGTGACTCAACGGCGAACGCTAACGTCAAATTTACATCGCTGTTCCTGCGGACTGCCGCTGACCCGAAGACATGGAGGGCCGTCCTATACTTGATTCGAGAAACCGAGATCTGACTACTGAGGTCGCCCGTCGACAGGTTCACCGTTGAACTCCTCAAATAGATTTGACACACAATTGAACCGTATGCTATTTATCTTATCGCCAATGTGTTCGTTATGCTAAAACTACTCGCCATGCCGCGGCGCTAGGAATTCCGTGAAGAATCACACCTTATGCTCCAAACTTTGCGAGTGAGAGAGGTGTGTGGTCTTCAGGACTGACAAAAGCATGATAACTAATCAGCACAATCTTGCATTCCACAGACTTGGTCGGATGATTGACGCCGTACACACCTGACTACTTCAAATGAACCCCAGCCGAAATAGATTCTTTATTTTCGACAGTTGTGAAATCACGCTGTGCGCATACATTGACTCCACCTGTCTCAATTGAGGCAAAAAGTTCCTGCTTAACCACATACGTATGTTCGACCTTTTTTCACACTCGTTCGGAACCGATAGGCTTGTTTTTTCAGCGCTGACAGAAAGGTGACAGCAACTGACCACGAATTATCTCACAGAACATAAAGATAAGCATAACTCTTTCAGTGTATATTCTCCCATGCATGTTCCTTCTGACAGGTCTGCTTGTTGAAGTCGCGCATGAATATTATTCGGTATTTCATCCTTCGTGCTACGTATTCACCGATGAAATTTCCGAGTTACTGGAACCATCGCCGCTAGGCCTAACGGACATCATTTACGCCTCGCAATATGGAATAGCAAAATGGAATTTGGAAGGCCGAACTCAAGCAACGCACAGTCTATTATGGTAAGTGACATGCGGGAGACTCACTCTGTCTTTTCTGTTCTGCTCCAAAGATAAATTCGTCTCTACATATGCTAATTGTATGGCAAGTACATACCCCTTCTCAGAACCAATCAATACCAGCTGACAGCAGCTCTTATCAGATAATCCCCTCCGACGCAGGCTATACCTATGTACTTATCGGTGGTAAGTACTTACAGGCACAAGCGACATTTTGATAGTTCAAAATTCTCCTCTAGGAGTCCAGGTGAATGTCGGACTTCAAGCAACGCCGAGGATTTGAGTTTTCAAATGCTCATCGGACCTCATCGGACTCATCCTGTATGGTTTCCAAGCAACGCCACATGTGCCTCTTTCGCTACAAATGCAAAAGCGCTTGCGAACAGTCCCTCCGGATCTTATCAGATGTCATTACAGTTCTTGGGAATGTTTCTTTTTTTATCAGATAATGGTACTGATGAGAATCCGGGGTCCTTTGTGATCATCGTTTTATCAAAGAACGCTGGGAACTTGGTACAAACATATCTGCAAGAGCGTATGTATCAAATAACTTCTGCACCAATACCGCCGAAGGAGATCTTGAGCCCAAAAGAACCAGTAGATACTATACGTATCTCCCTATGGGGTGAGCCGCTCTCGTTTCATACATGCCATAGTTGCGCCAAGGCACGATGACTGACGTGCTCTAGAACCTTGAGCAGCCATTTCTGCATCCTCAATAAACGAATTCCAATACATACTACATGGCATCGTGACACTGGCTCTCAGTCACCATCGGAGGATTCAGGACTTTGGTTGTCCGTGACCACCTACCACCTGATTTGACGATGGTGTCTACTTGGCTCTGGATATCTCACAGGAACTTCAATAAGGGTCCTTGGTGTTGCGGACATAGCGAGCCACATACTGAAGAGTTGATTCTGAATCAGAAGGTGAGTAGCTGGGTACCATGCATTACGTGCACAAACTCACCACTCCATACTAACTCCCGAGTAAAGACACAGAACCTATTTGACCCTTCCTTAAGTGCATGAGATAGATTCGAATAGCCGTTATCCACATTTACAAGCCCGGGATCAAGCTCGACGTATGTAGTAGGCGTAGAAAGGGTGGGCGGCGACTGCCGACAAGGAATTGCGGCGATTGAATTTACTGTAACTCCGATATAATGCGGCGCGGCTGTGTCGTGTTAGGCATTTCTTTCTTTCTCTTTCTCTGTATCACCAGTGCCACTGGTGAGCGATCTGTATCCACTAAAGGATCTCGCTGAAGTATACGGGCTCTAGCGAAACGCAAGACATAGCGAAACGCAAGACAGAAAATAGAACTTGAGAGGGAGCTCTTCACGTCGAGTTCTTTCTTACAGATTGGACAAAGAGTTGATATTCTACAGCCCATTACCTACTCAAGGGATACAGATTAAACCCACACTTTTACGATCTATATCTACATTCATTCGCCACTTCCTCTACAACTCCTACCATGCCACTTGATCTCCTCGCACCCGAGTTGATACACGAAATTGCCGCTTCGGTACGTACATCTCTTACAGAAGTAATTCAAGTCAGATAGTGGGCTTAACTTTACCCTAGCTTACGCACAAACGTGATTTGAAGAACCTTAGCTGCGTTTGTAAATCTGTCAACTACGCAATTCGACCACTGGTGTTCTCCAAAATCGAGATTTCGGGGATTACAGACAGTACGCAGCAACTGAAGAGCAAGATGGAGCTTCTAAAGCGTTTATCGGGAGCGAACACGTTCGCTCCGTACGTTCGTACTTTGGAAATTCATAATTTGGAACCGCTGAACTCTCCTCCCCGAGTCAGCAAACGTATAGCGAAACGGAATCCCGATGAAGTGACCATGTACGGATGTGCTATGAATTTTAAGCGATATTTTCGGCGGGCACTTGAATCGCTGGTGAATGTTCGACGTGTGTTGTGAGTGACCTGCACTCCCGATTAGCGTTGTTTGTGACCCTCTTAGCAGTTGGACAGTATACACGATGGACGATCCGCCGTGGGCACACGGTGATATTGTTGATTGCCTCAGTCGCATGCAGTTTCTCTCCGATCTCACCATATGGTCTCTCTGTGATGACGATTTCACGATACCTATTCAAGACCTCAAATGCAGTAACCTCGTACAAGTTAAATTCGTGGGCTGGGAATTTTCTGACCCAAATCTTGCAACTGCCACGTCTATGCTGATAGCTCGTAATGCTCCCAGCCTTCGATCCCTACATCTACACTTTAATGGCGAACAGGAGACGTTTGGGTCATCGCTCAAACAAGCTTCCTTCCCCATCCTGCTTTGTCTCCGTGTCCTGGAGTTGGGAGATCTGAATATCTCTGAGATTCCAGCAGGGATTGATTTACGAACCTTGGAAAAATTGCAGGTAACCCAATTGTCCGATGAGGGTTGGCAAGCTCTTGCAGCTGCGCATACACGATTGCGACATCTGTGGGTTGGAAATGTGACCGAGGCTTTTCTCTCGTATCTAGCATCGTATGAAGGAGGCGTAGAAAAGATTAGGTTTATGGCCCGCTTCCACCCAGAGTCGGATGCTAGACTTTCAGCCTATTTCTACCAGTCTGTC
Organism: Omphalotus guepiniiformis; assembly: GCA_028554645.1. Lineage (NCBI taxonomy): Eukaryota > Fungi > Basidiomycota > Agaricomycetes > Agaricales > Omphalotaceae > Omphalotus > Omphalotus guepiniiformis. The sequence continues at coordinate 242,077 of JAQOOI010000062.1, forward strand.
CTTCCGAAACACGCGGCTACACTCAGAAGTATCAACATTGTGGGTGTTGCAGAATCAAATTCTGGCTGGGTACACAAATCCGACACCGACTTGGTGTTTGGTAGATGTCGTTTATTGGAGAACCTGATGGTAGGTGTGAACTTTGAAGAGATCGACTTCAATTCAGCAACTGATGTTGTGGTAAGTCACCCGGTCGCGTCTTGTGTTATTCGAGAAAAAAAAAAACTTTTACGTTCCCAGGCTTCATCTCTACGATTTGCCGTAGCTCATCCTACCCTCACTGCAATGGGGCTTTATGCTGTAACGCATCATATGCCACTCTCGGATCGTGAACTTCTGGTTCAACAAATGACTAGGGATGCTATTCTGAAAACACGTTTCCCGGGAAGCATTAATCGGGATCTTCAGGTAGACCTTGGCCCGCGTCTTGCATTTAAACTACAAGCGGGAAGTGACCGGTTCTTCATTGAGAAGAAGAATACCATTTTTTTCTAAGAGGAGAGGAATAGATATATGAAGTTTTCGGACCAATTTTTTTTTCAAGTCTAGTTTGTAGATGCGAAGCGATACGCTGGAGGGAAGGTGAAGCCGAAGCCGATTCCGTTTTATTGACCTCATTGAAGTTTGTCGTTTGGATATCTAATCTCTAGACATACAATATATACAATACCTATATACGAATTCACCTGAAGAAGATGAATAAATTTTATTCAGGCCATCGGCCCCCCTCACCCGACGTTCGGGAATATCGGCTTTGAATTCTGGATTTTCGATCAGGATCGACCAGGGACCTTTAGGGGCAGAATTGTATGCACTGACAAGCCGAGTAGATTTTGCACAGAATGATATATTCAATCGCGTAGTAGCAGGACATAAGGATTTCGTTCGTTACATACCAATACCCCAAGTACAGTTAACCTTTTTGTTATCATCTCAACTCCTTAACTCTTCACTTCGGCAACTCAGTCACCTTCTCATCCCCAGCTGACGCCGACTCATGATTAGACGCACCATCCTTCTCCTCCAATTCCCTCCTCAACCTCCTCGTCTTCCCCGCTTGCGACTCCCACTTATAAATCTTCGTCCTTCCTTCCTTATACTTCATCCAAACAAGTGTAACTATAACCGCAATCCAATAAAACACATAACTCAAAATCGATCCAATCGTCGCGCTATTCGTCCAACCAAAAATAGCATTAAACACCGACCAACCCTGTGAATCGAGGTTGTCGTCCGGATTACAGCAATCTAAATGCCAGACGTTTCCTCTGACATCGTAGCTTCCTGGTCCGTCACCGCCCGCGTCGTCGACGTCAGCGCCGAGGAGGGTGTTAAAGGCGTTGGTTTGGAAAGCGAGAACTGCACGGGAGAATAGGCCGGAACCTATGAGAAGGAGGAGGTTGGTCATGCATATGAGGAAGATGGAGAGCGTGGTGCGGGATGCGAAGGTGTAGATTATGAAACCGACGATAAGGCCGCAGATGAGGCCGACGATTGCGGCGATGGGGATGGAAGTGGCGGGTTGACCGAGGGAGACGCCGCCTACGAAAATGACGGCTTCCATTCCTAGAGTGATAGATGAATGATGAGTTCGGGTTTGATAGATGTATGCGCCTTAAATGTTACTTGCCTTCTCGGAGAACAGTGATTAGAGGTAGAATGAGGAGAACCCATTTACCAGTCTTTCCGTCTTTGTCTCCGTGTGTACGTCCGTCAAAGGCCTTTTGGAGTTTGAGACGCCATTTCGCCTTGGCTATGGTGGATTGGTATGGTTCACTTAAGTTAAATTCGGAGTTACACACCTCGGTCCATTTTGAGCATGGTAACACCCATGACGAAGATCATAATTGAAGCGATGAGTTCGAAAATTCCTTTGAGTCGTAAGGATGAGCATAAAGTGAAATGAAATGGCAGGAAGAAGTATATTCCTTCCCAAAGTTCCTCGGACTTTGCCCAGAGATTAGAAGCTTTCGTGAACCATACAGCAATGAATGCTGGATGAGGAAGGTAAGACTAAGATGCAGCAATGTATTGGAAAATCTACTTACGCTGCCCCAATCGCCAGAGCAAGGAAGAGACCGATACCAGCACCGAGGAAGATCTGAAAAAAGAAACTTATCAGCACGTTCGCTGTATAACAATATGGGAATCTATTCCGATCTGAACACGAAGTTTGCGAATAAGCCTGCGGCGCACAACACTTTCATCCTCAAGGGTAGCAGGGGAAGCCTCGTCCGAATCCTTTGCTCCCGAATCATCTTCGCCAGCAGTTGCCGTCAGAGTCCTCGACTGGGTAGACGTAGCATTTCCCGTAAGTTTTCCTGGATCCTCATAGACGATCTGTTCTGCCAAACCAAGAAGAACCGAAACGATGATAGCAGCTTCGAGTGTCTCTCGAAAGACAATGAAGAAGATGGGAACTGAGAAGAGGTTCTTCGCCATTGTGTTTTCGAGGGCTTAGCTATTAGCTGAAGCACACGGCTGGAAGGGGCGGACACGAGAGAAAATCGTGAAGTCCTCGTATAAAAGGGTCAGAACTGAGGCTAAAAGTGCGCATATAAGGGACCCCCGACAACGCGATCTAGAATCTCAAGGGTCAACAATTGGATTTTTTTCACCGATTGAAAAAAACGGCTGTCAATTTTTGCCTGATCAGAAGTACTTTACGGCCTCGTGACGATTTGTGCTTTGCATCAAGGATCTCCGCGCAAAGAAGCTGAAAAAGCGGAGAGATAAGCCCATATGATGATACCGGATGAATGAAGAGAAGAGATTCAGATGTGGTTGCCAGGTGGAATTGGGTGGAAGCATGAGTCGATGGGAATGTCGGAGGATTGCAGGTGCAAAAATTCCTTATCTGATATATGATCTAGACCCTAATCTGATAAGATTATACGTAATCAAAATTCGAATCCCGACAGAATTTTCGTCCATGTGGTACCACTCTTCCAAGTACTCCTCAACCACTCGTTCCCAAAGGATACCCGTTCGACAATTCCGGTTTCACCATGAGTTTATAAAAGAAATAATATGTTTCTTTGGGTGAAAAAAGGTGAACTCACTCCCCAACTTTGGATCAGAACATTTTTCCGTAAACAGCCCCTTAATGACACATTAAGTTTTATCAGATAACGATAACCGGGACCCTGGGGACAGCGGTGCAAAACACCCTAGCGGTCATATTTCAATTCCAGTTCAGATGTAACTTGTAAATATTTAATCTTTTTTTCTCGCTTCCTGGTGCACTTCTTAAGGTTCGTTCCTGCCCTAAAAGTTCACCCCCCTTCTTCAGTGCGAGGTGTGATGAGGTCCTTCCACAACGTTGCCGTCGTTTTGCTCGCGATCGTTCTTCCTGCGCTTGCAGGTGTGCAGGAGGTCTGGTGGAACATTACTTATGTCGAGAATGCCAATCCTGACGGTCTGGCTGAACGTCGGGTGATAGGGATAAATGGTACATGGCCGTAAGTTTTTTTTCAGTGACCCACTCAAGATAGCGGAAGACTAACAACTATAGATGAAATAGACCTCCACCTCTGGACGTGAACACGACCGACTCACTGATAGTTCATGCACGGAACTCATTGGATCAGCCTTCAACCCTACATCATCACGGCATGTTTTTCAACTCCACATCATGGATGGATGGCGCTCAAGGCGTCTCCGAATGGCAAGTCAGCCGATTTGATGCCCAACGCCTGTTCTCAATCAGTCCTTTACAGTGGTATCCCACCTGGCGAAACTTTTGACTACGTCGTACCTATAAACTCTTCAGGCCAATGGGGTACATACTGGGTTCACGCTCACGCATCGGTATATGCAGGTTTTTCCTACCAACTTCGCACGAAAGAATGACTTCGCTTTATAGGGCCAATACGTCGATGGTCTCCGCGCACCAGTGGTCATTCATCCTCCCACCGAAGTCGCTTCCTACGATGAAGAATTCACCGTTGTTCTCGGGGACTGGTATCACGACGAGCATTCTGTCCTCCTTAAACAGTTCGTCAGCATCGCAAATCCCGGTGGTGCAGAACCCGTACCTGGTTTAGTCTACTTTTCCTGCCTCCTGTGCATGTATTAACGTCTGTCCAACTCTAGACTCCGCTTTGATTTACTTTGCCCAAAATGCTACCTATCTCGGTCCCATCGAAGGGACCAACCCGTCCCCGGTGACATCCGCCGTCGGGTTTAACGAAAATGCGACGCTTCCGTTCCAGCCTGGAAAGACTTACAGGCTGAGGATCGTGAACACTTCTGCGTTCGCGATGTTTTATTTCTGGATTGACGGACATGATATGAGGATTGTAAGTTTTTGAGGTTTTTATTCCTTCATTAAATCTCTTATTGATTGATGTATCCAGATTGAAGTCGATGGTGTAAGCCTTAGTATCCTCATTCTGACAAGGAACACGTACAAATACTTTTAACAGACTGACGTCGAGGAATACCCGATAGACCTAATCAGTGTCACGGTCGCACAACGATACTCTATTCTCGTCACCGCAAGAAACGACACATCCGCCAACTGGGCTATCCACGCCAACATGGACACGGATATGTTTGATACCGTCCCGGACACCCTTAACCCCAGTAAGCCCAATTTCCCTCCAACACTCCACCTAGCCTTGACAACACATTTCCCAAAAATAGACGTTACATCCTCAATCACCTACTCTTCCTCTTCCTCCCTAACCGACCTGGGTTTCATCTCAGAATACGAAACCGTTAACGACACCTCTATCGTTCCTGTCGTCGCGATCGCCGCGCCAGCCGTGACAAGGACAATCGAGCTCGAGGTATCCTTCGACACGCTAGATGATGGTACGAACCACGCGATGTTCAACCAGATCACGTATAACTCGCCTTTGGTGCCTGCGGTTCTGAGTGAACTGACGTTGGGATCGAATGCGACGGTTGCGGAGGCGTATGGTCCGTTGAGCTTCGTAGTGGATCATATGGACGTTGTGGATATTGTCATTAAGAATGGGGATGCGGGGAAACATCCTTTGTAAGTTCATTCTCGTGTTTTCGCCCTCTTCCTGACAAATACCAATGTTTTTCCTTCCCACCAGCCATCTTCACGGTCACAAGCCGATGATTGTCGGTCGTGCAACAGACTACACCTCGACAGACCCAGCACTTAACCCCCCAATCGCAGATAACCAAACAAACCCTATCCGTCGTGACACGATCCACGTCCCATCTATGGGTTCCGCAACGCTTCGCGTCGTAGCTGATAACCCCGGAGTATGGTTCTTACATTGTAAGCCTTCGCCTTTTTCTATCCAACGACCCTTCTTCGACTGATTGACTGCTTTCTGCTTCCTTCTCCTTCTCGGTGCCCTTCTACCGCGGATTTCTCTTCCCTCCCTCCCTTTAGGCCATATTGAATGGCATCTCGAAGTCGGCCTCGCTATCCAACTCGTCGAAGCTCCCTTGATAGCCCAAGAACGCTCGTCCGGTCTTCCGCAGGCATTAAGAGACCACTGCACGACTCTCGGCAAGCCAATAACTGGTAATGCCGCTGGGCACGCGTCTACGAGTGATCTGACTGGGTTGCCGCTTGGACCGTTCCCGCAGAATTTGGGGTGGCATTCGAGGGGTATTGGTGCAATGGCTGGATGAGTCCGAGTTTAATTGTTTTGGGAGTTTTGAAGTTTGGGTTGACTGACTGACTGACTGCATCAATCGTTTTTTCTGCTCGTAGATGCGTGTTGACTGCCGTGTTGGGTATGGCTACTGTGGTGTGGTACTCCCTCTTTGGTGGGACTATTTCGGAAGAAGAGATTGAGCGGGAGGTTAAGGAAGAGATTGCGAAGAAGGAAGCTAGGAAGGGGAAGATTTTTGGATTTTTTAGGGCTCGTACGTGAGTTGCGAGTTACTGAGTTGCACTGAATCAGCGCGAAGAGGAGGGCGAAGATGAAGAAATGGAAACGGAAATGGAAGCACACACTAGGTACGCGTCACGGTGATGCATGGATGGGCAAAAACGTCTCTTAATGATGATAGTGTACAATGTAACGAAATATCATTACTACTTATGCGATGGGTTTTCCTTGTGAATGGATGGATCATCACAGTATGGCTTGCCCTTGCTTGAAGATGCTTCAACAAAGTTTTTGACGGTTGGGGAGTTGACGTCAACGCGTTAACGTTCATGGTCACATGGGCGTAGTAGGGAGAGCAACCGGCCCTAAAGTCAATGTTGGGCGGCTGACGTTTTCTTTCAGTTCTAATAACCGTGGATAAAATCCCTATATTACTTCTCGCTTTTCCAAACAGAAACTGGTGTTCAGTATTTCGATTTCGAACCAGGATAATGATTATACAAGGCTTCAAGTTCATTCGACAATTCCGAATGCTTCGCTTCGTTGTATCGTCAATCTAATCGGAGTTGGCAGCCTCACTCAGTGTTGAAAGCTAAATCTTCAAGCTTGAAGACTTATCGATCGATATCCGCGAAACTCTCGAAAGATAACAGGATGCACGCATATCTCATGGACTACGCCGACACGCATGATGCGAAGGTTACCGGTGAGTTGCTGAAAGGATCTGAGAAAGTTAGATTGCTCATTTTCGCTGTGCTAGACCGATGAATTTAATGCATTCATATTATCAAGAGCTACGATATTCAAGTACTCAATATAACAGGTTATGTCGATTAGGACTACAAACTATTTCTTTAATCACTTCCCAAGCAACGTTCTCGCTTTCCTTCTGGCCTCACAATCTTGCGACAAAGCTGCCCTGTATCGCAACGTTACTACGCTTCCTGAAGCTCTCGTCTATTTCCATTGCCTTTGGTGGCAAACCCATCATTGCCTCCTCAACCAACTTCGCTACATCCGCCGCACATCCAAATGAAAGCGACCACCCTGCACCTCCATGTCCATACGAGTGTACAATGCGACTATCCTCAGTCACAACGTTCCCGTTCACCACAGCTACCCGAGGGCGCAGCTCCCGTTCTACTCGGACGTTCTGTCGACGGAAGGGCCTAAGGCCTTGTGCAAGAGGGTAATCCTCGTCCAATTTCGCGTTAACGAGATCCGGAATAAAGGCTTCGCAGCGCTTGCGCATCCGCTTTATGACAGGAGAGTCGAGTGTCAGATTAAGTTCGTGCTCATGCTTCTCAGCGAAGCCGCCTAGTAGGAGAATATTGTCGTTCCGTGGCACGATGAAAACAATTTCTTCGCCGTTTTCGGCTTCTTCACGGTCGGTGCGGAACGTACCAGCTGATATGGTCAATGCGTGGTCGATTTTTGGGAAAGATTTACCGTCGTTGATGACGCGAATGAGGCCTCCACGGATGGGATAGCACGAAGGATCGTTTGCGAGCTCCGTGCCTGCGAAGCCCGTAGCATTGACGATGACGTCTGCGTTGTATTCGGCTCTGAGAGCGGTTTCCTGGTGAAACAGATCTCCGTGTATGGTGCGAGTAACGAAGGTCGCTCCTTTACTTGCGACGAGGGATTGTAGCCAGCCCATGGCTTTGTCGGTGTCAATGACAGGAGCAATATGTTCATACGCGTCTACGGCGCCGTATGTGGGGTCAATAGAATTCTCTGCAATGATACGGGAATCGTGCCGGAACCCACGAACGCCACTCCTTTCGATCTCGCGCATTTTAGACAGATTCGTTTCGTCTCCTTCGACTGGGCAAGCGAAGAAGAAACTCGCGTAGCGCATGCGCACGCCGGAATTCCTGGATAGTTCCTCAGATACAGAGAGGGCGTCGAAGATATGGTACGACACCATACACCATGATTTAGAGTTGTGGAGGGATATGGCATCGGTGTGTTGACCGCAGACGGCTGGTGGGTACTCCCATAATGCGCCTGAGATTTGAGATGTCAAGCGTTGCTCTTTGCCGTAGGAGGCCCACTCTTTTGCGAGGACTGTAACGCGGTAGCCCTTGTCGAGTAGGACCCATGCCGTCACAAGACCTATGACTCCACCTCCTATGATGAGGATGTTAGGTGAAGACGGAGTGGGGGCCTTCAGAGGGCTGGGTTTTGCGTTGAGATCACGCCAGAAACAGAGTGTGTCACTCGGTGCGGTTCTCATACTGGTGTTCAGTGAAAAGGTCGAGTGTGGTGTTGGTACAGAGAGGTGTCGGTACAGAGAGAAGCTACGAGAGTAAGAGTTTGAATTGAAATTATGACTTGCTGATTCTAACTTGTTCTACAGTATTTATACTCTTTTGTGGAATCACGACGACTTGGTGCTTCCCACCGTTCTCTACTGGGTTATGTTGCTATCTACCAGGTGTACGTCCTGTACCCTATTCCGTGGATCCAGGGGATTTATTTCCTGCATGCCTAGAACCTGTGTCTGCAAGTTCTGCTCACTTTCACGAGCGGCCGTGTGGGCAAATAGCTTGACCTTGACCCGTTGCAGACCGGTGATGGTGAACTTCGGAGGTTTCATCTTCATCTAGTGTGAGTGTATTTTTGGGGTCGCATGGGTCGCATGGTCTCTATGTACACCATCCCTGTCAGGATCGAATGCTGTTTCACTGCTGCGTCGTACGAAATCCGCTCAACACCTACGCCAATGCGAACCGGTGTGTGCCCGAGATTCATTGCACAAAGTGTCGCGAAACCAGGTGTATCATGCTCTCAGAGATTGTGCCAGATTTACGATGGTTGTAATTGCCCTCGGCAGGCTTTGTGTTGCTCGTAGACGGGTGAATATCTGTGTCACACAAGTACTGTGATGTCCACTAGACGGATAACCCATGACAAAGTTGAATATCTTACGGTTAAGAACGGGTAAATGGGAAGCCATTTTGACAACAGGCACACCACCGGCGACTAAAAAATTACAGATATGCGGATGTAGTTGAAACTTGGAGCTTGTACTTTCAGTAATGATTTCGGTATCACCAGGAATATCATGTTTCGGCAAGGAAGTTATATCTCAACTACAATTTTGGGAAGGCCGACTCGGAAATCAAACTAAACATGAAGCCGGTGAACTACTAGGGTACCGGTCATCATCTTTCAACTACGGGTTGTCGTCGAATTTGTTTGTCAGAAGGAACTGGGTGCGGGTATGCCTGGGTATGCACGTTCTTATGACCTATCATGGTATCATGGTGCCGCTGCAATAGCCAAAATAAGGAGTACAAATGCACTAGCAATGTATCATGTTTTCCGAGTCTGTCCGTTCGAGCTTTGCATGTGGTTCCGTGCATTGCAGTTCAATCCTCGAAGGAAGGTCTGCGTAATAATTCTAGAAAGAGGTGTATGGGTTGCGTATGCTCCCTAAGAAGCCGAAGCAGTGAAGTCGAGGATCAGGACCAAGAATTCAAGTTTAAACTTTAGATGTGTCGAAATTCTTAGCTTCTGGAGAAATTTAACGCGTTGATTTGAATACAAAAAAGAACCAAACATAACGGGCCACCGAAGCAATGGATATTGACAACGATAGCCAAGCATCAGGAATTGTAGGAACAAGACGCAATGAATGGTGATTTGACGATGTTTAATCTTGCAATGCCGTCAGGTAGTGAAGGCAGATCCCAGGCGAGTTCTCTAGGTATTGGACTCGGTAGCTTGTTTGATCCGTTCATATAATGGATACTGAGAAGATTCAAGGATATTGGTGAAGGAATACGTGAAGTGTCAAGGACTGTAGTGGTTTTGAGGGGCGGCATTGACATGCCGGCCCTAAATCAGCCTCGGGCCGTTCTACAGTAACCCGCATATACAGAAGCGGTGTTTCTGTCTAGGGACCGTATTGTAATACACTTCCTTCCTTCCTTCCTTCCTCCTACTCGAAATTCCATTCAATTCGCATCCTAGTCAAGCAATCCTCTTTGTCCGCTACCACTTTCGCCTCGAGATCTTGCGACTTCCGGGAAGTAGGATTGCTGAACATGTACTGCCAAAACTGTCGGGACAGACGCTGACAATTAGCGCATGTTCAATCAAGGATCGAAGCCTTGAAGCAGGTCGTATGTCACTGTGAGAGCCAATTACATGGTTCTCTTATGTGTAGCCGCTCTTCTGATATAGGACCCTCTTTAGATCAGGTGGCGTGTATAAAAAATGACCAGAAGATGGCTTGCTTCAAAGGCTCGGTTGTTCAACTACAAGTACATCAACTTCCCCGCCTACTGCCTAATGCTCTACCGATCTACCAAAAAGGTTTGATTGCGCGGTTATAATCGTGGCAGAGTGATTGGATTCTCCGCATCATAAGCTGCACGCAATGCAAGTCTCTCCTGCTTATGTCGGATAAGCCCGAGGAACTAAAGCCCGCCCTCAGGCGCAACCGCACTTCTGCGCCGGATTTTGAACTGCTCGGACGTAGGATCGTATAAAAATGTATCACCTTGGTCATCCCGAAGTTTACAACCGTCTCAAATAACGTCCTGGACGAGATTACTGGTACTACGAAGCCGCGGTTAAATAATGATCACAAAGCTGTTGTTCCAAATGCTTCGCTTCATTGGCACTTCATTGTATGGGTCATTCCATTCAAAGATGGCAGCAATCAGTATTTCGAGGCTAAGTGGTGAAACTATGAAGACTTATCCGCGGAAACCTTCGAGAGATAACAGGGTGCCACGCAATTTTTAACGGTGAGCTCCAATTGCTGAAACTATCCTAAAACGTTGCTCATGTCGTGTCCCCTAGATTTACAAACTATCTTTTTAATCCCAAGCACCATTCGCTCTATCCTCCTAGCCTCACAATCTTGTGGCAATGCCGTTCTGCTTCCTGGTGTCACTACGCTTCCTGAAGCTCTCATCCACCTCTAGCGCCTTTGGTGGCACACCCATCATTACCTGCTCAATCAACTTCGCTACATCCGCCGCACATCCAAACGAAAGCGACCACCCCGCACCCCCATGTCCATACGAGTGTACAATACGGCTGTCCTCAGTGACAATTCTCCCGTTCACGACAGCTTCCCGAGTGCGCAGCTCCCTTTCTACTCGGACGTTCTGTCGACGGAAGGGCCTAAGGCCTTGTGCAAGAGGGTAATCCTCGTCTATTTTTGCATTCACAAGATCCGGAATGAAAGCCTCACAACGCTTGCGCATCCGCTTTATGACAGGAGAGTCGAGTGTCAGATTAAGCTCGTGCTGCTGCGGCTGAACGAAGCCGCCTAGTAGGAGAATATTGTCGTTCCGTGGCACAATGAACACGATTTCTCCATCATTTTTGGCTTCTTCACTGTCAGGGCGGAATGTACCAGATGATATAGTCAAGGCGCGGTCAATTTTCGGGAAGGATTTACCGTCGTTGATGACGCGGATGAGGCCTCCACGGATGGGATAGCACGAAGGATCGCCTGCGAGCTCCGTGCCCGCGAGCCCCGTAGCGTTTACGATGGCGTCCACGTTGTATTTGGCTCTGAGTATGGTTTCCTGGTGGAACAGATCACCATGTATGGTGCGAGTAACGAATGTCGCTCCTTTACTTGCTACGAGGGACTTGAGCCAGTCCATGGCTCTGTCGGTGTCAATGACAGGAGCAAGATGTTCATATGCATCTACAGCGCCGTACCCGGGGTCAATGGGAATCTCTGCGATGATATGGGAATCGTGCCGGAACCCGCGAACGCCACTCCTTTCGAGCTCGCGCATTTTAGACAAATGCTTCTCGTCTCCTTCGACAGGGCAAGGGAAGAAGAAGTTCGCGTAGCGCATGCGCACGCCGGACTTTCTGGATAGTTCCTCAGATACAGTGAGAGCGTCGTAGATGTGGTACGACACCATAGACCATACTTTCGAGTGCTGGAGGGAAATTGCGTCAGTGTGTTGACCGCAGACGGCTGGTGGGTACTCCCACAATGCGCCTGCAATCTGAGATGTCAGGCGTTGCTCCTTGCCGTAGGAAGCCCACTCTTTCGCTAGGATCGTAACCCGGTAGCCCTTGTCGAGTAGGACCCATGCCGTCACAAGGCCAATGACTCCACCTCCTACGATGAGGACGTTAGGTGAAGATGCAGTGGGGGCCTTCAGAGGGCTGGGGTTTGGGTTGAGATCCCGCCAGAAACAGAGTGTATTCCTCGATGCAAATCTCATACTGTTCATCGGGTAAAAAACAAATCGAGTGTGATGTGGGCAGAGAGGCTAGGAGGGTAAGAGTTTGACTCGAAGCTATGACTTGCTGAATTCTAACTTACTCTACAGTATTTATACTCTTTTCTCGAACTACGGCGACTTTCTGGAGGAAGTCCTTCCCGCCGTGTTCATTCAACAGTACATGTAAGTCCGTGTCTAGAACTGGGATTGATATTTGGAGTTGATATTTTGCCGCCTACCGAGCATGATGGATAGCTTGAGCCATTGCTACCAAACCCAATTCTTGTGAGTGTATGGGTCGCATGGGTTACACGACTCTAAATCCACCATTCTTGTCGAGAAAGTTTGATGTGTAACTGTTACATAGATGATGTTCACTGCTGCGCGATCAAATTGGATCGCACGCAGATGCATCGACATCCAATTGAGGTGCAGGGTCGGGTCGGATCGAGCTTGAGAGGGCTCGCAACACTTTGGAGCCCGAGCCTTGAGCTTGAGCGCTTGAACCCAAAGCCCAGGACTTGAAGCAGCCTCGGACTCCGGCTCAGGCACTGGGCTTATACAACTAAATATCATTCAAATTCTTCTGAGTTAGTTATATCTATCTTTTTTTAATCAGATAATTGAAACTGACAACCAACATATATACTATGAAGATCATCTTAGGCACAGTCACAAACTGGTCATAACGCCAGTATGACTTTAGGCGCAATGACACACATCAGGAAAGCCTGATGTTGTTTCCAGATATTACCCTGCCCAACCGGTCTGAGCCCTGGGCTTGACCCTCGGGCTTTCCCAATCCCAAGCCCGAGCCCTCTGCCGTTTAGTCAAAATCCGATTCAGAATCAGTGACTATTGGAAGGGACCCGCGAAAATGGAGGAAGACAGAGGTGTCATGTACGTTGCCATTTAATTGCTTATATGCGCTAATATCACTCTGCCAGGCTAACTTGCCTTCCTCACATGCACTCTTTTTGACACATCAATCAACATTTCTTAAGGAACTACATCAGTATCACCACTGGCGGCGAAAAACTCATTACAGATTCTGAACGCCTACACAACGCGACCTATCCTGTTGAATAGGTTTTTGCGTTTCGTGGTTTCTGACCGGGCCTCGGTAGGCTCTATGTCGCTTTGCAGACGGATGATCTCCGTCAAAACTCATTACCATGTCATGGTCGTCGTCCGCGCAATATTTCTGGACTGATGGTCTATGTCACACATACACCGCAACATTTATTGGACGGGTAATGCCCATGACAAAGATCAATGCCTCATGGTGAAGAACGTGTACATAGGAACCCGCGACCGGGAAGCCAACTTGACAAGAGGGTTACCAGCTGGACAATGATTCAAGTGCGTGCTGCAGTATGTACGTTCTTAAGCCCATGGTATAGTGCTGTTCCAACAGACAAAAGATGGAGCACAAATGATGCATCACTAGCAATGCACCATGATTTCTTACCGCTCGAGCTTTGTACGGTAATCTGCATGTTTGCATCATATACTGATAAGAACTCTAGAAAGAGCTGTATGAGTTGTAAATGCTCGCTCTTCTGGTTATTCAAATTGAAAGGTGTACAAAATTGATCAGAAAGCGTTAGAACATCTGCTTCCTGAAAGAAGAAAAGGCTCATCGTCCGAGTCATTGTTGAGCTACTCAAATAGAACAAAGATGCAGAGAAGGTACTGCAAAATCATAAAGAGCTAAATCCTATCATTATAGATTCTATACACTACAAATCGTGAAAATTGCAAGACCAAGTGATAAATCGTGAAGAAAACTCTTTACACCTTAGCATGCGAACTATCAAACTTATCCCTCCAATCTGTAAACCCTCTCAACTGAACCTCTCCACACAATCTCTTGACAATCTGATGAAGCTCATCCAACGACTAAGGAGGTTTGGTCAGTTATTACCATTTCGCAAATTAGAAACTGCCCACCTCTAAAAGCTGGAACACCGCAACAACACCCCCCGCATAATACATATAATTTACTGAGGAAACTCTTTCGTACGTGATATCCTCAAATGTCAAATGGCCATGGTGATGACTATGGCTATGATGGTGGTAAAATAGGCGCCCAATGAGGCTTTGAGGAAGAACTTGGTGGAGGGGTTCTGCAGTGCGTAGGGATTGGGAGACAAGGGAGAATACCGTCATCACTTCCGTTATCTATGCAGCCATGCGTGCAGGGGTAAAGATACGAGACTTAGAAATGAGGTGGAAACGGCGGTATATAACTCACGAAATTGGGATTCAGAACTCGTGTGCTATGAAGGAATTTGATTCTCCATTCATCGTCCAGGTGCGACAGAGCTGACCCCAGCTAAATAACCCACAGGAATTTTGTGCATATTCAGAAGAAACCCATGGTGCGAGTAGGGAGCAACACACCTGCGCCAAAGCAGACACCATCTCAGACTGTACGTCCACGAGTCTGCCGTACTCTTCTGCAGGCCACTTGCCTCTAATACTCCCCTCCCACTTCGCAATTCCGGTTAATGCTCGTAGCGCGACGATCTCATCTGCGACGCTGAGTAGCCGCACTCGGAATTCATCCAACCACGTCGGCGTCGATCGGCTTCCGTCCTTCTCCTTAGTACGAATATGCGGGTCCTCCGAGGTCATCAAATCCTCCTTTGATATCCACGAAGATATCAAGAACCCATACAAGTCAGAAATGTGTGCGATAGATGACGCGTTGCGGTATCGTACGGCTTTACGACCTGATGTTGGAGGTAGCATCATCATTATGAAGGATGCGGCGGAGCCTGCAGGATCTATTGTTGAGAGACCAAGAAGGAAGTGAAGAAAGTTAAGCCTGACCAATAACAACAAGCGTGAACCTCCTCCACGCCACAGACCAACCAATACCTACCCGTGTAACAGAACTCAGTCAGCAACGGCACCACGCTGAACGCTCGAAGCACGCACCAGGACTAGCAAACTGAGCAACGTGCCCATCAACCCATGAATACCCAACAACCAATGCGAACGTAGCCTTTAAAAAGCCCCGAACTGTACGTCAGACTCCTATTGCCGACTTCTCGAACACCATAAGAAACTCACGCAAGTCAATATGATCCCGGCAGCATACTGCTGTGGCACGAATAGCCTGACAAAGATAAGTGGAAGTATCCCAAGACCAGTGGCTGCAGCCGCGCCATAAGGGTTTCCAATCCCGTGTCCGTTGCCTAGTAAAACAGTTGTATGTTGATCAGAAATCATAGAAAAAGAGAAGTAAAACGAAACGAAAGAACATGAAGGTAGAGTGGAGAATAAAAGAAAGGACCGAGAGTGGTGACAGCAAAGATAGCTCAAAGACTGACCCATATACCAGGACACAAGTCCAAGGACCAGCCCAACAAACGTGCCCACCAGCCTCGTAATCAAATTGAATATCTGATCGGCAGCATAGATGTTCAGCGTCGTTTGAGCCATAATGAGCGCCCTAATCGGATTGCGTCAGTACAACAGCCCAATGAAAAGCCAAAGGAAAAAGAGGAAGGTACACGAAAAGGATCGAGGAGAAGTAAGGGAAACAGTGCACGAGGAGAGCGAGTCACTCACCAAACACCTTTCTCTTCATAATAGAAAACTAAATGCAATCTTCAGCATACATCTACCACTGAAATAGAGCAAAAACCGCTCACACGCAGTCCTTCGGACAACGGAAGGCAACCAAAGCGCAATCGTGATGAAAACATATTTAAACGCGAACTAAGAGCGAAAAGAATAGTCAGCATCGAGTACCACGCCCGGCCTAGAAAAATCCCGCTCACGATAGCCTCAGGTGTTTTAGTCCACCTGTACACTTCATGAACGCTGTTCATCACCCTCTGGAATGTATTCGTCGGCGGGCGGCTATCAGGGTCGAGATCTGTATTGTAATAATATCAGCGGCCCATCCGAAACAATGGTATCGAGACATACGAAAGTCATCATCTCTTTCTTCCTTTCCTTTCCCATGCCCTTTATCCCCACTACCTCCATCCCTTCCCCTCGCATCCTCTCCCAAAATACCTCCTTCATCCTCCCAAGCCCCGTCTCTCTGCCCAGATCCCATACCTTCCACCCCACCCCGCCCCGCACCCAAAGCGACGAGCTTCTTCCACGCCTTTCTTATCTCTGTGGGCGCCCAAAGCCTCCTCTGCCTCCGCTTACTCTGCGTTGCGCGTACGTGTTCCAACAGATTCAAAATTGACGAAGAGACGCCCAAAATGTTAATGATGAATACGTTTGCGATAAAAAGCGTACGAAGCGGAGCCTGAAGTGGTTGAACTCTGTCTTCCCCGTCCCCATTGGTTTTAGTCTCATTTCCGTGTTCGCTTTCCGCCGTGCTGTTTAGCAAAGGCAAAAACATCTCCACGACCTTCCCCCTCCCCACAGACAGATATTCTTCCCTAGCCTTCGTCAGGCTCTCAAAAGCCTCATCAAGCTTCTTTAAATCCCACTCTGCTCCTCCTTCTTGCCCTTTCTCTCTCTTCCACCACAGACCCCACCTGTTCTGATTGACCTCTGTTAACACCTCCCTGACACACCCCAACCCACCCACACACGCCGCCCTCAGCTCCTTTGTTGAATCCTCAAGCACCGGTAACACATCCATGACACGCACACCGTACTTTAATTCAAGCGCACTGTTGATCGTGGACAGGTGTGTGAGAAGGTACGTGTCGTTCGTCTGGCGTTGCACGGTGGAAGTGCTGGTGGATGCGAAGGTCGTCGTGGTAGCTCGTGGTCCTCGTGCATCTCGATGCCGTGATGGAGTAGAGGTGGACGACGATGACGACGACGTTGCGACAGAAGCAGAGTCAGCAGAGTCAGCAGAGTCTTCCGCCTCCACCTCCCTGTCGCTGTTACCATCTTTGTCGCCCTGCAGTTCGGTCGGCTTCCAGACGAGTTTGACGAAAGTTTGTAGACCAGCTAGGTATATGCGCATCAGTTCTCACATAAATGCAGAAAACGACAATTGAGATGGCCAGAGGAGAGGAAGAGGCCGAACGAGAAAAGAGTAAAACTCACAAACTCTCGCAACCAAAGCAAGTAACGGCTCAATCGCATCTTTCACATCGTCATTACTCCACTTCCCGTGGCTGAACTCTAGCGCCATAAACGACGAAGTAGCCATCACTGAAGGAGCAAGGAGAACGTCAGCATTAACCCAGGCCATCAATAATAAAAGCGCACTCACACTGCCTCTGAACCCCAATCAGCACGCCTCTCACTCCCACAATCTTGCCCTTCAGTTCTGCACCTTTCTTTTCCCAGTTCAACTCCCCTGGCTTCGCCTGAAGTACCTCCTCCTGCACTTTGATCAAAGCCTCCGCCCTCTCCACCTGCTCACATATCGTCCTCAACATAGCGTGCGACATAGTCTCCGGAAAGACAAACACCGTGAGTACCACAGCAAGGGCAGCGTAGGACGCGACAGATTTGAGAAGGGTGTCGAGGAGATTCGTCATGGTTGTTGGAAAGAGAGGGCCTAATGACTGAGCATAGTGTGAATTCATTGTCGAGAAGGAGATGGGAGAATGAATTAAGTCAGTTATCTTGGAGTGCATGGCATTTAAAATGAGAACATACACAATATATATCAATCGCTATAGTCCCAAAAATGCTCATCATTGTCAACTTTGGAGCATACGCTCTCAAAAGCGCAAACAAGAACACGGTAAAGCCTAGGAAACATCCATATACCGCCGAAGATCTGTTAATATGTGTTCCACAATTCATGTTGGCTGCCTCATTCAATTTGAAAATTTGGGACGTGAACGACGTACCGTGTGTCCAAAAATACACCATGAAAAACCGCACTTGTCTGCGCTAGAGTCGGGTTCGCTTGAAGAGCTGGGTTACTTCTGATGCTATGAATGTTTTTAATAGTAATGAGCACCTTTGAATACTGAGGATCAAGGCTCGCCTTACCTGTTCTGGACCTGAGCAATAGCAGCACTCAGCAAAGCTTGGCTGCGAGAGGCGTTGGCTGCTCGCATAGCAGCGACACCAAAGCCCCATGCCAGGAGAAGGCCAATGACGAGGGTTGATATCAGCTATTGGTAAAGTAAGCTTCGTCATTTTGACTTGAGCGGGAAACGGGAGACGTACGAAGAGGAACAGCTGAACAGGGAGGTTAGGCGGCAGAAAGAAGCTGCATAGTAGAGTGAAAAACGCTCTGAAAGAAAGAAAGAAAAATAAGATGAAAATTAGTGCATATTATCACAGTCAACACCTGGTCAACACTCACGCAGTTCCCAGAGTATTCAGCGACGCGTTTGGAAGGATTATAACAAACGCGACCCAAGACGCAAGCCAACATCTCACAAGCACCTTCACAGACCTGGGCGTCGTCACATTCTTCACCACCCACGGCGGGATATATGCGCTGGCGATATTCTTCATGAAGTTCTTGGATTCGTCGGGTTTTTGGGTTGATGTCTTCTCTCGTTCCTCTTCACCTGCTTTTATGTCGTTAGATGAAGATTTTTGAGACGACTCTTTCTCGGCCATGATTGATGCTGGAGGCTTCGTCTTCGTTTCTGAGGACATAGCAACGAAAGACTAAAGGAGAAACATGGAGGGCCAAGGTTGACGTTGGCTTTGTCTTCCTTCCATCATCATCAGTGTAGTCTGAGTCTCAAGTCACAAATCGGCCCGCGAGTTGAAGCCTCTTATCTGCGCTAAACTTGCCACCGACCTTCAAGGCAGCAAATTGGAAGTTCAAATGTAAGAATCATAGTGAATCTGTAGTGATTTGATACTCAATACTCGTCAAATCTATCAAATGCTACCTTGCATTTCGCGGTGTTAAGGAACATTCACCTTTGCAATGCCCGGGCCACAACGGAGACCGTGTTAACGCCAAGCTCCCGCTCATGGTGGCTCGAGTCATTCTACGCTATTCAGTGTTCACGAGATGCAGGAAGATAGATGGGTTACATTCATTACAAGTTTGACTATACCAACGACAAAATTCAACGCGATAAAAAAAATACATAGGTTTCTTCAACTTCACTGGCGTATCTCTCCAGAACGTTCTTGTATTGGAAGATACTATAGAACGAGATCACCTTTGGTCCGGAAGTTCGTTGTCTCCTCTCAAAGAACTAACTCTGGTGGATAGATTCCCCCTTCTCAGTAAACCGGTCACTTCCCGATTTGATTTCAAAGTGAGATCCGCCAGCACGCACCAGCAACTTTCGAGTTACGTTTACTGGAAACCGTGCTGCAAGAACAGCTTTCTTGGTCGCTTGTGCTATTCGATGGAATCGATTCATACGCGCAGTACCACACACGCCAGTAGGCAAAGCGGGAGCTACACCGTGGAGCGTCAACTCATTGATTGAAGGATGAAATAGGGCGAATCGTAGTAAGGTAGCCTGCGAAGATTGCAAACTGAAAATTTTTCGCAATGATCACAAGGTTTTACTTACCACAATATCGTCAGATGGTGAACTCGGATCTATTTCTCCAGCGTTGAAGTCCACAGACAGCGATTCCAATCGAGAGCATCCACTATACACGTCCGCGTTGGATCTTTCAACTACCCAGCCGGACCCTAGTCCACCGGAAGTTTCGAGCTTTCTGAGTGTGGCCTGGTGTTTTGGAAGGACATTCTGGTAGAAGAATCCTGAAAGTCCGGATTCGGAGTCATCGTCAAAGACAAGCTCCTGTAGGCCTTCCCCCTCGTTGTATGATGCTAGATACGATAACATTGCCTCGCTGACCTCTTCAACATGCAGATATCGCAATCGAACGCGTGCAGCTTCGAGGCCTCGCCATCCCTGATCGGACATGCACTTTACCTCCAGCCTCTTCAATGTCCGGAAGTCAATGTCCTCAGGAAGTGAATTGCCGGTGACAATCATATCTGACAGTTGCAGGGCATGAAGATGAAGCGCATTCTGGAAGGACGCTCGTTCGAATAACGAGTCAAGCGTCCTCGGGCCCTCTGCACTAAGTGTGCGCTGATTTGGATTCGACATAGCATGATGTTGAAGATGTAGGTCTCTCAGGCTTGGAGAATTTCGAGCTAGGATGCTAGCTATAGCATCCGCATAATATCCATTAGAAAGGTCGCAGATCATTGTAAACTTGGTGAGGTTACTGCCCGTCAGTCGCTGAATAGACGGCGTGAGCGTACAGTGGCCGAAATCCATGAAGAGTTCGGAAAGATACTGCATGCGATTAAGGCAACCCATGATCTCATGATGCGTCCACACGAGGTCCTTTGAGTTTGCTGTCCAACTTCCAAAGCCGCCAAAGTCAAAGCATGCTCTAAGTGTGCCAATGAACTCACCTAACGCGTTGAATGTTGACTAACGACTTGAGTGCCGGTCGAAAGTATTTATCGAATTTCAAAGCACACTCTCGCTTGGTTTCTTCATCAACGTCTGGACTCTCTCTCACGTATACGCCGTTACGAAGGCGATAGAAATCAGATTGAAATTCCGGTGCAAGTGTCCCAATGTTCAGGGTGCGGACATGTTGAGCGATCGCAGACGCAGACGTGTCCGCACCTGCTAAGCACTCCAAAAGCGAAATCTTGTTCTTCAGAATGTCCTTTACAGTTGCGATAGCTGTAACAGAAATGGCCGAGAAAAGGAGAGGATCGACGGCGCATTTGACATTTTTACAGATACTGCGAAGATTCTTTAAGTCAGTGCCGTCCTGAAGCTACGAATGAGAAATTGAGCTTAGTCTTATCTGGCTTTGTGAGCATATTTGTAGTTAGCGACGTACCAATTCCGCTATTCTGTGGATAAGTTCAGGAGCGAGGAGATGAATTGACACGGGGATGGAAGGAAGGAAGTATGTTTCACCCGACATAATGATAGGTCCACTGAGTTAGAGTAGAAATGAGAGTAGTAGGTGGGAGTATACAAGTGATACAGATCAATGACTCAATCACTGCCGCCCAGCGTTTGATCATTATAATCATAGAAGGCTCATTCAGTGAGGCACCACTGGCAGCAACACCCGTCCGATGGCACTGCTGGGCAGTTTTTGGGTTGGTCTGTTTCGTGCTAGACACTGGAAGGGGTAATATACATATACGACGTGACGGATGGATACATCAATCGGCCATTTCGGTTTTGGCTTGTCCTTTCCGTAACCATTCGTCCTTGAATCAACGAAGTCTCCATTTATCCTGTGTGTACATGATGACTATTACATACATATGAAAGTATGATACACTCTAATGAGCCTCAATAAACCGGTCACTTCCTGATTTCATTTTCAAACGAAGCACGCCAATATCTACATCAAGCTTCTTGCTTATACTTCTCGGAAAACATGTTGTCAGAATAGCTTGTTTGGATGCTTGTACTATGTGTTGATCATACCGAGATGGTCGAATATAGAGCATCAACTTAGTGAGGGAGGGATGAGCTACGGCAAATCGTAGTAAGGTAGCCTGTGAAGTGAAATTTCGAAGACCTGTTGCACGTTACAAGAAGTGACTTACTACAATGTCAGATGGCGACATGGGGTCAATCTCATTCAACCTCATGCCTACAAGCAATGTTTCTAGCAAACGGCATCCACCAAAGACCTCAGCGTTAGAATGTCCAAGTAGCCAACCGGAATCTAGGTCAAAATGACCCGAAATTTGGATACTTCTGAGTGTGGCCTCGTGTTTCGGAAGGATATCCTGGTAGAAGTAGGGGGAAACTTCGAGGTCAGTCCAAAGCGAAAGTTCCTGTAGACCTTCGCCTGGGCAGTATGATGCTAGATATGATAACAAAGCCGGGCTCATCTCTCCAACATACAGATTTCACAATCGTACATGCGCAGCTTCAAAGGCTCGCCAACCCTGTTCAGACAAATATTCTACGTCCAACGTCTTCAAGGTCCGAATATCAATGTGTGCTAGAAGCGCAGGTCCAGTGATAGCCAAATTCTTCATCGCCAGGACACGGAGACGAAGCGTGGCGAGGAAGGAAGCACGCTTGAGCAACGATTCAAGCGTTTCCGATACGCGACTATGTGTCGAGTTATCATGTTCAAGAGTTAGGTTCTGCAAGCTTTGAGCATTACGAGCTAGGAACATAGCAATGGCAGTTCCAATATATGCGTCAGAAAAGTCGCAGGAGAGTGAGAATTCGATGAGGTTACTGGAATTGAGTCGTTCAATAAGTGGAGTGAGACTGACACCATAGGTGCTATCAGATATGGAAAGCTCAGTAAGATACTGCATGTGCTTGAGGCATTCAACGATTTCATCATCTGTCTCCGACAGGTCCTTGTATATTCTCCAGCTGCTAAAAGGGTCAAGAATGGTACAAATGGAGAGTGCGGGAACTCACTCTACACGTCGGACATTCACCAGCGAATCAAGCGCGCCGAAAGTACTTCTTAAATTTCATAGCACAATCGTATGCCATTTCTTCATCGGGTTCCAATTCGCTGGTTCGACGAAGAGTAAACGACGGAAGCTTCAAGTTTGTAATCATCAAGGTGCGGACATATGGTGCAATTAACGACGCAGACGTGTTCGCGCCTGATAAACACTGCAGAAGCGCCACCTCGCTCTTGAAACGTTGCTCATCGCTTGAATTTATCGAAATCGTAAGACTGGAGAAAACGAGCGGATCGATTGCGTATTTGAGAGATTTACAGACACCGCGAACATTCTTGAAGTCAGCCTTTTCAAGCTAGGATACCTAAGCTCAGTATCTGACCATCGCTTCTGTAGATAGAAAGATACCGATTCAGCGATGTTGTATATCAACTCAGGTGCGAGGAGATGAATTGACATAGTAGGAGATGGCGAAAGAGGTATATGATGCCGTTTTCTTGAATACCCTGAAGGCGTGACTAGCACTATGCCTAACTCAAAAGCTTCAGCGCTGCAGTCTTCAATAGACTAGGAAGAGCTTGCTCACGTTTGATTAATTGCCTTTTGAATTCTCCCTTTTTCTTGATAGGAGACGGAAATTGGTATAATAGAATACCCTAATGGCGTAACTAACACGCTCAAAAGCTTCATCAGCGATGCAGCCTTCAGCCTGCAGACTACAACGAAACGCTCACATTGAAATTTTCTCTTTTAAAGTCTCCGTGTTTCTTGACAGCCCATATATTTCAGCAATATCTCGTTGTTTTCGTTGCACTAGGATGCATAACTGGCGAGTGCGCCACTCCGAAGCCAGACTAGAGAAAGAAAGAAGAAGAAATGTGGTAAGAAGCCGCGCGGCATAGTATGTCGAAACTACAATTAATCGATCGCCGCAGATTTCAATGAGTCAGCATTGATCGTACTTACTCACAACCATCCACCATGATCATCACTCCATGGCAGACCGCGTCGCTACCTACAATATTCAATGGTTTGAAAGAATTAACGGCGTTGTAGTCTCTCACGCAGATCTCTGCTTCCTGACAGTCCAGCGCGCTCATAGATCTATGGATTGAGCGGCCAAGCTCAAGCTTTAGGACTTGATCAGGTGCACAACTTGAAGTTCATGGACCGTAAAACAGACATCCGCAATCTTTCAAGTATGCGATGACATGGCATGGACCACTATATGCTCGCACAGTAACCTATCAGGGTTCTAACGGATGTACTCCCAAGTTTGCACTTTGCCAATCATGATCATGGCATCCAATGTTACAGGTGCCGAATTAGTAGTCATGAATGAATTTGACCAAATGTCAGTAATTTCGTTTTTCATTAGCGGACCACGCCTTATGACTTTCAGCACCTTAAGTGAAAAGCCTCATGTTTGAACTGATGCATTCGAGTCTCTCCGTCACTGTGGAACCTCATCTCCAAATGCTAGCGACGTAGTGGCGGGTCCATATATATCGCTGAATAGGACGCTACCTGCAACTCAAAACTATGAACATTCTGCCAGTCATTCTGCTTATCCTTCTCCCCCTCGGTCTTCACGCGTCCTGCACAATAGTCCAATCATCCTCAGTATTAGAGAACGCTTTGCAAGCATGTCACCAGCTGCAGCAAGTCCTAGGAACATCCCTCGTACAGAACTCGTCCGGCCAAACGTATGAGTCTGGAGTAACAGCGTCGTGGAATCTCTTCAACACACAATTTGCACCTAGCTGTATTGTCTTCCCTCGCGAGGGGTCCCACGTTCAAGCTGCCATGAAGGCCATCTTTGATGCCGATGTTGACTATGCAGTGCAGGCGGGAGGACATAGTGCGATGAAGGGGTGGAATAAGTAAGTATCATGATGCAATCTACATTCGGACTACACAGAACAAGGCCCCTTGGGTGACTTACGCATTTGTTTATTCGCCAGCGTTCAGGATGGCGTATTAATATCATTCTTATTCATGAACGACACCTCATATGATCCATCGAGCGATACAATCACGCTTCTACCGGGAATACGTTGGGGACAAGCAGTAGCCATACTCGAGCCTCAGGGCGTCGCTCCAGTAGGTGGTCGCATCAAGTACGTATTTCGTATGTTGTGTAAACCTACACTCATTTTCACGACTTCGGAGAACAGTGACGTTGGAACGGGATTACTCCTCGGCGGAGGACTAAGCTTTCTATCTCCTGCTCACGGATTCGCGGCCGATACCTACGTCGAGCTCGACGTTGTTCTTGTAAATGGAGATATGGTTACTGCTACTGTGGATAACGAATATGCGGATTTATTTCGTGCTCTCAAGGGAGGCGCGAATAGGTTTGGGATCGTGACACGGTACAAAGTACAGGCAATCCATACTGGAGATAGAAACGATAAGTTTTGGTTTGGGGGTCAAATTCTGGTAAGTGTATTCAATGTGTGTTCGGTACGGACGTCAACATCTCTCTTTCGACGTAGTATCCGAACTCGTCTGCAGAGGCTGTTCTTAGAGCTGTCGCTCGCTATGTCCATGATACTCGTGACCCTAATGCCGGTAAGTCCATGTTCATGCCCACCAGTGTAATCCGATACTCATGCGAGTGGTCGTGTTTCTACTATACAGCACTCTTAACATTGTTCGCAAGCACTATTGAAAACTCTAGTGTCGTTCCCGTCATAGCTGCCAATCTTTTCTACAACGGTACCGAAAATTCATTCAACACCGCTTTCTCCGCCTTTCTCGCCATTCCATCTACCACGTCTAGTCTCGGACCACTAAGTTACCTCGACATATCGAACCTCCTTGCAGAGTCCGCCAACGCAAGTGGTCACGGACAACTTTTCGGAGCAAAAGTCCTGGACGGTATACCCTCCTCCGAAGATACCTACCTGCAGACATTCCGACTTTTCACGAACTTCAGCGAGACGTTTGCTACGCAGCTCGATTCTGCCGTTCTTGCCTTCACACCTATATTAGACCATCAAATCATGATCGGCCGTGAACGAGGTGGAAATGCCATTGACCCGCCTCTCAGAGGCGGATACAACGCGATTCAATTCCAAGTGACGCTTCCGTCCGGCGTTGCAGAGATATCGGAAGAGATGGAGGCTGGAAGGCAGTTGTTTCTTATCCAGTAAGCGTATTCAGCTGAATCGACCATTTCATTGCCTTCTAATCTTACCTTCCCGGATTCTACCATTGAGAGCGCCGAGTTCGCCGGGATACCCGTTATATATCAATGAGTGTGATGCGAAACAAGATGTGTTTGAAACATATGGTGGATTTGAGTTTTTAAAAAGTACTTACAAGAAGTATGATCCTATGCGGTACGTGTCGCTTCACTTTTGTTAAAGTTTTGTAATCTGGACAATGAAATATTCAGGTTCAACGTGAGGCACATGCAAGGTCCTGAGGGATTGTAATGGTCATCCAGCTATTGTTCAATCCAACTTTCTGTATTACGGGTGCAAGGTATCTTTCCATCTGCCAAAGGGCATATATATATTTCAGGATTGAGTCCAATAAGTATTTTAGCGTAGTAAGCCAATTTATTCTTGTTTCTTGTTTCTTATAGTGAAGCCACTTTTGATGTGCAAGAAAATAATCTGGATCTACGATTTGCGTATTGACGAGAGCGGGATTCGAACCCACGCCACGAATGACTAGAGGTTAGGAAAGTGCCTAAATCTAGCGCCTTAGACCACTCGGCCATCTCGCCATAGCTTTTGCGAACCTATTACGACTATCTGCATATTCATCATGTTGTAGAAAGGCCTAACTCTCTGCTTAACAGGAATTCAACATATTAACTCACATTGCGGTTCACTTGCCCTTGAGCGCTGTATCATCTATTATTCTATATAAGTCTGAGTGTCCACATAGGTCAACTTGGAAGTAAATGTACACTGAAAGTTTAAAAATACAGATTGTCCTTTTCAACTTCACAAGTCTCTAAGCGTAACCGAAGGATTCCACATGCAGCGTCACACTGGCCCCTCCCCTCAACACATTCATGGGGCCAGCAACTGGAAATCTGAGTCCGCGACGAACAGCGTTGGCAATAGATTGAGACCCGCAAACTTCATGATCTCGTTAAAACCTGCTCGACAAACAATCGCGTTGAAAGACTTACCTGAGACTGACATCGATCCTCCTCTAGTTCGCTCAGCCTCGTCAAACAACACCTCCGAGAATGGTGGGCGTCCTTGGGAGAGTTTAACGTTGGAAAGGCTTAACAAAGACGAAGCGCTCCCTGGCTTCTCTGTGACTGGTGAGCTTTCATCGGTGGAGGACACGGAATGTGTGGAATCCGCATCCCATTCAGCAGCGCGGGCAGGAATAGATGTCCCGGTCACATATATCTGGATCTCAACTTGTAAAGATTGGGGAGTCATCATAAGGGCATTGAAAAGAGCATCGGAGATCCATCGGACATGTCCTACCGATGAACAGGAAATTCAGAATGTTGCAGTGCGAATCCAGATACAAGAACTTACTTCCATCACGGATGCTCCATATGAACACAGCGCGTTGACATACACTCTTCTCGTTGCGCACTTGTCTAGAAACAGTCCTTTAGTGGGAAAGATGTAAAAATAGTAAGTTCTCGCACTCAATCGTGTCTAATAATAATGGAAGAGTGTGTGATACTCCAGAGCCACCTTTAATCTCGGTTAGTTGTTGGTCATTTGACCTGTAGTACAACCATGAAACTTACCAGCTACAAACACCGACGTATTGTATGATTTAGTATCAGGCGAGATCCCGTACGGTCCATCCACGTAGACTTTGACAGTGCCTTTATTTTGAGCGACCGCGGCCAAA
Organism: Omphalotus guepiniiformis; assembly: GCA_028554645.1. Classification (NCBI taxonomy): domain Eukaryota; kingdom Fungi; phylum Basidiomycota; class Agaricomycetes; order Agaricales; family Omphalotaceae; genus Omphalotus; species Omphalotus guepiniiformis. Next base: position 269,277 of record JAQOOI010000062.1, read on the forward strand.
TGCTTCGTGAATCCTTCTTGAACATTGATTAAGAAGACGAGTTCCTTCCAATACGAAGCAGGTGACTCCGCAAGGTCGTTCCGCGAGGCTTGAGAGGAAGCGCCAGATGCAAGACAGACCTCCTTCAAGCTCATGTGCGAATCATAACTGGCGATTGTGAAAGGATGAGCTTCAAACGGAAGTAGAGATACTCCTGGTGTGATAAGATATCCAACTTGACCCGGAGACCAACGGAAGTGAGGTGGTCTTTTCAAGGTCAGGCGAACAAGCCGAGGGGTCAACAGCTCTGTGGTGGCATCGAGAGAACTGGCTTTGCTTCCAAAGGCAAAGTACAGATGGTTGAAAGTAACCACACGAAGGAAACGTAGTGTCCGATCGAAGCCCCAGATAACAAACGAAGGCCAGATGTAAACATCGAACCTGATGAAACCACGGACAGGTCAATAAGAGTATGCACAAAGGGAAAATGCACGTACATGAACTCTTTGGTATGGGTATAAGCTCCGACGAGGAACAAACTGATGATAAGAAGTAAGAAGTAGGCTCGCTGTCGACCCAGTTAGGGGTACTTACAGCACTAGCGTCATGTGCAAGTAGAAAAAGAGTTCATATGCACGCGCACGTATCGGTCGGAGGGAAATGATAACCAAGAGTGAAAAACATGTTGCAGCGAGTATACCGAGACGAAGCCACGTTTGGTCCAATCCCTCAGAAACCCTAAGCTTTTTCATGAATACGAGGAATAGCATTTGGCAGAATATGCTCCCTACCCGGCGTGTATCTAGATGAACGTGTTAAACTGAGTTCTGGTCATATTTCAGGATATCCACGCACCTTAGATCCAGCATGAACCCACATCAACACAAAGACCACACGTGCAGCCATACGATGAAGGTAATTTAACTTGAGCCCATGTCAGTATCAAGCCATATAAATGTAGCACATTGCATTACATTTTCGTAGCTGACACCAGTGAGAACTGCGAGGGGCATTGAGTCGTCAGTTTAGGTGAATGCAAGCTAAAAAACATGAACGTACACGAAATCACATTGTTTTTCGTTCCAAGGGCAGTGATCAAAGGAAACTGGCTTGCAGTGAGGGCACCAGCACGGTTGCTCCAAAACGAGACGTCAAAGATTCCCTCGGAATCAGTCGCTGTCAGAGAAATGTTCGTACTGAATACGCAAGGAACGTGGAATATGACAACAGGACTCACAATTGATGAATGTCCAGGTGAAAATCGCGGCCATGTACATCAACGTGAGGACCAGTTCCGCGAGGTTGAGCGAAAAGGAGCCCACATCGATGGTGAAACGGAAAGCAATGATGCGATATAGATTGATGATGGCCAAGGGTACATTTCGCAACCTCAGTCCTCTACTAGGAGCGCTCGCGCTCTTTTCAAGGTCGGGAGAAACGAGAGTACGTTTGAAGAGTTTTGTGGATAAGAAGGAGAGGAATTGGCAGATAGCTACGAGAGCTATGAGACAAGACAGGAACCACCACACTTCATGTGGGTATTCTTTTGTCCTTTCTATACGTACGATTCTATCGTGATTAGGTTGAACGAACGCGTGAACCGGCTCACCGAAGCTAGAAGTTGCGTCGGAAGCCATTTCGTCTCTAGAGCGAGAAACGGGGTCTAGCGATTTGAGAGAGAAAGCAGCTGAATTTAAAGGGCCGCCTTCCTCGTATTCGGACAAACCCTACTGAGTAAGTCATGAAGCGAACTGAACGCAGATGACTGAATGCGAAGATGCGGATAGCGATGCCAGCACGGCTGCGGCCAGATCGACTTGCCAAGTATGTAGGTAAACCGGTAAATTTGAATGGAGAATGGTTCTCGGTTAGGCCATCGCTACGTCCATGTGTAAGCCTAAATTGGACATGCATATGTAAAAAGTTTACTTACTCAGAGCTTCGATGATACATCTCGAACGTGATTGGTCCTCAAGCGAGTGGCTGTGATTTGATTAACTCTCTTACTGACCAAAGACATGTTTTGGAGGATTACATACTATTATTTCTTGAACATAGATTTTGCTGGAGACGCAGTTTAGTTTTCGTGAAAAGGGAATTACCTATGACGAACTATTCAAAACTTCGGAGTTTGGAGCATCACTTGCTGTATTCACCAGATCCCCGCGAGCTTTCTCGATATAAGGGCCACCTTCCTGAAAAGGGACTCGGATACACACACCTTTCACTGAGAATCATGTGTGGTGACAGGCTTGCTACAAATTTAAAAGTTCTTTCAAATGGTCCTAAGCCACACCCCTCTTTACTCTGTGTCCTCGGTTGGAGTCGTTGCACGGAGTATGATGCAACTGGCAACTGGCAACTGTGGAATGTTGCTTCCTCGAACCAATGTCTAAAAGCACCTCGTTCTATGTTCAGCATATACCTATAAAATTATCCTCGGTTCCGGTTGGCTTTCTGAAGAACCTATACTTGTAGCCCACGAGAAAAGCTCGAGAGAGAAGAAAATCAGCTGTCTTTGCTAGTGCCCACGAATCAATGAGGACCTTACCGAGAATTCACCCAGTATCATCCATTTCAGTGATGATGTACGGGATATCGTTTTTCGTTCCGAGCTTTAGCCCGGACTTATCGAAGAAGATCTGAATAGGAAGTTCCATCAACGAGTTCATGCCCAAACGCGGACATATGCAAGTTTCTTTTGATTGCAACAGTTGTCCACTAGCTATGTACATACCTTTTGGAAAGTTTGTAATCGCCTTTAGAAGCGTCAACAGAATACAGCAGAAAACCCGCAGTTGAATGAGGGGGAGCAGCACCATCGGTAAAATCCTGAAAGAAGTCCAGTCAATGAATGTCCCTTACAGACACAACGAGCTCCATTGAGTACTCTTATCGCCATTCAAACGAGGCAATCATCATCATCCTTGGAACTTTATCGGTTGATGATGAGATCACGTCCTCATTCAAACCAGGTGGGACCGCTTTATCTTTCCCCGTGAATGTAGCGACTCCCCGAAGCTGTGACCGCAGTTTGAGACAGCAAATTTTAAAATGGAAAAGCCCATTCTTCTACCGTCAAACCACACATATCGCTATATGTTCGGGTCTGTCGTCTCCCTTCAAGGAAATTCCTTAGCACACAGTCGCTCCGTTACTCCTCCAATAAGAAAAGTTTTAAATCATGCACATACCTTTCATGCAGATATCCATTACTTCTTTGTATCGTCCGCATGGAGATGCCGAAGTTTGCACGAGGGGGGTGTATAGCGACTGCGACGGCCTTGCGGTTCAGAATCACAGTCAAGGTTTACGGTAAGTACAGACCCAAGCGAAATCAAGGAAGGTCAGCGCTCATGCCCGGATGCTGTACAAAACTAGATGTTCAGTATGATCGACAAAAATGTTGGATCGGCTTGAGCAAAAATTATGATCGCCACCACCAAGAACGAGTTCCAACGTGCAAACTGCGGAGGGTCCATGTATTGCCACAGAAAAGCTGTTGAGCCATCCATCCCGCTAATGCATGACTCCCGTAAGCAGATATGACAAACTTGTTATGCGCCGCCAGTAGCAAAGGTCCTGAGTTGGAAATCAATCAGTGTTGCTCAGAGAATGTAAAAGATCACCAAAAAGATCACCAAAAATATTCAAACCCTTTGTAATCCTTGTGCAGGAAGCGTGAAGTTTTCAATTGTTACGCGATTTCTTCTTGGAAGATGACAGATCAAAGCGATCTTGCGTTAGCATGACAGAGAACATCTGCGATACGTAAACTCGTGGCGTAATGGACATTAGCATATGCTCGCTTACTCTACACGCGCTCAGCCACTGCTCAGCATGCATGCAGGTTTGCGTTGGTAGGACACAAGACATACGAATGAACGCATTCATCAGTGCTAGTTAGAGTAAGTACGTCTTGGCCAGGACGACAAGCGCATGTGCATAATTGGGTCTCGTTATCGCACGCAACGAAGGTGTATAACGGCGGCATATACATAGACAAAGGCGATAACAAAAATATGGTCAGTTCAAACTACTTCAAAGAAGAAAGGAAGATGAGCACACGGAAGATGCAGTAAATCGTATTGTGAGCACCTTCAAAGTATTGAAGTTTTCCAGATTCTTCTTAAGGAAAACATGCGTATGATCTAACCTGTTTACAGTCCGTGAAAAATTACGAACCACAAATAGACGCGGAAAGGTGAACGTACAAGCGGAATGAGATACGGTTATCTCGATGAACAGCATGCTCATTCTTTATTATTCTTTTTTCGTTTCTTCTTCTTTGCTCCATCGTGTGCGTCTTGCACCTTCGCCTGTCGAGCGTCAATTGTGGTAGGGCCTCGATCTTCCTGATTCTGACCCTGTTCGTCATTGTCTTCCCTAGGTCTTTTCTTCTGAATACTGATCGACTGTTTCATTGCAGGAGTCGATGCACTCTGTGTTGTACTTGAGGTCGTAGTAGCAAGGGCGGTAGCGGAAGCTGGAACAGGAGCAGCAGCAGACGCGATGTCTGATTCGGCCGGTTGAGGTCGTTCCTCATACCCTGCTGGTACGATCAATTGTGGCTCAGAAAAGACTGCTTTGAAGGTCTTGCGCGTCTCTAAAGAAACGGCGTCAGCGAAGAAGTCGCGTGAAGAGAAGGACAAGCTTACGAGCCCGCAGGACCACCGACTTCGGCGTACTCGTTGACGCATGATGCGCTCCATCCTGAGGCAGGCCGAGGAGTGTAATCCTTATCAATGGTTAGACAAGCAATGGCGTTGGGCATAGAATTACTCACAAGTTCGCCACGTCTCTTGGTGCTCTCAAGTCTGCCTGAGCAACGACACCTCCACTAACCAATAACCCTTTTCCTTTCGTGACGCGTACTAATTCTCGCGCCGCTGCCCACCAGTTTCGCTTTGCACTTCCTCCATTCGATTCCGCTGCTCCAGCATCGAGCAAGACTGCTTCACTCTCCCCGCCTAAACCTCCTACGTAATTGATTTCGAAGACTGCTCCGTTTTTTATAGCAGTGCGAACGAGTGTGTGCTTCAGGTGAAATGGAAGACGAGGAAGCGTGAGGGGTAAAGATATGATATGGGTGGTCAAAGGAGAGGGTAGCGTGTGCGTTAGACATGCTAAAGCGAAAGTTGCTTGATTTGTTGGAATGAGGCTAAGGAGGTCGTAGGAATTGAAGTAGGCTGTATGCGCGTTAATCTGAAAGATTCATTCATAGGGAGTCCAATTGATGAAGATGTCTAACATACCAATCCGAATCCTTTCTCGCTGTCCTCATCCAGGATGATGGAAAGTCTTTTCAAAAACACGATCCCGTTTCTTTTCTTCAACTGCGCGAGTAAACCATCCAGTACATTAACATGTATCTTTGGATCGACTTTCTTGTGAACCGTTTGGTTGAAAGCAATTACAGTGTATCCTACTTTCGTCTAAATGAGAAAAGCCGGCCTTTCCCAAACTTCATATGAATGACTCACAGTGAACTAGCAGGTCTAGATGCGCATCGATGGCGTTTAGCTGAGCAGCCGAAAACTGAGGAGAGCTAGCATTCTGTGGTTGTTTCCCTTTCCCTTTCTTTGACGACGCAACAGAAGATGTAGAAGGTATAGGTACATTCAAGTCGAAGAACATTGGAGAAAACTGCAAGTCTTAAATTAGGGTTACTTTGACTTGTCCTGCAGTGGTCCGTCCATAATCCTCGCGCCGCGCCGCGCAACATGCTCCCACAGCAAAACAACACACAGCAACAGCCTAGAGAATGCTTTATTTTCCTAAGATATGTAGTCCGTTTTACTGATACATATATCTATCAAAATGACCAGATTGAGTGGGGCTCCAGGTTCCTTGGGGCATCCCACAAAGGTTACACCATTACAGTGCCTCATGCAGGTCATAAGGGATGACAGGGCCAAGACAGGGCCCTTCCGAGATTGCGAACTTTTACATACCTCAGGCTCAGGTTAGCCTTCAGAACACCCTTGCGCAGCTCCGCAGCAACAAGCTTGAGCGAAACCCATGGTAAGAGCGCGATCATCAGGATGGTTTTCGTCGCTGTCCCTAATCCCGCGGTCGAAATGCGCCACTTTGGCACAGAACGGAAAGGGTTATAAAATCCCGAACGTCGCAATCCGCCGAAACCGGGTCCAAAACAGGTCTTAATTACAGTATGGCGTTCGCAGCGAAAGCACTGAATTGTTGCCGAAGAGGAACATACATTCGAAATCCCGCCTGCTAAAATCATGATCATTTGTTAAGAACTTTCTCGCAAAAGCGACGCACCTTCGATCGTTAAACTGCGCACCTTCACACCCGAAAATCCGTGTAAATAGGACAACTCGTGGCTTCCCTGCGAGGACATAAAAGATCAAATTCAGATTCAGATTTAGGAAAGTTGCGATTGCACGCTACGCCGACAGAGATGTAAATGACCTTGAATGATTCGACAGCTGTATTCGGTGTAGAGACCGAAAGATTCTAGAAAAATCAGAGTCTCGTCCGCAGTAAGTGGAAGACCGTCTTCTGCGGATTCGTAAATATCCTCCGGACCATCGTGAACCTCTTGAGAACATCTCCCGACCCAAGGAGACGCCGTTCATCCAGTGCGTTGAATTGTTGATAAATACCGCCCTGACCCTCGGAATGTGCAGAGAGTACGCAGGGACAATGACCCCAGGTAATTGAGCCCAATTCATGTGTCTTAAGCAGTCGTTGATCGTGTTTGCGTATGAGAAAGGGTACTTATAATTATCCTAACCCCTTTCGATAGCGTTCCAACAGTGCTCGTAGAGGCTTCTAGAGTTTTCGTAGCAACTCCTGTATGTCGACTTGTACTAGTGGCTTGAGGTGGCCATAGAGCTCCTGCGTTTTTCCAGAACCATCCATTGCGTCCTTGTGACAAACGCCAAGCCTGCGAGCTGTTGCTGGACCTTATCTTCAAGTTCAACGTTGAACCTTCGTAACGTCAACTGCGTCCACTGTCAACGGCCTCCGAGGGTATGGAAGGGTCGTCAAATGTGCGTTATGAAGGTCCCGGATCCATGCCTGTTTTAAATGAATTTGGTAGGAAAAAGAGCGGGAGAAGACTGGTTCACAACTGGTTCAAAGATGAGGCCGAGTTCAAAGATGAGATTCTCAGTTTCTCTCACTCAGCGAATCAGAGCGAATCAGAGCGAATCTCAGAGAAGGAAGCCACGTGATCGTGAAGTTAGTCATCCGGATTCATAAACTTTTTTTGAGTTTGGGTCTCACTGGTTTTAATGCTTCTACTCAGCTTCTACTGCTAGCTGTTCGCTCAATATGCATCTTTCACTCGGAGCATTGACTTCCGAGTCATCTAACCGAGCATAGTACACGTACGCCAAAATCTTGCGGTGCCTGCATCTCTTTGTCTCGTTGCTGCGTCGACAATTGTGGCGAGGCTGGTTTCTGATACCACCTCTATGCCTGGTTATCTTTGGCGTGAGGATTCTTCAAGCCCAGCGCCGGAAACTCAAGCAGACTTTCGCGGAGCTTGGAGGAAGCTAGCAATTCGACGACCTTGGTAGAATCATTGGTCTCAATTTGACTTTCACGATTTCAGGCCGGGTTTGTACGTGTGGGCACTAGAGAATCAAGAGTTGACGAGATCAAAGTAAACTTCAAGTCCACGTACGTGGAGTCCGTAAAGAATTCTACACGTCCCCGTTCAAGTATAAAAGGACTCCGAGGCAGTGAATAGGATTGTCAGTTGCAAAGGTTTCTACTATTGCATTCATTAAATCATGTTTTTCAGCAAAGTCGCTCTTGTATGTTATGAAATCTCCCTGGTCAATAATCAGTCCAATGTACTAATACTGTATCTTCAGCTCGCTACTCCCCTTGTCTCGCTCACTGGTGTGCTGGCCGGGTCTGTCTGGGTCCGCAGCTTCGCCTCTGAGCCTGTCGAGTGCAGTATCACCGCCAATGGAGGCTCCGGTGGAGATACCAGTTGGTTCACGCTTCCATCCGACTATAGTGAACCCACCTTGAGCCGCTGGACCCGCACAACCTGGCAGACCATTGCTTTCCGAAGCAGCAATGCCACTGACACTCAAAGTGGTTATTACAAGGATTTCGACCAAGACAATACCTATGTGACTTTCTTTGACTTTGGCTGCGATGGTACTGCTTTCACCAACGAAACGCCAGCGAAATGTGAGTATCCAGAAGTTTCGCGATTCTTGTCATATTGACTGGATATGGATGATTCTAATTGCAGAATACGATGCTGGACGCTTGAAAATGTTGCTTCAGATAACACATTGCATTTTTGTTGAAATTACATACCCTGTATATGCTCGAAACATGACTGTCGAATCCTGAATTCACCTTTTTCAATCGCATGCCCCACTGCGATTTACTATCGACCGACCCTTGGGTACGAGGACTAATTATTCAAAAAGCTCCACTATCTGACGCTCGTTCTGCCGCTGTATTCTCCAGATTACAGCTAAGTACGCAATTTGGAGCACACTCTTTCTCAAGGTGGACGGCTCTATCTAGTACTCTCCGAGCCATTTGATGTAGAGACTGCTTAGGGGACAAGTTCGTGTGATGGTGTATCAGTGGATACACGCTAACCTCCTCGAGGAGGCTTCAAGCTACAAGCGATTAACTTTATTTACATGAATACCACGCACGTGGCGTCCAAACGAAGGATCTGCACAGAGGGCGAGATGGCCGAGTGGTCTAAGGCGCTAGATTTAGGTTCTTTCCTAACCTCTAGTCATTCGTGGCGTGGGTTCAAATCCCACTCTCGTCATATCACCTTGTCGATGATTTCTTTTCTTTTTATTGCTCGATTGTCTGCCCTGATATTTTCCACTATTACACTTTCAGAATATCTGATCTCCTTTGTAGATGCTTCTCTTTTCGTTAGTTACTTCAGGCCATTATCTCTCGGCGTGACTCTCGGGTATTCGCAGTCAAAGGAGAAAGCAAAAGGCGCAAAAAGCACAAACTCGTTCAGCCCTCACAATTGAGTCCGAGCTACCTGCGCGAGGTAGCAGATCGCGTGATATTCCGAGGGTCCAGGGCTCTGTGTGCACGAAATATTCTTTTCGAGTAATTGTCCAATGTAAGATCTGAATGTTCTCCCCCTCACTGGGATGGTAGGGTCGGTAGAGGGTTCCGGTTAGGGGTTTGAGTTTCGTCAATGATTATTATCGACCCAGATTGTGACAGTGAATCAGAACAGCCAGTCGAATACGGTGCCTTATGACCCATAACTTAGAAGCGAATTCAAACGATTCATTGGGCGAGAAACTAATTGCAATAGCTATCAATTGCCTCACTTTGTAAGCCCAGTCTTATCCGAACACTGTTGCCGTTTCATTCAGGGTCTAGGTTACGTCTCGCATCTAAGTATACTCCGACTCGGATTTGGATTGTAAAGGCAGTGATGCTATAGAAGAACTTTAAGAAGGTATGCATTTCAAGTCTGGCAATCATAATGGGACCATGTGCTTAATCTCCTAGAATACAACCTCCTCATCTTCAGGTCACGACCATACGAAGTTTTGTTGAATATAGCCTAGCATGTTGTAATTCTATCTTTGACTTTCGCATTCGACATACATGACAGGCTGGACCCCGTAAGTACTAAGAAGAGGATCAGGTTGACTTTCGCGACAGAATCATGATGGTTAATTCCATTAGAAATCTATCCTTCTTCCGATAAGATATATTCTATGTATGCTCACCATATCAGATAACGTTTTCCAGTTGCCGAGATCATATCTGATAAACACTCACAATCGGATTGGAATTTGACAATGCATGCGATCGTTACCGTAAACATGTGGAGTCTGCCAAGTAAAAATTGAGAAAAAAAACATGATCCATCCTGTTCCATCTCCTTCAGCTTTCACCCGAGCGCGAATCCAATGCTTCAGGAACTCATGAGCGGCGAGATCTTGCCTAGGAACCCCGCCTTTTTGTACCTCCACCCTTTGATTGTTGCCACTATTTTGGCACCTTTCGCGTTCGTGATTTCCCGACGGAATTGCTTGATCCTTTTTTTCAATCTTCTTCCTTCACCATGCGTACTGACCTTCTTCTGGAATAGGATCGCTAAGGGGGCATACTTATAAACAGAATAGCCAAACGCAGCTTGTTCGTGTTTTTGAGGTACCCTTGTCGCTCCTCAAGTCGCTTGGCAAATCTCCGGGGTTGGTTTCGAAGCGTACTAGCCATCCTTCCACCCAGCTACACCACCTCAAGACATCCTAGCTATAGACATGGACGCGAAGGTGTTCACAACCGAGCTAGCAGCATCCAAAAATACCCTCGACCATGACTTACGTGTCAAGAGGGCCAAAGTGTATCCACACGAAGTGTGGTACTTCCTCGCTTGCTTGATCGCTCTCGTCACAGTCTTTCAAATCCTATCCTTTCTGCTCGCAAAATTCTTCAGAAGGAGTCGTTTGGACGGGTTCAGTGTCTCTGATGCGGAGAAATCGGCGAGCAACGGTGCTCCCAGCTCGAATGGGCGTTTCCGACTTCGAAATGTACCGCTGGCCGTGGTCAACTTGTATCGCGTTGTAGCTTTCCGCCTGACAATCGACGTTGGATCATTCTCGCTCAACTTTGCGGAAGTAGTCCTCACCTTGATGTACATGGCCGCGCTTTACACTTGGACTTTCATAAACAGTTAGTCCCCTACGAACATCCTTCGCGTCTTCTGAGCTGACGATGTCTCCTAGCCAAGAATGTGTCAGGACAAATGGACCCAAAGTATTGGAACAATCGCGCAGGGACTATCGCTGCGAGTCAGATCCCTCTGATTACGGTTCTTGGCACGAAAAATAACGTCGTCTCTTGTGAGCAATCAATTCGCTAATGTACCATATGGGGGGCTGACATCTGTTTCTAGGGATCACCGGAATCAGCTATGAGAAGGTGATTCACGTCAGACCCGCTTATCTATGTACCGCAAAGACTGACTTGTTGAGTTACAGTTGAACTACCTTCACCGCATGTCTGCGCGAGTCGTTTTTGTCTTGTTGTGGGTCCATGCTGGCGCCAGGGTACGTCTCGCCATTCTCCGTTTGGAATCGAGTGAATGATTGTTCACGTTGTACATGAACTTGTAGATACAATCCGGGTAAGGCCATTTGATCAAAACGCCATTTTTCCTTGCGCTGACGTCTAGATCAGGGTGTTGACTGATAGAGTCGAAGTATGGTTTAGACTCGGCTGTATGGCACTTGCATGCCTGTCACTGTTGTGCATCGTATCCTTGCGGCCTATACGGGGTCGAGCATATGAACTATTTTTCTATGTCCACATGATCACCGTTCTGTAAGACCCTTCGATGTTGCCTATGGTCATTGCCCTGACGATTCTTGAAGTCTGTTCCTTGTGGGCGCTTACTACCACACCAAAGAATTTGCGTAGGTGTGCACCGCCTGTTTCTTCGTGTTTCTTGCTGAGCAGGCTTATCTTGATCACCAGGTTCGAGACGTATATTTGGCCTTCTATGGTTGTATGGGGCTTCGACCGAGCAATACGCATCCTGCGCGTTGTCACCTTCAATCATCTGTATTTCGTATCCGGATCACAATCAAGATCCCTCGATGCCACGGTTGAGCTGCTCACGCCGCACCTTGTCCGTATGACTATGAAGAGGCCTAACCATTTTCACTGGACTCCTGGCCAGGTTGCCTATCTGATCACCCCAGAGGTGTCCACTCTTCCTTTTGAGGCCCATCCTTTCACAATTGCGAGCTACAATTCGAGCATGAGTAGGAAGGAAATCACGTTAGAGTCCCAGTCAGATTCTTCTCCTCGGCATTCGCAGGAGAAGATGGAGGAGTCTCCTATTGCGTATTGGAAGGAGGTGGTTTTCCTCATTAATGTTCGAGAAGGCTTCACCAAGCGCCTAGCGGACGTCGCGACGAAGCAAGGGACCGTCAAAGTCTACATGGACGGACCATACGGGTTTTCACAAGATGTCAGCTTGTATGACACTATGGTGCTTGTCGCTGGTAAGCTTCCAGTATACAATTCGAGGAAAACTAACCCACGTACGACAAGGTGGTTCTGGTGTATCTTATACTCTTCCTTTGTTGTTGGAAATAATCGAGTACGTTGCGTTCATTTTGGCCATTAGAGGTACCTTCTAAACTATTTCAGGACCGTACGGAGCGGGAAGAGCACATGCCAGAGAGTTGTATTTATATGGAGTATCCGTGATGCCAGTCAGTACCAACCTCTCCTTGCTTCAGTTAACCGGACTTACCCACCGTTTTTCCCACAGGACACGTCAAGTGGATCTCTGACGCTTTGAACAGCGCCCTCCAACTCGTCCCGCAGTCGTTAAATGTTCAATTACACATATTCGTCACAGGATCCGACATTCCCAGCGGGATATCTGAGTGGGACGCTGAATCCATCGAGTCAGGAGGAGATGGGACGAAAGAGCTCACAAGCGAAACAAACCCCCGCAGCGTCTCTTCACTCTTGAGTCTTCCGAACGTGAATCTCACTCAAGGAAGACCTCCATTGGGGAAGATGTTAGCTGATGAAGCTGAAAACACTAGAGGAGGATCGATGTCAGTTTCCGGTAAGTGCATCATTCCATATTTCTCCTTACCTCTTTTGCTACTGTCATACCCTGTAATCGTTGCTGATGAGCTCTCCAATAGTATGTGGATCCCACTCCATCTCCACTGCGGTAAGAAAAGGTCTTGGATTCTCGGTGGCGGGTCCCGCTACAATCTTGAAGAGTGGCGCTAGCGTCACTTTACATGTAGAATCTTTTGGTTATGCCTAGTTATGAGTAGAATTGTAATGTTAACTCTTCATGTATGATGTGAGTATGGAAATGAGATGAGAGAGACCACGGCAGAGCGCATGACATGGTTTAATCGGAGACAGAAACTTCAAAACTCCGCTGGCGCCCGCAAGTCGCGTAAAGTGCTGCGCACCTTCCTGGTGTACCCTCCTCAAATGCTTTTGCTACATGAACCCTAGGATGATCTCAATACTACAACGCTCTTCTCCAAATGGTCAAGAAAACGATCCAAAAATGTAGGCTACGAAGTGGCTCATAGCGCTGCAATTTCAGTCGTCCCTCGGGTGCGTATCTCTGTACAATCCAAGTCCAGTTGCTGATGGTCTTCCTGTTTAGCTCTTTCAGGAAAGTTGCAATCCCTTGAAAGTCAAACGAGGAATGCGGTCTCATTCATCCGTGTTCCCTTCTGTGGTGGCGTTGTTAGCAAGTATAAGCTCGGGTATGAAGATGTGGGTCGTGTTTCGGATTTTACAGTAGCATATATGCTCTCTAGCTGACATACCTTCGACATAGGAATCAATGCATTTCGTGAAAATGCGACATTCATTGTTCACAGGATTGTTTGACATATGGCGATGCATCCTTCGGCATGGTGAATGCGTGTTGACCGGTCCAGTTTGCCGTATACCTGACGAGAGCATTCCTTCCTGCCGCTCAGCCTTCCGCCTACCAGTATGACTCAGGGTGGGCCAGGATACGCGGGTACATCACGAACCCACGCAACTGCCGAGTCCGGGCTTGGTCCCACCTACCTGGATAGACGCTGATAAATGCCGTGAAGATGATGTACATAGACGTTTAGCTCTAGAGTGAGTGCGTACCTCCGACCTCCGAATTTTACCTGACTGTTCTCATCAGCGCAATCTCATGTTGATGTTCTCCCGAGAGTCCCGTTCTTCGATGCGAAAAGAGAGTGGTAATGGCAATGCTTATTTGAATGTCGGCGGTGGGTCCATTTGATGCCTCACCTTTTCATTTGCCTGAACAAAGGGTGTATAGTATGAAACACTTCTCGATGATAAAGATCGATATATTGCATTCGCTACTCATAGATTCCTGTTCACGATACGGCTTCAAACGACCGTAGAGAAACGGTGTTTACAGGACAATGTGGGGTGCTTACGGGGCGTGAGGACGAAGTAATTCATTTATTGACCGACGGACCAGAGCCAAGGATTCGGCTTCGTGGACAAGAACTCAGGAGAGGGCGATCTAGGACCACGTCACTCTCGGCGGGATTCGAGAGCCATACACATCACTCAGGAAATTCAAGCGGGCGGACGTGCTATTTGATGTCGGACCAGGGTCAAATATGGCGTTGCGTCAAAACGGCTTGACTTGATGCAGTGGGTAGAGTGTATGTTCAGTCTGCTGGTGTCTGGGCCTACTATGTAAATTCACCATTTGAAGAGATGATAATCCCTCAGAGACTCGATGTGTGAATGACAAAGGAGGACAAAGGTAAGATAATTAATCTTTTGACGTTGATCTGGGAGTCTGGGACCTACTCAACACGACAACTCTACGTAGTTTGACGATTCCTCGACTGCACAGCGATCACAAATTTGCCCCTTCTTGCTTGTTGAGGCCCGAGGGTCGCGCGAGTCAAGGATATGTGTGAATATCCACACGTTGCGCTTCTGAACGAGGATCGGCGCTCATAGAGCATCAAAGCAAAGGTTCGATGAGCCATTATCCAGTCGGACCTGCGGATACATTCGTTGCTCCAAACAATTCTGGTCCTTGAGAACTGCAGCGTACTCTTGAAGCAATATCATTTGCCCCTGATAAAGAGTCATCTAACCAGACGTGCTGAATCAGATAGTGACATGATCAAGCCATTGGGTGAACTCGGAACGTGCAATCACCTCGTTAACTAAATTACTCTTCCCTGAACGTGAGCCTCCTCTCATCTCCATTACTCAGATCGTGATATTGACTTACACTATCGCTGCTTCTCCAGCATTAACTCCCAAATATTGACTGACACGATACCTCGCAAGTTTCAAAGTTCCTGAGGAACGGCCAGTGTCAACCTGATTCTCATGTCGCCTGGTTTTGAACAAGAAGTAATCACGGCAAGGTGTGATGTTCTTTCATTGGAATGACTCGCGTACTCATCGCCGTTGACCCGTGTTCCCTCTGTGAAATCCATACAGCACTTCCGCAATATTCACTCGGTAAGTATTCCTCGCTACTTTCCCTTTGAATCACTCAGTCTCACGAAACCGCGGTCGTCCGTGTAATTCTTTATCCACTCATCGGATACCTTGTGGATGTACACACCAGCATCGGCTCCGAAGTTGTTAGGGAGAGAATTCGAAGAACGCTCGTCTGTTCCTAAAGTCCTTCATATCTATTTTTATTCACGTATTTGGATGAAGTAACTGATGCACTCTCACCACCGTGTAATCGACGATGCTGCCTTGTTTCAAGGACCTAGAATTTGGTAAACATCGCTCTACCCTGACAGCTATGATTTTTATTAGCTGCCACTGTGATCCCGCAATGCGCACAACAGATTACAATTGAAACAGTAACGTTCAGATCGACTAACCTCTCAAGACTCGGACCGTGAGATCGGTCTTC
Source organism: Omphalotus guepiniiformis (assembly GCA_028554645.1). Lineage (NCBI taxonomy): Eukaryota > Fungi > Basidiomycota > Agaricomycetes > Agaricales > Omphalotaceae > Omphalotus > Omphalotus guepiniiformis. The sequence continues at coordinate 284,665 of JAQOOI010000062.1, forward strand.
AACGATGCCATCGAGCCAGTGTTGCGGGAGTGGAATTGCTCATCTTTGACAGTCCAGGAACGTATTTCGGAGCATGCTGGAATGAGTCAGGTTGTATAGATCTCATGTAGCAAAGCATTGATGTAAGTTCATGGTCTATCCCAGGTCATCGTATCCCATGTCGAAAATTTTCTAGTTTGAAGTGACTGCCATACATCCGAGCTGCTCTTCTATGTTTCTCTGGAAACGGTGACGGACCTGTCATTCATAAAGTTTGGAGGGGTGTTCTTGCCGTGCCCGTGCGTACTGCCTTGTTCCATTGATTAGAGGCCTGTTATTACCGAAATATTTAGCGATCTCAGTGGCGCAGTGTACCTAGCGTCGGTTCACATACGTGACCCAGCGGCATACATCGCGCGCTGTTGGGTAGCTTATCCCGACATCTGAGCAATGGTGTTGAAAGTTACCGTGATAGTCGCGTCTGTCAAACTCGTCATGTCGATGCTTACCATCGGGATGTGTTCGCAGGCATAGTTCCTGGCGTTTTAACTCCTTCAGCCAGAAATAGCACCTAGACAGCTTGATTCGAGGTCGATTCACCGTCAAAGAGAGAACAACATATTACGTCCACTCGGCTTAAACAGGTGCTGTGTATAATCAATATCGCAAGATCAGCTTCGCTCAGGGCCGTGTTTGTTTCAGTCTCTAGTAGCGCTATAAAAGCTTTGAGGAAATTTTCAAGCCAGTCAGTGTTCTCACTTCCTTCTATTCTACGGTTCGAGATGAGGCTCACTTCTGTTTCGCTGGTTGCTGGCTTTGCCCTCAGTCAATGCGTCTCCGCATACCCCAACATCAGGGGGCTTAATCCGCTTAAGCCGCGAAGGGCCAGCTCGCTCTTGATCAGTACGCTCATCGACGCTCTGAGCCTCGTACTTTGCTAACAGCTTGATCAGTCCCGCGGCCCAGCCTCAGCTGCCCAGTGCTCAGCAGGCCTCAACCAATGCTGCCACCGTAGGTCTAAACCTCACGGATATCCAGAATGACATTCTGTATGTCAATCCTTCTTCCTGAATCGCTCTTTGGATACTGACAGGTTGACTGCTCCATGCACAGTGTCGGTATGAAAAAGAACAAGGAATTGTTCTTCTTCTTCGGCATCACGGACGCGGCTGCATTCAAGACCAAGCTCGGCACTGACATTCTCAGTCTTATCACTTCGACGGAACAAGTATTGTCTGTCTCCACGCAGCCCATCACAGCAGTTAACGTGGCCTTCTCTCAAACTGGGCTGCTTGCTTTGGGTATCACCGACGACCTTGGGGACGCTGGGTTCGCGGCGGGACAGTTCTTAGATGCCGGGAATCTCGGTGACCCCGGAACAGGTAACTGGATCAGTGGATTTGCCGGAACCAGCGTCCACGGAGTCTTCCTTCTGGCCTCGGATACTTTGGACAACGTGAACGCCGAATTGGCCAATATTCAGTCTATTCTCAACGGTTCGATTACAGAAATTCATCGTCTTCAAGGAGAAGCTCGCCCAGGGGATCAGCAAGGTCATGAACGTATGTAGGATTCACCATCACGAGCTTTTCATGAGGCCTCACTCTCGGGAATGACTAGATTTTGGTTTCATGGATGGTATCAGCCAGCCTGCTGTCGATGGTTTCTCTACCGCTTTGCCCGGACAACAGGTCGTTAGCGCCGGGGTTATCCTTGTGGGCCAAGCAAATGATCCTGTTACTGCACGCCCCGCCTGGGCTCAAAGTGGATCCTTCCTCGCGTTCCGTCAGATGGAGCAACGTGTTCCCGAATTCAACAAGTTCCTTACCGACAACGCTCTCTCGATGCCGAACCTCACGGAGCAGCAAAACGTTGACCTTCTTGGTGCCCGGATGATGGGACGTTGGAAGAGTGTAAGTACATGACAGCTACCACAAATATCCGGAGGTCTTACTATGCATTTGCCTAGGGTGCACCTGTGGACTTGACACCGCTGGTTGATGATCCCGTGCTGGGCGCTGATTCTCAAAGGAACAACGACTTCAACTTCACCCACGCTGGATTCACCGAAACCACAGATGAAACACACTGTCCTTTTGCCGCTCACGTTCGCAAAGTAAACCCTCGTTCGGACTTCAACCCTGAGAACACGCAGAACCACATCATCCGATCCAGTATTCCTTATGGACCTGAAGGTACGTTGACCTCCTGAATCTCAGATGTACTGTGGGTCTGAAAACACTTCCTCCAAGTCACCGATGCTGAGGCCACTTCAAATACTACTAACACTGAGCGTGGTCTTGCTTTCGGTACGTGCAATGATATGAGAACACAAGCAAATAATAACGTCAGCATGTTGCACTTGCTAGTTGCATACCAATCCTCTCTGGGTAACGGCTTCCAGTTCCTACAGAAGAACTGGGTTGACAATGCAAAGTGAGTCTTGAAATCCTTTCTTCACTTTGCATGTATTGAAATTCCAACCATCTCACAGTTTCTTCTTTGGAAAAACTAGTAAGTACAACTCCATTTCTGGTTAATTGTATTAGGATCTGACTGTCTGTTTTCAGCTCCGTAAGTCTAATGTGATATAACCACTCAAAGAGGCCATTTACTGATCAAGCTCTCAACCATTAACTTTCTGTGTAGTCCTGTAAGTATCCCACGTCATATCAAGCTTTGACATCAAACTGACCTTGCAATTCAGGGTGTTGACCCTATCATCGGTAATTGGATGCTATACAACATTTTCAGCACCCTAGCTGACTTCAATTCTCAATAGGTTCGACAAACGCTGGTCTCGCTCCCGGAAACGCTCCTCGTCCTGTCTCTGGATTAGATCCTCAAGACCCCACTCGTATCATTACGCTAGACATTGGTCAGTACATTCTGAGCAGTCTGATTGTTGACTCATTCATCAACTTCAACCCATACAGATTTCATCGTGTCTCGTGGTGGAGAGTACTTCTTCTCACCTTCGCTTTCCGCAATTCAGAACACACTCTCTGTTTAGAGGTTGCCACAGTTGTGCAGCCGGTTTCTTGACTATTTACATGATGGACTGGACTTTAAGTATAGGCATATGATGCAGTATTTAACTAACATATTACAAAGAAACCTTCCTTTCAACACTCGTTACATAAAATATCTTTGTACAGTTAAATAGACATGGTTTTCTGAAGGTTCATCGTAAATTAACGTGAGCTTCATCGCGATTCAGGTAAGCCTTGGTATTGACATGGATACCTCGTCTGCCTTATAGTAGTTTAGTATCAACGATATTCAGAGGGACGACAATATGAACGAAACGAGATTATAGTAGAGATTTCAGTAGATCCAATGAAAAACATGTCCAAAACCGTCGGTCGTAGCTTCCCGAAGTGCCCACCGTGTCACTTCTCCTCCCGGAACCACTTCTACCGCGAGAAGTCGATATTCAAGCGGGTCAATTCATCGGGAAGTTCCTCGCTGAGCGATCTCGTAGGCAGAATCTTTGGCGTAGCCGGGGACTGCGGAAGAGAGGCGTTGCACGAACGCTTGCGGCTTTTAGACGAATACCTAGTAGGGGTCTCGAGCAAAGTCTGTGCAATCAAGTCTTCAGCTCCTTCCTCCGTCAGCATTCCAATGATTTTCCTCTTCTTGAGCGCTCGCCCGGACGCAGACGCCTCATCGTCTTCTTCTTCTAATCGTGCGAGTCGAGGAGTCCCAAAAGACCTAAAATCGCTGACTCTAGTCCGTTTTCTCGTCGTAACCGCCATAGGGCTTGATGACCAGGCCGAAGCATTTGTCGTACTGAGATGGTTTTCATCGTCTCCGGATTCCTCGCCTTCAAGTTCGACTTCAGCAGCAGTGGTATACCTTCGCACACTGTACCCCTTGTTCGGCTGCTCGTTCAACCTCCGCGACTTGATAGCTCTCGGAGCAGGAGGCGGATCTGGAAGATTGCTTGAAATCCCAACCAAAACCTCTATAGCTTGCCTGATAGCAATAGCCGATCGTTCTCGTCCAATGTCAATTCGGAGTAAGGCGGGAAGTTTGGAGTTCAAGTCAAAAGCCACCGCAACTAGTTGGCTCCGGGTCATAGTCAGTAGATCTTCGTGGCAGCAGAAAGGGATCCTGTCCAGAGCGGTGATGATTATAGCGTTCTCCGAGGTATCTTCGTTCTGTAGAGCCAGACAAGGTCGACCATCCACTGAAATTGGGACTGGTGGACGATGACCCTGTCGTACGCAAGGTGACGAGTAAGTTGAAAGTTGACGAAGATTTAGAGAAGGCGTTTTGAAGGTAGGTTTATGGTGAAATTGTTGAACTGAATCGTCTTCGTCTCGGCTTCGTTTTCCCAAAGTTCCTTCGTTTATTGAAGACGACAGAGACTGTGAACGATCTCGCCGAAGGAAGATCTTGCGCATCGGTGTAAATGGATTCGAAATGATTCTTGCATCGAGTTTTGCAACAGGAGATTGAGGTGGGCTGGCCATTGCAGACGTGGTACGGGTAGAAAATAGGAAAAAGGAAAACAAGAAAAATTATGTAATACATAGCTCTGAAATGCCGCCCACATGCCGAGATGCGGCGCGCTAAGCGGAGATTCAAGGTAATTGGGCGATTGTTTCGCCGTTCGGGCGCCTCTCCTTTTTACTTGTACGTTGAATGTCGCCGACTCCAGAGGGAGCTTGTCGTACGCTGCTCAATGAACTACGTGTCACGAATGAGAGCTTGAATGCCTCCGGTGAGTGAAGCTCAAGACATTCCAATAAATGATAGCATACATGCAGTGTGCACTGATATCTACTATCTGACATCTCACACGCTAATCTGAAGTTTTTAGTTGAAGGCCCGGATTTATGATATTTCATCGATTGACTTCCCGAATATAAGTATGATTGTTGGTGAATGTTGCAGTAACCGTCAACCTGCACGGTGATGTCGAGCTATCTGTGAAGGTGACATTTTCGAAGCTGGGCAGCCACAATGATGGTCAGTGCCTTCTAGATTATAAGGTCTTCTGATTCATAAGGGCCTTCTAGCTCGTCAGTATGTACATCCAAGTCGCCTCTTTTCTTTGTCCGAGTGAATGGTATAAAAAGCTCCAGCCATCGTCCTCGCGCACTCACTTCCCCGTGTACTACCCGTGAGCTGATTCATTCCTTATTGTTTTTCATATATAACTTGAAGGTGTCTCGAATGAGATTCTCATGCATTCACATCTTCACTATGCTTGCCGTTCAAGGCGTGCTTGCTATCCCTCAGTACAATGGCGCCATAGAGTCACGCCGTGTAAAGTCAATTCTTATTGGTGCCATCCTTCCATATTCTTCACAAGGATTGTGTATTGACGCCATCTACAGATCCTCTAGCCCAGCCTAGCTTGCCAGATGCCATACAGGCTGAGGCAGCTTCTGCCTCGGTGAACCTCAATCTCCGTGATATTCAAGGAGACATCCTGTAGGTCTTCCTGTTTCCAGACACTCATCGTACAGATGCTGAAGAATTGCTCCCTCTCGCTTACTAGAATCGGTACAAAGAAGAACAAGGAGCTGTTCTTGTTTTTCACCATTACAGACGTCCTTGCATTCAAGAGAAAACTAGGCCGCATTCACGATCGCATCACTTCAACTTCGGAACTTTTATCCGTCGACACACAGCCGACAACCGCCATCAACATCGCATTCTCGCAAAGAGGGTTGCTCGCTTTAGGCGTGTTTGACAATCTTCAGGATGATCATTTTAGGAATGGCCAGCTCGGGGACATATCGTCTCTCGGTGATCCGGGGACGCAGAACTGGGTTCCAGCGTTCTTGGAAAATACGGTCCATGGCGTTCTTCTGCTGGCGTCGGATACTCTGCAGAACATCAACGACGAACTGGCAAATCTCACGTCGACATTTGGTGAATGTATTATAGAAGTACATCGTCTTCAAGGTGAAGCAAGGCCGGGCGATCAGCAGGGTCATGAACGTGAGTCTTGGCACTACACAGACTGCAGTTATATGTATAACCTTGGGTAGATTTCGGATTTATGGATGGTATCAGCCAGCCAGCCGTCGAAGGCTTTACAGCCTCACCTTTTCCAGGACAAATCTCACTTCCGGCGGGAGAGTTTCTGTTAGGAGAACCCGGAGACACAACGTCTCGTCCAACATGGGCGAAGGACGGTTCTTTCCTCGTGTTTCGCCAGATGAAACAGCGCGTCCCAGAGTTTAACAAGTTTCTGAGCGATAACGCCCTCTCTGTTCCTAGTTTAAATGTTGAAGAAAACACTGAACTTTTAGGTGCACGAATGATGGGAAGATGGAAAAGTGTGCGTAACTTTGTCAGTACTGCTTACCGTTGAAGCTTAACAAACATTTGCGTATTGTGTTCGCTCGATAGGGTGCCCCGATTGACCTCTCTCCTCTTAAGCCCAGTGAAAACTCGCTGTGTTGAGATCGAGTGAGAACGTGGGTAAATCAATTTTCGGTCCGCGAGATCGCTTGGAAATGCGTGAGCGCATAAAATTCTATCTTCAACCAACTTCATCGTTGACTTTAGCAGCTTCGTTGACGTTGACGAGGTCAAATGGATGTTGTAGTTCGTTGAAGGAGCTTTATTTTGACTATTTTTGATTACCAATCATATGTTCAACCCTGCTTCGCTCGACATCTGTGATGATTATAACTCTTTTGCCTACACTCTCCTCTCCTCTATGACTTTCACTTGGTGTCAAGAGATTCTCAAATATGAGCCTCTCTGTGTCAAGGAAAAAGCTCAAAAACGCTTACACTGGTGTGTCCTGTCCTTTTTCTCTTTCATTCACGATGTTCGTGACACACTACCCTAGATGCTGCATCCAAGATCACATTGTCTTCTTCTCATGCCTTCCCTTCACAAACCAATTCAAGTATCACTACTACACCTGTCATGCCTCCCTCATACCTTCCTGCTCCTCCTCCTCCTCTCGCTCTGACGACTCCCGACCCAGCACAATCCTCTGCCCCATCACGTCTTCCTGCTCCTCAGTTCGCTCTCGCTCTGACGAGTCTCGACCCAGCACAATCCTCTGTTGTATTACGTCTTCCCGCTCCTCAATCTGCTCTCACGCCGACGAGTCCCGACCTGGCACATACTACAGTCGCATCACTTCCAGCTCCTCGATTCGTTCTCGCTCTGAATCAATTTGCAAGCGCGACTGGCTGGTGTAGAATAGCGAAGGGACTGAATACAAGTTTGAAGTATACTGGAATGAATTGGATACCAAGGGTCAACAGGTAGAATCTCATTGTTCCTTTGTCTCGTTGCCCGATAACTCATTCTGTTTCAGCCTTTCATTGAATGCTCGAAGGAGCTGGTACGTTTTCATTTCACACTCATGCTATATTCATGCTAATCAGTCCTGTTCCTTAGTTACAAGCGAAGAAAGACAAGAAGTGAGTGGATATCAGGCCGGATGAACAAGCACAGTGAGGATGATGACAACGGCAGCAGCAACGGAGGAGAAGGGGGAGGGGGGGGGGGGGAGGAGGAGGAGGAGGAGGAGGGGGAGGAGGAAGCGCCAGAGGAGGAAGCAGCATATACACTACTATTACCGTGTTCTTTCCTACAGGATCCTAATAGATTTCGCAAGATTCGAGCTGTATAATTGACGGAAATGAATATATTGAAATCGTGTACAATCAATTGATACAAATATAACACGACATGACACGATTTCAGGTGGTTTCCCAACGGAAAGTGGGTAAAATCTGTTGTGAGACCGAGTGAAATCGGCTGAGAACGTAGACATTCGGGATACTCGTTTTCACTCGATCTCAACACAGCGACTTTTCACTGGGTCTTAAGGACGATCCCGACCTCGGAACCGATCCAATGAGAAACAACAACTTCACATTTGCGCACCCGGGTGAAGATATAAAAAACAATCAAACAAGATGCCCCTTCGCCGCTCATCTTCGTAAAGTTCGACCGCGTGCCGATTTTGGTACTGAAGAGACAGTTCATCATATCATCCGAGCTAGTATACCTTACGGACCTGAAGGTTAGATTTATGTTTGTTCATTTCGTTTTGGTATAGCAGGTAATGATATATGAGTAGTCACTGACGCAGAAGCTGCTTCCTCTACGTCCGACAACAACCTTGAGCGTGGTCTAGCCTTTGGTACTACTCATACGTTGAGCGAATACGATGCATACAGTAACTCATTAGTTTCGTTTCAGTCGCGTATCAATCGGATATTGGTAAAGGCTTTGTTTTCCTGCAACAGCAATGGGTAGACAACGCTAAGTGAGTATCAAGTTCTCTCTTTGATTAATGATTATGACTTTTGATAGCTTCTTCTTCAACCATTCAAGTGAGTTCATATCTCGTTCTCGCGTTATGCTGTTGTTGACTTACTTATACCTTGTAGTTCCGTAAGTAAAACTGGATCTCTTTGTTACACGAATCACTCATATAATACTCCTTCTTTCAATCGCGACCTCCTATGGTGTTACAGTCCCGTATGTCAAATTTCACTCCTCTATTCCCCTTCGTTCCAGCTAAATTCTCTTATTCTAGGGAGTTGACCCCATCATAGGTAATTCCATGATGTCTAACCCAAACCAATCTACTGATATTGTTCTTGAATTTCCGCACTCCACAGGATCCACCAATTCCGGACTGGCACCTGGAAATGCGCCTCGAGCAATTAACGGCCTTGACCCGCTCGATTCATCGCGGAATATCACTATCAACATTGGTAAGCCTGAATTTCATGTCGTCGCGTCTGCCCATTGAACAATCATCTTGTATGCAGATTTTGTTGAATCGCGAGGAGGAGAATACTTTTTCTCTCCCTCCATTTCTGCAATCAAGAACAAACTGACAGCTATTTTCCCTTAAGTTCATTGAAACTACCAACTTAAAATTAGACTGGCTGCTATTTGGGTTTTGAACCTCGCTTCTTTAGATACCCATTTGAACCAGACTGAACCTATCCCACTCTCACTGAACTTCTACTTACTGCTATCGCTAATCTGTTGCCCACTATATAAGTTATTCGATTCAATCCTTGACGAACAACTAATCCTTGATAGGCCCTGAGCCCTACAAGTTGACAACGACCATCAAGATCAAGCTACCTACACGCTAACACCTATTGCCTGCTGTATACTTCCCGGTATTACGCTGGGCAGCGTCACCCTAAACACCAAAAACTGGTTGTCCACGTCGATCCCGGCATTAAACGGCACGCCAAGTGAGATACCTTGCGTGCTCAAGAAATCGTTGTCGGCCTGGGATTTTGCGGTTTAGCGATATGCGAGAGGCGAAGAAGATTACACTAATGATACGTACCGCGGTGAACAAAAAGTAGTCGTCTGGGAAGTCTGCATCGTCTACAGGTGCCAGAGCGAGCGATTCCCACTTCGCATCGATCAGGGTTGTATCATCATCTCCTCCTGAACCGATACGCAAGCAATCAGGAGAGGAATCTAGACGGCCAAGCGGGTCAAAGTGTCACTTACCATTGTGCAGACCAAATCTCGCCAATTGAGTATCATCGATGTAGTCTACAAATGATACGTACGTCGCGGCGGTGATGTTCTTATTGAGTTTTCCTTTTTTTGCTATGGGGTTGGAAGGGTCATCGAACTCGGTACCATGAATGTCTGTGGCATTCGCGATACTGAAAAGATCGGCTTGCCTATCAACCAATGACAGGATTAGAGACTGAAGCGCAAGCGTTTACTTTACATACTTATATTTGGATTCACTATCATCATTTCCTTTCCCCTTTCCATCTCTAGAGAGTGCAAGGAAGGTTCCAGGACTCACGAAGTGGATTTCACTGCAAGCCCGCGTCTTGCCTTTACTGTTACTAACCGGAAGAGGAACGACCCATTCACCGACAAGAATGGGTCGTAGATCTGTAGGGTTCGAGACGTCATATGCGAGTAGTCGAGTAAAACTGGAAGTGGTATCATCATCGCCCCCGTCTTGAATAGTGGCCGACTGGAGCATGGCATAGAGCACATTGTTAGCAGCATCTAGCGTGAGCCCCTCAAAACCTAATGAGAAAATCACATATGATTGGTCAAGAACTCCTCATCTCAGAAAAACGCCGAAACAAACCTTGATTCCCAGCTCGTCCAGTAGCAGGATCAGTGTCCGAAGTGAAGTTCAGGTTCCCTTTTTTATCAAACGGAAGAATCGCATCACGTGGTTGGATCGTTTGGATCAGATGACCATCCGACGTGAAGCGATATATATAGGGACCGTATTCGTCGCTGATCCAGTAACTTGATGAAGGTAGTACTTGTCATCTAAATATATCCGAGCAGAACAAGCGGTACTTACCTTCCATCAGCATTTGCGACAATGCCCTCAGCGTCAATAGTCAAATGAGGTTCCGAAGTGCTGGGAATGGGCATCTCTGGATCGGAAAGTGCGCTGCTGGGAAAACCATTTTCTGCCGGTCTGACAGCTAATGCATCCAATCCCGAAGTTTTGGTATCATTCCTCTCAAATTGTAGCGTAGTGTCGATGTATGTAAGTTTAAGCGTCTCTTGAGCAGTAGCAAAGTCCAAGTTGGTGGAGTTGTAGTAAGGTGTAAGCACAAAATCAATCTCGTGCTGCCGTGCTTGGTAGTCAACTGTTCCATCGCTGCGGAAAGGATGCAATGGTGTTTGTATTTCGCCTTAATACAGAAGGGAATAGATGGCTTACACATTAAATCCGCGGTCCGGATGAACGACCAATGTACCCGTAAACTGTCCATTTGATGTAGCCTTCCATGTACCAAATTTGTAAGCAATCGCACTTCCAATACCTCCAATGGTGTCCCCTGTCGATTCCGTAGCGTTGGAAGGTATCAGTCCGAATCCAACAAGCCCTTTGTTCACATAGGTTACGCCACCAAGCGCCACAGATACTGCAGCTGATGAAGCTGAATTTGTTCGGGTCGATAGAGGACTCCCGAAAGCAGTATCGGCGAATACGAGGACAGAAAGTATAATGAAGGATCTTAGCTGAGATAAAGCCTCAAATGAGGCCTTTGATCCAAACATGGGAGGCAAGATGATCTGGTAGCAATAGCGCTGGCTTTAAGCATTGCTTTTATACCTACGAACGTGCGTGAGCTCTGTCACTTCGGTGGGGTTCAGATTCAATAGCATGTGTACATCTAAAGAATTCCTGAGTGCACACATGGTCACAATGATGCGGCGTTAATTATGAGCAATGCTAGCTGAGGTTGTTGGGCCCACGAGAGAAGGAGTGGAGTGGATGTCGAAAACGTCAGCACCCGAAATTTGAATTAACCAAGGCCCTTGGCTCTATTGGCTGGGTGGTTGTGAAATTTTTCGACTGAATGCTGAACGAAAGCGGAGAAAATGGCGGAACATAGCCGAAAGGTATACTGATATAAGCCTACTGTCAAACTATGGGTGACATTTGAAATCGTGTGAGTAAGAAAACTGGCGTGAACTCAATAGGAGCTTTTGTAACCCCGGACATCATTGCTTTCAGCTAAGTTCTAGCCTTAAGGCATCGTACTGAACGTACTGAGGGAACAAGAGGTTAGTCACAAGACCTCATACCAAGTAAAAGCACGTACCACCGGCGCATTGAACGGAAGGGCGATCTATAAAAGTACGTGTTGAGAACACTACTTTGTTGTCAGATCACAAAGTCATGAAGCACTCACCACAAACTTGTTGAAACCTGCAGTTAACCACGACCCCGGAAAAGTGAACTTGTTATTCAACAAATAACATGAAATCGCTGCAGCATGAAGTTAAGGAATTCTCAGCCAGGTACTAGAAATAAAGTGACTGTCCTTACCAGACCGTTGACCGCAACTGCTGCTTTGATATGCCTGGATTGTCCAGCTCAAAGGATCCGACTGATCATTGACGTATACGAGAATCTACCAATACTATGAGTGCTGTTCTATAATTTGCATAGATTAAACTGCTTTACCGGAAAAGTAGGATCTTTACCAATACTATTATCTGTATTGCCAGCTGTAGTCTTTGCTGCTGCGAGTTGCACTGTAAAAGTTGCTACAGAGTCATTTGAGGGTGTGTTGGTTAGATTGAAGTTGATCTGCCATTCATTGATGTCTACAAACAAATTTGGATCAGTAGCCTGCCTGTGGCAAAAATATATTTTGGAACATACCTGTAACTGTTGTATTTCTGATATAAGTTGGTCCAAATTGAGACCAATGGATGTAATTCTGGATATGACACCATGCATATGTAAATACATGATGATGTAGAGAGATATATAGGATCACATACCCAATCAACAGCTTCATTGCTCACACCAATAGTGAAGTTAACACCTTGAGGAAATTGAGTAGGATAATCCCATGCACCCCAGTAGATACGGTATTCTCGAAACAGGTTCAGCCAATTCAGCAGGTACAAGCATACCAGAATACTCACTAGCAGGATGATTTGGATGAGCTTCGTCTCGTTCTAACCCATTCCGGAATTCGCCAGACGACTTATCCGGAGTGCCCAATCGCCAGATCTCAGTACCTAGAATGACAGTGTCCTTGAGATTCAACGATACTGCTAGAACGAACGAACAAACCTGCTGTTTCCGCAGTCCACACAACATCTACACTTGTTGGCCGGCCCGCACTCACAGTGATATTGTCCTGAATGAAGTCGCCAAAGATCCCTGTACAGTACTTTTAGATGTGTCCTTGTAAGAAATCTTTGTAGGCTTACCGGATGCGAAGACCGTGAGACGGTATGTCCCTTCTTTAACTCGCGAAATATCAACGTTTCCCGTATGGTCAATCGAAGCCCAGTATTGGTATGCTTTAGGGTCAGCAGCGCTGTCCTGGAATGTCAACGAGGTAAACAACTATTGAATCTGGTGCGTTTCAAGCTGAACAACAATGAACACACCTGGAAGTCGAATCCATTTGCGCTCAGTACCGCAACGGGATTCGCAGCCCCTTCCGGAAGTTTAACATGAGCGTGAAAAGTGCCACGCGTGTCGCTAGGCGCGTATCCCACGACCTGTGTCAAGGTCAAACATAAATGCATAAATACTCATCTCACAAAATTTGAGAAAGAGATCATAGGTACATACATGAGGAGCAATTTCATCATAGAATTGCGAGTTCCAGGAAGGTTCCGCAAACTGCTCTGCGTCGGTCAGAAGATCTTGCAGCCTACATAGATGGGAAGATCCAGTGCCTGAGAGACGGGTAATCGGTAATGACGAGTGGACTTACGACGAGTTTCGCCCATGGTTGAAGTACAAGAACTGGTGAATTCATGCTTCAGTCCCATGTCGGTACAAAGGTAACTCAACCTTACCTGAGGCCCAAAAGTTCGGTCAAATCCGTCAGTTATGTTGGGACTCCTGTACACCGTAAATCAGATTGAGAAATGACTTGTGAATATTGAATGACGAACGTGGCCCCTCCATGGCTGGAATGAGATGATTAGACGATGAATCATGTGGATAGAGTAGAGAAACATATAAATATAATACCTCGTGGACTGCTTGTTACTGGAACGCTATGAGCATTCAACAAGAGCGCACAGGACTAGCTTAGACATACTAAATTATTCCGTCAACCATCAAGTCATCGTGAAGCTGTCGTAGAATACACGTTAGGTTGGGTCTTGATGAAGAAAAAACAAAGTCATTACCGGTCCTCCAAAGAACGTATCTTTCTGATTGACGACCCACCAGGCGCCCAGTGTGGTTGTTCCGTCTGGCGATGGGCCAAATAGTCCGTGAGCTTTGTTGGTTTGATTGTCCGCAAAGGTGTACTAGAGAGTTCGGTTAAAGAGCATACACTCAAGGTGGATGTGAGTTACTTTAGTCCAATAGTCAGATTCCTGTGGACGTAGCAACTCAGTGAGCGGAAACGAATGCCAAATCACCGCGTAAATACCTCTAACACGTAGGGGTCATCGGGTGTAAGGCCAAGGTACCACGTTCTATGGATTGTATGAGTTTCTCAGGAGAGTGAAGGGCAGACAGAAGGCCTACGCGTCCTGCACCACAATCTCACTATTGATAGCAGCTGCACCAGGAATCGGCGCCTATGCAGGGTTTAGGATAAGTAAGCCTCAACTTAAGTCAGGGCATACCCATTGCTCGGAATTGGTGATAATATGCGTCCAAGGGCCACCATTTGGACGGAACATAGTGCGAGATTCTCCAAGCGGGCCTTTGCTCGGACCAGTAGAGTTATGGTACGCGAGGCGAACAAAGCTGTGAATACCAGATTCTGTATCACGGAGAAACCACGACCTCTGAACGCTGATGATCTTTGGAATGAGTAGGAGGTATGAGAGAGACGGAAAACTGCTCACGTAGACCCAAGCGTATCATTATCAGTGAAGATGACTCCTGCCCAATCTGCACCAGTAACGATTTCATACGATGAATTTCCGGTTACCGTAAATGCGTTCGAAGGAAAATCTAGGTTCGAAGTGAGTGGTGTTTTGATGGGATGCAGTGCCACATATATCAGGAAGGACTTACCGGTGTACGCTTGACCCGTATCTCCGGAAACTGGACCCAAGAGCGATACATTCTGGTACGTCAGGTTCTGGATAGCGCCACTAGCTTTAATTGCACTGGAAACGACTTTAGAGACTACGCGTTTTCATCTAAAAGTGTTACGCACTTGAATGAGAGCTGATCGTTCTCGAAGGCTATTGACAGCGGAGATTCGGTCACCTTCACCCCTGCAGACAGCGTTGCAGCATAAGTCGCGAGGGCGAAGACGCAGAGAGCAGAATACATTCAGATGGTGTTTCTGAAGTGGTTCCTGAGCCCTGAGCCCTCTTGACGCCCTTAAAATACTTTCAGTCATTCGACGGTCCGACCGCGAGCGAGAACTTGAGTGGTGCCAGATGCCTCAACAATTGCAGCAGAAGACGAAAAAACCATGAGAATGTCATCATTCTCTCGAGCGTGATTTCGGTAATAGATGTTTCTGATCCTGAACCTTTAAGACCTTGTGCACAGACATGATGGGTGTGTTCTGAAGAAAATAAAGGCGTAACGGTTGATTCTCGGCGATATAGGCGGATAGAGTTTCGTCAATGATAGTTGGAAGCCAACAGTAAGATCCTAGAAGTTGCTAGTTACATGTTGAGTCGTCGCTGACCGACAGCGTATCCACCGTCAGTTTCTGTTTGCTGATGGCAATTTTCGGAATTAGTCGGCTTGAGTACACGTGATCAACAGTACTTCGACTTGCCGCCCGGCCCGCGCGCTCTGTCCCTGTCTTCCATAAACTTTTAGATGGGGAACGAACTAATCTTTGACTTCAAGAAAGGGACAAAAGAGTTGAATAAAAGCATCAAAGCGTAACGAATCGATGAATTCGAGGACACTGGCGGGAATAACGTCGTCGTAACGACCCATGTATGTTGAAGTTTGGTGAAAAGATAAGCATACCAGGCGGCAGAGCTCATACTTAGCGAGTCGCCCTAGTACAGTGAGGAACAAGATGATAACATGCAGCATCACACGCTAGACTATGCATCCCTGACACAACGTCTCACGTCCCTCTCGAGCACTTCTTCGCGAAACTCTTCCCGACTTGTA
Source organism: Omphalotus guepiniiformis (assembly GCA_028554645.1). Lineage (NCBI taxonomy): Eukaryota > Fungi > Basidiomycota > Agaricomycetes > Agaricales > Omphalotaceae > Omphalotus > Omphalotus guepiniiformis. The sequence continues at coordinate 300,197 of JAQOOI010000062.1, forward strand.
GTCTGAAGTAACCTTCGTGTTTGCAAAATTAGGATCCAGCGGAAAAATTTTGAGCCCTCTCTTCATCCGAAAGACGGTAATACAAATCAATAGATTCAGATGGTAACGCCGCGTCGTAATCTAAAATACAGACACAATCGTTTCCTGATGAGTGGAGAGCCACTGGAGAGCTCATCGACTCAATTCTTCAATGCCGAGGCGGAACTTGAACTCTGGCAAGACGAATGACTTGGCGGAGTTTGAACAGAATGGCTGCCAATGGAACCGCCGACATAGCCGAGCCTAGAGCTCGCCCTGTGCACTGACGACGACACTTGTTGCATTGCGCTGGCTTGAGCGATAACTAGAAGTGGGTGAGCTTTATGACGGGGAGTGTAAAACAGGGGATCCATTTGAAATAGGGGTTATTTAAATCGCCTGGATGGCACCAGATGGACTTCAGGCCCCATGATGGTCCAGGATGGTTTATAATTATGAGCAGGGAGTCGAAGAAATGGCTCTGCTCCGGGGGACGCCATGCCCAAACCTTTTGGTGAGAGGTCTCCGACCCATTCCTGTCCAGAGGCCTTTCTTTGTAAAAAGGACATCTGGTACTTTATATGATTTCGCATTTATCGCTAAATGACCTCGGCCCGTCTCGGCTAAGCATTTGAACAGGTTAAATATATTATCTACAGTGCAGACTGACACTAACTTTTTAGAGCAATGTTATAATGAAATTCGTCCAGGCTACATAGACAAGCCACGATCTTCTCTCGTCCACCTACGTTCGTTTCAAGACCATGCCTTTCATTGTCATCCCAAACGCGGCTTCTGGACCCGTAAAGTTTCGGTATTTCATTTCGACGCCAGAGTCTACGTCAAGTGAAACCATCGACCCAAGTCTTCCTACTATCTTGTTCATCCACGGGCTCTTCTTAGCACTGGAGATTTTCACCTGTGAGTGCCCAGACTTATACGCCCAGTGCTCGACTGCAACAACTGACTGGTTCGTGCCATGTCGTACAGTTCAATTCAAAGATCCGAAACTCAGAAGATTTAATCTTATAGCTATTGATTTACGAGGTCATGGTGAAACAGAGGGTCCGATACCCAGTAACTACGGGTGCGAAATGGCAGCAGAGGACCTCGTCCTGATTATGGTGCGTTCGTTGATACATACTCTACTTCGTTCTGCTCAACTACTGGATAATCAGGGCGCCCTTAGACTCCCAGCCTGTCATATCTTTGGTTTATCCTTGGGATCTACAATAGCACTTCACCTCGCTATCACGTATCCACAGAAAGTGCTTTCTCTATTCTTACTGTCGCCTTTGGGTCTGGACGAGGTATGCTTCGCCACTATCACTACTATCCTAAACAAGTCTCACTATCTGCTCTCTTTCCTTGTCCATGTGGCTCGACTTCATAGCCAGCCAACGTCCTGAATGGCCGCATTGAGCTTTACGAATCCTGGGCAGAATGTTTCAGACAGGCATCAACAAAAGGACAGGTTGATCCGGAGGTATTCGAATTCGCGCTCCAGGGTGGTATGGACGCATTCAAGGACTGGCATCGTGATATCGTCAAGGAGTGCGTAAACGTCATGTTCCATTATTGCCTCCCTCTAACCTCACATTTGTCAGGTTGATACAGGTCTGCGTAGCGCAGTTGACCCATCAGTGGAACGCGGAAAACTTGAATGAATTCAAGATCGCAACTTTCAACATTTTCAATCAACGCGAAGCAATTGAAGATGCTCTCACAACTATTCGAGTACCTGTGATACTCGGACATGGCATGGCTGATGTCGCGTATACTCTGGAACACACCCAAAAGTTTTTTGACGTTCTGCAAGATGCGAATGTCAATGCAACGCTAGAGACTATACCCGACGCAGCACATTTCGGGACTTATGAATCTGCAGATAGGTGAGGAATATCTTAGTACCGTTGATCGAGTGTTGCTAACCAATGATATTGGAAATGGTCAGGGTGAATTTACTATTGAATGATTTCATAGAGTCGTTGACTGATGGCGAGCTGCCACCCGCCGTGGAACACGCAAATTCACCTTGGGATGTAAGTACTTGCCTCATGATGCGCTCAATAATCGATGAAAAATACCTTCGATACCTTTATAGGACACATTACGCCTAGCAGAACACGATGATGACTCGGATGATTTTCTGATTGTGAAACCATGACACGGACCTACGGATACCAATATACTCTGCACACTTGAGATGTAGTAATAACTTCATTGGGGGTGACAATCATATCCATCTTCCAATCATGTGAATCAGTTGGTACCGCAGTGTCAACCAATTGTTCGCTCAAAGACAACGCCACTTGAATTCGGGTCTCAGTCAAATGATCTTGGGGAACAAGAGATTGGATACTAACCAAGTAATGGGCGAGGACGCTTGCGATTGCTGGAAATATAGGACGAAATGTATCTATCATAGTACCCTTTACCATGACCAAGTCGAGACAGTGTTCGGTCGAAAGCTACACCTGTGCAAGGTTCGTATATGCGCCCCTTTCGAGACCTAGGTCGGTGTAAACACTCACCAGGGACCAAAATCATGTCCAATTCAACATCCGAAGCTGCGCACGTCCGCGTCAGCTCAAGCTCGAAAGGCTTTAGTCAAGAGCGCTCGACGTACCGTTTTCTCTCGGTTTTCCATCCCACTCACTGGTAGGCTCCCGAATACCCCAAGTCCTACCAGGCAACGAGTCTAAATCGTCACTGCTATACACTCGCAGAAATGCCATGCGTCCATCGACGCTTAGATCAATTTTGGGTACGAATAACGATCTCCCTGCAAAAATATATCTTTCAACGCCCCTCAACAATATAACATCGATATCAATCAGTCTAACCTGAAGTGAGAATCTCCGACACGATAGGCGAAGTATCCAGTTCACCAGACGGCATGTTCAAATAGCAGCTGATATTCTTGCATTGGCGAAAAGCAGATAAGGAGAGAACTCTGGCAGCTACAGCCTTGGCTGAAAAACGAAAGGCGTCAGATACAGAATGTCGCCGCACACTGCACAGACGTGGAAGATGCAGTTACATTGCTCCGCGATGTTTGCAGCATCCAATGTACGCAGAACGGCGCCGACAGATCTACGCAACTGCCTTTTTTGACTCCGTAGAGCTTGAGAAGAGCTTGCTAGTGACATTTCCCGTGGTTGAAGAGGTATATGTCTATATCAGCCGTATAAAGTTTTGTATTTCCAGCATTTATGTTGAGCCTGCCACGGGTAACGGAGAAGAGAAGTAAAGCTTACGACCGACAAACAGACAGCAGTGATGTCTGTGGTCACATCGTCACATCACCCGCGTAGCCCTCGCCGTAAGCACGCTGACTCGCTTGGCCCTGAAGGCCGTCGCCAAACAACAACACGCGCGACTCGAGTCTGACTGCCTGCACCGACGTCGTCTTCGTCACGTCGTCCTCTTCATAATAACCAGGATTAATTTGCATTAGGAGCCAGGTCTCCCACTGCATGATGGGTAATCGCAGTACAGTGCCCATACAGCAGTGTATACCAAGAGATCCTGGTAGTGACTACTCAGTGTCATAAGGTTTTGAATCTTGATACCACTGTAAAGTTTTGGACAGACCCTTCCTGTTAGAGTCTGTACCTTGGCTTAGACATAGAGAGAAACAGTATCTAGTTTTGATGTCTTTATTGCTGCTAAGAAGACTCAGAAAAGGGATCAATCCTGAAGGTCACTGATATCTTGTTCACTGGAACAGATCCACCTGGGGGCATTCATGGCTGCATAAATTGGAACATAGACACCTTTACTCAAAACACCTACCTTGATACTTACTCTGTAGAAAGTGTCCGAGTTCAAAAAGTTTACACTGGCACTGAGGCTACCATATAACATGATATCAGGTAACTTTGTGTGTATTTTACCCAATGATATCTTTGAGGATCATACACATATGGAGGTACACTATGTCTGATTGTAATTTGAAGTGTAAAAGTGTCGGAAGGTTGATGTAGAACTGAAGAAAGCCTTGAAAGCTTGAAACCCGTATGTATTAGTAAGACCGGTCCAGACCGAGCTGCAGCCCTTTCCCCATATGTCGACGCGCACCGTGGCTGTGCAACGGATTTTGGGTCACCTCTTATATTGGCTTCGCTGCGCTCACCCAATAACGACTTCCATCTCCTTTCCTTCTGTGGGCTGAGCAAGAAACTGAGCAACGGGCGTTCTTTCCACAACTCCCGGCCAACTTGAAGGCAATACATCCGGCAAGTGCCAAGAGCATTCCGTGAATGCCATACCCGCCGTAAGCGAAGCTCGAGAGGGTGGATAGTCCGATCCGTGGCAGAAACGACAGAGAGGACACTCAAGGCTCACCTGTCCAGGCATGGGCATGACCCAATTTCCGTTGAGATTTGAGCTTCAGGCAGAATGGGCACAGGAGGTGTGGGAGGCATTGGATGGTGAGTGTTTACAGAAGAGAGAACGGCAGAGCTTTACTTACGACACAATCCCTGCAGGACAACAACGTGTTGGAACGTACGTTACGCGTTACTTCAGTACTGGGTCACCTGCTGGAGGCCAGATAGGCCTGAAACGTCTTGTCTTCCCAGCAGCGTCTTGTACCCCCTTCTGCGCGTGCCAGAAAGAATGCAGAAGCGCTTCTGACTGTGAAAAAAGACGTTCAAGCAGGGCCCCAGACAACACATGGGCCCAACCGCGTGGGTTCGTTTATCGTTTGCTTACCATGTTGCCACATCACACCTCCTTCTCTCTATCTCCTCTTGCTTGCTATCGACACCTATGGTCTTTTTCGCAGTTGAACAACAGTTTATTGTTGCGATATCCAACGCCTGACTCTCTCTCGCCCACTCCAACGCTCGGTTTGGGTAATCTGACATTAGCATTGGCAATGTGCGGAGATGACGGTGGTTTTCTCAAGTTCCCAACGTGTTACTCGTGTCTGCCTGATTTTTAGGTGAGTCGCTGTTGTCTCTCTGTTCTTCACACTGTGTCTCATGTCAACCATGATGTTTTAGATGCCTTTTCTGTTATAAAGCGGGTGAGTACGTGATTGGTGTACAGTTCGTCCCTCTCTGCTCATCATCTACCATTCAGGGCTTTACGCATTTGCCAATGACATTGTTTGTCAAATATCAAAACTTCTCGGGCCTCCAACAACGAATCAATGAGTTCGGCGATCAGAATTTTTCCTTTCCAGACGAGGTTGCCGACGACATTGCAGGGGAACAAGAGACTGAAGCGCATGATGCTGGAGGCGGCAATGAAGATGATCAAAAAGCCGTCAGCGAAGACGACGATGAGGACAGCATGAGTGGTGTGGAATCAAGCAAGACATGTGTGTCTATCAACCTCACTCCTGGGAAACGCAGTTCTTCTGCGATTGCTGTCGACATTGACAAGTCTGGGATGCGTGAAGTATTGAATGAGGCATCAAAAGGCATCAATGATAATACAGATGCCGAGTATAGGCGGTAAGTTTTCCATTAGTCAGGCAAGATGGTTCTAATACTCTGCTGCGATATCAGACTCATGAAGCAGGCTAACGACTTTCTCGTGGGCAAGGGGCTTCTGAAGACCGGTGAATTTTTTAGCAGCAAACCACACAAAGACTCGGCAGAATTCATTGTAGCGTGGATTATGGATTCGTACGTCCACCTCTTCCTTTCTTCCTTTCTTCACCTCTCGACACCAAGTTGTTTGTTCCACCCACAGATGTGATTCAATCAACCTCGATGGTACACCTAAGGATGCGGCAACAATTCGCAAAGGATATGGCCACGCACAGAAGATGTGTGCTGCGATGACATATGCATTCAACCATGTTTTGGGGCTGGGGCTTGTTCCATGGGACAATGAAGCAGCAAAGGGAAATCCTTCAGTCTCACAGATGGTATCAAGCTACATGATTAGCTTGAAGCGGCGGAAGGTCAATCTCAGTATTTGTTGTATTCATTTATATATCCTCATCGGAATTTTAGGTTCAGCAGGGCGAAGCTCAGACAAGTGCGTGTGCCATAACAGCTGTAAGTTTCGTCAATGAGGTGTGCATTCACGCGAAGTATTTTACCTTTTGCAGGAATATATTGGACAAATGTACGACTTCAATCACCGTCCTGAGAATTGGGATATCAAGCCGTTTGTGCCAGTCAGTCGGAAGCAGAACAAGGGAAGCAGTAATCAGTGGGGTGGCCCTAGGTTCCGCTGTGCGCTGCATCTGGCATATACAATTGCTTTCCTTTGCCTGCTGTGGGTTGACGAAGTCCTCAAAATTCAAGCGCACGAAATTGAGCTGATCCCTGGCAATAAGCATTGCCTGAAGGTAACTCTACCCTTTCGGAAGACGAACCAGTTTGGAAGTGAGTGTTTTGTTTTCTTTTGTTTCGATGATGAGCGCGTAACTATATTTTTGCTGTTAGAGATTCAACCGTTCTTTCTTTATGCCCTGCCGGAAGAATTGAAGCATTTATGCCCTGTTCAGGCATATGCAGATTGGGTAAACGTCACACACATCAACGAAGGTTTTATCTTCCGGAAAATGGGCTCTGGAGACCGAGTTTCAGAAGATCCGACTGCTGTGATGGTCAGTACGAGGTGTTTTTCCTATCAGCCTAACTAATATTTGCGGCCGAGCTCAGAAAAATTCCTTGAAGGTTTTCGCAACAATCTGCTTGACATTGGAGTTGATCCAGCACCTTACGGTACTCATTCGTTCCGTCGCGGAGGTTGCCAATTTCTTGCAGTTGATCTTCGTTGGCTGATGCGTAAGGTTTGCGAGTGGGGTGGTTGGTCAACTGATTTCTCTTACCTAACAATTGTCAAGTATCTGATAAGTTGGAATGATGACCCTCGCAACCCTCGGGAGGATTTTTTCAACATGGATCGTAAACCTACCTTAGCATACTTTGCCTGTGGAAGAACCTGCGAGTGTTCATAGGGTGTATGTACTATTTTACTATATTTGACAATATAGTGTAACAACATTCTGCCTCCTAACTGGGTCTCGGTTCCTTACCTCATCTCTCGTCGTTCATCAATATTCATCTCTTGTCAGTCATTATGGGTGTGAAAAATCTCTGGCCAGTATGGAATATTTTCTGTGTATATTTTTAACTTGCTTACAAGCTAAAGATAATCCAAACATGTGCACGTACTGAGTCAATGGTTGACTACACTACCGAGCATGGATTCAAATCAAAATTTGATGCGACTCGAACATATCATTTAGGAGTTGATGCAAGGTATGCCATACTCGTACCTCTCTCATTCTCTCAATCTTAACTGTGATCCAAGTGTGCTTCTTGATAGCTGTCAAGCTGCATATATTGCCAATGCTTCGGCTTGAATCCATACTTCACCAGAGAGTCCTCTTTTCCAGTTCTTCCGACTACTATGCCAGTTCTCACGATCTCCGCTTGATGCAACTTTCGTGTTTGATGGAAATGCTCGGGCAAAGAAGAAGCGGGGTGTGCAGGTCATTAACCAAAGCATACTCATGTTTGAGCGTGCAAAGGAATTGATCAATGCCTTTGGATATCATATACATACCGTAAGCTGTGTAATTCCAGAAACTTGAAATAAATACAACCCAAAATCCTGTTTTACTCAGGCACCAGGTGAAGCTGAAGCCGAGCTTGCAATTATGGAAACCAAGGGTCTGATTGATGGCGTAATGTCAAAAGACAGTGATGTCTTTCCATTGGGAGTGAGATGTGTCATAGTCGTCAATTCGTGAGTATTGTAGCAGAAATAAAATCAATACTGAGCTCGTTGATGGCAGGGATCAAAGCACAGACACTCAACTCATTGTGAACATCTTTAGCTCTGACGTTATCACACAAGATTTGAATCTCACTCGTGGTGGTCTTATCCTATTTGCACTGCTGACGGGTAACGACTACAATGAAGGTGTCAAGGGTCTCGGACCTATGTCGGCTCTTGCACTTGCTAGATGTGGCTTCGGAGACCGTCTTCTGGCTGAATTCAGGCTTCATATAGGATCTGAAAGTTCATCAAACTCATTTGTTTCATCTCTGAAGTTGGACATGTGCCGAGAACTTCAGTCAAATTCTCAGGGCCTGCTCAGCCGATGTGAGCCAGAAATGGCACACACTCTGCTGGATTCATCCTTTCCTTCATTTGAGGCTCTCTGGGCATTTGAATCACCTCTTACATCTTGGTCATCAAGTGTCGGTCATAGTCCTCAGGCTCTGAGTCCTGAATTATGGATCCCAAGACTACATGATTTGAGAAAGATCGAGAGTTTCTGCACTAAGCGATTTGAATGGACGACTGATCAACTAATTGAGCGGTTTCACAAGTACCTGTGGCCTGGTATTATTATGTGCATGCTTTGTTCGGTATGTCCTTATGCAGACAGACAGATTTTAGACTAACAGTTTTGCCTGCTAGAAATACCTGGTCTATGTCGTAGATACAGGGCTGCTCAGAACACCACCATACTACGGAACCACAATTATTGGGCCAAACCCACCTAATTCAGGCAGAAAGTCCAACAATGAAACTCTACGAGTGACATTTTCAACAACTGAATTCATCGAAGTAGCCCTGCTTACTCCAGCAGCTCGACTGGGAAATGTCTACAAGCAAAAAATCAATGTATCTGTTCCTGTACCTATTATCGAAGCCGCAACGTTCCAGCGCCGCCCAAGTCCTTCTACTTCTGTACGTGCCCGTGCATGCAAAGTTTGTGCCATACTAATGTTGTATGAACTCTTTTGTATCTAGGCCAGCAAACACGTAGCTCCTGACAACGACGAAGACAATGTACAGTTTGTGACGATGACACGTGCAGATGACAACAACGAAGACAATGTACAGTTTGTGAAGATGACGCGTGCAGATACACGCCACTCAGACATAATTGACCTTACCGCAGAATGAATCTAGCAAATATGATATATGTACATTACTCGCGAGCTATTGTAACTAACTAAATATGATGACATTGTACTTTACGAAACATTGGACTTCAAAGTGCGACTCCTCTTCGCAATCGCAGACGGCCGAACCAACTGCTTGCCTCGATAGTTGTAACATTCTTGAAAATGATCACCAAGAATGCCCTGCTGTACATGACACACACGCTGGTCTTCGGCAATGCGCTGTTCTCGAAGAATCTTCGTGATCGCAGTCCATGACAGATGTTTGTTGGTCTCAGGATTAGAGAACTCGGCCCAGAATTCTGCTTCGGTAGATTTCTTGAAACGCTCGGCAACGAACTGCAACATCAACAAATGTATTTAGTGGAGAACAGTTTGTGAACAGTAAAAGCTTACCTTCCATTCAGACCATTTACCCTTCGTGCCTTTCCATCGAGAGTCGCCACTGTACGAGTACGCCTGATCCCACAGCCGTAGTGGTATTCCCTGCCCTTTGATCTTCAGAAGACACTCAGAAGGATCATAGCCTTCGTCTCTGTCATCCCACATCCTTGCCAACTTCGGTATATCATTTACGAACGAAACGAGTGCCGGGTCGGGAACGTCAGCAGAACAAAAATCAATGCGGGTTCCGTTGCCAAGAACAATAACCCTTGAGGGCTTTGAAGCAACCGCTGCAGCACCTTGACCATTGAGGGCTGGAGAAGAGAGAGGAGGCAGCAGCGTGGTGTGCACCAGAGAGGGATGGAGAGGAGGCAGCAGTGTGGTGTGCACCGGAGAGGGATGGAATATAGTGCTGTCGTCAGAGGCTACAGCAGGTGCCGTCAAAGTTGGTGCAGGATCTGTGTTCTCAGAAGCTGCGCCTGCTGTAACCGGCGGCGATCCTGCACTCTGTGCAAGTAGTACGTCAAGCTGGCTTTGAATTGACTCCAGCTTGGTCTCGAGCCCGGCAACCTGAGTGAACAACATCAGTAACTGTACAGAAACAAGCTCCAGTATGAGAAACTTACTGAACCTTGCTTTCCCGCAGGTTTTGCATTGCTGTTCAGGCGCCGAGGGGTCTGGAAATCTGGAAATGCAAGAACTATTTCAGCAGCCTGCTCCGAGGCATCAGCACAATGCATAAAATTGTTTGGGTGCCATTGACGTACCCAGTCAAGAACCGCTTGCTTCTGCTGTGCAGTGCGAGTGTCAACTGAGCGCTGGACCGGAAGTAGAGCAACCTTTCCCTGGTCAATAAGCTGCTCTCGCCGCTCAGCGTAGCGTGGCCTCCGTTTCTTCTTCGTCACTTCCGAGTCTCTTGATAGGTCAGTCTGTTCTCCTTTGTGCGATCGACGTGCGTCAGCCTTCTGGCTAAGTTGATTTAGTCACGAACTTGACTTGAAATGGAAACGTCAAAAAGTTGTGTTTGCTCACCTATTCCATTGCTTTGGATCAGCACTATATCCCCTCAAGCGATCTTGAAGTACTGCTTTGTTGCCCGAACGCAAGAGACCGAAGTCCTTGCAAAGTGCCTTCAACTGACCAACAGTCTGCTTGTAACTGTTAAATGCACAGAGTCCGACATCAGAACCACGAAATCTCAAGTAATAGAGCCTACTCACATCTGGATTGTCTGCGTGCCTTCACCATTCTTCACCGGAAAGACGAACTCCACTTCAGCTTCAGGACCAGCAGTGATTGCAGTATCAGGAATAGTCAAGCCTGCTATCGCATCTTGCAAGTGCCGACTCATAACAGCCGGCCCGTCTCTGCGAAAGAAATCGAATGTGTATAGCACTACCAAACCACAATGACGAGACCTTGAACGAGCGGCGGCAGCGCTAGCGCCTGTTCAAGGACTTGGAAGGAATTACTGTTGTTGAGCCAGCCATCTGTGCCTAAGCCTCCGTTGGTTTCAGCCGCCCCGACGATCGATCTTGAGATTCTATAAGCGAGATGTGAGCGAGCGAGATGTGAGCGAGCGAGATGTGAGCGAGCGAGCGAGCGAGAGAACTGAGAGAGGGCGCAAGATTGAAGGATGGAAATGGAATGGAGGCAAAACGAGAGCAACAAGAGGCCGCGCAAGCGGCAACTGGACTGTGGCGGCGACTGTCGCCAAACAAACCGGGGCCACGCGAGCGTTTGACGTAAACTTGATGACATCAACCCAAGACGGTCCACCTCACGTAAGGTGACCGGCAGTGGGAGGCCCGTGACCTCACCGTCTTTATCCCGAGAGAAGGGAGAACGGGTCTGCACAGATTTTACCTAAGCGTTCGTCAGCTTTCCAGGCTCACATGAGTGCGAAACGTGGCAATAAATTATATTCAAAGTTTTTCTTCCGCGTCGATTCTACTTGGCCTCTGGAGCGTGCCCTCGTGCACTCGATTTGGTTCCGCAGTACGCGCGCGTGCCGCCTTGGCTTCGTTGATCGACAATTGACAGAACAGCGAAGATGTGAACTTCTGTGAGTAGTACCTTTCTCTTCTGCTACCTGTCTTGTCGGTTGTCCTTCTTATGCTTCTTTCTCTAGATTCAAGATTCGTTGGGGCCTTTTCTCGAGCACAAAATACCAGATGTTCTTCGCAAGAACATTGTCAGCTCTTCCCTCGCTTCCCTCTCCTCAATGGCGCCTCAGAGACCTCGTGCTGCAAAACCACCCCGTGAACGACGCGCTCGAGGTGCTCAGCCGTCCACTCAGCTCAGTAGTCGTACCCCTATTCGCCTTCCCTCGTACACCAGCCTTCGACGACAGCAACGACGTAGGACAAATCTCACCACAGTCTTTCATGGGCAGCTGCATGAGGTCCCGTAGTAAGTTTGCCCTTAGATTCTAATTCTTTTGCTCACTTTGACTCCCATAGCCCTGTAAACAGCAGCGGAGAGCTAGTCGCTGCGAACAATATCTGGCTGTACATCGAGGCAGGACATATTCAGCTCAATTGCTTCTGCGAAGAGCCAGTCAAGACTTGGTGTGTTCCCGCCCGTTTGTCCAGCATCTACGCCGGAAAGGCATTTGCAAGCTGTGCGAAGACGCAGAGAAACCGGTGCTCCTACTTCCGTAAGTGCCTCGTTAGAATTGTTGAAGCCGAACGTTGACCAGATTAGCAGATTGCTTCAACGATATCCGCGCAGCCGGCGCTGCTGCTCTGCTCACCTTTAACTATCTAGATTCTCCGCGTCAAGGTTAGTGACTGCGAGCTTTTGATATTTACCGTGCCGACGTTCTTTGTTTGCAGATACTATTGCGCAAGTTGCTGCCACCTCAGGCCCGGTGTCTGTTCAATCCTGTGAGCAGGTCTTTCTGTCATATTCTGTTCTCATATTGACGCGCACTTCAGCTGATGCACGAATCGAGGGGTCTGCCAATACTCAAGGTTCAGCCAGTGCTCTGAACCTCCCACTCAACAATCAACAAAGTGACGTTCGACTGACCGACGATGGAGTTTTGCATTATGATCCGACTGGATTGTTTGAGTTCCTTTGGAACGGTTAGCCTTTCATCTTTGTTTATGTAGTTCTAGTACTTGAGTTTTGACTCTAAGCAGATGAAACCAGCTACGTTCCCAACTCTGAAGCTTCCACTGCTAGTACCTCCAATGCTCCAACAGCTACAGCTTTCTACAACCTCACGTTGGACGATTCTGACGGTATGGGCTTGTATATTGCTCTGATACGCGCCTTTGATTCGCTTTCGCAGAGAATGAAGTGCCAAATGCTGGGCCCTCCAACACTTTTTACGATCTCACTGTCACCAAAGACACCAGCAGTGACAACAGTTTCTATGACCTTACTGCCGAGGACACCAGTGGTACGAAGCTTGAGATTCTTGCGCGTATATCTGAGTTGATTTTGTGTTGATAGGCGGTCAAGCTCATGAAGGGACTACCCCCCCTGCAATAGGTACATCCCTGAATCCCGTTGATCTTACCAGCGTGGACAATGTGGACGAGTTGCTGCGTAGTAAGTGTTTGTCGTTGCACAAAGCGAAAGTGGGCTAATATCTTGCGCTCTAGATAACGAACAATTTATACCATTCAAGATTTGTGGTGATTGTGGTCATCGAGGAGATCTTGAAGAAGATCATGCATGCGAGTGGAGGGGTTATCGTTTTTAAGTGGCTTGGTATTGCCTCACTGGAATGGATGTTATTGCTCAGAAGACCATCGCATATGTATTTCGTCGAACACTTTGCTCACCGCGGTAGACTAATTTCAAAAAGCACTTGCTCTGCTGTTCATTGCTGTAGTTATTCGCTAGATATTGTTAAATGCAAGTATTAATGTAATATAAAAAGATTAGGCAGAGTGTATCAACAGTAGCTCTGCACGCCTCTCAATGTTCTCCACCCCTCCACCGCCTGCTCCGAATTCTCTTCAAACTCCGTCACTTCTCCTCGAAAAAGCCTAGATCCTCCCCGACCCCTGTGATAGGGCCAAAGGATCAGTATATGCATGCTGGCAAAATTAGACGGGGCCTCACCGATAGTGTTCCAGAACCGCCTTCTTCAGCTTTTTCCTCGTGTTTTGGTACTCATCCGGATCGAAAGCTCTGCGGCTGCGAAGTGCTCTCGCACGCTCTGCACGATTGCTTGAAGTTCTTCTTGAATTTGAAGGTCTGTCCTCGATGTCGCTTGCATGACCTTCGCTGGATGATTTTTCTTCATTTCCGAGTTTCTGCAAGGCCTGTGTTGTCTGTGTGTTGTTTTGACGTGTCACCCTTGAGTTTGGACACAAGATTAAAGTTAAGGCCCACAGACCATCGGCTGCTCTGGGTGTCGTGAGCCGCCTGACTTGAGATTTAGATAGCAAACACAAAGAAAGTTTTTTCGAGCTCACATGAAACTGCTGTCTGTGGTAGTTAAGTTCATTCAGCTGCTCCTCTAGCAATTTCGTCCGAGCCTGCATTGCCTTCTCCCACTCAAAATAGAATTTCTCAATCTTCTCGAGCTCCGCATCAAGGGCATTGAAAAAGGCAGCCTCTACAGGGGAGAGAAGTGGAAGTAAAGTGTGCATGGGTATTGAATCAGCGAAAGGACGCGTAGATTGTCGAAAAGTCGAGTTTCCTATGCGGGGATGAAAAGGTATCAATTGCAATGAGCACTCAGGGACTCAGATTAAGCCTGACATACCTCCTCGAGACAAGAATCCTCTACTGCTCTGACTTTTTGGCTTCCGCGGGGTGGCGCTGCTATTTGTTCGCGGACGAGTTAATTGGTTCGCAGTTGCAGGCTGCTTTCGCTGACCCGTCTGAGATAGACGAGTCGAAGACGTCTTTCGTGAGACTTGCTCTGTCCGTTCACTTAGCTCCCACATACCCATCCCAGCATCGTGATGCATGCGAGAGGACGAAGTCTCTTCAATGATGCGTTCACCCACGTCTTCTTCAGGCTCTGGTGTGCCAGGTAGATGCGTCTGAGAGTCAGAAGGCGATGCCACGAGATTCCGGGACTCATGCCATTTTTGAAATGGCTGTTATACGTTTGTGCAGTCCACGGTAATTGCTATAGACAATATACAGTCTCTTTGCTCAGTGATTGAATGATACGATTCGGGGGATTCTCTGAAACATAGGCCCTTGAGAAATCCTCGGAGCTGGCGAAATCTCCCTGGCATCCAGCCCAGACACAACACAAGCGCGCATCTAAATCCAGCAAAATGTCGTGCAGCAGAGCGGCACTCAATACGATACGGGACACTGCGCGACATCTGCGTGGACCAGCTACGGAAAGTGATTGCATGAGGCAAAAATGCGGAGTGAACGCGCTGCGAGAAGATTTGGCGCACTCCATATGGCGACAAGCTGCTCCTCGAACTTATATCCGCAGCCTTCTTGGACGAGTTGGTGTGCGCGCGAAAAAAGAGACAGCGAGTTGACGCAACTGAGCTGGATAACGCCTTAGAAAAGAATGAAGGGGAGGGAGCAGGCATGCCAACGTACTTCTTCATGTAACACTCCCACCACATAGACTATAGCCAGCCTGCACCGCGTGGACTGACTGCCAAATCTTCTATTGTCCTCGGGGTCCGATCGCATAAGGTCTATGTTGAACGCTTTTCAGAATTGGAGATTGCAGGAACGAGAAAAGATACGCACCGCAGAACGCCCATTCAAGCGGAATCTCTTATTACGACGCAGCCGTTTTGATAGTGGTTGGGTTCAGACTTGGACCCCTCGTCAGAGCGTGGTAAGGAATCTTCAATGCGAATGTTCGGTAGCTGTCGACGAGAATACAAGTTGTCCAGAATCTGGCGTTGAGCCTAGATATAACAACATAGAATTTGAGATTCAAGCCTTCAAAGATGGAATAAGAACGAACCCAGAAAGAGACATTAGAGAGGAAGGAGGCAGAATGGAAAGGAGTGAGAAGTCCTACTTGAAAGAAGAATGCGAGGAACATCGCAGTCAGAACTAGTAGAAATCCTGAGTCAGTGCTAGGTTCTTAGTGACTCGGTGGACCACTAACCTTAGAAACCTTTCCGCGGCGCTGAAGGTACGCTCTCCTTGCCCTCTGCTGCTCTAGTACGTGTGTTGGTTGAGAGACGGTCTCCCTTCCCGGGTGCTCAGTTAGATCCTATTGGGGCAGAATCTGCTTCCTGAGCACCAAGGAAGGGGGAAGGCCTCCTGGACGAACGGTACTTGTGCTTGCAGGGAAAGTCGTTCTGTGGTCGCCGCTGCGAAAGAAGAATAAAGTGGCTTCAACAAACAATGAGAAACCAACGATACATGCAACCCTGAAATTTCTGATGGAAAACTTAAAATACGCGTCATAATAAGTTGTATTGGTGTGAAATGAGTACTAGGTATACAGAACGATTACTCTGCGTTATTTGAACGTGAGCTGCGTAGCCTGGTGGGAGAACTGAGTCGAGAACGGATAAGTCTTTGAAAAAAAGGGCACCTCAAAGAATGGAATTGGAGTTTTTTCGCTTCTGTCCACGCTCGGGAGAAGGGGCCAACAGGCGACGTTTTCGAGGAATTGAACTGGTGGTCTGAGTGATGGCAGGTTCTTGAGCAGAGGAGCCTGAGGCCGTCATTGAATTGAACTGAATTTCAGCACTGCGGATTGCTGAAGTCGGGTGTATTTGTCGTTGACTTGATTCAGATGCGGGTGTCTGCTGTTGAAGTTTTGTAGACCTCGAAGACAGGCGACCGAGCAGAGCGACAAACTCTTGAGTCTGTGCAGTATTCGGAAGGGACGAAATGTCAGAAAAGAGGCTTTCAATTCCATGTAGTCGAGGAAGCAAGTATGATAGCTCTTGCTCAACTCGAACGTGAATTTGTTGTGTGACTGCAGCAGCTTGCTCTCTTGTCCAAGTGGGTCCCTAAAACATCTAGTCAGATGGGCCACAACATGATAGAGCTAGAGGCGTACCTTCACAACAACTGAACCTGAAACTGGCTGACTCTCTGCAGTATACCTGGTGGTCACAGCCTGCAAAGCTTGTTCTTCACTCTCCGAGTCTGACTCGTCATCACCATCAAATTCAGGGCCAAGGATAGTCTTGTCACCTCCTAGTGTCTGAACTGCTACCCAGTCAGTTGAGGGCCCGATGTTGTGCGTGCTTGAAAGAGAAGGCTGAGAAGAAGTGGAGGTGTTGATAGAGTCTGGAACCTCGTTCGTTTTGAGAATTTGTTGAGCTTCAGCCAGCGTAGAAGGGTAAATAAATGGCTCTGCATGGCAAGCTAGAATCGAGACATCGACCGCAATTCGGAACGCGCGCAGATGCTTGCAAGCAATCTTTCGGTTTAGGAAATCAAGACAAGTACAAGAGGCCAGCCCAGATTGATGCAGGGAGAGTTCGTAGCAAGTATTGTTGCTCTTGGAAGAAGTACATGTTGCAAGATAGCTGCTGAAATCGCTGGGTCCACTGCTGTTGATGGTGAGCCTTCGAAGCTTCAGAATATCGAGTGCCTGATTTTGCCTTGATTCATCGATTGTCCACAAACAAGCAGAAAGGCCATTGGGTTTTGGAATTGCAGTGTTCTGGTTTTTGAGGCGTAGTTCGACAAGGTTTTGACCTCCAGAGAATCTTTGAAAACGGTGTGTGAGCCAAGCCTGGTACTCGTGTCGAGCTGTGTGGCGGCGATATACGTCAGGAAGGATGCGAGAGATGAGGAGGAATATTAGAAGGTCAAAGCGGAGCCAGTGTCCAGAGCGAAGCCATGAGTGTATGTACATCCGTTTGAGGATACCGTTGAATGACTCGAGATGGTTGGTCGTTGGTATTACACCCTCTATTGGAATCCCTACAATAGCAGCAACAGTCACTCGACTCCATTCAGACCAGCTTCGCCACATTCCAAGCGGCATCCAAATTGAGTCCAGATAGTTGAGATGCTTCAGACCACCTTCAGCGGCTGCCTTTGCGAGAGAGTTTGCAGGGTTTTCGGCAATGATCTTGGTAAACTTTTCTCTTGACTGATGTATGAGCTTGATTGCTGAAGAGTGCTCAACTGTTTCAATTAGTCTAGACCGGAATAATAAGTTCTTATAAAAATGCAACTAGCGAGACATACCATGGCTCTAGTAAAGTGATCTCAGTTTCCACATAATTCTTGAAGGAGTTGTCCGTGCTACCCTTGATAACTTGGTTCCTATAATTCTTCCAGCTTTGGCGCAGATGAAATTTGCAAATGAGCAATATAGTCGAAGGCCAGACACTTATGAGTGCTCCGCGCTCCTTTGTGTCTGTATCTGTAATGATAGAGTAAGGTTCAAAGGATCCAAATTCATGTTCGAGATGTTGTCGCCACTTTGTGAGTAATTTTTGAAGAATTTCGGTGTTATAGCCAGCATGTGTGGCACGATTTCCAGCCGGGGCAGAAAAAAGAAAGAAAGCAATAGGAAGTCCCTTTTTGTTCTCATCGACAGCCAGGGCAATGAAGAGAAGTAGCCGCGTGCTACATACACCAAAGGTTCCGTCGAGAATAAGTTGGGAGTGATGAGCGTATTTCTGAGCAGCCTGATCCATTCCTTTTGTCGCAATGCATACCTCAAGGCGTTCGCCAACCGATGATCGAGCAGCGTAGTGAAATATAGCTGAGTGAAGCTCCGACTTGTAGCAGGAAGACTCCGGGTTGAGCCAATCATCCAGATTGTACTGGGGTGGTTGACGCATATTGATACCAAAGGCTCGAGTCATCTTCGAGTACAGTGTTTTGTGGTCATGGCCAAGGAGTAGATACCGCGTATTTTCCGCCTCTGTGTTCTGCTTACCCATCCCACGATATTCTTTTCGAGAATACATTTGCTGATTTCGCTCCTGTATAGCAGTCAGACTAGATGTAACGAAGTTAGCTAGCAGTCATCGGAGTATCAATGCAAATTTTCTAACCTTGCACCGCTCATTAGTTGCTCCAGTGCAACCTCGTAAACGTGTTCATGAAGAGGAATTGGTGGGATGCGAGTCATGAATGCCTGCGAGCAGGCCTCGTTATGTGTAGCCCACCCTGAGATCCGACTCACAGCTCCATCGTGAGCAGTTTCCACAAGCTCAACATGTGCCAAGCATCCGGTAAAAGGATACGGCACCCTTCGCTCCCAGATCTTGACCGCAGAGTCCTTGACAGGCGATTTTTTTGCCTGCTCTCGATCCTGTCGAGTTTGGGCATAATATCCACAAGAGCTGGTGGGTAAGACATGCTGTAAGTCAACGGAGAGATATTATATAGAAGATAGCCTACCATTGAAATAAAAGCCTTCTTTGCTCATTATTACCCCAAGTATCTGACCACTGTATCTTCCAGCGACCTTCCAGATTATCGCGAGCACCGCGGTCCAGCCCCAGCTCAACTAGCTTCGTCTGAGCAATCTGTTGGTCGTTACTGTTATCAATACTATACTCGGAGTTCATGTCCTGAGCATTGGAGTAAATACTATCGATCACCGCTCGTTGATCTTTACTGAGTGGTAAATATTTTAGCAAAGACTGAGTCACAATGTTAAGTTTGAAAGTCATATATCAAAAGACAACGACAAGACCTTGGCACCTGGTTTGATGATTAGGAGTGGTGGTAGAGGGAGATTTAACTCTGTTTGTTGGCCTGAAGGGTCTGGTGCATTCACCGAAGTCTCTAAGATGTTCTTGGAGGGGCAAGATGTAAATAACAAGGCATTTGATCAGACGGAAACTTACAACGGAATGTTTTCTCCGTAGAGGCACAAGTGGAGGGAGAGATCTAGCTGCATCAGATAATTCACTCCAAGAAAGTGACCGCTTGAATGAGTTGGATGATGCACTCATAATATCTATCTATGTATTATTTCAGATTCTGTATGTTTCAAAAAATTTAGATCACATACCAATTGAATGAAGTCTTTGCCAACAATGACAAAACACGAACGAGTACGTTCCGAGATACTCTGGCTTCAAAAGTCCTTGGCACTGTTAATAGACAGATGCCTCTTTCGAGAACCTCGTTATTTGACACCAAAACAGATAAATTGCCAGCTCATAGATCTTGTAGATACATCAGCGCTACTTATTGTAAAAGGATATTGCTGGACAGTGAAAGGATATTGCGCAAGGTCCTTCTAGATTCAATCCAGTCGACTTGTTTCCGAGATCATCGTTAACACTGAAAAAGAACAAGTCAGTCAAAAGAAGTAATAATTCTGACAAGTACGATACCTTTGATACATATAACTCGGTTACTCCCTGCTTCGACGAGAAAGTTTGGGGTTCAGGTGATTCCAAGAATGCCCAAACGGAGGTTCCTATTCCGCAGAGCTCCACTTAGTGCACACGGAAACTGTCAATTGCAAAAGTTGGTACCTAAATTGAAGGATCGAGATGCCTTGAACCCGACGATCTTCTGAAGGCAGCGCGCGTGTTTGTGCAAAAACGGAAGCCAAACCGCTCTGTCGCGCTTCTCGCGACGAGGGCCGGAGGTAGGATGCAAATAGTATATCTCTCGGACGTTCGCATGGACATTTTCGCCACGTTCTACGCTCACGTGAGCCTGGGAGTCTGACTAACGCTTAGCTAAAATCTGTGCGGACCAGAAATGCCGAGAGAAGTAGTTGCACGTGATCAACGCGTTCTCGCTTTGTATGCTGCTATTTCCTGGCCCGCCTCTGTTTTCCACAAACTTTTACTTCGCCACTTCTTTCTCCGTCTTCGGATGGGGAATGAATTCGTATTCGACAGCTCTAAACTTCGAGAAAGGGACAAGATAGTCGAAGAAAAACATCAACGCGAGCTCAGAGCGTTCCAGCAACGAATCGATAAATTAAAGGATAGGAACAATGATCTGTGTTCGCAGTTGTTCGATATTCGCAATCGAACAAGCCGTCTAGCTTCATCCTTGGGATTTTATGACCTTACCGAAGCCGAGGTCGCTATTGATGCTGCAGAGGGTGCTGTGAGCTACAAGGAATGCCTCCAGCAGAACGACAAGCTTGAGAGAGGTCTCAAAGAAGTCAGTGGCGTTAATGATGCACTGAAGGCCGAGACGAAGGAGCTGAAGGAGGAGAATGATATGCTTCGCCAAACGGCAGATGGGCTCAAGAAGAGGTACGACTCCCTTATATTGCCACCATTCTACTCACTTCGTGTTTCTAGTATTACATCCAAGGATATGGAGTTGATCTCCTTGCAAGAGAAGTACGACGCGCTCGTCGAAAAGGAAAAAAAGGCGACGGAGCGACGTTTGAAGGATTTCAACCAGTGGGAGAAGTTCAAGACTTGGATTTTCTCCCTGGCCGAGTTCAAGGAAGGTGTCCACAGTCGGGAACAGCTGCAGCAATTTGTGTGGACTGTGGCAAGGAAGAAGTACAAACTCGCCAGCCTAGGCCAATTTGCTACTGATGAAGAACGTGAGTGGCTATTGGTGTGTTCGCGCCGTGATCTGACATACGGCGTCCAGTTTTTAAACTTGTAGACCAAGACGAAAAGGAAAATTGCCCTACTCCCAAAACGACCACAAATAATGCTGCGTTACCTACTCCTTCCGCTACCGATTATATGGCATCCAGCTCACCACTAGCTGCGTCATCAAAGTCGAATGGACTTTCCTTACCCTCAAATTCAAACGATATCACCCTGCAACCCAGGAATGATGGTCTTATAAGGTCATTACCACTTTTTTCTGCCTTCCTTCAATCAGAGGCTCATTGCATGGCAGGTCGTATGCTATGCGACTTCCAGGCTCTTCTGATACCGAAGACGATCCTCAAGGTAGTCACTCTGCTCCTCGAATTTTCCTTTTTATGTTGACGCATGGATAGATCATGTAAACTCACCCACGATCACCAATGATGTTCGTGCCAAATTTTCATCTCAAACAGAAGAAGACTCACAATCGCAGCGTACGTTCATCGCAGAATCAATGGTAAAGTCGGGTTTTGACGCTTTTTCTAGTTCGCTGGTTGTCATCGCCAAAGGCTGCGAAACCTCAACCCTCTTCCCAGACCACATCCCAAACTGAAGACGAATCTCAAACGCAAAGTGAGCTCATCATTCATTCCTCTCGTCGTCCCAGTTCACTTAAATTATCTATAGTCAAATGGTTGCAAACGCCACCCCGAAATAAGACTTGCAAAACTCCACCCTCAAGTTCTAGCCTCCCTCCTAAACCTCTATCTTTCCATCCTGTGACCACGTCTACCCCTCATCCCGATGCTCCTACACGCACGACCTTCGACCCGCTAGTTGATGAATCACGACGTCGCGTAAGCGACATTGGCGTGTATCCCTCCCAACGCATTTCCTCCTCTCCTGAGCAGGCTGAAGAACCGGCACGAAAGTATCGTCGCGTGAGCGAGGGTAACTCTCAGGGATCCTCGAGCCGCGGACGCGGCAGGTACGCGAGTCAACGCTCACCGCGACCCAACAAACGTCCAGGTTCGTCTGCGAGGAGGACGACCCAAAAACGCGGCAGGAGCAAGATTAGAGAGAACGACAAAGAGAATGAAGGTCGTTTGGATGTAGAAGGCAGCGACACAACGGTCACGTTGAGAAGAACAGTAGACCTGAAAGGGAAGGGGAGAGAATTGCCATTGGGAACGCCCAAGTCCTCTGCCCCGAAGGTCCTGGATGATTATTCGGCTTACAAAGGTCGAGGGAGATACGGCCGAAATTCATCCTCGTCGTAAGTTGTTGGATTTTCGCAGCGGTGCTACTTTGCTCATTGCGTTTTAGGAACCAGGACAAGACCTTGAACGAAGTTTTTGCTATTGATCCGGATCGTAACAATGGGCTGAGTCACCAGTACGACGAAGTTGTACGTGGAAGAGAGCAGAGGAGGCGAATGGACGCGGGTGATTGTGAAGAATGCCGAGATGTGAGTAGACGTTCCTGGCTTCTGGTCCAGGACTATCGATACTAATTTCTTGACGTCCCAGTACTACGAAGGCATTGGATCATTACCTCCGCGTCTACAACAACCTCTCTGGAAGTCCCCCACAAAGCCTCCCAAAACCCATCGCCGAACTTGTCAGCACGCCAGGAAAAACAGAAATAACAAGGAACTCCCAAACCTTTTATCTGATGACTTGGACTTTGACGAACCAGACGTTGGTCACTCGCTCAACCGAACTGCCATCGACTCTCATAAACAGGCAATCTCGCGACACAGGTTTGAATGGGCGCGAGGAAATACGCCTCCTAATTATTGGGATATTAAATTTCCAAGTACTCAGGAAGTTCAGGACATTAATGAGAAGGCGGAAGTGATGCATCAGAAGAAGAGGCAGGCTATAGAAAGGGAGGCTATGAGTGAGCGTGGAAGGTATAAGAGACGATAGAGGAGATGGAATGGCTTCAGATCATGATAGAGCTTTCTCAGCCTTTTGGATTTGTTGAATGTCGGTGGATTCAATTGGTTGTATTTTTCCGTATCGCTTACTTGTTATTTTAAGAATGGATTACGCATATGTGAATTGTCTTTGTATATGTGTGGAGATGCTCGAATTTAGGATTGTGTTTCGCTGAGAACCAAGCATGGTCGGGATCTTCATATGGACTAGTTAGTGGCTTGAGTACACGCAGCAGAATTGTCCAGCGTTAATCATATAAAGGTGTGTACAACGCGTGTAGTGTGGGAATCTACTAGAACCTTAGGTTGTTGTTAAACCACTACGACTGCACTGCACATTCTACCATACAACGATGCATATTCAGCCAACTCGAGAAGTTACCCTCCTTACCCAGGAACGCGATGAGATCCTCGCTGAACGTAACCTCTACCGGAAACAGCTCTCCGATGCGCTCAGCGATCTGAAGTTGCGCCACAGTGAATTCTTGGACTTGAAACAGCATTATAACGACGTCTGCTCTGAACTTGCTGATGTGAAGAGGGATCTGGCACGTTTGCGCTTGCAACTCTCAGCAGGGACTGTGTACTCGCAGGGCAAAGGAGTCCTGGGCGATTCTGCTGAAAGCATTACGACGCAGAACACCGATATCAGCTTAGATCTCACAGCTGTATCTACTTCCTCGACAGAGGATGGGACAGCGGTTGACGGTGGCGGCGGCAGGTCATTTTCAGAGAGTCAAGTAAGCAATCACTTAATCTTCATCAATCCTAGATGGGTTTCGAACCTTTTCTGTTCACAGATTACTGCCAGGACCACTTCTCGCACGGATGCTACACCTCCTGAGATAGTTGAACCACGCCCTAAAAACATGCAGCATCCTCGTGTATGCACACCATTGCCAGCGGAGCTTCCCCGTGCACATACACCATTGCCAGTTGTCGATGACATCGATGAAGGCCAGGTGCCTCCTCCACCAATGACTGAAACCCCCACGAATCTTGTGCCTTTTCCTATGCCTACATCCGATCCAGTGCCCACACCGGACCATATACTTCCCTTTGCTGAAAGCGGCTCCATGCTGTCCTCGGTTGGAATGCAGACCAAGAAGTTGATCCTGGATAATGAATGTGGTGGTTTTGTGTCCGATGGACCTTTACGTGAGGTGTATAGGTACAGCGCAAAACTCATTCAGCTTGCAAACAAGAGCCAATGCGAGACAGATGCCCAGACGCTGAAGGACGTAGTCAATGTCATATACGAGATGGCCGTCAAAGGGGAAACTGCAAGATATTATGGATATGGAACGATATGCGCAAAGATGATAGAGCATATGAATCCAAACATTTGGGATTCGGAGACAAGAGATGGAGAGGGGAACCCTCTCAAAGGCGGACGACTTTTCAAGAAGCTTCTGCTACACAGATGCAAAGTGGACTTTGAGAGATGGGTTTCGTTTGCATCGAGAAACCCTCTAGTATCGGAGGAAATAGACTCTGCATCCGTTGACTGGGACGAAGAGGTCATAAGAAAAGGAAGTGATCAATCAACGAAAATACTGTGCCTACTGCATTTGCTTGGGTCTCTGTTCGAAACGGACATGCTTCCTGAGCGGGTTATAGTTGAATGTATGGAGAGGTTGGTTACTCTTTTAGAGGCGAGGGCTTCAGCTCGCGCTTGTATTGAGGGGCTGGACAAAATATTATCCTCGGCCGGGCAGAAACTACTTAATACGAGCCTGAATACCCGCGGGCGGATGGATGTGTGCTTTGAGCGCCTGAAGGAGCTCGCGTCGCCTCGAAAATTGCGAACCATAGGTATCGGCATCGACATGAGAGGAATGTTACGGGTGAGTGACTTTCCAGACTATCGCCCCTTTTCCAATTTTTGTTTTACCTCCCCTACACTGTTTGCTGAAACATGAGCTTTGTCTTTTTCAGGCTTTGATTGATTCACATCGACAAAACTTTCCGAGTCTGAAAAGGACAGCCGTGTCGCCTGGCTGCTCTGAAAAACACATCTGAAGGAGCATGGAAGGTACAAGAGACGATAGAGGAGACTTCGGATTTGGATTTGTTGAAAGTTGGTGAATGAACTTGCTTGTATTTTTCCGGTCGCTTACTAAGTTTGTCATTTTGAGAACGGATTATGGAAAAATATGATTTGTGTTATATCTCTGTTATTATGGTCGCTGGATATGTGGATGTATGTGCCTTGTAGCATCCATTGGCTTGTGCGTGTGAGCCACTTGCGAGAACCCTAAAAATAACTGTATTCACTCTCCGGCGCCTGTGGAAGCCAATCGGCTTCGTCGGCATTAACTGTTCGACTCGGCCGGTTGCGGCTAAACATTTCGGTTATAATCTTCTGGGAGCCTTCCAGAGTCCTCTCGTCATTAAACATGATGGTCTGTCAAGGATATTAGGCCATATTCTCCTCGTCATTTGACATGAATCTAGGTCGGTAGCTATCCGTGACAGACTTTATATACTTGTGCTGCAATGTTGGGTGGAGCATACCCAGAACTATCTTCATGTCGTCGAACGGTGCTGATTCGAGCCACTGTCATGAACAGGAAGCAGGAGGACCTTCACGCTCATGCTCACCTGCAACGTCTTCACGGAGCCTAGACACTGCTGTATCGGCGGAAGCTGGTAGAATGGCTGCCACTTCGAGGGAGAAATCCAAAGTGGAGTCAAATATTCTTATTGTGGATTGGGATGGACCGGACGACCCCAAGAATCCAAGAAAGTAAGCCGTATTCGGATTTTTCTTGCGTTGTATTAACATTTCTAAACGATCGTACATAGCTGGACCCGCAAGAAGAAATGGGCTGCATCCTTAATCGTAGCGGCTTTCACTTTCATTAGTCCTGTGTCGTCCTCAATGATCGCGCCAGCTTCTCCCGAAGTGGCTGCACAATTCGGTATAACAAATACTGTGTTAATTGCCATGATCACTTCGGTTTTCGTTCTCGCGTATGGTGAGTGTTCCTTGTTTGAATGAATTCGCATGCTTAACAACTTCTTTTAGCTGTTGGACCTCTCGTACGTATGATCTGCCAGTGATCATTTGCCTTCAAATATGAGCTTAATATGTTCATTGTGTTCAGTTCCTCGGGCCGCTTAGTGAAGTCTACGGACGAACACGAGTGTTACAGTACGCAAACCTATTTTACCTCGGTAATAATCCCATTCTTCCCATTATAGGTTGAAACTGACCGGAGTGCTCTAGTATGGAACTTTTCCTGTGCATTTGCGAAGAACACAGAAGAAATCATACTGTTTCGGTTCTTTTCGGGTCTAGGAGGGAGTGCTCCGCTAGCGGTAGGTTGTTTCATCGTGGTCAAGTGGCTGAAATCGTATTGAACCAATGATCACAGGTAGGAGGAGCTGTTCTCGCCGATATCTGGAGTCCGGAAGAACGTTACTTGGCTATCTCCATTTACTCTGTCGCTCCATTATTGGGACCTGTCATAGGACCTGTTGCTGGTGCTTGGTGCGTACATTATTTTGAGTGTTCGAGGAAGTGAAGGAACTGAATTTTATCCTGTAGGATTGCGGAGAGAACGACGTGGCAATGGGTGGTACGTCCGATTGCTTGAACTACTATCCACAAGATATATGAAGCCATTCTTTGCTCTCGATTAGTTCTGGTCTACGTCAATTGCCGATGTCATCGTTCAAGTCGCGGGTTTTATATATCTCAAGGAATGTAAGTATACCATGTTTTTTTACTGTAGGGAAGCAAGCTTACTAACTTCAAAACAATCATTTGCAGCTTTTCCGCCACTGCTTCTTGAACGTAAGGCAGAGCAGATAAGAAAATCGTTAGTCTCCGATACAGAAAAAAATTCAGCTGTCCAAGATGTGAGGACTATATATGAACATAATGGGAAGCAGACGTACGCACTGGAATGTTCTTGATGTCTTGACTCATAGAATGACTTGTTACCCAGATTATCTCAACTCTTAGCTCATTCCTTAATTCGACCTTTCAAGCTCTGGTTACACGAGCCCATTATACAGTTTATCAGTCTGTACATGGCCTTCGTGTACGGAACTCTATATCGTAAGTCCTTACAAAGACATGAACATCTAACCGTCGGCGCTCATCTCGCGTTTTATAACCAGTGTACTTGACCTCCATACCAAGCATCTTCGCCGATGTCTATCACCAAACACCCGGTATAGCAGGATTACACTATATTGCCTTCGGCCTTGGGTCCACTTTTGCGGCTCAGGTTAGCACCAGGATAATGACTCCGATGTATATCAAGATGAAAGAAAAGAACGGGGGTGTGGGTGAACCCGAGTTCAGAGTTCGTAAGTCACTTCAATTGCTACGTTTAGGTTGGAGATTCCTAAGCGTTTCCCGTGGTATTACTAGCCCCGATGTTCGTCGCTTCGATTGTTCTTCCTGCTGGTTTGTTAATATCCGGGTGGACAGCGAGGTCAGACATTCCATGGATTGTTACTGACATCGTAAGTGTATTCTCTCAAATCACAACGAACCTCATACTCACGGAAGAGAACTAATTGTTCAGGGCCTCGCACTTGTGGGCATGGGTATCATCCTCAATTTCCTGGGTCTGCAAACTTACGTGATCGATTGTTTCACCTTACACGCTGCTTCGGGTAGGCATCTTTCTTTATCTTTAAACGATCAGGGTTAGCAGCTAAAGACTGTTAACAGCACTTGCTGGCGTGTCATGTATTCGTTCCCTAGCTGGGTTCGGGTTTCCCCTATTTGCTCCGTCAATGTATAAAGCTTTGGGACTTGGGAAGGGTGATACCATTCTCGCGGCTGTGAGCATTGGTATAGGGATGCCTGCGTGAGTAGTGTTGTTTTGTGCTCCCCCTAGTTACTGTGTGTTGACGTTAAGGATGTTATTGTAGATCTTTTGTACTGTGGAAGTATGGAAAAGCGATACGAGCACGGAGCAAGTACGCGAAGAAATCGTCATAAGTAACTTGGGTCGGAACGGACAAGAGGATCGACGGAGAGCGGTGTTATTCATTTTGATATTCGCTTGATCTTGATTCTTACTGTTTACACACATCTCACAGACATTTGCGATACACATATCATCACTATCACGACGCGCAGATTATGTATGGGGAATGTATACCAATAGTAACTATATCCTAATGTACACACTTCATGAATTAAAACCTCCTTGAACGCTTGCGTGTTAGCCTAATGTCGGAGTCAGAAAAGCTAGGTTTCTTGGTTTCCTGGTGCGTGGGTTGAACGTTGAATATTGAATCCCTGAGATGACCGCTACTCGGTTGCCTCCGTCGAATTCGGGGGGGTATGTATGTACTACTATGCTGAGAATGGCATGTACTAATTTTGTTCTCACAGGGAAAAGGTGAGTCAGAGACCAGAGACCATGAACTAGGAATTTCGGAGAAAAGAAAGTTCGACCCTCTTCACTTGCGGATATGTAAGTAATACAATGTGGAAAAATAGTTATGTCATAAGTATTGACTTTTGTGGTGCTTGCCGCCGGAACCTAACCGCAAAGGTGTGTTATCCGAAAGGTACTCAAGCTTACATATCAATAAGTAAAGGAGCCTTGAAAGAAAATCAAGTATCTGACCTTCTCTAGCTGAGATTTTTTTTGACAATAGAAAGAAAAACGTCGATCGACCCATTCTCTGTAGATTCTGTTCTCAAGTACTTGGTCCATGAACCTAAAGGTCCATCTGATGAGTAAGCAAAAGTCGACACTGTCGGCAAAATTCGTAATTCAGCTTACACTCTAACCTTACCGTTCTAATTTCGTGCACACGATGAATGACACTCCTTACAGTCCGCTGGAGCTTCAGGTAATATATAAATGAAGAGGAAGGGTGTGTCTGGGAATTTGAATTTCTCCCAGGTCATACGACAGTAAAGGCTTTTTTGCCTAACATACTCCCCTGACATGTCACGGTCTTCAGAGAAGTCAACGAATGCTACGACTGGCGACGACGAGAAGATGAACGTGACGAATGTACATGTGCAAGAAGATGATGCTCCGGAGACGACACCTACCCCTACGATCGCGGAAGGTACATCACCCAAGGAGAAGGAGTTGAGTCGAGTCCCTTCGAATGCCTCGGATGTCATTATAGTTGATTGGGATGGACCTAATGATCCGGAAAATCCGAAAAAGTAAGTGACGACTGGACGCTTTGCTTGAAACTCCGTTTGTTTAGATTGAACTACATATGTACTGATAATTTGTCTTTTTTAGCTGGGCATACAAGCAAAAATGGGCAGCGACGGCAATTGTATCAATGTTTACGTTCATCAGTCCTGTATCATCATCGATGGTCGCACCAGCTACTGGGAAAGTGGCAGAAGAGTTTGGGATAACAAGCTCTGTTGTGATAGCTATGACTACTTCGATATTCGTGTTGGCATACGGTGAGTAACCACGATTAATGTTCCTTGCTAATTCACTGACGAGGTTATACTCTTGCAGCCATCGGTCCACTTGTAAGCCTTCCCGCCCGCCTTATCCCCGAGCAAATGACCCATCATCCACTAGTTTCTAGGCCCTCTCAGCGAAATATACGGTCGTTCACGGGTATTACAACTAGCGAATTTGTTCTACCTAGGTACGTTCCCTCCTCGACTGCTCTATCTCAGATCTGACGTTACACTCTGGCATCAGTATGGAACCTCGTGTGTGGCTTTGCCCAAACAGAAACGCAGCTCATTGTTTTTCGTTTGCTTGCTGGACTAGGAGGAAGCGCACCGCTGTCAATAGGTGGTGGTGTCCTTGGTGATGTCTGGAAAGCTGAGGAGCGAGGGAAGGCTATCGCGGTGTATTCACTTGCTCCTCTCATGGGACCGGTTATCGGGCCTATCGCTGGTGCATGGTGCGTTGGGACTCTTATCTCTACTTTTTTTCATGTATGTTATCTGAGCTTGAAATAGGATTGCGGAAAGGTCTACGTGGAGATGGGTGGTGAGTACTTAGTGTACTTCTAAGCTTCGTCTTTGTCCCGATAACTTTTGTGAATTTTACTGGCGTTAGTTCTGGTCAACGAGTATCGTAGATGCTGCTATACAAGTCGCAGGTGTATTTTTCCTTCAAGAAAGTGCGTCTCCTCTCTCTCTCTCTCTCTCTCTCTCTCTCTCTCTCTCTCTCTCTCTCTCTCTCTCTCTCTCTATACCTTTTTCCTTCCCACTCACTTTCCCTCTCAGCCTTCGCACCACTCCTACTCGAACGCAAAGCCAAGCTTATCCGGAATACAATGTCTACCGACCCGGAAAAAGGTTCCGCAGTTAAAGAAGTTCGCACTATCTATGGCAGTCAAGGTCGAACGTGAGTATTTCTTCTATCCATTTCCGTTGACACAATAGGCTAACCAGTAACCCAAAACCCAACTGACACCGGGGAATCCCTCAGATGGCAAATGGTGTTCTCGAAAGCGCTCACACGTCCATTCACGTTATTCATACACGAACCGATAGCTCAGGTTATTGGGTTGTATATGGCATTTGTATACGGAGTTTTCTATCGTAAGGATTTTGATTACCCCCCTCTTCTGTGGAGAAAGCTGAATAGTTGATTTTTGGTTTCTTCTAGTTTACCTCACTACAATCCCCACTATATTCGATACAGTTTATAGAGAATCCACTGGGATCGCTGGGTTGAACTATATCGCGCTGGGTGTTGGTTTGACGTTGTCTTCGCAAATCAATGCGAGGTACATGGATAAGATCTACGTGTATCTTAAGAATAAGAATGGTGGAGTCGGAGAACCCGAGTTCAGAGTTCGTGAGTACAATCTACTAATATTTACACGCATATAGTGACCATCCTGACGCGCTTGGAATATGTAGCTTCTATGGTTCTCGGATCGCTGGCGTTACCTATTGGGCTTTTGCTTTCTGGCTGGGCAGCGCAAGAGAACGTTCATTGGATAGTAACTGATATTGTGAGCGCATATATGCAGTAATTTATTTTGGTAAATCGCAAAGAATTGACGTCGATGACCTCTTTGTGTTGATGTAGGGCATGACATTTGTCGGGATGGGAATAATTTTGAATTTTCAATCCATGCAGACGTATATTGTTGATTGCTTTACACTTCACGCTGCTTCTGGTAAGTAATACTTTCCACACCACCTCCTCACTTTGCTTACCCTTTTGCTCACTGGCATTCCATTATCCCCGTATCCTCGTATCTATAGCTCTCGCTGCTGTCTCTTTCCTACGATCTCTCGCAGGATTCGGGTTTCCTTTATTCGCACCGGCGATGTATAATGCTCTAGGATTTGGGAAAGGAGATACAATACTTGCTGCTGTTAGCATTGCTATAGGATGGCCAGCGTGCGTACTATGGTCTTTGTCTTTGTCTCTCCGAGTTTGAAAGGTGCTGACGGTTGGTTGGTCTGTTTGTGATATAGGCCTATCATATTTTGGAAATACGGGAAAAGTATTAGGATGAAGAGCAAGCACGCGCATAGAACTACGTAAAATCGTCAAGCGCGGCATATATTTGTTGTCTCTCTCTCTCAGGCTTTTGCCTTTCGGTTGTTGTCTGTCGACGTCTTCGCTAGTACTTCATACCCTTTCATACCCCCGTAAACTCAGGTGATATCCGGATGCCCATTATTTTTACACGAAGACATTTCTGCTTTTTGACGTATAGAATACGAACATCGTAATTATCTAGTTTTGTAGCCCAGCCAGTACATATACAATTCTTTCGTATTACATTTTAGAAATTCATGTGGCATGGCAGGCAGCTTACCGCCGGAAAAGAAATGGTACATAACACTACAAACAGGGCAATGTTTCCCGCATGGGAAACTTGCCGCTATTGGCTTGGAAATAATATTTGTTTGGATCTTTACATATGACTTGTACAAATAAAGGTTTGTTGCGTGTGA
This sequence comes from Omphalotus guepiniiformis, assembly GCA_028554645.1. Lineage (NCBI taxonomy): Eukaryota > Fungi > Basidiomycota > Agaricomycetes > Agaricales > Omphalotaceae > Omphalotus > Omphalotus guepiniiformis. The sequence continues at coordinate 331,751 of JAQOOI010000062.1, forward strand.
AATAAAGGGTTTTGTGTGATCAATTCTAGTCGCCTTACTTGAGGTTTGCCGGTGGCAAACCATCATTTCTTTCCTGTGACATTTATTAAAAATGTCGGCTGGGAAACTAAATGGGCAATCACCGGGCATTCACCGGGCAACTACCGGGCAATCATTGGGCAATCAACGGGCAACCCAGACTACCGTTGATTGCCCGTTGATTGCCCATTTAGTTTCCCGGCCGACATTTCTAATAAATGTCACGGGAGAAAACGGCAAAGTTGCCATGTATTTTGCACCCACTTTGTCACATGGAAAACTCCCCAAATTGTCACTGAAAATTACCTCAAAAGGCCACAACTTTCACGTGTGAAAAACTTTTTAAATTTCTTTGAAAATGTACAAATCTAAATAAATAGTATTTCGAAGCAAATGGCAAGTATTTTCGCTTACGTGAAATATTGCCCTCCTTGTAGTGTAATGAATTTCACGTGCATCAGTGACGCCAGCAAGGGCTTGAAGGTGAGACGCGAAACAACATCACAAAAGTTACCGCCACCCGTATCCATCGCTTGTTCTCTTTTTCTTTCTGCTACCTTCATCTCGTTACAAACTCTAGAAGAAATGTAAGGACATCTTCTACATCGTCGAAGGAGAAAAGCTAACGAAGGATGTTTGAATATCAGTCTAATCATTGAAATTTTTGAAGAATCTTATTCTAATGTCATCAAAACCGAGACCTGTTCTTCATCAGGTTGAAACTGACGAAGATCTTGACGAACTCGATGGTGAGTACTCATTCGCTCGTTCATACATCCATCCTAACCATTTTCGCCGCTTTAATCTATAGATGTCTTATCAGAGTTCACCCCAAAGTCGTCAGCAGCACTTCAAACCCCACTCTCGCCATTAATCTCACCACCACCACCACCTCCAACCGCAACGACAACAACATCTTTTAATCGCCCACGAACAAACACTCGCGTTGATCAAGTACCGAGATCAATCCCAAGTTTGGGACGAGCGCTAGAGACTACAGAGGAGAACAACGAAGCTGCGCTTACGGATGAGTTCACGAAAGAGCTTGTTAAGAATATGGAGCAGCTTATGAGGGAATTGACGAATCCTGCTGCTGCTGCAGCTGCTGGGGCTGGGGAGGTGAATGGTGATGGGAAAGGAAAAGATGAAGGGAAAGAGGATGATGATGATGATGGGTTGACGAAGGAAGAGAGGGAAAAGGAAGCTGAGAGGTTGATGAAAGCTGCTTGGGAAGCGATGTTGATTGAAGGTATGGATGGTGCGACGGGTGATTTGGCTGATTTGGGTGCTACTGCTAAACCCGACGGGGGGTCGAGTGGTGCTGCTGGGAAAGACGATTTTCAGTCAAAGATTAAACAAACGATGAATAAGTTGAAACAGAGCGAATCGAATTTACAGGTGCGATAGTCGGACGGAGTCATTTTTTTCTTTTTCCTTCTTCCCGCGTACCGTTGCTGGAAACTAATCTAATGTTTTACTCGGTTATTTAGGCTGATTCTTCTTCGGGCGCTAACGCGACTCCGGTTTCTTTAGAAGGTCTTTTGGCGTCACTCAAGGATCTTGGTTTGGATGATCTTGGTGGGGAGACTGGAGATGCGGAGGATGAATCTGAGCTTGCTGATTTTCTGGAGAATATGATGGGACAACTCATGAGCAAGGAAGTGCTGTATGATCCTTTGAAAGAGCTCAACGAAAAGTTCCGTGGGGGTTCCGATGTCTTTTGCGGTTTACCACGACGCGAACTAAGGGTGTTTTTCGGTATAGTTCCCGGCATATCTTGCGAACCCTCCGGAATCTGTAACTGCATCGGAGAAAAAACGTTTCGAAACTCAGTATGAGTATATAAAGAAAATTCTCGCTGTTTTTGATGATCCTAGCTACGACGAGAAAAATCCGGAGATAGGGATTAAAATTACGGAACTCATGAGCGAGGTGAGTGGGTTTTTCTAGAACATAGAGAAGCTTTTTTGCTCCCTTTCTTTCTGTTATGTCTTTTTCCTGAATTCTGAATTCTGATAACTGTAGATGCGAGAATATGGGTCTCCTCCAGAAGAGATAATGGGACCTATGCCTCCAGGTCTTGGTCCAGATGGCAATTGCATCGTTACATGAGTTGGCATACGGGGTGTTTCTTTTGGGTTCAACTTCAAGTTCCTCTCGTTGCTTTCCGGTTTGTCTACCCAGTATGTAATATTCTTTCGCGACTTCTTCGATCAGCAAGCGCTGGCTTCTTCCCAATCGTATTTATGTATGATTTCTTGTACTATAGTGAAAAGAAGACAACTTGATTCCTCGGGTTTACCACGAGCCAATTTCGCCAAAAGTTCGTTGGAGTGATATGTGTTTTGAGGCTAACCGGACCTGCAGCGTGATCTGTATTACTGTTCATACATACTTAGGTGGTTGTGAGGAAACGCCACACTGCATGCACGGTAAGTGAATGAATTCATATTTCTCACCTCATCTGCGCCCTCGTATTCTACGCCAGTGCTACCCTACTATAACCTCCAAATAACTAATTCATCGCAATACAGTACAGGCGCAACTAGCCAGGCAGGCAATTGCCGATAAACTACCGCTGTAATCCGTATGTTGTTAATCAAAAAACTTACCTAATTTAAACCTTAGCCTTGCGCAGGGGGTTACCATGTTAACCATCTAGTTCATATTTTTCGACCCGCCTGGCTACACACTTTTTTTCGAGCCCCGTTGTCAAATCATCCCAATTGCAAAATGATATTTCAGCTAAAGGTTCTAGCACGTGAAAGGAAAGGCAAGGGCTCTTTTTCTTTTCCTCCTCCTCCTCCTCCTCCCTACCCTTCAACCCCTTCGACCCGTTAAGCTAGCTTCAAGCTTCAAGCTTTGACACGGTGACACCCTGGGGCGCAAGCGGCTGTAAAGTTTTGTGAATGCTGGATTTTAGTATGTCTGGTGTGAGCATTTCTAGGTGTTATGGGGGCTTGAATCGGTCAGTTTGTTGTTTCCCAGTTGCTGTGTTTCGTTGTTATCTATCTTACTGGCGCTGTTGTACATGGATTTCATTACTGCAGTTCAAGGGACACGAGTCAGACTTCGTCACAGTCTGCTGTGTCGAGGAGTGGACGACATCTGAGGCGAGTTCATGCGATGAGGTGAGGGCAAGGGTGATTTTTCACTGGTCTCTCGGCAGTTAACCTTGCGCGTTGCGCGTCGTAGAGCGAAAAGTCAACCTAGAACATCGGTCAAGCCTCGTTTCCTGCTACACTGCCGACGATACCGAACTCGTACGTGGTGATCATCTCTTCCAATTGCATGCAACGAGCTCATAACAGAATATGATCATTCATTCCCCTGTTGATAGAACACCGCGGCTTCACTGGCAAATGTAAATCAACCTCTTCCCTTCCTTCCTTCCTTCGTCTTCGTCCTTGCTGATCAACCATCCACTTCTCTTTTGGCTAGCTCTATCCAGCGGGCGTAAACGTATCTCAAACGGACGACATAACCCCAGGTCCAAAGCCGCGCGTTCTATTGAACGTCACGGTGATTCTGACGCCGCCGCCGCCGCTGGGGCCAGAAACACCATCGTCCTACCTCGATTACTACCAATCCTTCAATCACTCCTTATACCCTCAACATACGAAGATACCTTATCCCAATCCCAATCCCAGAGCAGGATTTCCACCGAGTCATCATCAACTCTTGACCTTGACCTCGACTTGAACTTGGACTTGAACCCGAACCCGAAGTATGCGAATAGGCATTATTGTCTTCCTGATTTTTTGAGTCCGGGATCGCCTTATACGTACGTATGTTGGTTATTTCTTCTTTCTTCTTCTTCCGTTCGAGCGGGACTAGCTGATGATGATGGTGATGATAGACATGTTCACCCATTACACTACGATCCTTTTGAGTTTGTGAGCCTTTGAGGTTTCTGCTAAACCCAGTTGGCGTCTAGATGTGAGTATTTTCCATCATCCGGCTCTTTTCCAAATGGATTGATAAATCATTTCTTTCAACAGATGGGCGAAACATCCAACATCCAACATACATACTTTTACAACAACAACACTCTCACTCATTACACTCGGACATTGAAGGCCTAATACTCTTCCATGAATCCATCCACTCTTTTCAACCTTTACCTGCTGCGGACTCATTTTTAATTTTTGTTTTTGTTTTTTTACATAACAACATAACAACATACATAACATAAATCTACTCACTAGGCTCACAGGCTCACAGGCTATACTTAGGAAATGAAGGCGGCGCCTTGTACTTAATTTATCGATTATTCGTGCTCAGTTGCTAGCGACTGGGTCACTATATATATACTTACCATACCAAATGCATGCTAGATGCAATATGCTTAAACTTGGGGTGTTGCTTGCTGCGTTCAAGGTTACTGAGAGGCAAATTATGTTGTAGACCCTGGTACACGGTTACACCTGACAGCCCCGACTCGGAAGACAAGTATTTACGGTAGTTCTCTCATCGACATTTGAATAACAATTCCAAGAATCTAGAACGACATTTGAAAAAGACTTGCTTCGAAAGGACCCCATTAACGTGACGCGATCTTCAAATACATACTTACTTGCTGTACTGTACCTATGTATAGAGGAGTCGAGTCTTATCAGACGTCGACAGCCTAACTAATCATGGAAATAACAGTGGCAGACGACATTCAAATGTACTGTATATATGTATGTATGTATGCATGAGTTAACGTTGTTCTAACTATCAGTACAGCTATTCAAATGATACGTTCGATACAGGTAAAAAAGGTGAAACGTGCGTTCATAGGATAGATATCAATGCGTAGGTAAGCTACAACAGCCTGAGGCTACAACTACAGAAGTCACAAGTCAAACTTGAATAGCAAGCGACTTCAAAAATCATATCCTGTCAATCAAACGATTCACCGAGAAATCAGCTGCTGATTCCGAAAACAGTGGGGTTTCAAAAAAGAAAGGGACGAAAAGGGAAGAAAAAAAAGTTTCAACTTACGAAAATAAGGATTTTGCCTATCCGTCATATCCTTCTCAGCATTAATAGCCCCAAGCTCTTTAACTTGCTCAGAGCTCAACCCATCCGCTTCTGCTGCCCTATCACGGGAATAGTTTTGATACACGAGCCAAAACCTCCAGATCAAGATCATGCAGACTACGGTAGTATGGATGCACAGCATTTAAACAAGGTTACAGCGGGAAGGGGGGCGTACGCGACGAGGCGAGGCGAGGCGAAGCGGAAGCAAAGAACGTGAGTAAGAAATTCATCTCAAATACAACGGGAGAAACAACTGACATTGTAAAATATAACAAATCGCACACGCAATGATCGCAGGGACGTATCGTGGTGCGTCTTTTGCTCGAAAAAACTGCGATCCCGCAGCATTTCCCGTACAATACGCCACAAACATGATACTAGAAACGATAGACTTTTTCGTTCGGCCTGCAACGTTCGAGGGTATATAAGTCCATAGACAGAGTCCGTTGACGTCTACGGTCATTGTCTGTGTGTGTTTCTTCGCAATCAGCTCGTTGTTGTTGTGCGGGTGCGATAGTTGATCATCGCATCGATCATGATGAATGATGTTGGTTGAGGTGTTGGCTTACCATGAAATACATTCCCCATTTGATCCAGCGGTAGCTGGGTTCGTTGGGTAGGAGAGCCATGCCTAGCATACCTATGAATCCAGGGATAATGGCAAATAGCTGCCAGGAGATACCGAGTCAGGTTCGAGGCTTCTCTTTTCTCGAGTTGTGTAGGGAAGAAGGCTAACCAGGATATAAAAGCGCATGCCATTAATGCGCGAGATATAACCCACGAAAAGGAACCAAACGACCGATGCCACACTGCGAGGTATATTATACAGAATAGTCTGCAGCGCCGTGAACCCGAAGCTCTGATACACGAGGTTCCCGAACTGCCAAAAAGAATCAGCACAAACCGACAAATACTATAGTACACCCACCGAAGTAACACCACCATTCGGCAAACCAGCCAACAAAACGCTACAAAACAAAAACCAAGTCGAAGGATCCAAAAACGCCTCACGTATCTGATCCTTCTTCCACTCCCTCCGTCTATAATGATCGGTTCCAGTTCCATTAGTGACAATCCTCGCTTGAACCATTCTCCTTTCTTCCTTCGAAAGCCACGCTACCTCTCGCGGAGTACCAAGAAGGAACCAGCAAAAGAACGATAGAATGATCGTTATTCCACCAAGGAAGAATGATATCCTAAGTAAAAAGTAAAATAAATGCCAATCGGAATTCATGGCGAGGTCGGAGTGTGCTAAATGCCGAGAAATGAGAGATCTATAGAAATGAAAAGAACGTACCCTTTCCAAGCTGCGAGTCCACCGTGTTTCTGGGTGCTTTCGCCGATTGCGTACATGCATAACGAGGAGATGATACCGAACCCAGCGTTTGAGGTACCCCAAATGACGGATCGGCTGTGGATACCCAAAAATATGTCAAGGGGGATAAGTGATTGGCGGAGTGAGAATAAGGTTGGGATGGGATTGGATTAGTTTCGGCACTTACGAGGTATGTTCATGTGTTTTATACCAAGTTCCAACGATAAGGAGAAACGATGGCGAAATCGTACACTCAAAGGCACCTTGAAGTGTACGAAGTATCATAAGATCTGCCCAGTTCTTCGCTATATTCCGGGTTGATCCAGCTCATTAGGAAGGGGTGCGTGGAGGGTGATCGACTTGCAAGCAAAACCTTTACCACTCACCAAAGGCAGTGCATAACACGATGATTCCCCAGAAGAACATCAGAACGGACAGAGTTTTACCTACCGAGACTCGCTGCATCAAGTAACTGCTTGGGAATTCGAACGTCCTTTAACGCCACCGTTGATGACGGAGATGATACAGAGAGTTAGGTTAGCTTCGGTCTTCTAGTACCTTGTAATAAAAATAGGTGCGGGGGCTCGCAGCCACTTACATGTAGGATAGGTAGAATATTCTGCCAGGGCCCAGGAGAGGGGTGTGTGTCATTGAACGAAGATTCCGCGGAACAGGAGGGATATGCGTGAGATTCATGTTGGCGGTGTTGAGAAAGGATACTCACGTCGTGAGCCTAGGTTTGACAAGAGAAATGGTTAGTATTATGTAGGAAAGACGTAATTTTTAGTTTCGGGACTTGCCATGAATATTGTTGTCCGACGAGGTGAGTGTCTTGTCGGAAGTTGAACAGAGCTTGTGTTGACAGACCCGTTTTGTCTGCTTGCTGAACTCCATAGGCTACCCACATCAACGGCAAGAGGTATCGGTCCTAAATTATTGGAGGGTTGCTCATCATTGAATTGAAGGGATCGGGGAATTGAAAGAAACGAACTTACCGTCTTTCTGAGTATCTTCTTGTACTCCTCCTCTGTATAATCCGACTCTGAAAGAATATGATGATGATGATGTTCCTCCACATCGGAAATCACAACATCGTCGACACTGTTCCTAGTTTTGATATCCATCAAAGCGGAAGACTTCCTACTACTCGTCGACATATAACAGGGAAAATTTGACTGGGTTCAGTGGGCGTCGCAGCGAAACTAACAGTTTCAAGGTCAAGGAAGTAAGCAGGTGTGAAACACTACGATATCACGTACCTCCGGAAAGGGAGTAAGGGAGAGAGCCTGGTCCGCTCCTTTAAATACTCGTCATGTTAGAATGATTGAGCTGGGCCCGCTGCTGACCGTGAAGCCGTGAGCGTGAACAAACTTTGTCGACTCATCACTGATTCATTCGGAATCGCTCTCCCTCGCAATTTACCCCTCTGCCAGGGTTCCACCATCAAAATTTCCCTAATCATGATGATAGATGATAAGTGATATATGAAGATGTTAGAAATGAATTCCGCTGGGACCGTATGCCCCATTTACACTTGTGTCGTTGACAATAGCATATCTCTTCCCCAAATTTATGTTAGTTCTTTACCACATGTTGGGACCTTTGGGGTAACTTTGGATGACACATACGTACGATGGGTCGTACACAGTCACATCCCCAAGGAAAAGTTTTTCAGTGGTTTGTGTTCTCGAGATTGACATTATCCGTTTAGATTACCAAGTAAGGATAAGAACATGAACACGTACTCTCGAGAATGTCTTCTAGCCTCTGTAGCTGGAGAAGCAAGTGCCCTTGTCAAACGCACCACTCAGAGAGTATCACCTAACAGCAGATACGTACAAATCACATAAAAAAACCAATCAAAGGAGGGGGAGTCGGAAGATTGCACCCGGAACTGAGTAGATCTATGTTAGTATTACCGTTCCCGTTAATTTTATGCATCTATTAGTACCTGCTGACTGGGGCCGATATCATAGGATGATAAGACCCCAGCGCTCGCGATTCCCAGTACGACTGGGCACCAAGTCACGGTACGCGCTGAAAACCAGTAAATATCAAATTTTTCTGGTCCTTCTGTTGGACCTGAGTAGAAATGAAAAAGGCGTGTTTTCGATAACACAGGCTTTTGACGTTGCCGTTTCGTTCTCTCTTCTTGATGTTGAAGGTTCGATTTTCTCTGTCAATCGGTCATTGGGTTCAATGGGATGGTGGTTCCACTGATAAAGACCGCTTTGCCTTTATTTGGCGACCCCACCCCCCTTGGTGATCAGGTGACTTGATCATTGAGCGCTCGTCGGCATCGGCAGTAAAGCTGAGAAATTGGCACGGCTGCTGTCCTGAAGGTAACTGAAAAGGAAGTCGGAAAGAGTAATTTACTGCGATCTCACAGTGTGTATATATCAGGAGATGCTTTTGTACTAGCAGCACTAAGTAGAAGCAACACACAAGGGGATGGTTAATCACATCAGATCATAAAACTTGAAATGAGGGACTAGACGTGCCAATGATCTCCATCATTTTCTCTCTTGATTCTCTCTCGTGAAGTCTTTGAACAGGGACTTGGATTGATCATTTGTTCTGTATGATGTTCCCTAGAACCGGTGCTCGGAGCGAAGCAAGCCTTTTATCCTTTTTCGTGCCGTCCATCTTTCGGTGAACGCTGTCTGTCACTAGTGGCAGTCTCGGACTTTCGGACTTACACAGGTTTTTCTGCTTCTTCGGACATTCGGCTTTGTCCTTACTTCCTTCCCTTCCCACGCTCAAATCCCGTCACATCACATGTAACTTTCGTCACAGTCTCATCACATGACTAATCACGCAACACAGCGCACGTCATCCAAATTGAGTAAAGACCCGGTCCAGTAACCGCAGCACAAAGCAACTACGCCGGAACTACGCAGGAAACTACGTACTGCAGGGAGCGCAGTGGGGCGAAATCGAAAGCGTCCTTTGACTCTTTCAAGTTGTACGGGGTAGCTCCTTGTTTCCTTCGAGCTTTTTGAAAGGTGAGTGGTTGGTGGTGGTGGTTTTAGAGGTCGTGGCTGAGTACGCTTATGGTTCTGTTTATTTTGGGCGTTTGAAGGTTACTGGCCTAGGGCGTGTTAATTGGCGTATAGGTTCAAAATTTTGGCTGGACGGTAGAGAAAGAAAGAAAGAAAGAAGATTGGTGAGAGCAAGAAAGGAAGCGAAGCAAGAATTCCTGCGATTGACTGGTTCCGGCGTCGCTACATACACAAAGGAACGAGCGGACGAACGACCGAACGACGTACGGTTTATATTCGATACCCCACGAACGAACGAACGAACAATAGTTCACTCAGGACGGACATACGCATACGCATACACCTACACATCTGCAGAAGCATACATAGTCTCACCGCAATACCAATGTCTACATTCCCCGCCTCCTTCGCCTCAAGCGCAAGCTCAAGCAGCGGCTCAGGCTCCCGCGGAATCCCACTCCCAATCCTCATACTCGCAGGAACTTCAACTCTAATAGCAGTCGTACTCTCCGCTAGTTCGATTTATGTCCAGTTGAAGAATTATAGGAAACCTGGGTTACAAAGGTTCGTTCTCTGCTTCCTGTGAGGGTCGTTTGGTTGTTGGGACTCATGGGTTTTTCTTGTTTTGTTTTGTCTTTCTTGATGGTGATTCTTCGGTTGTGTGGTACTCGCCTGTACGTCGCTTCCCTGTTATCGATTGGCGTGGCATGTGGTGTGTGGTGGGGTGGGGTTATTGCAATTGAAACGTGCAGAATGGTAGTTCGGATAATGGTGATGGTACCTATCTACGCCATATCGTCATTCATCTCTCTTCTTTCGCTCGAAGCTGCATTTTTTATCGATGCGGTTAGGGATGTATATGAGGTGAGGGTTTTTTCTTGGTTCCTTTTCACTCTTCCCACCCACTCACTCCGTGTTCATGTCTTATTCTCACCCCCACTCTCACTCACTCGCGCTCACTAGGCATTCGTCATATATTGTTTCTTCGTCCTCTTGTTAACCTACCTAGGCGGTGAACGCTCGCTGCTTATCCTCTTACATGGCCGACCACCAAAGGCACCTCCGTTTCCTGTGAATCTGTTCAAGAGAGAGATAGATGTTAGTGATCCGTATACGTTCTTATTTCTCAAGAGAGGTATTTTACGTGCGTGCTCCTCTTCCCCACCATCTTTTCAAAGGTTCACACCTCACGCAGAATACGTCCAAATAAAACCCATCCTAGCAATCGTCACCATGATCTTAAAACTCCTCCACAAATACAATGAAGGCGATCTCCGAGCTGTATCAGGCTACCTCTACATTTCCCTAATCTACAACCTGAGTATCTGTCTCGCGCTCTACTCTCTAGCGATATTCTGGTTATGCGTCTCTGAGGATCTTAAACCTTACCGACCCGTACCAAAGTTCCTTTGTGTAAAAGGGATATTGTTTTTCTCGTTCTGGCAAGGACTAGCGATTTCAATCTTGGTTGCTGCGGGGGCGATAAAGAGTCTTGGGGGTGTTGAAGATGAAGAGAGTGTTTCGATGGGATTGACGGATACGTTGATTTGTGTTGAGATGCCGATTTTTGCGGTTGCGCATTGGTTTGCGTTTTCGGTTAAGGATTATATGGGGGGTAATGGGAGAGGGAAGGGGAAGGGACAAGGACAAGGACAAGGAAGACAACAGTTTGTAGGGAGGATGCCGGTTTGGTATGCGTTTAAGGATGCGTTTGGGACGAAGGATGTTTTTGTTGATGGGATGAAGACGTTTAGAGGGGAAGGGATGGATTATAGGGAGTTTGAACCTAGGGAAGGGGGTATGCATGTTGGTCTTGGGAGGGATAGGAGGATTAGGGCTGGGTTGAGGTATAGTAAAGGTGGGAAGAGGAAGTATTGGTTGCCTAGATCTGGAGGGGCTAGTGAACCGCTTCTTGGTGCTGCGGGAGAGAGTCAAGGAGAGGTTAGTCGTGCGCCTGATATGAGACGATCTGATGAGATGGTGGATGTTTGGTCTGCGGTTGGTGAAGATGTTGATGGGGATGGAATATCTGGTGTGAGGATATCTGAGGCTGGGTATGAGTTACCGTTTGGAGAGTTGGATGAAGGTGATGAGGGGTTGTTTAGGGAGAGCAGAGGGTATTTGTTTGGGGATTATAATTATCCTTGCATTGATGCTAGTACGGAGGCTGCGAAGAGGGTTATGTGGGATGAGGAGGAGAGGGTTTTGAGGGATGAACATAGTGCGTGGTTTTCACCTGTGAGAGGGTCGAAAGGGCAGGAGGCGATTAGAGCTAGAGGTGGTCCGGCGTGGGCTGGGTATGGGGCGGTAGGATCTGCGCAGAGATCGGTGAAGAAATCAGAGACGGAGACGGATGTTGGGTTTGTTAAAGAGGAGAGGGTTGTTGATATGGAGCAAGGGGACTCGGAGGTTAGAGAGGGTGAGAGGGATGTTAGGATGCATTGGACCAAGGTTCGCAAGAATGAACGTTCGAGACTTAGTCCAGGACCTTCGTCTCCGACTCAGTCGACTTCTGATGCGGTAGATCTTGTCGTTCCTGGTGGACCTGGTACATCGTCTGGATTGCGAAGAGTGTATGGTGTACCAGAATCGGAGACGGAGGAGACGGAGGAGACGGAGGTAGTGGAGGCGGAGGTTGTATTGGGAGATACGGATGTTATGGCCGGAGTAGAAGAACACGGAGAGTTGACCAGGACAGTAACGCCGCCAATATACGCACGGAGCAGTAACACTTACGACGAACATAACCCTTGGGCTTCTTGACCATACTTATCCAATATCATAAATTATTTTCTTTTCTTTTTTTGCAATTATTTTTGTATCACGGCATTCTGATGACAATTCTATACACTCGTCATCCGATTGTAGTCATATTTAGTGAGATCATCGGACCGATCGTTGAAAGAGTGAGATGTCTCGGAGGCAATTTCTATTTGGGGTAAGTAGCGGGAGCCGAAGTTGCCGGGGTGGGAAAAAGAACACGATGTGGACACGAACTCGTTCCCTCCCCGTCTCTCTCCTTCTTCATCTCCCCTCTCTCTTTCCCTTCATTCTTCCTAACTCCCCCCTTCCCTAACTCTCTCTCTTTCTCTCTCCTCCCTTTCTTCCTCGCTCTCTTCAACGATGATGACGTTGCCTCGCCGTACATCCCCCAACGACGACGACTCACAAGAGGATCATCAGAGCTCGGGTTTTGCTTCTGCCTCTTTCCCGTCTTCTACTATGCCAGGCGCTTTCAGTACGTACTATCATTGCCAGCGGCTTTTTTTTGGTTCCGTTTCTGATTCAAATTCGATTCGATTAGCTGAGTGTGATAACTGTCATACGACAACTACACCTCTCTGGCGTAGAGATCGTACGGGAATGAAGATTCTTTGCAATGCGTGAGTTGGCATCAATTTATCTTTTTGTGTTGTTGGGTGTCTTATTTGTGTGTTTTTTCTGGGTGGCAGGTGTGGGCTTTATTCGAAAACTCATAATGGTTCGGATCGACCACTGAATGGAAAGACGCCCTCCGAGCGTAGACAGACGACGAGCAAACTTAAACAGGAGACTGTTGATACTCCTCGTGAGTAAAGTTCTATCTATCTGTATGTGGCTTCTTTGATAAGACTCCTAACCTTTTTTGTTTCTTTACTCTTTGAAGCCCAAGAGTGTTCGAATTGCTCGACGTCTACTACTCCGCTATGGAGAAAGACCGATGAAGGAAAGCTTCTTTGCAATGCGTTAGTACCCGTCTCCGCATTACACCGGATATTTTTTGTTTATCTTGTTTGTTTATCTAGTTGCGGTCTTTACGTCAAGTTACACGGACACAATCGACCTGTTCATCTCCGAACCGACGTTATTCGTCAACGTTCACGAGAGAACGCTCGTGGTGTCCGCGTTAAACGTCCAGCCAACGACGAGCCACCCGTTACAGCTTCAACAGCACGAAGAACCGCTTCGAATACGAATTCACGTACTAGGTCCTCCGCCTCGACCACTCGAACTCGTCCTCATTCGGCTATCGCGAATGATAACGACGACGATGATGAGGATGATGACGAAGATGATTCGTCTGATTCATCTGAGGACAGAGTCCACCATCATCATCATCGTCACCATCAACATCGAGCACGTCCGACGACGACGACTTCGTACCGGTCTATCGGGACTCAACGTGATTCTGATTCCGACTCGGATTCGATAGACACGCCTGATGAGGGTACTGATAATGTTCATTGTCTACCTCCGAGGTACAGTCAACAAGCAAAGAATCGGTTCAAACGTCAGCGTATAACTATGGGCGATTCGGATGAAGATTCTGTCATGTCGATTGTTTCGTCGGGTTCACCTTCGTTGTCTTCGTTGGCGGCTGTTGCGGCTGCTGCTGCTGCTGCTGCGGATATGTCGTATGTGTCGTTTTTTTAAATGTTGCCCTGGAGATTGTTCGTGTACCGACCACCACCTTTTTTTTTTTTCCTTTTCGTTTGTTTTGCGTGTGTTTTTAGATCCTCTGGGGCTAACTTTTCACGCCCGTGGTTTCAGAGACTCGACCTCTGAGGGAATTGGTAGAAGCGGCGGTGATGGACACGACGGACGTGGATGTGGAAGTGAAAGTGGTGATGGCCCTGGGTCGATGTCAAAATTGATATCAGGGTCGACGTGGTCTGGATCTGGATCTGGACGTTGGTTACCTGATGATGATATCCGCTCTGGTACTGGCAACACGGAAGAGGGTCGGTTGGAGGCGGCGTCTTCGTTGTCGACTTCTATGCATCCTCTTCTCCCACACTCGCTCCCGCAATCGCATTTAAAACCGTCGGTATCAAGTACCCTCCTGCTTTACTCTCCTTCGCTCCTCAGCCTCCACGCGTTCGTTTCGGACCTTGGTAAGGCGTAAAAGTAACCTGTGTTTGGTTGTTGGTCTGGTTCGTCCTCTTTGTGTTTTTGTGATGTTTTGTGTCTTTTTTTTCCCATGTTTCCCCGCCCCTTGTTTTTGCATATACGCTACATTAGGAATTTTTTGATTGTTCTTTGATTGTTTTTTTTTCTGTTTGATTATAATAGTGTTTCTGGATGGATTTTTTCTTTCCTTACTTCTTTTTACTTAGTTTTTAGTTTAGTTTGGCTGCCTGCCCTATGGTTCTTCACTTTCTGCGTTCAATGTTCAATGTTGGTGTGTTGGATTGTTTGATCCCTATTCCCTTCTCTCGCCTACCTGATTGCCCTTACCTACTCTTACCCAAACCGAATTCAAACATCCTGCAACCTACTTGTTCACTTGTTCTTATTCCATTCCATTCCAAATTCACCGTTTCACCATTCTTCCGAAGGCACCCTTCCCTTCTCACTTATTCACGTTTCACTTTTATTTTCTTGTATATATTTATGCTATCATATTTGATCGCATTGCAACGCAACGCGACGCGACACACGTACGCAACCGTTTGCAAAAGAACTGCAAAAACTCCCCACTCCTCACTCTCTCTCGCAACACATTCGTTCGTTTGTTTGTTCACTCTTGGTTCTCGGGTTATTTATTTCCTTGATACCCCATTATGCTACCTCTCCTACTTATAGACGGATCGCTTTGTTTTGTTTTTCCTTTTTTCTTTGAATCATCTTGTCACGTTTGTGCGTTGTTCGTTCGTTGATTTGGTGTGTTTTTATCTGTCTCCCCCTCCCCCCCGTGTACGCGTACCCCGCCTACCCTCCGCTTCTCTTATATCCGTCTACCCACCCCTCTTCCTTAACCCGCTCACAGCCTAACCTAACCTACCTTACCCCTACGCTACCCTACCTTACTCTACATGCCCTATTGCCTCACCCAGGCGTACACGTACTCACCCTCCCTCCCCACATTCGTTCATTACCTACCTACGTACTCCTACGGACCCGATGGCTCGACTGCTAAATGAGCCCTACCTCCTACATAAGATATCTTATAGTACTCGTACTCCCCCCTTTCAGATACATACATACTTGAATACGTAACTGATATATAACGCATTACGCTTTATGCAGACGCATTGCGCATATATGGTGCTAGTTCGTTTTTTGTTGATTTTGGGAAGGTTTGTGGTGGGCGGGTTGGTTGGTTTTTGGTGAGTTGTTTCTTGTTTTGCTTAGGTGTTTGCGTTGAGTGTGGGCGATGTTGAGCGTTGAGAGAGGAATGCTGGATAGGATAGGAAGAGAATGAGAGTGGCACGGAGGGGAGGAGGGGTAGGGGTAGAGGTGATCGCCCGTCGAGATTTAAATAGCGGGGGATTGTTATCTTGGCTTGGCTTTCCCGCTATAACACCCTCACCCTCACTCACCCAACTAAGGGCCAACAGTGAACACCCTCACCCGACCCCGATTATCGCAGTTCTCTCGCTGAACAGCTGATTACGCGTGAAATTGTTCTGAGTGAGTTCTGACCGACCCTGTAAACATGAAACATGAAAACCTGAGAATTTGGACGGAGTAATGAGTTGTGAGGTGTTGTGTAGTTGTTCTGTGTTCGCTCGCTTATTTTATGTATACTGCATATTGGATTTGTACTGAATTTGTACTGAATTTGTACGAAGTAGGGAGGGATAAAGCCTTGAAGATAAGGGATTATCAGGCGCATATAGGCGTACATGAGTCTGCGTAAGTATACAGTAATTATACAGCAAGTAAGTTACAGGATAAGTAGACAACGCTGATGAGAATATTTCGTGAATCCGAGTGCGAATCCGAATCGGGAACCGAGATTTCGTGTTCGTGAGGTTCGTGAGGCCTTGAGGCTCGTGAGTGCGTGACGTGGCGGGCTGGTACTGGGCATGGTGTTTACGCGTACGGTTTAGGCTAGGGCCACGATACAGGACCCTAGCTAACGCTTAGCTCTCCCACCCCGAAGGCTAGGCGTAAGCCGTTTCCGACGTCCGTGGTGTTCTCGGGGGAAACTACATAGTTGTAGTTTAGATGGTTCACGGAAAGTCTGAAGTTTCTAAGTGTATGTTAGTTTTGAGTTTAGTATGTAGCCCTGCCCATGAGAACGGCACGGAATTGATATTGATTAGTACTGAGATTACGGTGCGAGACCTCCTCGGACTCGGACTCGGAGGACGGCTGAGGGACGGGGTATGTGGACAGTTATCTAATTATGTAAAAAGTCCTTAACTCGGATCAGGATATGTACGACTCTCTCGGACGACGGGTTCAAGACGGGTTGTGATACGATGTGAATGTTTGCTCAGGATATGAGTGGAAACCTGTGGAAACTCGTGCGATGTGAATTCAATCGGATGACATTGAATCGTAAGTATGTACATAGGTTGGCTGGCCTGCTGGCAACAGTGCCGCCGTACTACCGATAGGTCAGAATGTAAGCAGGTTAGACAGACCGTACGTACATACATATGCCAGTGCAGTGAGTGGGGAGATAAGGAAACGGAACAGTAAGCAGACAGTAAGTGAGCCTACCAAGTACGCATGTACCCAGCATGGTACGTAGGCTAAATGAAGGTCTACGGCATGAAACGCATACTACATACAGGATCGGAGGCTCGGAGGCTCGGAGGCTCGGAAGCGCTTCATTCGTACGGTAGCACGAGGCAATGGGGTGACAGGTCCGGAGCTCGAGCCTCGAGGGTTGTAGACGAAAAGACCAAATCGATTATCCGTCACGGTTGGCAGTGAAGTCAACGGCATTCATAGGCGTGAACGGGCGTGAACTCGACGTTGTTGGGTAAGTAAACACGTTTTTTTCTTCAAGGTACATGGATGAAAAGACTAATCGCTGCTCTCAGGCTACGATAGTACCTTTATTAATAAATGAACTCGCAATCAGAGGCGTAGAGGCTAGTAGGATCGCAGGTAAATCGGTAACGGTGTATTACTCATCAAAAGGCACTATGCCGCTTTGCCGAACAGGCTAAAGGTCTTCGGCTAAGCATGCCGTTGCGTCTTCTGCGGTATGCCGATATTCGGCTCTCTATAGCGGCTTCTCGGCGAGATGGAAGTCACCGAACAAGGATTCTTTAAGGCTTTGTTCCTGCCCCGTTCCTGCCTCCTGAGTCCAGGACCTGGGAAATTTAATGAGTGCTCGGACTTCTATATTAACAGATAGGAGGGTGTATGGGATAGAAGTAATTGGCCCTATGCTGTTAGGGCATGGAAGCGAGAAGAACTGTATACTTCCGCTGGCTTGGGCTGGCTCGGACAGCACTTAGAGAGGGAAATGCTTCGCTATCAGGTACCTTCCTTCCCGAGTGAACAAAATGTGTTCTTCTAATTTGAGAATAGGGACACCGGGGGGACACTGTGTCTGTTTATACAGTACTTACAACAGCCTACATACAGCACTAGTACAGCAGTGACCATTGTAAAGGTGTTAATCATACTAAGGTACTCGCGCTCTGAGAACCTAACTCCTGAGACTCGGAATTTTCTCGCCTTCATATAAGTACTTACGGATCGTAAAGATCCTGGTAGTGGAATTCGTTGGCTCGGAATGAAATGTCTGATAATGAGGCACGGTGACCCACATAATTTGGAAGATTCATAGAAAGAAGTCACTTTGTATATAACCTTCGGGACCCGGAGGAAAATCACAGAGGAACCAACAGCTCTGATCGTGACAGCGTCGACGGTACCTACCTAGGTGGGAATTCCTGATTATGAAAGAACCCCCTGGCAGTGGAACGATGGAAGAAATTTCTACAAAGGCGGTCGTTACTTTGTAAATCCAAACCCAATAAAAACAATAAAAGACCGTTGATGTGGTTACGGAGGTTAAGATAAGTTAAGAGGGTCTGCATACACAACCGACATATGTATGTTTGTAAATCTAAAATGTTGCGATGCTACCTTGATTCATTGCTCATTCAATAAGAAATTACTACATGATTCTGACATGAATACATACATACTTGGTAGGCATCCTGAAATCGACCCTCGGGCTCCCTCGGGCGGGGGGAGAGTACACGCAAGCGATGGTCGAGGTCGGTCGAGGTCGGTCTAGGATTGATTATAGTATATACCATGTACGTACGTGGAATTGACGACGACGATGAGATTATCCAGACCTCGAGCTTCGAAGCTCCTTAGCTAGAGCCTTCACTACGATGATGAATCAGATTCAGCCCGTACCGAGCTACTCCGTCAAGTGAGCTTTCAACTCCCTCGTAGTGGCTCTGGGTGGGCGGATACTTGAAGCTGTGAAACTGTGAAGCTGTGAGAGGGGTCGCGGTGGAGATGAGAACCTTGATTGACCGGGAATACCTTGGGTATATCAAAAAATCTCCAGGACGGATGCAGGGAAGTAAACGCCGTCGACCCTAATTGCGACCCGACCCTTCATAGCGATATTTCGTGCTTATGTATCATGTATGTATGTACACAATGGGTGACCTCCCGTGGGTTTAGAAAACCTAGATTATTTTCTAAATCCATCAAACGCGGACCTTGAAAAAATCTAGCTTTAGTTTAGAAAACCGTCGACCAAATGTTTGGTCTAGAATAATCCGGCTGAAGGCCTGAATAGGAAGTTATTCTTCCCACAAGCCACCAGGTAGGGCAAGGAAGATTGGGCTCACAAAGTTGTCTTTTTTCTTTGAAAGTTCAATAATCATGCACCGCTGACCATATATCATCCTTTTGAGACAAATACGGCCACTTGAAAGTGACCGCTGAGGCTTCCTACGCAGAACTCTAGCTCTGACCCTCGGGGACAAATGCAAGAAAGGAAGGTGTATCTCCGAGCGGAGCTCGAAATGTGTTTAGAAAGACGATTTTAGTCTGGAAGGGGGGGGGGTACCCTCCTTCTAGATTAAAATTTAGAAATGGGTAAGATTACAAACTCCGCTGATGTGAGCTCGTTGCCGAGATTCGGAGACTCGGCTAAGCTCGCTTATATGAGTTTAGAATAGGATTTAGTTTAGAAATGCCCACGGGAGGTCATCCAATATATCACTGAGGGTATCAGCTGGTATCAGCGACCTCCCCAACGATTTACGCTCATTCAATAAGGTAGGCACCTACTAAGGAATATCAACTCGTTAGTACGTGCAAAGGGTCCTGAGGATCATAGAATTCTTGCCTGACATTTGCGACAAGCTGAGGCTGAGGCTGGGCTGAGGTAGGCAGCCACCGAACATCCCGTTGATTCCTTGGTGATCTACGTTACAGACACGCTTAAATCTAACCGCCGATCCCATTCACAACAGCGAAACCGTAAACGAGACATGCAGTTATCAAAACATCTCCATTCGGGACGAGTGTCGCGCAAGGGTCCTCCGCGGGTGTACGTCTGGACTCTGTGCCGTTGTATACATATATGTCGATAATCAGCCGGGCATCGTGATTGTTGAGCACTAGAGCTATTAGACTCGGAGGGTCGAGAGGTGCAGTGCCAGAGAGGATTCGATTAAACGAAAAGAAATACAGGCGAAACACGGGGAGGGGAGCTTTGAGAAGCGATTCAACACCCGTTTGACTCTGTTCAATCGGGTAGCGGGTTTCTTAGGCTTGCCTCGTGATACCAGGTGAGCTTCAGCAGGCTTCAAATCTTCAGCTTTCACGTCGATCTCCGAGAGTCCGTAGCACTGTCCTTGACAATGACATAACCCGACATGAGACCTCAGTCCGTCTGGCCAAGGGAGACTATCGAACGGAGGGTCGTCCCTGCCCTGACCTGACCTAAACTTCGCGCGCCCCCCATCCTGAGGAATGACAGAAGGATGACACTGTACACATAGTACGTGCGAAACGGTGACGTTTGGGATTCCAGGGCTATTCATAGGCTGCTGCTGCTGTGGGTGAGTAAGTCACGGGTAAGTCATTGGCTGGTACGGGTTTGTGCTTACCTGTACCGACACCCTTGCTTACCCCGCCGCCACTTGTCAAAGTCAAGGACCCTTGGTTCTCTTCCGAGTCAGCCCGTGTTCACTCTGCTCTGCGAGCTATGTAACAAACCGAATAACAATCAGCGCTTCAGCCCATCAGTATCTTTGCGAGGCAGACCTGGGAGTGCCAGTCAACGAGGCCTTCGTGATTGGGTTATTCCGAACGAGCGACTCTTCGATGCCACGAAATTGAGCCTTCAAGTCGGTGCATGAGCGTTGACTTGAAACTAATAGTACGAAATATCTTGACCTTCACGAGAAGTTGCGATCATAATTGGCTGTACTAGATTACGAAAAAATCAGCGGACATAAAAATCTAGCATAAAACCCGCATATATGCAGGAAAACAACGGGTAAACGTTACCTCTGACATACATACAGAAGGTAAACACGTTGTTTTTAACCCCAACGGTCCTTCAAGATTCTTCAGGAATGAAGAGTTTAACGCTGTTTTAACGTCCAGAATGTTAACGTGAGGCGGCAATTCGACGACGCCGTGTTCAAAAGTCAAGGGATTAGAATCAATGGTCTCGTGCCAGTGGGGGATGGGGTTCCGAAACAAAGGATAAGAACGGAGCGCATAGCCTCGAGAAACGAGCATTGATAATCATCAATCTGAAGTCGTTCTTGCGGTCCATGACGAACAAGAGCCTCAGAAGAGCAGGTGATACTGCGTGTGTGGTACGGTGCTACTGACTGACTGCATGAGGTATATGTTCATCATCATGAGTAGAAAGGGGGAACCCAAATCACCTTAGGGTTGTAGCAATGAATATCGATTCCTAGGCCGGGTAGGGGTTCGTGGCGAGCAACGAAGAGATGGTGTCAGAAAAGAACGCTGATTATCAATCTCAAAAGAAGAATCTTGTAGTACCCGTACCGTGGGGCGAAGGAGAGCACACAAGATTCCTCGAGGGAATATCAATTTTCATGGGCGTCGTACCATCTAGGACGAGTTCGTGGGTAATATAGAGTGAAATGTCATCTCAGCCTTTTGCCACCCCCGCGATGATCGATGGGACCCGGAAAAGGAGGGACTCCGGATGTTGGTAGAGAATTTTGGGTACAGGATTTTTTGAGGTAATGTTATTGCGACATTTAATGTTCGTATGTCGATTTAGGCGGGAGATTTTGAGCTACTGCCTCACGGCCTTGGCTTGGCCATGGGAAGAACACAACAGCAGTTGACATCAACTTGAATTCGGGACGCACAGATTACTAGAAGAGCTGAGGTACATAGCCTGAGGGAGGTATGATGTACGAACTTGACGCGCGGTACTTCGCTCATTGGATTGGATCATGGAATGAAGATCGAGGTTTTGGTGGGGGTGTTACCTCGTAGGTCTATACTATACTTCGCGGACACTTGGCTAGGGCTTTTCCAGATATTGCTTCGATGAATCAAAACCAATTGCAAGTTCGCTAAGCTAGCCTTGATGCCTGTCAAGCTCGACAAATGCACGACGACGTCTGTCGACGAAATGGCCCTGATGTACCGCGTTTGCTCTCACTTGCTATACGACCCTCAACGGTCCTCGAACGATGACCTAGTAGTTCGCGAAATTGCGACGATATCTAGTGAGAGATAAAAATAGTTTTCCCTTGCAAAGAACCAACCAAGTTCGGATGAGCCCCAGAAATATGCGAATCTTGAATCACTAGCACTGTACAGCTATCTTGCAAATGCCTCTCGTGCGCACATGCCCCTTGACAGCTAGAATTTTTTCCACTTTCAGCTTTCAGAACAAAATCTCTAGTCATCAATCAATTGGAAGTTTCACCTAGTCCAGCCTTGTCCAGTACCCATAGCTCGTAACCTGTCAATCTTGTAACAAACTAAAATCCTTCAAAACAGTTCCTGAAACCGGTGTAACTTGGAGAGCATCTCGGTCTAATCATTTTTATGCAGCCTCGAGCAAGAGGCGGGCGAGGAAGGCGGCAACCAGAAAAGCCACCAAATGATCCTCGTCAGATTACGGGTTCAAAGAAAAACCCAAGATGCCGAACTCCGGCAAAGCGCAATCACGTGATGTCTCTGCCTGCCGAAATTGGAAACTTTTCAGTTTGACTCTGAGTTTCTCCTTCCACGTACCACCTGGGCTCTGGAAACATCAAGAAATACGGCTGTATGTGCCTATCGATGCTGTTTACAATCCAGAGGAGAAGTACTCAGGCCAAATTTGCGGATATTTCACGGATATTTCTCCAAAGTTCATGAAATGATCTTCCAGTTCCATACTGCTCTCCGGCTAGCTCCAGGGTAAGCAGATGTCAGTATCAGCCTTCAGGAACCATTCTAAACTATCGCGGGTGCTATGATCCACACTCTTTCATATCTACGGAATCAAGCATCTGTCGCAATTGCTGTGGGGGGGTCTGCTGTCTTCCTGAGGCGACAACTCACAAAGAACCTTAGTATCTGCCGTTTATATACATTGAGGAAGTAGGTACTCACAGCTAAGCTATTTTAGGTGAATAAAGGGTTGCACGACCTTAACCGTGATCTACCTACGGATCATGAACATTCGATACACATCTCCTTTCCCTCCACACAGGCTCGAATCATCTATGATTCTTACCCCCGGTTTATGGGTATAATACGTACGGTTCGCATCGATTCTTTTCCTTTGCCTCGTTTTGTCAGGTTTAGTGCGCTATCAACCCACCACGAAGCATCCAACGCACAGCCTACATACCCCAGCCCAACGACAACTTCTCATACCCAGCATAGAAAGGTACAACCTAAGATGACAGGGTCATTTCGGGACTCCGTGGAGCGGACTCTTGAATCATTTGTCAGTAGTTGAGCACTATATCCGCACCTCAAGGCCTCATTAATATTATCCGACCCCCCTCTCTCGAATTCACTTGATGTTATCTCATGATATTCAACCTTCTCATCAGATAGACACAGCATCGACGATACAATCTGCCAGGTGGACCGTGGTGGTAACATTCATGCCCCGAATCGAGATCATAGAAGATATGTGAGTCATTTCATCGTGTTTTTGTGAAGCACGCTACCGCAATCTATGTAACATCTATATTCCCACTTCTCCCGATCCCTTGAGGCGCATCTTCATCAGGTTCTTTGTACATATCTATTCATTGAATGCGTTTCAAGAGCTCACGAACCTCCACTCAGCTTCCGAAGACCTCGTAGACTTGCGGTTTGATCGTGATGAGAGTGGTCGAAACATTCCGAAGTTACCAAGTATCAGTGATGCTTTCGGACTTCAACTCACGTTTCTACCAATGATTTGCGTCTTCGAAAGTATACTTTGTCTAAATTGCCATAATCATGACATGATACACAATCGATTGCTTCCGAACTCTGTCCTTGACATCGGTGGCGTTTACGACCTACGAAGTTCATCATGCGGTAGTAGTAGACGCACAGCCCTACCATAGCTACTCATACAGAGGATTCCAAAAAATCATGGTAATACACAAGGCTACAATTCGTTTCTTGTAATCTCCTATCTTACACCTTGACTACAGCATACATTGGAGTCAATGAGAAAATCCTACAAGGTCACCTCTACAATGTCAAGGCAATGAAATGAATATCTTTTCGAGTTTCGGAAGAAGAACAAGACAGCACTTACTCTTCGATAGTAACGACTGTATCAAATACAACGAGAGGGCGCCGATAAGACTGGAAACTCGCTAGAATAAACAGCCCCTCACTCACCTGGAATAATAATTATCTGGGTATTCTGGCTCTGCCGGTGGGGGTCGATTCGGAGCTGTAGATACAAAGAACCGTAGCGACCCAGACGGATCGCCGTACTGGACGCATAGCTCAAACAGTGCAGAGTCAGACAATGCACTACCTAAAGCATATGCCCCAATTTCGGACTGGTATATTGAATAACGGGTGTAGTAGTTGTCTGGAATGCACAGCTAGGGTAGATGTAAATCAATCCGTTGAGTTTCTGAGGATACCCGACTGCTTCGTAACCCGGTCAAGGGGGACAACGCATACCTTTGAGAGGATCCTCTCTCGAATGAAGGATCCATTCGGTGCACCTGTTATCTCGACAACGCGGTACTGCTCTGCGTTCGAGCTGACAATGATACGCGTCGTAGGTAAGACAGACCTAGATACACAAGAAAAAAAACATTAAAACAAGACGGCTGTCTAGTATCTAACGGCGTCTATAATTCACAAGGTAAACTCACATTTGAGCCTACGCAACCGTGAAGAAGGTGAGTCCGAGAAACCTTGAGCCGAGGCTTGCGCTTAGGTTCTGATATAACCCACCCCACCTCACTTTTATGGGCGGCTGCATCAGCAGATGATGCATCCAAAAGCCCTGGGTGATCGACTTTGAAGGACAACAGTAACGCCAGTGGGAACGATTGATGAGATGATTGATGATGCAGCAAGCGAGGAAAATGTCAACCCTTTCGATCGAGGGCTATTGAAAAAATGCGGTGCTGGGCTGGGTTCAGTAAACCCCTAGAAGGTGTGGGTGGAGTGTAGTATTATTATGCCACGCAATGATGTAGAAGCTTTGATATGAGACATTCAGAATGCATGGAATATCAATCTTACTCCATACTTACACGTATTAACCTCGGGTGCGAAGGGAATGTGGACAGCAAAAAGGAAAGAACTTGTTGTAGTAAAGGACTCGGGATTATTGCGGTAACAGCAACGGTCAAGCCGGTGTCAAGACTACGTAGATACTGACTCATTCCATTCGGGGCTTTCATATCTGAACTGAAGGATAACTCGGTCCCAGCCGTTAATCTGTTGGTTGGATGAGATGGCGGGATGGGGGGCACGGATGCGTTTTATTCTCTATGGGCGCTCCGTCGAAGCCGAAGGCTGAAAAATATACATATAAGGATATGACAGCCCGTAAGACTTGCTTGATCTACGGAAGCATCTTTCATCAGTTCCATCATGTTTTGTGGTGGAAAAGTAAGTAAGTATAGCCTGAGGCACATTGAGCGATTCGATGATTGACGAAGATGTCATTCGAATTGCGCAGGGTAGGTTTGTGGTCCTGTGATCAAATGGGGTCAAACTATCTCTTTGAAGCTTTAGATTCATGTTCGCCTACATAACAGCGGCAAACCTTCTCTGAGAGGTGTGATAGATCATTGAGAGGATAAGAAGGAACCAAGTACTCATGGAGAAATCGAAAACACCGCTATGTACAAAGCATAGGCAGTAATATCGGCTTGTTCGGATCCGGGCTGATGATTTACAGAAGAATACATTCACCGGAACGGGATACTAGAGCACATTTCTTTATGAGGAACATTCTATATCTTGGACCATTTCTCTTCTCTTCTATATTACAGTTTAGCCAAGACGGCCTCAGCACCGGAGACGGTAACACCTGGACCCGGTTCGACCTTCCCAGGACAAGTGAGAAACTCAAGATCGTCAGCACATGCATTCTAAACTGCGCACCTCGACGTATTTCACAACGAGATCATCAAGGATGATAGCATAACGGGCAGTACGAATGCCGAAATCCCTTGCACTCAAATCGACCGAAAGTCCAAGCGATGCTGACCATTGCGCGTTGGCATCAGAAAGGGCAAGAATCTAGCAGAAGAACAACTTAAATCTGATGAAGATACGGTGCCCCATGTGTATTCGATATTACCTTATCTTTCACTCCTTCGACACGAGCCCACCCGCTCAGGACGAATGGGTCGTTGGCGGCAACGACGGCAATAACATCAACACCCTTTGCCTTAAACTCATCGTATTTCGCGATGTAAGGGGGAAGATGGTTAACATGGCAGGTAGGCTATATTACACAGGATGAGCTCAATAGATCAGGACTAGATTTCAGTCTAGAGTAACTTACAGTGAAGGCCCCTGGTACCGAGAACAAGACAACCTTCTTCCCTTTCCATTCCTTCTCGATATCGAGTTTCGTCGCTAGATATAGCTGATGTAACCACAAGAAACATCATGATATGGTATCGCAGGACTTACGAACACCGCAGGCAAGCTGATCGCGGTCGTCAGCACAATCAATGACACGAACGGGAATATAATACTAACGTGGTTTTCGAGTTCTTCGGACCAAGGAACGTATGAGAAAGACGCTCCAGGAACAGTGTCGCCAACTTTGATAGTGGGTGCCATGGTGGTACGAAGAATAACAACGAAGTACTGGAAGTAATTGATATCAAGCCTATTTATCCATCGGAAACAAATCGAAACTCGCGATGGTGCTATTGAGCGGTCACCTGATCATTTAGTCAGATGGTCACATGACACATAGAAAATCCTTGTGGCAGATTATTCAAGATTATTCACTGCTCCCAGGAACCTTAGGAAGATAACCGTATGTACGCTGACGTTGACAGTGCACTGTTCCTGCTCATCATGTTGCAATTGTTCTAAGCAAGAAATCACGCGATTTTTCTTAGAAATGAGTTCGAAGCACGGGAAGACACTGGGAGGCTGACTATGCAAGGCACGGGCGCTGGCGTACAAGATGGTATGTCACGGTACGTCGGTAGGTAAAAGATTCAGTGAACCCATTATGAACTTGAAGGCAACTTACCGAACACCCATTCATACACCTTGTCTGTGTAAATCGGGAACTAGCCTGAAAACTCAATCAATCCAACTTGAAACTTTGAAAGTACAAAGGATCACAAAAACGTCGTACTTGAATACAGAGCTCATTGTTCATCATGTTCTCCGCACCAATTGACTTACAGAACAATGGATCAATCTCAAATACGAAAATGAAGCATGGACTCGGCCGACAACTACCCGCATGGTGCTATAGTCTCTTGTGAGCTGTAGCAGCCAAAGACAAGTCGTTCCAAGATTTCAAGGACATCATGGACCAGCACGTCGGGCTCTGTCGAACTGCCATGCCAATGCTCCGCCGGGCGAGTAAAACGAATATTACCCTAGGCCAAGTTCCAAGCTCCAAGCGACGCCAAAGTACAGTGACTTACTTCCCTACTTACTCACCACTGGCACCCGGTTCTAAATCTGAACCTGATCACGACGGCTGAAATACTGACGATCCATATCATTGTCAAACCATTAACTTACATTGACAATCTACACACACCCCTCCATACTCCCGTGATGAGTGTCCTGTCCCCTCCGTCTGATACGGAAAAAAAAAAGGTCAAAACCCAATTTGAAGCACAGGTCATTACCAATTGATCATTCAAATGTCACCTTCAACTCACTTGTTTTGAATCCTAATTTCCCGCTGAGAATCGGCTTGATGCAAGAGAAGCCCTCCCTCACCTTCTTCTAACTTCAAAAACGGCGCTTGAGGCCTCAGCTCTGATGAACGAACTTGATGAACACAAAGGAGCACACCGCCTTCAGCCGTTTCCGCACCGGAACGATTGAGTTGAAAGAAGATCAAGTACTTACGACCCCTAGAACGAACATAAAATTCACTCACGAGTCGGTCATTCAAAAACTCCAGTAGTGTTGTCATCCTTAAGATTAAAAGATGGAAGGGACGCCGGGCGTTAATAAACTGCTGCAACAGGAAAACGACAGATGCTAACCATCCGATATGACAATCAACTTCTAAAATCGGAAAATATCCTCTCTCCTCTCACTTGAGTCAATCACGACAATTTGATCATCTACAGTTGTTTTTGCACGAGCTTGTTGAACATAACCGCTACACCCCCCGCGATGACCATGTTGACCAGAAAAAGCGAGAAGGCTACTTAGAAGGAATGACACAACATTGTTGTTAGATGCCTCCCCCCAGATATATCAATCAAATCGGACCGAATAGCCCAGAAACGAGGACAGAATCACAGCCAATATCACCTCACCTCAACGTTTGTGAGCTTCCGTATAAGGCGCCTGCCTAAACGAAACAACGAACATCATGCACAAGGTCATGTCCGACCGAAATCATGACATGGTACAAGAACACGAGACAAATTGAGCAGAGTCGAGAGGTTACCTCCACTGTTAGCGGAAGGTAAGTAAGTTGAAGGTAAGTTCCAGTATTAAGTCCATCATGCCTAGAAGTGAATTAAGTTGATACATACTTCCAGAACTGATGAGTTGATTAACGGACACGGACGTGCAAGACGCCCGACGATCCAAATTTCGCCGCCACCGTCACGGTGAAATGGACGCCCGAAGACGAAGTAGGGGGGTGAGATTAACCTATCAAATTGACGTTGAGTCCTGAGGGCCCGAACGGTCTTACGAATTCCGAGTCGAGGCGAACAAAGCCGCCACCTGTTACAGTATAGGAACCCGAAAATCGTCACATCGTCATCAAGCTAAAAGTCAAATACACAAAACCCACTAATTCCATAAACCATTTATGCCAAGAACGAGAGCATTGATTAGCTTAACTTGACGCTCAGCGCTCAGAATCACCAGACGTGTATCTGACAAGTCAAATGCCTGCATCGCCAGCTCAGCCGCCGCCTATGGACATACCGTACGGAACGACAGTTCGTTCGCATTCGCATTCGCCATTCGTAACTTCCATTCAAGCTGCGTTTTGTTTCTCGCAGATCCCTATGAATTGAATTGTCATTTCTAAGCGCTGAACACACACGCACGCACACACGCACACGGTATATTTCCATCCCTTCGATCTTCAACATCATCATCAAACTCTCCTTTCCTTTCCTCTCCTTTCCATTCCTCTCTCTCACGTTTCCATATGAAACCCTAGATGGTAGATGAGAAAGTGTAAATCAGATTGGAAGAAATGCAAACGTTATGTTTTAGCGTCAACATGAGATTGAATTAATGCATTGCATGCGTCGTACGTGTGTGCATACGTACGAGAGCAGCCTTTGGGGTATTGATGATTGATATGCCAGACAAGTACTTGGACAATCATAGCCCATATGAGGCGCGAAGCGATCCGGATTTTCCAGAGACAAATGAAGAGATAAAGTCAGGAAGGAAATGTAACAGTTGAGTAACGCGAGACATGAATGTCAGTCGGAGGGGTGCTGAGAATTTGTCGGCGGTCAATATTAAATCGGAGATTACTCAGAGGTCAGCTTCGGCATCCTTGGCCGACACGGCCGACACCTGACCTGTTTGAACGCCTAGCTTCAGTTCGTCTAGTTCCTCAAACTTTCTACCCAAACACATCGTTTATTTCTACAACAACAAGAATACAAACACAATGACATGAACAAAACATCAACGAATGAACAGCAAGTAAACAGCAACTACAGTACTAAGTAACACAACAACTTCAGCACCCACAACCAGAGCACAACGTATCGTAACACACAGCACAATACCCCGCCAATATCGAACATCGTCATAAGGCGTTATCGTCACAGGGGTAACAAACCCATCGTACAATCCATACATCAAAGCGGTCGGTGGAATACCACGAATGCCGCATTATACTTACACTTCCTTCCGCCGAATTTTCTCGTGCGTGCACTTCACCTTACCCTCACAGAACATCATAACCCAACTTCCTCGAATAATCAACTGCATTCCTCAGCTGTTCCAGCGTAAGGAAAATAAGAATAGTCGTAGGCTGTAGCCTCATCCATGCAGGCACCCAGCCTTTAAACATGAACCCCGGACCTTCGTTCTTTATTGCTGTACGGATCGCGGAGATGGTCGACTGCACACGCACGGCACGGAGGAAACGAGGATAGGGAGGGACGAATACGAGTCACCGGAGGTAGGTGGTGTGTTTGAGAAGAAGGGTGAACGAATCAGCAATAAGAACCAGATGAAAGAAACTCCGACATTTAGCACTCACACTCGATCCAGGTCCAGAAGCATTCATAATCCGACTCTACAAAACACACGAAAAGAAGACCATTCAAATCTTGTTCGCTGCTATACAATCAAAGCAAATACCTTGAGTACGTCCGCAGGCGAACATACAGTCGTCGCTACCGTTCCCTACGAGTTGTAAGGAGTGATCGTAAGTAACGTTAGATGAATCAGCGAGAGGACCCATCGTACCGCAGCGAAACTAGCCGTAAAGTGAACAAGAATATTATCTTCAAAATACTTCGTCTTTAACAGTTCAGCTTTGAAGAAGTCGTATCTGTACGATAAGAAGTCGGAACCAGTGTAGTACGCAATCAGTATCGCTCATAAAGTATTACAATGAAGCATACGTATGAAGCAAGTTGACTAGCATTCATCAAGATTGCACGAAAAACATTCGGGCCGACTCCACGCGCGAGGGAAGATACACCTTCTTCTCGCACCATCTGTGTATGTGCGCATATATGCAGTCAAAAGCATGTCATTGACACGTAAGTGTGTATTCCATCGTGACCCACCACGAGGATTATCAGGGGAAAGGTTTACGCACCCTGAATAGAGCATCGAAACAATGTTTATAGTTGAATCGCTTTTCAGGAGGTTTCGCGAAGTCCCCTTGCAGACGGACCATGACGATCTCTGGCAGTCACCGGAGGCGCATATACGGAGGCGCATATATGGACACAAGGAACATCAAATGCAATCAGTGAGTGTGTGCGGTCCACCCATCAGAGTAATCATGGGACGAGGACGAAGATTGAATAATGTGAATAGGAAGGTGAGTGATGATATCATCATCTGATCAGATATAACAGCTCATGAGGTATCCAAAAACTGACTTACCTCCTGGATTCCCAACCAAACCTGCAATACCTCCCGCTATAAGCGAAGGCAAGACGGAAACGAGGTAGTAAGCAACGAGGTGTGTCCGTAGGAGGGTGAGGTGGAGAACATACCCATACTCCCAGCCGCAGCAAGTTTCCACGCAGGCGCATCTTTACTTGTCGCACCAACAATCTTCTTACTCTCTTCATACGCCCAAAATCGGCACATAGAGTAAGACATCTGACGCATCCACGTTCCGCTTATTCCATCGAAAAGACCACGGACACCTATTGTGAGGATGGGAATGATGAGTCGCGTCGCATACACTATGGAAAGTGAAAAGATCGACGCACCGGCAGTTCTAACGGTCTTCTTCATACTCTCTATCATGCGTTTATCTCCTGAGGCTTGAAGGCGGACTTTGGTGAGATCTAATGGGCTGTATGGGGTAGAAGTGGGGTTCGTGAGTTAGGTGGCATTTGGGCGAAGGATTGAAGATAGGACGTACTGGGTGATAGAGGCAGCGATCGTCGCAGCGAGACCTAAACAAGTCATCGGGCTAGTGAGTAAACGATCTTGCAGCGAGCACGAGACAACATACCTCCAAGCCAAAACGGATAAGGTTTCTTCGTTGAGGCAACGATCGCTGAACTTTGAGGCTGCGCGGCGGGCTTCGATATCGAGGACGCCATTGTAAAAAGTCTATACAAGGTCGCAAATGAAGAGAGAGAAAAGGTTAAGACCAGAAAAGTCGTCGTCACGACAGACAGAAGACAAGAAGGGCGACTATTGAAAACCCTGCTTATGTACGCTTGATGGGGGTAATTCAGAGGGGGGTATCACGGACCTACGGTTCAACTATTGTCCTAGATTTCTCTCGCGTGCAATAAGTTGAAGAAGAAGCACTAATGTAGGGTGTACCCCCGTGAGTGCGCCACTAATCAGGTCCTGAGAACTGACGTGAGTCGCTCGCAAATTTGCTCACAGACTGAGAGAATAAAAAGGTAAGAAAGAGAGAGTAAAATCGTGCTTTTATGTTGTACAGTAAGATTACCGAGATTATGGGCGAAGTGGAACAAGAGAAAGAGATAGAGAAACTGGGACTGTCGAATTATGACGAGGTATCATGTGACGACCTCGAATTTAAATTTACCCCACAAAAGCAAATTACCCCACATTTTAGATCGCTCACTGTTTCCCCACATCCGGAACTAAAATCATCATTCATATATGTACATATCGTGCAAAAAACGGAAGAAAGGACACGGTTTTAATCATATATCGAGCAAATTACCTCCCAATCTATCCATTTCTCAAGAGCCTGAACTTGAATGTGTACCAGCTAGCCTGATACTTACGTGACCTTGAATTCAAATCAATCATACATATGTACAGAAAAGAAAAACATTCTCCGCGTCTACCCGATCTACACATCCAGCCTCAAAGCCCATCAGTTCCCGAATTCCAAGCAATTTATTCTTAGACTGCGCAAACCCCCGGAGAGGTCCGACTCTGGAGGAGGGAACACCAATCTCATTGGATTCTCGGACAAAGTCGTCTCGAAGGAGTGTCACATGCGTGCGCTAGTATTACACCTATAGCCGGGAACGTAAAGATCAAGAAAAATAAAAATCGAGACTTGCAGTATTGAGCCATGGCATTGAATTTTGCGGCGATCACCCTTTTTTCAACTCCGACACATATGCCGCGCGGCTTCATTACCATAGTTCGATCGCTATTGTAGTAGGCGAAGGAGATAAAGTTGCCTAGAACATCTCTGTAATTAAGTGTAAATGTTCATTCATGATTACAGGGCTGAGGTAACTCATTCTCCTGAAGGTATGGGTGCGAAATTCGGCCGTGCGATGAGGCAGCAAGACAAGAAACAACCGGAAAATGAACGTTGGGTGAGCGCCGTTATACTAGGTTATACTTCTGGATGGATTCTATACCCATCGGACCCGAAATACTGCACGATCGGAGAATATATTCACAACAATGATGGTCGAGAGGCGGCCAAGAATGTATACACTGGAGAAGCGTCTTGGTTGAGACTCGGCAAGTTTCCCGCCAAGTAGAATATGGGCGAGAAGACATAGTAAAGGAGACGAAATAAGATCTCGACTAACGCACCACCTAAGGAGATGCACAAGGGCAAATAATCGCATGAGATAGGCCTTGTGCCACAAGAAAGGAGGACGTTCACGATATCGGCGAGTGGAGGATCATTGAGATGAAAACTCAAACCAGTCCTCATCTCCAATATCCTCATAGCTGTGTTCAATCTACAGAGAATAGTCGATCAGTGAGGAGGGGAGGACGGGAGAGAACAGTGGGATACCCAATAAGCAAGGATGGCAGCAATGACCGTACTTGCCTTTGAATCAACTTCGGGACGCCCAAAGTGGCCCGCTCCTATAATCGAGACCTCGTGTGATACGTGGTAGGTTGCGCCAGGCTCATCGGCATTTACCTTCAAAAGAAGAAAAACCAAACACGCCCATCGGTCAACGCGCCACGTATAATACTCTTTCTATAAGAAGGGCTTTAACTCGGTAGGAGCCGCCGACACCGAAGAAATGGACAGACTTGAGAGCTCCGGCACAAGCATACATTTGCCCCAGCGCCTGTGGGACTTGATGACCAAGAGGCACACCAACCGCTTCCGCTTCCACGACGAAGAGTGCAAGGTCGTCGGACTCGTTGGCGAGTTTGCTCAGCAGAGGAGCTCGTAGGAATGAAGCTGCAACGAGTAGAAACTTTCATTTTGTAAGCCAATGAGCAAAAATAATGTCACCAGCATGCGTCTTTCCAGCCTTGAGGATAGTGTAGTCTATAGATCCTTTCAATATCGCCTGGCCAACAGTGGCGGAGACAGATAGGTTGAGGCCAAGAACCAGCTGCTTTCTCTGCTCCGCCAACGATGATGAGAGCATCGCCACGGCTCGGAAGAAAATTGCGTCGATCCAGGGACGCGCGCTGGCTTCAGTCTGTGGATGTCGTCATACCAAGAGATACTTGATGTTCTCTTTGAGCTCACCGGTGTAACTGATCCGTGCAATAGACAGAGATGACGATAGAGTACATCGTTCGACCACAGTTCGTTCGTCCCACGTTCCTGTTCCAGGCTCAGTCGAGCAGGATCGTAACGTAGCTCAAGGGGTTGGGCTTCTCGAACGTTGAGAGTGTTGATTTCGTCTTGTTGGATGGAAGACAGTTGAAAGACCTTGATACGGTCGTCCAGTGAGGGGTGGCATGCGGAATACGAAGTGATCTGATGAGGCCGTCCGTACTGGCCGTCGGTGCACCTTTGGTTCCAACATCTTGAGGACTTCGTGAAGCTTCTGTGCAGCGGGATCGATTGTAGAGAGGTCCTCCTCCGGATCCAGCGCCATTTCGGTGATTCGCCGCCTCGCGCGTTGAAGAGTTTCGTGAAGTGCAATCAATTCTCCTCCAGTGATAACTGATCGCTTCCTGCGTTTTTTGTCGGGCTCTCCTGAAGTAGCTTGGTGTGACACCGACATCGTGGATGGCTACATAGGACAACGCCCGCCGCCGCGGCCCGGTGAAATTGTAGCACATCATGTGACATGTTTCCCAGCACGTTACCCTGTCAATGTCTATTGAGTAGCAAGAAGCATGTGAAAGTTAAATCAGTCACAAGAAGTCGGGCATATCTTCGTATGAGACCAAAAGGAAAAGCATGCCGAAAAATGGAGAGAATATGGACACATCCGGAATTGAACCGGAGACCTTTCGCAAGAACGAAGCCCAGGCCCCATGCAAAGCGAACGCGATAACCCCTACGCTATGTGCCCACGCACAAGAAATCTCCCAGAAAACAACACACTTGGAATAGATCACCAAGTTCGAATTCTTCATCCTACAGCAACTGTAGTGAACACAGAAGTCAGGACACGGATTCGGAGGGCGGCGGTCTAGAAGACAACAACATATAAGTACAACAAAACGAGTTACATTACATTTACATCACGAACGAGGACGAGGAGAACATGAAACGAATAAAGATAAGCTCAAAAATCTACCTCAACTTCAACCTCAACACAAAGCGAAGAACCACTTGGAATCAACGAAACACAAGAACAAAAGATAGAATCGGCGTCTTCCTCCCTCCCCTCTTTCCCACCACCTCAAACCAACGACCCCAAAGCCAAAGCGCCCATAGGCCTCTCAATCGGACCAGGCAACACCTCAACGATAGGAATTGGAATCGGAACAGGTCGGTGTATACCCGCATTCTCGTCAGGTCCCTGCGCGACGCCTTGACTTTTAGAATTACCGCCGCTCTCACCGTCGGCGTTCACGCCCGTATCATCAGCTGCGTCAGTCACTGTTGGAGACGGAGGTGACGACGATAGTGAAGACGGTGGCGGAGACGTGTGTCCAGCTTGTCGAACGCCATCTATATTCGTCCGAGTGGGTGACGAAGGTGATGCGGGAGTGCTGGCTGCGGGAGGTGCTTTTTCGGAAGTCTCTAGGGATTCAAACACGATGTTAATACGAATACAAATACAAGGTACAGAAAGACGAACGAAATCACAACCCACCAGCAAAATTACCCCCATTTCGGTCCTCAGCCCACTCAACCGCCTCCTCGTACTCCTCCTTCACCTTCACCTTATCAATCTCCACCGTAGACAACAAGCCCACGCGGGGAGGATCACGCGAAGGGTACGCGAGGTCGCCCATGTGAAATGTCGTCAGGACGCTGGATGTGAGATAGATGAGGTCAGGTAAGTGTGCAAAGATGCTAAACGAAAACGTACCGTACCTCTTTAAAAATGGTGCACCCAAAGTCCAACTATACCCTTTTTTCCTCCCACCTTTCCCCGCCTTGTAATCCGCCCCGGCCTCCCCGTCCTGACTCAACCTCGGAGGATCCGTACCCGCCAGATTAAGCACACACTCCTCCACATCGTCCTCCCACGCCTGCGCAACCAAGTCTCTTGGATCAACTGGGAAGAGCTTACCACCTATCCGAAAAGTGAGCGTAGGCGGGGTTGAGCACGCGAAAGTCTTGCGGGAGGAGGTAGGAGGTGAATTTGGAGATGAAGGGGAGGAGGAGGACAGCATGGCGTTGATCAAAGATATTAAATCTAGTGGACCGCGGATGAGAGAACTTCCCTGTGGTTGAAGAAATAAATTCAGAAAAGGGTGGCATTGGCGGTAAAAGGAGAAACCTACAGTATCAATCAACGCACTGACACCATATCTCTCTCCATCCGATGAGGACCTAGGCAGCTTCTCGCCATCGAAATACACTTCCTCGATGAATATCTCCCACGCAAGAGGATACTTCTCATGCGGAGAATCAGGTGGGCCGCGAATTCCACCCTCGCTAGGTTCGTACGTCCTTACGTTAACCCACGTCAATGAATCCTCGCGCACGCCGCTCGGTAGAGACCCGATGCTCAGCATTCCTGCGTTACCTCCGATGGCGACCGTGTCGCGCTGAAGGGTTATGGTGAATCGGGGCGAGAAGTCGCGTGAGGCTAGGAGGCGTACGAGGAAAGGCCCAGAAGTGAAGAAGGAGGAGGTTATCATGGGTGTCCATGGTGAGCCTTGGCCTTGGGATTGGGATTGGGATTTGGGGGTGGTAGTTTGTTTCTCCAGAGTAGGATGGTCGCGCTTGAACAACTCAAACCACAAAACACTACAACGAGCAAGGATTTTAACGCCCACGTAAAAAGATTGGAACGATAGCTCGCCATACCCACCTATTCAAAGGAAACCCCAACCCAAATATCCCCGCCGCTCCAGTTTCAAGGACGCTCGTGTTCGTATCGTTTATCGCGGCAAAGTGCTGATCGAGCACCCTCAGACCAGCAACGTCAACAACATCTTGACCTATGGTACCAAACGCGTGTGTACCCGTACGCGAGTCACCGTAGTAAAGCTGCGCGTCAAGGTTGACGGAGTGAAAGTTTCGTTGAGGATAAAGAGGTATGGTAGTTTGGTTACAGGTTGGGGAGGTACAGGAGTCTGATAGTATCCAGAGATCTGACGAACCTGTGTCTATGCAATCCGAGAGAAATTCAAGTTTGGTTTTTCGAGTAGAACCTGGATAGACTTACCCAGTACCAAAGGCGTTGTCGTATCGCCCACAGAAACCAAAACACTATAGGTTCTGCGCAACTAAACCTTAGCCTATCACATTCATTTCCTTCTCAACAAAGGATTCTCACTTACACATCGAGAAAGTCCCCCAAGCCAATCTCTGCATCCCGCCTAAGCCCTAGAACTCTCCGACGCGTCCTTGGAGTTGAAGTCTCTGTCTTGTATATAGGCATATGTAACGCCTTTGACCCGCAAACTTCTTGAAGTATAACACTAGTCGCGAGCGAGAACAGAATGGCGAAGACGACTGGGCCAACCGGCATCGTTACATGTGTCAGTGATGGTCGATGTTTGAAGGTCGCCAACGACGCCAAAGGCTCGCGTCCAAGCAATATCAACGTGATCGCGTTATTGACGCACTTCGGAGCTGCTTGATTGCCTCTTCCTTCTATAGGGCACATAGCGTAGGGGTTATCGCGTTCGCTTTGCATGTATTGAGCTTGCGAAAGGTCTCCGGTTCAAATCCGGATGTGTCCATGAGTAAGGTCATAGACATATAGACATGCATTTTTCTTACTTACGTGCATTGCACGATTTCAGATCGATCGAATATATGTTTTTAACTGCAGTCGATACAAAATAGAAAAATACAATCACAAAACCCAACTTCACTCATTCACACTATAATCAGGAAAGTCATCATAACCAGGCAATCGACCACCATTATCCTTTATCATCTTCCCTGGATTGTCACCATGAGGCCAATTATCCACTCCAGGTAGACTTCCATCTCCATCCTTCACCATCTTCCCCGGATTGTCCCCGTGAGGCCAATCATCCACCCTCGGTAGCCTTCCACCATTATCCTTTATCATCTTTCCCGGATTGTCTCCATGCGGCCAATTATCGACTCCTGGCAAACTTCCGTCCCCATCTTTCACCATCTTGCCTGGATTATCCCCGTGAGGCCACTCATCCACCCCAGGAAGCCTTCCACCGTTGTCCTTTATCATCTTCCCCTGGTCGTCTCCGTGAGGCCAATTATCTACCCCTGGTAGACCTCCGTCTCTATCTTTCACCATCTTTCCTGGGTTATCGCCGTGAGGCCAGTCGTCGACGCCCGGGAGATCATCGTTCGCACGTGTACGGTTTCGGGCTGATTCGTCATCGTGGTTGTTTGTGCTGGTGCGGCGGCGATCGTCGCTAGCTGTGTGGTTCTGGTGGGGCATTGAGGACGAAGGGTGGGATTCGGATTGCTAATGTCGTAGGCGGCGTATGTATGTTTATATACGGATAGCAAGGTACGTTATAATTTCAAAGGTTGGAGCGGCCCCACAGTTACATCGCATATGTCTTCATAATTACCGCGGAGTGCTTAGTCCATATGAAGATCCCGAACCCGAACATACTCTGCTCTCAGCGACACTTCGAACTTCTCAACGCACAAAGACATTTCACGCATGCGCAAAGCAAAACGGGCAAAACGACCTATCACTCACCGTTCTTCTGCTGCTTCTTCAGCTTCGCCTCGCTCAAAGTCTGCCGCTGTCCAGGTTTAACATTGGCTTCCTTACATTCGCCTCAAACCTCAGACTTAACCTACAAATGTTGTACAAACGGCATGATATCCTGTGCGTAACATCTTCAGTTGCATGCGTAATTCAGTAGCCAGGCGACAAATACAGGGTGAGAGAGAGAGGTTACATCCATTTTCTTGCGCGAAGCTCATCAATTAGAGTCTGAAAAGCAAAGCTCATGATTCAGCAAAAGCAATGTGGGGGAAGACAAGAAGAAATTTGGAAAGGAAAGAGGCGACGAGTCTGAAAAATCAATCACCCACCCGTAACTTTCCCTTCATGTCGATGCCGATGTCTGTGGTATACGGACTTTGAGGCCACGCAAGCTCCTTCATGCGCTCAAAACACACGTCCATCCGCCCGCGGGTCCTCTTATTACGTAGTTCCGGCCGCGACGACCAGGCTGGGGATACTAACAGAGCGTCCAGCCCCTCGATACAAACACAAACTGAAGTCCCCGCCTCTAAAGGACTGACCAACCGCTCCATGCAGTCAAGCATAACCCACTCCGGAAGTATTTTCTTTTCATTGAGAGTCCTAAGCAAATTGAGTAGACGCAGTAGTTTCGCTGATTGTTCACTTTCATTTCTTCCAACCTCTTCGTCCCAGTCAACAGGTCCAGAGTCTGTCTCATTCGATGCTTGGTAATTGCTTGATGATGCGAAAGAAACCCATCGCTCGAAATCCACTTTGCATCTGTGTATCAGAAGCTTCTTGAATAGTCGTCCACCTCCCATAGGGTTCCCTTCTACATCTCTTGTCTCCGAGTCCCGAACGTTTGAATCAATGTTCTTCGCCATGTCTTCGCATATCGTTCCATACTGTGGAATTTCGCCTTTGACGGTCATCTCGTATATGACATTGACTACGTCCTTCAGCGTCCGGGCATCTGTCTCGCATCGGCTTTTGTTTACGAGGTCAATGAGTGGTTTACTGTCTATATAAAGGTTTGTTCCATATTTCAGGATCAACGCCTTGGTCTGCATTCCCACTGGCGTCTCCATTGAGCCACTGTGAGCGAAAGGGGGTATATGGTCCTGTATGGGCACTGGAGCGGATGTAGGCATAGGTGAAGACACAGGTTTTGTGGGGGTTTCAGACATTGGTGGAGGAGGCACCTGGCCTTCATCGATGTTGTCGACAACTGGCAATGGTGTATGCGCACGGGGAAGCTCCGCTGGCAATGGCGTGCATACACGAGGAAGCGGAGTATTTTCAGGGCCTCGTCCAGCGGTCTCAGGCAAATTAGCTATAGCAGCCGTACGAAAAGTGGTCCTGGCAGTAATCTGTAAAACAGAAAAGGTTCAAAACCCAACTAGCATGAGTATTGACGAAGATTAAGTTGCATACCTGATTCTCTGAAATTGACCTACCACCTCCACCGCCAACCACTGTACCATCCCCTGTCGAAGAAGCAGACACAGTTGTGAGTTCTGAGCTAACATCGGTGTTGTCCGTCGTAATGTTTTCAGCAGAATCGCCCAGGACTCCTTTGCCGTGCGAATGCCCAGCTGAGACTTTCAAGCGCTCACGCGCCAGTTCCCTCTTCACATCAGAAAGCTCAGAGCGGACCTCGTTGTACTGCTGTTTCAAGTCCAAATGCTCATTGCAGACATCGTTGTATTGTTCTTTCAAGTCCAGATTTTCGTTGTGGCGCAACTTCAGATCGCTGAGCGCGTCGAAGAGCTGCTTGCGGTAGAGGTCGCGTTCGGCGAGGATCTCGTCGCGTTCCTGTGTGAGAAGAGCCACTTCTTGATTGGCAGTAAGCTGAAGACGCATCGTTGTGTGCAGTGTAATCGTAGTGGTTTAAGGGCAACCTTGATGTTCTGGTGAATTCCCACACTACACGCGTTGTACACACCTTTATACGATTAACGCTGGACAACTCGGCGTGCTGCGTGCATAGTACTACTCCGTGTTTATAGATCTGTTGCGTGCACTCAAGCCACTAACTCAGTAACTAGTCCATATGACGATCCCAGCCATACTCGGTTCTCAGCGAAACACAATCATAAACTCGAGCGTCTCAACCGTGACGCATACATACGCAAAGACATTTCACATATGCGTAATCCATTCTCAGAATGACAAGCGACACGGAAAAAATGCAACCAAGTCAATTCACCAAGATTCGACAAATCCAAAAATTCCCTCTGAAACCATTTCCGTCTCTTCCATCGTCTCTTATACCTTCCATGCTCCTTCATAGTCTCCCTTTCTATAGCCTGCCTTTTCTTCCGATGCATGACTTCCACCTGAGAGGTTGTTGTATGGAGGTAATAGCCCCAATACCGTCATATTACTGGGACATCGAGATATCAGTATTGATAGTCCTTGAACTAAATACCAGGACTGCTTTACTCACATCTCGACACTCTTCACAGTCACCCGCGTCCATCGCTTCCTCTGCTCTCTTCCGCGCACAAGTTCACCGTACTGGTGACTCAACCCATCGTTACGGTCCAGATTAATGATAGAAATGGTCTTGTCCTAGGTTTCCAAAAGCGATGAGCAAAAATAGCACCACTGCGAATATCCAACAACTTACGACGAGGATGGATTTCGGCCGTATCTCCCTCGGCCATTGTAAGCCGAATAATCTTCAAGTTAATTCTACTCAGATTCTACTACTAGTTCGAATATATATGACATCGCATGTCCAATTACAGTAAACGTAGTACAGATTGCAAGTAAAATACACGAAATAATGCTACAAATATTGTATCCACCCTAGGGTAACTTCGGGATCAATGTCTCGATCTCTTCGCCTGTGACTCCGACCCATTGAATACGCCCTTCCGCTTGCTCAAGGTGATGTGATATTCGTGACGCACACATTGTTCTTCAGGCCAGTTGTCAGAGTCTATGGCCTCCTGGAAGCGCTTTATCATCCAATCTGAGTTGAGCCTTTTCCCGCGTATGACACCCATGTCATCCCTCGCCTCCATGTCTTGACGGATTTCATCAGAGGCAACTTCATAATCCATGTTCCACTTGTCGGTTAACGCTTGGGAGAAAGCTTTATCCTCATACCGGATCGTGAACACGGTCTCGAGATCGCATACCAAGCCTCTAAGCGCAGTCGGAGGAAGTCCGGCACATTTGGCCATGTACTTGGTTAATATCTGGAATACCTTTCGTTGACCACCTGTAACACCTCCAGGAGCCTTGCTATTCTCAGCAGCTTGATCATAACAATCACGCATTATTGTCTGAAGATCCTCTGCCGACAGAGTATTCTTTGTGTACCGAAGTATTGTCCAACACAACACATGGAAGAAACTCTCAAGGTCATCCTCGAGTTCGGGGAAGACAGGTCCTGAACCTGGAATGGGTGGTAAGAGCAGCCGAGCCGCAATAAATTGCCAGGTGCCCTAACAGCATAAAACTTGTCAATCTCAAGTAAAGACCATGAAGACAATGACATACCGTGCGCACAGGTTGCCGTGCTCCCTCTCCCAGATCTGCGACCGGCTTAGAGAGGTCCCAATCAATCAGGTAACCTTGTCCATCTTTGCCAATCAAAATATTTCCTGCACTGATGTCCCGATGCAAGATCCCGGCCTCGTAGTATGCCTCTTGATGAGCTAATCGTAATTAATCAGTCACAATGGGAAGAAAAGGTAGTAGTGAAAACACTCGCCTTTCATTGCATCTCTCACTGCAGAAGCCAACTTGCGAGTGCGGTCGAACTGTGTGATGTCTTCACCGACATCTTCTAGCATCAATCGATAATGTTGGTGTTGGCGGAGATTTCTGAGACCATCCGGAAGATCGACGTCGGTCATTTCAGTATGATGGTGAGGTAGAGGTATGTCGCCTGCCTGATAAAAATTTGCGATATGTTGCACTTTTGCGTTTTGAAGTCGATCATACACATCACCTTCCTTCATCATATTCTCCCCAACCACACGCCAAGTATCCTTCAAAAGAACACATCGCTCCCTCACCGGATCCCAAACCAGTATACAACGCGTGCAACGGCCAATAAGAGCACTTCGACCGCGGAAACGAGGATTGCTCCCATAGCAATACATCACTTCTCCCTTCTTCTTGTCGTCGTAGACAGCAAACTTCCACATAGGAGCTGTGGGATCTAGACCAAGTTCTTGGCGAGCGCGGGCGACCTGTTCAGCATCTTCTTCCCCAGGACGTGTCACTGTCTCGTCCAGACCACGAGTGGCATCCGAAGCTCGAGTGAATCTCCAAACGAACTCTGCAAGGAGTTTCGCACCCTCGACAGTGCTAATATTGAATTTCTGGGTCACCACTGCACCAGAACGATCCCAGCGTATGAGCCTCGCCCATTCCTTCTGAACGAAGACTGTGAAGAGGTGTGTGCGGTACTGCCGGGAGAGTTGAGCGATTGCATAAGTGATGATTTGCCCCCGCGTTCCTTCGGCTCTTTGGCTAGTGTGTACGAAGGGTGTATCTTCGCTTCGAACGTCGGTGAACGGGTCATCTTGTGGGTCGAATTTCACCTCAACATGCGTCTGTGCAAGAGACATATCCGTTATCCTCACTCTTCCCGAGTCGACCTTATACATAGTGATATCCGGTTTCACTTCATCCTGCTCCGCTCCAGCGTTGACTGTGTCTATATTCTTAGAGGTGTCGACAAGCTCCATGCTCCCATCACAAAATGCGCTGAGCGATTCAACCTACAGCAGCGCAATTAGAAACTCTGATTATTTCAAAAGAAGATCGTGGTACTGACCAGAATTGAATACAAGTTTTCCTCGGATTTTACCGTGTCGGCTTTCAACAACTCGTCGAGTGCACTCTTCTTCTCGTCCCATGGAATCTCCCCAGCATTGGGGAAATAATGATCGACAAAATCTGTCACTGACATAGGTCCCAGGAATTCCTCTTTCATCTCAGTAGCGTAAGCTTTCATTCGTTGCACGCGTGTTGGTTGGGTCGATGTGTAGCCACCAATGCTAGATAGCGTGCTCTTTAACGGCGTTGTCTTGAGCTGGGGAGCCTCGGGTAAGGGAGGAGCTGGTGGAGGAGTTACGGCACGAGGAAGTTCGAGTTCGCCTGGATCTAGAGAGGAAGCAGGCGGAGATTCAGGTCGCGACGAAGCGAATCCGACACCGGAACGAAACTTGAAATTGGTGAGGCTAAGTTTGTTTGAGTTAACTGTGGACATGATGAAAAAACGAGAACTTACCGTATCTACACTGCAAGAAGTGGTCTTAAGTAGTATGCAGAGGGGACAATGGGATATCAAGTTTGCCCGAATATAGGAATCACTGTGGCTCAGAGGACACAGATTCGAGGTGAGTGGACGCGTCAAAGCCACAACGCGGACACGTGACGTGCTACAAATTACAATGATCTCCCGGTTTACACTCCGCCTGAACATGTATCAGAATCCACTGCCGCTGTAGCAGGCGCTTTAGCAGTAAAGTAGACGGATGGATGTTCGGATTTAGAGATAAACGGCAGGGCTTCCAAAAGCGTTGGGATAAGGAAAGATTCAGGTTTGCTGGTTTCAGGCTCACCATGCGTTGAGGCGATCTTGATGTTCCAGCAGTGTTCCAGCAGGAAAAGGTGGTGTAGACCTTGAAACACGTCAACGCAGAACGCAGCGCAGGACCTAGTCTGCTTAGATCTGGGAAGTTAAGAGCATCTAGTGCTTTAAGTGCTGCTGGTACGGTTGATACAAGACACATTGGTGGATATATGCGCATTATTCGTACGATTAGCGGTTGTAAACGTTCACCTAGAGAAATTCGTCACAGAATACTCAATAAAAAAAGGATGGAAAGAACCTGAAAACTGACCAAAAAATCCTGCTTTCGATTTAGGCTCTGCAAGCAAGCTAACAAGCTGCAGAATGTCGTGCGATATGAATACGTGTAGAGCACGATTCCAACGTTTATCGCGGAAGAGAGGCGAAATTTAGAGAAATAGGAGACTGTATTTGAAGAAAGACTCAAGAGTGTAGTAAAATGGCAAGAGCATACATACATACTCCGCTTGGTATGGAGACACTCTCCAGTTGTGTCGTCGATGGAGAAAAGAATGTATATCATTGTACAGAGGTGAAAAGCGAAAAACTGGTTGGAAATTCGAAGTTAAGAGTAGATTCCTTCAAGTTTATTCTACTAATGTCGAATCACAGTATACAGAGTACAGATTGTAAGTAAATGACACAAAATAATCCTACAAATATGGTATCCACCCTAGGGTAACTTCGGGATCAATGTCTCGATCTCTTCGCCTGTGACTCCGACCCATTGAATACGCCCTTCCGCTTGCTCGAGGTGATCTCATGTTTGTGGCGCACGCATTGTTCTTCAGGCCAATTGTCAGAGTCGATGGCCTCCTGGAAACGCTTTATCATCCAAAACGAGTTGAGCCTTCGCCTGCGTATGACACCCCTGTCATCATACAACTTCATCCTCCTTCGCAAATCCCCAGACGCAGCGTTATACTCTACTTCCCATGCCTCCACATCATCTGGATGTATT
Organism: Omphalotus guepiniiformis; assembly: GCA_028554645.1. Taxonomy (NCBI): domain Eukaryota; kingdom Fungi; phylum Basidiomycota; class Agaricomycetes; order Agaricales; family Omphalotaceae; genus Omphalotus; species Omphalotus guepiniiformis. The sequence goes on from JAQOOI010000062.1 coordinate 376,683, forward strand.
TCTTTCTTCTCATACCGTACTGTGAACACGGTCTCGAGATCGCACACTAAGTCTCGGAGCGCAGTTGGAGGAAGTTCGGCTTCGCGAGCCATGTACTTGCTCACAATATGATCTCTCTTACTTGCGCCTCCATCAACTCCTCCAGGAGCATCTGGATTGTCCCAAGTATAATCATAAACACTGGTGAGTAATCCCTTCAACACTGGGCTTGTAATGTCGTGGATCGTGAACCGAAGTATTGTCCAGCTCAAGACATGGAAGAAACTCTCAAGGTCATCCTCGAGTTCGGGGAAGACAGGTCCTGAACCTGGTACAGGTGCCAAGAGCAGCCGAGCTGCAATAAATTGCCAGGTGCCCTAACAGCATAAAAACTGTCAATCTCAAGTAAAGACCATGAAGACAATGACATACCGTGCGCACAGGTTGCCGTGCTCCCTCTCCCAGATCTGCGACCGGCTTAGAGAGGTCCCAATCAATCAGGTAACCTTGTCCATCTTTGCCAATCAAAATATTTCCTGCACTGATGTCCCGATGCAAGATCCCGGCCTCGTAGTATGCCTCTTGATGAGCTAATCGTAATTAATCAGTCACAATGGGAAGGAAAGGTAGTAGTGAATACACTCGCCTTTCATTGCATCTCTCACTGCAGAAGCCAACTTGCGAGTGCGGTCGAACTGTGTGATGTCTTCACCGACATCTTCTAGCATCAATCGATAATGTTGGTGTTGGCGGAGATTTCTGAGACCATCCGGAAGATCGACGTCGGTCATTTCAGTATGATGGTGAGGTAGAGGTATGTCGCCTGCCTGATAGAAATTTGCGATACGCCATCAGAGGACACAGATTCAAGGATTCGAGGTGAGTGGACGCGTCAAAGCCACAACGCGGACACGTGACGTGCTACAAATGACTTGCTCGCGAAATAGCCTTGAGGGAGACTCGGACACTTGTTGGTCGATTGGTCAACGTTAAATTCTACATGTTTCGGCGGCTCTGAAGCTTCAATACAGGTAGACATGAACATTACTCATGACCACACTGAATATGAGAACAATTGGGTATAGATATATATGCAGCAGGCGCACTTGGTTCGACCTTCGCATCAGACGCCCTCGAGGGTATCACACCAAGCTTCTCCCTTCCCTCCTTCCTAAGCCTCTCCTCGTCCCCTCTGAGTAGCTCTTTATGTCGAATTAGTACTGCGCTGGTGACAGTGGCACAAGTGGCGAGAGCTGCGTTTAATATGAAAATGTCTTTGAAGCCCTTGATGTAACCATGCGTGAGGATGTAGGATGCTGTAGAAGAGGAGACGCCGATATTTGAAGGTCGAGTGAGGAGAGATGGGTCGTCGATGAGTGCGGAGATAGTTGATGGTGGTAGATTGAGTGACCTCATGGACGTGTGGAGGGCGTTGTTCCTATGAGCGTAGTTGAGTGCGAAGCCTTTCAGTTCGAGGAAAAGGGCACATACAGTAATGAATAGTCATCCAGGACCTTCGGGGCAGAGGACTTGGGCGTTCCCAACGGCAATTCTCTCCCCTTCCCTTTCAGGTCTACTGTTCTTCTCAACGTGACCGTCGCGTCGCTGAGTTCTACATCCAGACCACTTTCATTCTCTTTGTCGTTCTCTCTAATCTTGCTCCTGCCGCGTTTTTGGCTCGTCCTCCTCGCAGACGAACCTGGACGTTTGTTGGGTCGCGGTGAGCGTTGACTCGCGTACCTGCCGCGTCTGCGGCTCGAGGATCCCTGAGAGCTACCCTCGCTCACACGACGAAGTTTTCGTGCCGGTTCATCAGCCTGCCCAGGAGAGGAGGAAATGCGTTGGGAATACACGCCAATGTCGCTTACGCGACGTCGTGATTCATCCACTGGCGGGTCGAAGGTCGTGCGTGCAGGGCATCGGGATGAGGGGTAGACATGGTCACAGCGTGGAAAGATAGAGGTTTAGGAGGGAAGCTAGAACTTGAGGGTGGAGTTTTGCATGTCTTATTTTTTTGGGGGGGTGGCGTTTGCAACCATTTGACTGTAGATAGTTTAAGTGAACTGGGACGACGAGAGGAATGAATGCTGAGCTCACTTTGCGTTTGAGATTCGTCTTCACTTTGGGATGTGCTCTGGGAAGAGGGTTAAGGTTTCGCAGCCTTTGGAGACGGCAACCAGCGAACTAGAAAAAGTGTGAAAACCTGATTTTACCACTGACTCTCGAGGAACGTACACTGCGTTTGCAACACTGCGATTGTGAGTCTTCTTCTGTTTGAGATGAAAATCTGACACGAACATCATTGGTGATCGTGGGTGAGTTGACATGATCTATCCGTGCGTCAGCATAAGAATGAAAATTGAGGAGCCGAGTGACTACCTTGAGGATCGTCTTCGGTATCAGAAGAGCCTGGAAGTCGCATAGCATGCCACCTGCCATGCAATGAGCCTTTAATTGAAGGAAGGCAGAAAAAACTGATAATGACCGATATCGTTTGAATTTGAGGGTAAGGAAAGTCCATTCGACTTTGATGACGCAGCTATTGGTGAGCTGGATGCCATATAATCGGTAGCGGAAAAGGAGTAGGTAGCACAGCGATATTCGTGGTCGTTTTGGGAGTAGGACAATTTTCCTTTTCGTCTTGGTCTACAAGTTTGAAAACTGGACGTCGTATGTCAGATCATGGTAGGGACACCCCACACATAGGTACTCACGTTCTTCATCAGTCGCGAATCGGCCTAAACTGGCGAGTTTGCACTTCTTCCTCGCCACAGAATTCATGAATCGTTGCAGTTGTTCCCGACTGTTCACACCTTTCTTAAATCGGCCAAGCCTTGAATTTCTCCCCTTGGCGAGATCCTTCAAACGTCGCTCTGTCACTTGCTGATCCTTTTTGACGAGAGCGTCGTATATCTCTTGCAAGAATGAGCAATTCCATATCTTTGGATGCAACACTAGAAATCATGAAGTGAGTAGGATGTTGACGAAAGTAGTGGATTCCGTACCTCTTCTCGAACCCATCTGCCATTTGACGATGTACATCGTTCTCCTCCTTCAGCTCCTTAGTCTCAGCCTTCAGTCCATCATTAATGCCACCTTCTTTGAGACCTCTCAAGCTTCTCCCTCTGCCGGAGGCATTCCTTGTAGCTCACAGCACCCTCTGCAGCGTCAATAGCCACCTCAGCTTCAGTAAGGTCATAGAATCCCAAGTTCGATGCTAGACGAGTTTTTCGGTTGCGGATATCGAACAACTGCAAACACAGGTCCTTCAATTTTATCGATTCGTTGCTGGAACGCTTGTAGCTCGCTTTGATGTTTTCTTCAACTGTCTTGTCCCTTTCTCGAAGTTTAAAGCTATCGAATATGAATTTATTCCCCATCCAAAACTCGGAGGAGAAAGAAGTGGTGAAGTAGAAGACAGAGCGAGCCGGGCGCACATAATAGGACTAATATATTATGTAATTCTCCTGTCCGAGGTTTAAAATTACATTATTCTTTTACATAAACGCTTCGGTGCTTCAGCTTCAATGCCTCGCTCAAACGAGTCTTCCGTTCTTTAAGTAAGGTCAACCAGAATTCAGCAAAGGCATCCTTGCGCTCGCCACAAACCTCAGATCTCAAATTTCAAAGTCCACCTACAAATGTCGTACAAACGGCATGATATCCTGTGCGTAACATCTTCAATTGCATGTGTAATTCAGCAGCCAGGCGACATATACAGAGAGAGATTACATCCATTCCCTTTTGCGAAGCTGATCAATTAGAGTCTGAAAAGCAAAGCTCATGATTCAGCAAAAAAAAATGTGGGGGAAGACAAAGAAGAAATCTAGAAAGAGGCGAAAATCACTCACCCGTAATATTCCCTTCATGTCGATGCCGATATCTGTGGTATAAGGACTTTGAGGCCACGCAAGCTCCTTCATGCGCTCAATACACACGTCCAAGCGCCCGCGGGTCCTCTTATTACATAGCGACCGCGACGACCACTTTGAGATTACTAACAGAGCGTCCAGCCCCTCAATACAGGCACAAACTGAAGTCCCCGCCTCTAAAGGAGTAACCAACCGCTCCATGCAGTCAAGCATAACCCACTCGGGAAGCATGTTCTTTTCATAGAGAGTCCTAAGCAAAATGAGTAGATGCAGTAGTTTCGCTGATTGTTCACTTTCTTTTCTTACAACCTCTTCGTCCCAATTAGCAGGTCCAGAGTCTGTCGCATTCGATGCTTGGTGATTGCTCGATGATGCGAAAGACACCCATCGCTCAAAATCCACTTTGCATCTGTGTAGCAGAAGCTTCTTGAAAAGTGTGGCACCTCCAATAGGGTTCCCTTCTGCATCTCTTGTCTCCGAGTCCCGAACGTTTGGTTCAATGTTACTCGCCATTGCTTCGCATATCGTTCCATAATGATAATGTTGACTTTCGCCTTTGACGGTCATCTCGTATATGACATTGACTACGTCCTTCAGCGTCCGGGCATCTGTCTCGCATCGGCTTTTGTTTACGAGGTCAATGATTGCACTCTCTCTGTAAGCGCATGTTCCATATTTCAGGATCAACTCCCTGGCATACATTCCAACCGAGGACATCATTGAGCCGCTTTCTACGAAGGGAGGTACATGGTCCTGTGTGGGCACTGGAGAGGATATAGGTAGTGATGAAGGCACAAGAGTTGTTGGGGTTTCAGACATTGGAAGAGGAGGCACCTGGCCTTCATCAACCACTGGCAATGGTGTATGTGCACAGGGAAGCTCCACTGGCAATGGTGTGCTTGCACGAGGAAGCTGAATGTTTTTAGAACCTCGTCTAGCTGTCTCAGGGAATTCAGCTGTAGCAGTGCGAGAAGTGGTCCTGGCAGTAACCTGTGAGGTACAAAAGGTAGTTTCAAAGCCCATCTGGCGTGGGTGTCGACGAAGATTAGTGTAAGTTGCTTACCTGACTCTCTGATGATGACCTGCCACCTCCACCGTCAACCGCCGTCCCATCCTCTGTCGAAGGAGCAGACACAGTTGTGAGATCTAAGCTGATATCGGTGTCCTGCGTCGTGAAGCTTTCAGCGGAATCGCCCAGGACTCCTTTGCCCTGCGAGTGCACTATCCCTGCTGAAAGTTGCAAACGTGCCAGTTCCCTCTTCACATCAGCAAGCTCCGAGCTGACATCGTTATATTTCTGTTTCACGTCCAAGAATTCCAGGATTTCACTGTGGCGCAACTTCAGATCGCTGAGCGCATCGGAGAGCTGTTTCCGGTAGAGGTTACGTTCAGCGAGGATCTCGTCGCGTTCCTGTGTGAGAAAGGCCACTTCTCGACTGGTAGCAAGCTGAAGATGCATCGTTGTATGGTAGAATGTAGTCGTGGTCGTGGTTTAAAGGCAACCTGAGGCGCTCCAGTAAATTCCCACACTTACACCGCGTTGTACACACCTTCTGTATACAATTGACGCGGGCGACTCGGCGTGTTGCGTGCACCCAAGTATAAGGTAATTTGTTACTTCTTCAGCTACCGCAGTTTCCGTCAAAACCTCGCCTCAAAGCCCCCAATATTACCGACCAACATACGTGATATTGCGCCTAATCTTTGATTGCACGCATACAGGCATCATTGAAAGAGATATAATAAACGCAACGCCCTTGTCCACGACATTAATGAGATGTCTGTACCGTACGGATTCGGAAGGTTGCTGATTCCTGGCCCAAAATACCAATATCCACCATCTTCCCCGGATTGTCGGGGGCTTTCAGTTTCAGACCACACCGACATAGAGTTTACTTCCAGAAGATACGCATGCCCGGTTGATCATAAGGGAACACGATATGAGCTTGGACCTCTGTTATTCACGGTAGTACCAGTGAATCCATCATATTACACTCAGGGAAACTAAACCTGAGAGTGCATATGTCAGAAGTCACTTTGAAATTCAAAACCCCCTCTCGACGGCGTCGAACAGGTCAGGTCAGGTCGAGGTGAGTATCTTTGATTTGATGCGAGCCTGGGTTGACAACATCGTCTATCTCGTAGATTTCGTTGCACGCACTTCAACTATGGTCTGTATATTCGAAAGGCTGCGATAACGCCTTGGGCTTGACAAAGAGGGAAAACGGTGACATTTCGTTTAATAAAGAAACTAGCTTGGAGGAAGCATCACTCGCGCTCATGCGGGCAGCAGGGTCATCTGCAGCCATGGCAGCCAAAACATCATCGATGGAATCGAAAGTGCTCTTGAAAACCTTGATAAGCTGGGTATTCTAAGGATGACGCTAATAATAACACCGACCTTGAAATCCAAAAGACTGGTGCCGAATTGCCACACATCGAGTTTGAATGGATCGTAAGGTTCACCGGTGGCCATCTCTGGTATACCAGGTCTCGAATACATATCTAAGTCGCGGAAAGAGCCACCTATCGGGTAACCGGTACAAACCCTCTGTTCAGGCAAACTGTTGGGGGCAAAGGATACAGCAACTTCAAAGTCTATGAGGTAGACGCGCGGTCGCGATATTGGAATGGCGTTCGCTCGGAGCGACTCTGGATACCACTCGACCAGAAAATTGTCCTTAAAGGCGTCCTTCAAAAGATGGTCAACAGGACGTTACACGCAAAGAGGTTCGAAATCACCCGATGTGCGATATTCATGCTATGAATGAATTTAAGTCCCTGCCGTGACTTGAACAAGAAGTTTAAGTGTATAATACCAAGCAGAGCTCACCTCAAGAGCTTGCATTACCATATCAAGGACGTCGCCGGCAGAGTTCCTCGCCCAACAACCATATGCCTCGGTCATCGATGTTCCGACTCTAGGAAAGAGGCCAAATGTGATGTGCTCAAAAACAAATTCTTGTAGCATCGGAAGTGTGTGATTGCTTGTCAGAAAAGCGTGCGGACCAGTCGTGAGTTGCCTCAGAATTTCTAAGTGGTTTCGACCTTCGTCCTTGTGAACTATCACACGCATTATCACATCATAGCCTTCAGGAGTGCGAACCGCGCGACTCAGAGGGTTCTAGGAAGCATGAGTGGCGTATAACAGATACGGGTACGAAAGAGCCCACCCTGTATGTGAAAAACTGTAGTTCACGAACAGTACCTATACCTTTCTCAATTCCGCGACGAGGGGTCGCATACGCGTACCCGTTTGGAATAGGATTAGCCAGGTCGACCGAGGTCTGGTATGAATCGAGATAATGGGGCCACTGCGTGAACCCGGCATTCTTAAGGACTGGGTCCAATTTCCGCCACACTTCTTCCTCAGCTTCAACTGAGGCTCCTGGTTGCCTCCATGTCATTAGATCTTTCGGAAGCTAAAGATAGGCCCACAAATGGATCAAAGGGAGTTCGTCAACTTTCAATGGCGCAAAAAACGCGTACCGAGTCAGAGATACTAAGACTGTGGCGCCGTTTCTTGGTCAATGTTATGCCCGGTATTACGCCAGATACGAGTCCACATATTGCAGATATACCTAAAGTTACGATTGCAATAGGTAAAGCAAGTGCAGCGCCGTTTGGAGACGCAGTGTATGTCATGACAAGTATATAGTGTGGCGTTGAAGAACGAGAGAGGACAGAGAAATTATTAGACCACGTGATTCTAATCAACTTGCTTGAACGGCCCGTCGGCCCGATTCGCCAGCTTTCAGTTTAAGACCACACACGACTTCCCGACTTGCTTCCTCTGTTGAAGATGCCCAGGCTTGCATCAACAAAAAATACTACCTTCGAATTGACCTGTACCGTAGGTCCTGTTCCACGCCGCCGAGAGGGGGATACGGTAGATAAAAATAATAATTAAAACATTCAAAGTGACTTCCGAGTCTGACATACTCGCCGCTCTACAGTTAGAAATGGAGTAAGTACTTAGTTCCCTGAGTGTGATACAATTATCTGGATGCACTGGTACTACTGTGAGAATCAGAGGTCTAAGCTCTCATTGTGTTCGCTATGATCAACCGGGGTCGACAACATATTCTATATTCCGTTGCACGCACTTCAGGGATAGTCTGTGTATTCGAAAGGCTGCGATAACGCCTTTGGCTTGACAAACAGGGAAAGCGGCGACATTTCATTCAATAAGGAACCTAGCTTTGACGAAGCATCGCTCGCGCTCATGCGGGCGGCGGGGTCATCTGCAGCCATGGCCGCCAAAACATCATCAATGGGATCGTAAGTGCTCTAAAAATGCTTGATAAGCTGTGAATGTCAAGGATGGCGCTAATAATACCAACCTTGAAGTCCAAAAGACTGGTGCCAAATTGCCATACATCGAGTTTGAATGGATCGTAAGGTTCACCGGTGTCCATCTCTGGTATACCAGGTCTCGAATACAGATCTAACTCGGACATAGAGCCGCCTAACGGGTAACCGGTACAAACCATCTGTTCAGGCAAACTGTCGGGCCCAAAGGACACGGCAACTTCAAAATCTATGAGGTAGACGCGCGGTCGCGATATTGGAATGGTGTTCGCTCGGAGCGACTCTGGATGCCACTCCACCAAAAAGTTGTCTCTAAATGCATCCTTCAAATGATGGTCAGTCGGAAATAACAAACATGTAAGGAGTCGGGAAATCACCCGATGTGCGATATTCATGCTATGAATGAATGCAAGTCCCTGCCATGTCTTAACATGAAGTTTGAATATACTATCAGGCATAGCTTACCTCAAGAGCTTGCATCACCATGTCAAGGACGTCGCCGGCAGAGTTCCTCGGCCAAAACCCGTATGCCTCGGTCATCGAAGCTCCGACTCTAGGAAAGAGGCCAAATGTAATATGTTGGAATTCAAACTCTTTCAGCATTGGGAGCGTATGGTTGCTAGTTAGAAAAGCTTCCGGACCGGTCGTGAGTTGCCTCATAATTTGCAAGTGGTTTCGACCTTCGTCCTTGTTGACTATCACACGCATTATCACGTCATGACCTTCAGGAGTGCGAACAGCACGACTGAGAGGGTTCTGTGAGAAATGAATGGCGCGGAACAAAAACGAGTAAGAAAAAGAAAACCTACCCTGTATGGAAAAAACTGTAGCTGACGGACAGTACCCAGACCTTTATTAACTCCGCGACGGGGGGTCGCATATGCGTATCCGTTCGGAATAGGACTTGCTAGGTCCTTCGAAGTCTGGTATGAACCGACGTGATGGGGCCACTGAGTGAACCCGGCATCCTTAAGGACTGGGTCCAATTTCCGCCACACTTCTTCCTCAGCTTCAACTGACGCTCCTGGTTGTCTCCACGTACTTAGGTCTTTCGGAAGCTGAAGATAGACCCAGCAGATGGATGAGCAATCATTCGTCAGTAGAGCAACTCGACGCGTACCGATGCGGAGATACTGGCAGTGTTGGGCCTTTTCTTGGTCAAAAGTACGCCCGGTACGAGTCCACATATTGCTGCTATACCTAAGGTGATGATTGCGATAGGTACAGCCAGTACGGCGCTGTGTGGAGACGCGTACGTCATGGCCAGTACAAGTGTGGCGTTGGTTCGCCTGAGTGTAAGTGAACTTTGGAGGTGAAAAAGACCAAAATTTGTCACGTGCTTCATATTGCGCGACGCGCACGCTGAGTCACGTTTCTCGTCATCCGACTTATTCTCAACATACGATGAACATGCCAAAGGAGAATACGACGAGCTCGGATTGGGCTGGACCTCTAGAAAACTCATGCCGTGAATCAATAACGTGAATTAACAACCATCTTGTGGCCACGCTGCAAGTCAGAGTCAAATTGCGGCTAGTATTGAGGTGTCCCAATTCGCCGACCTCCTCAGCATGCGACTGAACATGGTAAGTTCGCGTCATTTCTTAATATCGCCCGCAGCTATGAACTGCGCAAAAATAAGGATGGTTTTAATCAGAAGCTCTATTGAGTTCATATAGGACCAAACTGTGCAACGAATGTTGGGTTTTTGGCCAGCTTTAGGTGAGCTTGTACTGTGCACCAGGATGCACTAGTGTTTGCACAGAGAGAGGTGGCACTAGCAACTTTTTCCACCAGTTCCAATTGTCTCGTTCAAACGACGGCCTGTAGACGTCGAAATATGGTGACGTCTCCCCAGTTAGGTTGAAAAGTGTTGCCTGATGAGCAATTTTGCAGGTGGAATTGGAAATGGGTGGCAATACGTAGTCGAGGACGCTCACCTTCGTAAAAGACTAAGTTCTGGCATTCTGATAACTGCAGCTGTAACCTTCGCTAGTTTTCAGCGAGATACATCTATTCATGTCTCATTATATGGCAGCAGGAAGCAGTAAGGGTTAATTCACCTAGTAGGAATGGTTCATACTCGTGAACGCACGAGATCAAAACGCGCACCAAGGATTCAATCAGATTAAGACCTAAATATCTGCTTCAAGTAATACATTTCAACGCTCAAAAAATGACACGTCCATCAAATATCGTCAGTGAATTCGAAAGGCTGCGATAACGCCTTCGGCTTGACAAACAGCGAAAGCGGCGACATTTCTTTCAATACAGAACCTAGCTTGGAAGAAGCCTCATCCGCACTCATGCGTGCCGCAGGGTCATCGGAAGCCATTGCCTCCAAAACATAATCGATGGGATCAAAAGTAGACTAAGATGTTTCAATAAGTGAGTGAAACAACATAGTTGAAGCTAATACCGACCTTGAAGTCTAGGAGGCTGTTACCTAGTTGCCACACATCGAGTTTGAATGGATCGTAAGGTTCACCGGTGTCCATCTCTGGTATGCCAGGTCTCGAATACATTTCTACTTCAGCAAAGGAGCCACCTATAGGAAACCCCGTGCATAAGCACTGTTCAGGCGGACAATCGGACCCAAAAGACACCGCAACCTCAAAGTCTATGAGATAGACGCGCGGTCGCGTTATCGGAACGGCCTTCTCCCGGAGCGACTCTGGGTGCCACTCCACCAGGAAATTGTCCCTAAATGCGTCCTTCAAAGAATGGTCAGCAGGTCATTACGCGCAGAACGAATCGAGATCACCCGATGTGCGATTTTCATGCTATGAATGAATTCAAGTCCCTGTCGTGTCTTGAGCAGGAAGTTTTTTAAATGATACGAGACGTAGCGCACCTCAAGAGCTTGCATCACCATGTCAAGGACGTCACCAGCAGAGTTCCTCGGCCAAAAACCATACGCCTCGGACATCGAAGCTCCGACTCTAGGAAAGAGGCCAAATGTAATGTGCTCAAAATGAAATTCTTGTAGCATTGGAAGTGTGTGATTGCTCGTCAAAAATGCTTGCGGACCAGTTGCGAGTTGCCTCAGAATTTGCAAGTGGTTTCGACCTTCGTCCTTGATAATTATCACACGCATTATCACGTCATGGCCTTCAGAAGTGCGAATCGCACGACTCAGAGGATTCTGTGAGACATGAATGGCGCGGAACAGAAACGAGTACGAAAAAGCCTACCATGTATCCAAAAACCTGTAACCGAGGGGCAGTTCCAACACCTTTATCAAATTTACGACCGGGGGTCGCGTATGCGTATCCATTTGGAATAGGATCCTCCAGGTTTACCGACGCCTGGTATGAATCGAGATATTGGGGCCACTGAGTGAACCCAGCATCCTTAAGGACCGGGTCCATCTTCCGCCACAATTCTAGCTCAGCTTCAGCGGTCCTTCCTGGCTGTCTCCATGTACTCAGATCCTTGGGAAGCTAAAGATAAGCCCAGAAGATGGGTGAGAAGGAGTTCGTCAACTTTCAATGGAGCAAAAACGCGTACCGATTCAGAGATACTAAGACTATGGCGACTTTTCTTGGTCAACTTGAAAGTTATGCCCGGTATCATACCCGATACAACTCCACATATTGCAGCTATACCTACAGTGAAGATTGCAATGGGTAAAGCAAGTACCACTCCATTTGGAGACGCGTAGGTCATGGCCAGTAGTATATATGTAGGCTAGTGTGGCGCTGTGATTCAACGAAGGACGATCGAAAGAAAATATTAGATCACGTGCTTCTAATTCTTCCTCGGGTGAACCAATGCATATGTTCAAAACCTCTTCAGATCTTACTTCCTGACTTTTTTTTTCGTTTCGGATCGCTCGAAGCAAAAAGAGCTTCCAGAGGACCGTCGACTTCAATCCTGGGAGGTCCAAGTACCTTCTCTTCTGGATCTGGGACACTCAGAAATTTTCGACTCGGAGGAGGACGGATTAAGACGCTGATATTTTCGGCTTTCAGAGGTCTTTGGGAATTACAAAGGTCCGCTGGTGTGTTTCTTCGCGCGTATTATTGCTGATGCATCACAGAGAACACATGCTGTCGACCGTACGCTGTCGCGAATTCTTTGTCTACAGACGCGCTTTTGTCAGAGCTTTCAACTTCAATGGTTGTGCATCAATCGACTTGACGTCGATAGAGTAGTTGCTCTCTACCGTTCGGTATTGTTTACCTCGGAATAACCTCAGTAATTCTCCTGACTTGCCCGAAGGTTAGTATAACGATTTACGGGTGCTGGGATCCACGTTTGAAAGCCGCGAATACGTTCGATTAGGTACGAAAGTTTTTTCTCTTTCTGTCTGTTCCTTGTTAACGATCGTGAGTGTTTATGCTAATGGGGTATGCGGATATCTAGTGACACATCCAGATCGCTATCCAAAGCTTTCTCGCCGAGAATGCCAAAAATCAGAAAGATACAGAGGATTACGCGTCAAGATGACTATCTCTTACGAAAAAATTCTGGGCCTTATCGTTCCCAAATTGCCATTACAACATTTTGACGGAGCATATTTTTCCAGTGGAGGTATTGCGGACAGTCCTTGGGAGCAGGCGACATGTTGACTCGTTGAGATTCAAGGTCCGCGTGTGTTCACCGTGTAAGATTAAGGCTGTCATCGCTTTTCTATGAAGTCAAGCACAGTGAGTTGCACACTCCTCCCTGCTTCACCCACCTCACACGTCTTTTAGGCTTGCCTCTATTGGAAATGCTATCTCCTACGAACAACATTTACGAGCCTGACGAAGAACATGTGAGGAGTGTTCGCTACCTCCTACTGAATTTTCTACCCCTGGAGCTGGTAGACCTTATAATCGACGAGGCAAGATACTGGGCATATGTCCGCTCCGAGTGTTTCGAGCAGATAGAAGCATCCGCATGGGACTCTCCCGATAATAAAGCAATCTGGTGTTATCTTGTTACTCCACCTGTTCCTGGAAACTGTACTCGAGAGGCGATTGGAGATGTTGACAGTTCTGTCCAACGAAGGGCCAAAGTGCGAATGGTCGTTTTCGAATTGCAAAGTCATGATCAAGGTTGGGGTGGAAATCCCCATCTTCGAGGTGAGCTCAGTTCTACATTGGCCTATAGATTTTTTTTGATGAGATATACACCCAGGAACCCGTAATGGCTCATGGACATGGTTCGAGGCCGCTATTATTCGTGCATCCGATGGTTCTAAGCTGGAATGGCTCGAGACAGCGTTGAGCTGTCCTGTGAATTTACAAGCTCGTTCGTCATCTGCTGCTTTCGCTGATCCTTCTCTGGATCCTCGTTGGCATATCGAGAGCAATTTGACTGCTGTGAGTCAGAAACAGAGCCACTCTGTCATCTGGACGCGGCAAGAGTTCCAGAGAGCGCAACAAAAGGCTGAATCCTCGAAAGGACGTGAAGGGCTTGGGTATGAGCTTGTCAGAGCGTTGCAGGCAGGAGATCGAGTAGCTGTTTTGGCAATGGCGCAGGCGAGTATTCAATAACGAAGAACAATGCAAGAAAGCTTATGTCCTATTCTCTTCAGTTTCCAGGATGGTCAAACCATGTCTACAGTGGCTCTGTGACCATATACTACTCGGTGTGAAGATGCTCGAAAGCCAAGTAATGAATTCGGTAGATGGTTTCAAGTATCATTAGTACTGCATGATTGGTGTCTTTCGGGTGTCGACGTATTCATTGATGATTGTAATGATGACTTGTATGTAGCTGAATATGCATATATCCAATGTTGCTCTAGTACTACATAGGCAGGTTACTGTTGCGCGCGTGCCACAGTTCGCGCTTACAAACTTTCCCTCTAACCTCCAACATCTCACCATGAATTTTATACAAAACATCGTCAATATAGGTTCATCCCTTATATCTAATCTCTCAACTACTAGTACCACTCCAGGAACAGTCTCCTCTGAAAGCTATCCTCATTTCCCTTCCGAATCTGACGTTCATCTTGTCCGCTATGCTCTGCAAAGTTACTTGCCACTTGAACTCGTGGACATCATTATTGAGGAAGCTCACTATTGGCCGTGTATTTCTGTCGAAGAAAGTACTCAGGTGCACGCAATAGCATCCCGATCCCCCAATTACTCTGCGAACTGGTGCTACCTTCTCTCACCACCTATACCAGGCCTGGAGAATCAATCCAGTGACGAGAACGGCGAGAGACGGCGTAAGGTGCGCAGGGTTCAGATTGAAATTGAGAGTCATGATCAAGGATGGGGCGGGATGCCTAGTGAGCAAGGTGAGGCTTGGAGATTCTTTTGCTACGTCGTTTTGCTTATGTTGCAACCTGTAGGAACTTATAACGGCTCATGGACATGGTTCGAAGCATGTATCATACGCACCTCAGATGAAAATGCACCTGCATGGCTCCGAGTTGCATCTGAACGACCTGTCAACTTGGCAGAATTATCCTCACGAGAACCCTCAACGAATGACTTCTGGACCTCAGACATCCTTGTTGGCCCGTCGACGAAACGCTGGCACATTCAGAGTAACAAGACTGCTACACAGACCAAGCAACTCCATTCTATACTCTGGACTGACGATGCGGGGGAGGGCATCCCTCTGGAGGATACGTGGAAAGGACGGCGATGCCTAGGTCAGGAGGTGGTCAGCCTGCTGCAGCCAGGAGATCGAGTTGCGATTCTAGCAAAGGCACAGGTGAGATATCATTTCTGACTATCGCGCCTATCATTAAACATTGTTTTTCGTAGTTCCCTGGCTGGGTCAATCATGTCTATCACGCCTCTATTGCTATCTATTATTCCATGTGACATACATGTGTTCAACTTCCCCAATTCCGTTTGTTGGAATACTGAAGTTGTACCTTGGGCGTGGTACTGTATATGCATGTACCCTTGGAGCTTCGGCGTGTGCCCTTAGTGTACTGGGTCAAAACGCCCAACGCCTTCTGACCCTTCTCGTCATACTCGGAGAAATGATCAGCCAAACGTCCGTCGCTCGTACGACGAAAGGACGGAATGACCTTCGCCGATAATATTAAGGGTCTTTTCGAAGTCAACAGGGCGAGCTGACGAACAGAATACAGCACGGCTAGCTTTCATATTCCACGAATAACTTCACTGTCTCTCAGACAGTCTAGACATTTCAATGTTAGTGTGGGAATCTACTCCAGGTTGACTCTGAACCACCACCACCATCTTCCTATCTCACAAGGGCCCGAGAGTTCGATATTCCAACACATGAAAATGGTTTCTAAACCTGCTAGTCAACAGGAAGTGGTGCTCCTCAGACAAGAACGAGACGAAATCCTTGCCGAACGCGACCTCTACCGGAAGCAGCTCTCCGAGGCGCTCAGCGATCTGAAGTTGCGCCACATTGAAGTTTTGGACTTGAAACAGCAATATAACGATCTCAGCTCCGAGCTTGCGGATGTGAAGCGAAAGCTCGCGCGTGAGCGCCTTCTACTTTCTGCTGGGGCTGTACACTTGCAGGGAAAAGGAGTTGCTGACGGTCATGCTGGAAGCCCCATCACAATGGAGGACAATGTCGATATCAGCCCAGACTGAACACTGTATCCACTCCTTTGAAAGGGCATGATACAGCTGTCGACGGTAGAGATGGCTGGCCATTCCCATCTAACCAGGTATGCTGCTTTTTGCCTATTCTTCGTCAATATCTGACGCCAGCCTGAGGTGGGGCTTGAGGCTGCCTTCGATATTTCACAGGCTATCGGGAGCACTCCTGGTGCAGATGCCACATCTGAAAGTTTCCGAATCCGAATCTTCAGATTCTGTAATTGAGGTGTCTTTTAGATCCTCAACATTCTCAGAAGATGTTGAACACTCTCTAGCTGTCCAGGTGCCTCCTCTACCAATTTGTGAGATACCAACGATTGCTACGCCTCCTTCAATTCAAGTTTCTTCCCAGGATTACTGCGAGCTCTTTGTTGAAAGTAGGAAGGCAAGTAAAGGAGATTTTGAACTCTCTTTTCGTCTCCTCCGAAACAAACGTGAAAAGGAGAAAGATGCCCGGTTATTGAAAGACGTGGTGAATGTCATATATGAAACATATATCACAGGTGAACATACAAGGTCAGATTACGGAGAGATATGCTTTACGATGATGCAGACGATTAGTCCAAAGGTGCAGGACATGGGGACAAGAGATCCAGAAGGGAATCCAATGGGAGGTGGACGACTTTTCCAAAGGTTTTTGGATCAAAGATTACAAGTGGATTTCGAAAAGTGTGTTCTGTTGTTAGCAAAAGATCGCCCCAAATCCGAGGAGATAGGTCCTACTCCGCTGGACTGGTATGCAGAAGAAGAAAAGCCTGTTCCTCATGCGGCAAAATTGCGGTACCTACTCGGTTTGCTTGGAACTTTATACGACCAGAGGATGGTTAATGCGCGGGTTATAATCAACTGTACGGAGAGGTTGCTCACTCTTTCAGAGACGGGGGCTTCAGCATCTGTTTGTATTGAGGGGCTGTGTGCTCTTTTATATTTGGCCGGGGCTCAACTACACCACAATAATACGCGAAGACGAATGGATATGTGCTTTGAGCGCATCAAGGAACTTGTGCAGCCTCGAAGTCCGTTTACCGTAGATGTTGGCATCGACATGAAAGGACTGTTACGGGCGAGTTATTCGCCAGACTTGTCACCTCTTTTCCAATTCGCTTTTTCCCTGCTGTGTTTGACTGAATCGTGAGCTTTGTTCTTTTTTTCTCAGACTTTAATTGATTCTCGCGCGCGAGAATGGCTGTAGTCTCATTAATTGCTTTAAGGCAGGGTGATGCCTGACGACGTGTACAATTAAAGAATAGGCGTGGTATTTCATGTACGTTCGTCGGTTTAAGGCGAGCTTTTGACGGAAACTGTGGTAGCTGGGGCAATCAGTAACCTATAAGGTTACTATATTTGGGTGCACGTCCGAGTCGTCCAACTCGCGTGGGTGTGTATACAACGTGTAGTAGTGTGGGAATTTACTAGAACCTCAAGGTTGCCCTTAAACCACCACGACTACTGCATACTACAACTATGCGTCTTCAGCTTACTGCCAATCAAGAAGTGGCCCTTCTCATACAGGAACGTGATGATATCCTCGCCGAACGCGATCTCTACCGCAAGCAGCTCTCCGACGCGCTGAGCGATCTGAAGTTGCGCCACAACGATAGTCTGGACTTGAAACAACAATATAACGATGTCTGCAGTGAGCATTTGGACTTGAAACAGCAATACAGCGATGTCAGCTCTGAGCTTGCGGACGTGAAGAGAGAGCTGGCGCGTGAGCGCTTGAAACTCTCAGCTGGGCATTCGCAGGGCAAAGGAGTCCCGGGCGATTCTGCTGAAAGCATTACGACGGACAATACCGATGTTAGCTCAAAACTCACAGCTGTGTCTGCTTCTTCGACAGAGGATGGTACAGAGGTTGACGGTCGAGGTGGCAGGTCATTTTCAGAGAGTCAGGTATGCAACTTCTTGCCTAATCTTCGTCAATACTCATACTATATGGGTGTTGAACCTTTTCTCTTTCACAGGTTACTGCCAGGACCACTTCTCGTACGGATGCTATAGCTGATTTGCCTGAGCCGGCTAGACGAATACTTGAAAATATTCTGCGTCCCCGTGCGCATACACCTTTGCCAGTGGTCGATGAAGGCCAGGTGCCTTCTCTACCAATGTCTGAAACCCCCACAACTCTTGTGCCTTCATCAGTACCTATATCTTCTCCAGTGCCCACACAGCACCATATACCTCCCTTCGTAGAAAGCGGCTCAATGACGTCCTCGGTTGGAATGCAGGCCAGGGAGTTCATCCTCAAATATGGAACAGATAGGACACACCGTTTCGGACATTTCATTTCTGAATGCAGTGCACAACTCATCGACTTTGTAAACAAAAGCCAATACGAAACAGATGCCCGGACGATGAAGGACGTTATCAATGTCATATATGAGATGGCTGTCAAAGGGGAGACTCCAAGAAATTATGGAACGATATGCGAAGAGATGACACAGCACATTGATCCAAATATTCGGGATTGGGAGACAAGAGATGCAGAAGGGAAACCTATCGGAGGTGGACAACTTTTCAAGAAGCTTCTGTTGCGCAGATGCAAAGTGGACTTCGAGAGATGGATTTCGTTTGCCTCGAGAAGTCACCAAGTGTCGAAGGAGATAGACCTGGAATCCGTTGACTGGGATGAGGACGTAGGGAGTGAAAGCGATCAATCAGCAAGAATATTAAACCTACTCAGATTTCTTGGGACCTTATTCAGCGAGAGGATGGTCCCCGAGCGGGTTATGCTTGACTGCATAGAGCGGTTGCTCACAATGTCAGAAGCGGCTGGGGCTCATGCACATGTGTGTATCGAGGGAATGAGCACACTGCTGCTTTCGGCCGGGCCTGAACTACATAACATGAGAACGCGTGGGCGGATGGATGTGTGTTTTGAGCGCATGAAGGAGCTTGCGTGGCCTCATAGTCCGTATACCAAAGATGTCGGCATCAACTCGAAGGGATTTTTACGGGTGAGTGGTTCGGTTCTGGAGTGATTTATGTTGCGACAGAGTCGTTGTTTTTCTTGGTTCTAATCATTTGAATGAACCCTGATCTATGTGTTCTCTGTTTCTGGCAGAATCTAATTGATTTTCGCGGACGAAAGTGGGTGTAATACGATTTTCTAGTACGGTGTATGTCATGAGAGTACACTCATCGGGTCGTCTGGCTATTGCGAAAGTACGAGAGAATTTGGGATTGAGCAAGTTTAGTATATGGTGCTCTGTTGTAGAAAGATTCAATGCGAATTCTTGACGGAAACTGTGGTAGAAAGATGGTGAAACTTGGGGACCGAAGTCTACCAGGGGAGTCGACGATTGGGCCACCTCGGATGGTACTAGTTAATTAACGGCATAAGTATTTTCGAGTCTACCAGCCCAACCTTCGAGCTTGTCGTATCCCCTTTGGCATGTTCATCGGAGCATTGTTTAGGATGTTGGTCGACAAAAAGCCAGCAAGTCGTTCAGTGGGACAGTAGTATGAGTAAGCTTGAAGTTGAAACGCGGTATGCTGTGACTCACGTGACATATTTTGCTCTTTGAACTTCAATTCTTCACTGCGAAGTTCGAACCAGCGCCACACTATTACTGGCCATGACCTACACGTCTCCACACAGCGCCGTACTTGCTTTGCCTATTACAATCGTTACTTTAGGTATATCTGCAATATGTGGACTCGCATCGGGCGTAATACCGGGCATGACTTTGATTAAGAAACGGCGCCACAGTCTTAGTATCTCTGAGTCGGTACGCGTCTCTGCTCTATTGAAAGTTGACGAACTCCTTCTCATGAATCTCATCCATCTTCTGGGTCTATCTTCAGCTTCCGAAAGATCTTAGTACGTGGAGACAACCAGGAGCCTCAGTTGAAGCTGAAGAAGAAGTGTGGCGGAAATTGGACGCACCCCTCAAGGATGCTGGGTTCACTCAGTGGCCCCACCATAACGGCTCAGACCAGACCTCAATAGACTTATTAGATCCTATTCCAAATGGATATGCATATGCGACCCCTCGTCGCGGGATTGAGAGAGGTATGGGTACTGTTCGTGATCTACGGTATTTCACATACAGGGTAGGCTCTTTCGTCCCTGTATCTGTTCTACGCCACTCACACCTCACAGAACCCTCTGAGTCGTGCGGTTCGCACTCCTGAAGGCCATGATATGATAATGCGGGTGATAGTCATCAAGGACGAAGGTCAGAACCACTTGCAAATTCTGAGGCAACTCACGGCCGGTCCGCAAGCTTTTCTCACCAGCAATCATACGCTTCCAATGCTACAAGAATTTCATTTTGAGCATATTACATTTGGCCTCTTTCCTAGAGTCGGAGCTTCGATGACCGAGGCATACGGGTTTTGGCCGAGGAACTCTGCTGGTGATGTCCTTGACATGGTGATGCAAGCTCTTGAGGTGAGCTATGCCTGACATTATATTCAAATTTCTTGTTCAAGTCACGGCAGGGACTTGAATTCATTCATAGCATGAATATCGCGCATCGGGTGATTTTGAATCTCTTTGCATGTTGCGTCCTGTTGACTATCTTTTGAAGGACGCCTTTAAGGACAATTTTCTGGTCGAGTGGTTTCCAGAGTCGCTCCGGGCAAACGCCATTCCAATATCGCGACCGCGCGTCTACCTCATAGACTTTGAAGTTGCTGTGTCCTTTGCCCCCGACAGTTTGCCTGAACAGATGGTTTGTACCGGTTACCCGATAGGTGGTTCTGTCCGCGATCTAGATATGTATTCAAGACCCAGTATACCCGAGATGGACACCGGTGAACCTTACGATCCATTCAAACTCGATGTGTGGCAATTTGGCACCAGTCTTTTGGACTTCAAGGTCGGTGTTATTGTTCGCCATCCTTAGAATCCACAATTTATCAAGCTCGTTTAGAGCACTTTCGATCCCATTGATGATGTTTTGGCGGCCATGGCTGCAGATGACCCTGCCGCCCGCATGAGCGCGAAGGATGCATCGTCCAAGCTAGGTTCTGTATTGAACGAGATGTCGCCGCTTTCCTTGCTTGTCGTGCCCAAGGCTTTATCGCAGCCTTTCGAATATACAGACCGTGATTGAAGTGCGTGCAACTATATCTACGAGATAGACAATGTTGTCGACCAGGCTCGTATCAAATCAAAGATACTCAGCTCGACCTGACCTGTACGGTCCTGTTCGACGCCGCCGAGAGGGGGTTTTGAATTTCAAAGTGACTTCTGTACTCTCCAGTTTAGTTGCCCTGAGTGTAATATAATGGATTCACTGGTACTACCGTGAATAACAGAGGTCCAAGCTCATGTCGTGTTCCCTTATGATCAACCGGGCATGCGTATGCTCTGGAAGTAAATTCTATGTCGGTGTGGTCTGGCTTTCATGGCTTTCAGTTTGACTCGAACTGAAAGCCCCGACACGGGCCGGCGGGCCGCTCAAGCACGTTGATTTGACTCACGTGGTATAATAATAATTTCTTTTCGTTCTTCAGCGCCACACTGTATACCAGTAGCCATGACATACACTGCGTCTCCAAACGGCGCCGCACTTGCTTTACCTATCGCAATCGTCACTTTAGGTATCGCTGCAATGTATACTCTTGTACCAGGCATTATACCGGCCATACCTTCGAACAAAAAACGACGCCACAATCTTAGTATCTCTGAATCGGTACGCCGCGTTGACAGACTCCTTCAGATCCGTCTTCTCGACTTATTTTCAGCTTCCCAAAGATCTGAGTACGTGGCGACAGCCAGGAATGTCAGTTGAAGCCGACGAAGAAGTGTGGCAGAAATTGGACCCAGTCCTCAAGGATGCTGGGTTCACGCAGTGGCCCCACCATAACGGCTCAGACCAGACTTCGATAAACTTATCAAATCCTATTCCAAGTGGATATGCATATGCGGCCCCCAGTCGTGGAGTTGGAAAAGGTTTGGGTACTGTTCGCTTGTTACGGTTTTTTGAATACAGGGTGGGTTTTTCGCACTCGTTTCAATTCTTCGACGCTCATACTTCACAGAACCCTCTCAACCGCGCGATTCGCACTTCTGAAGGCCATGACGTGATTATGCGAGTGCTAGCCATTAAAGACGAAGGCCGTAATCACTTGCAAATCATTAGACAACTCACGACTGGTCCGCAAGCTTTTCTGACTAGCAATCACACGCTTCCAATGTTACATGAGTTTCAGTTTGAACATATCACGTTTGGCCTCTTTCCTAGAGTCGGAGAAACGATGTCCGAGGCATACGGCTTCTGGCCGAAGAACTCTGTCGGCGACGTACTTGACATGGTGATGCAAGCTATTGAGGTGAGCTGCGTCTGGTGTTTAATAGTAAACTTCCGGTTCAATACGCAAGCAGGGACTCGAATTCATTCATAGCATGAATATCGCACACAGGGTGATTTCCTAACTGATTTCCTAACTCTTTATATGCAAATGTTCTGCTGACCATCTATTGAAGGACGCATTCAAAGACAATTTTCTGGTGGAGTGGCATCCAGAGTCACTCCGGACGAATGCTGTTCCGATATCGCGACCGCGCGTCTATCTCATAGACTTTGAGGTTGCTGTGTCCTTTGGGTCTGACTGTTTACTCGAACAGAGAGTATGCACCGGATTCCCAATAGGTGGTTCTGTCCCCGAGGTAGATATGTATTCGAGACCTGGTATACCAGAGATGGACACCGGTGAACCTTACGATCCGTTTAAACTCGACGTATGGCAATTTGGCACCAGTCTTTTAGATTTCAAGGTCGTTATTACCTTTAGCGCCATCCTTAGAAATCGCAGCTTATCAAGAAAAATTATAGAGTACTTTCGATCCCATCGATAATGTTTTGGTGGCGATGGCTGCAGACGACCCTGCCGCTCGCATGAGCGCGAAAGATGCTTCGTCGAAGCTGGGTTCTTTATTAAACGAAATGTCGCCGCTGTCCCTGTTTGTCAAGCCCAAGGCGTTATCACGACCTTCCGAATATACGGACGATAGTTGATGGACATGTCATATAATAAAGTGAACTGTATCGCAGGTGAATCAACCCTTACTGCTGGCATGCAATAAATGATGACTAGATGTATCTCGATGAACCTCTAGCGAAGGTTACAGCTGCAGTCATCAGATTGAAAGAGTTCAGTCACGAAGGTGAGCGTCCTCAACTACCTATGACCACCCACTTTCAATCCCACTTGCAAAATTGCTCGTTAGACAACACGTTTCAACTAGTGTATCCTGGTGCACAGTACATACTCACCTAACGCTGGCCAAAAACCCAACATTCGTTTCATGGTCGTGGTTGATATCGACGTGGTCGACGTGGGCAAGTGGCCGCTCATCGTGGTCGTAGGGCTTTCCGCAATTCAATGAATTTTAGCATTCCATGCGAAATTCATACTTGGCCGCTGCAAGTTGTGCTTGTCATACTACAGACTTTCATGCAATGCTTCGAACTTTGTACAACTTGGTTCTATATCAACTCAACCTCCGATTAAATTTTGCGTAATTCAGAGCTAGGACGATATTGAGGGATGACGAAACTTAGCATGTTCACTGTTCAGTCGCATGAGTCGGCGAATTGGTATACGTACATCTATCTCAAACTACAACTCGTAGCTTCAATTTGATTTGCAGTGTACCACCTTGGATGGTTGTTACTTCACAGCATAAGTATTTCCGAGTCTACCAGCCCAAGCTTCGAGTTCGTCGTACCCTCCTTGGCAGTTCATCGGAGCACTGTTTACGATTCGAGTTGAGAAAAAGCTGTGAGTCGATACAGTATTAGTAAGCCTGAAACACGGTATGCTGTGAAGCACGTGACACCTAATTTGGTTTTGCCCTTTGAACTTCAATTCTTCGCTGCGAACCAGCGCCACACTATTACTGGCCATGACATACGCGTCTTCAAACAGCGCCGTACTTGCTTTACCTATTGCAATCGTTACTTTAGGTATATCTGCAATATGTAGACTCGCATCGGGCGTAATACCGGGCATGACTTTGACCAAGAAACGGCGCCACAGTCTTAGTATCATCTCTGACTCGGTACGCGTCTTTGCTCCATTGAAAGTTGACGAACTCCCTTTGATCCATTTGTGGGCCTATCTTTAGCTTCCGAAAGATCTAATGACATGGAGACAACCAGGAGCGTCAGTTGAAGCTGAGGAAGAAGTGTGGCGGAAATTGGACCCTGTCCTTAAAGATGCCGGGTTCACGCAGTGGCCCCATTATCGCGATTCATACCAGACCTCGGTCGACCTGGCTAATCCTATTCCAAACGGGTACGCGTATGCGACCCCTCGTCGCGGATGTGAGAAAGGTATAGGTACTGTTCGTAAACTACAGTTTTTCGCTTACAGGGTAGGCTCTTTCGTAAACGTATCTGTTCTACGCCACTCATGCTTCCTAGAACCCTCTGTGTCGCGCGGTTCGCACTCTTGAAGGCTATGATGTGATAATGCGTGTGATAGTTCACAAGGACGAAGGTCGAAACCACTTAGAAATTCTGAGGCAACTCACGACCGGTCCGCACGCTTTTCTGACAAGCAATCACACACTCCCAATGCTACAAGAGTTTGAGTTTCAACATATTACATTTGGTCTCTTTCCTAGAGTCGGAGCTTCGATGACCGAGGCATACGGGTTTTGGCCGAGGAACTCTGCTGGTGACGTTCTTGACATGGTGATGCAGGCTCTTGAGGTGAGCTACGTCTCGTATCATTTAAACAACTTCCTGCTCAAGACACGATAGGGACTTGAATTCATTCATAGCATGAAAATCGCGCATCGGGTGATCTCGATTCGTTTTGCGCGTAATGTCCTGCTGACCACTTTTTGAAGGATGCATTTAGAGACAACTTTTTGGTAGAGTGGCATCCAGAGTCACTCCGGGCGAACGCCATTCCAATATCGCGACCACGCGTCTACCTCGTAGATTTTGAAGTTGCCGTGTCCTTTGGGCCCGACAGTTTGCCTGAACAGATGGTTTGTACCGGTTACCCGATAGGTGGCTCTTTCCGCAACTTAGATATGTATTCGAGACCTGGTATACCAGAGATGGACACTGGTGAACCTTACGATCCATTCAAACTCGATGTGTGGCAATTTGGCACCAGTCTTTTGGATCTCAAGGTCAGTGTTATTATTAGCGCCATCCTTAGAATTCACAGCTTATCAAGCATTTTTTAGAGTACTTTCGATCCCATTGATGATGTTTTGGCGGCCATGGCTGCAGATGACCCTGCCGCCCGCATGAGCGCGAAGGATGCTTCGTCCAAGCTAGGTTCTTTATTAAACGAAATGTCACCGCATTCCCTGTTTGTCAAGCCCAAGGCGTTATCGCAGCCTTTCGAATATACAGACCGTGATTGAAGTGCGTGCAACTATATCTACGAGATAGAATATGTTTTCGACCCAGGCTTGCATCAAATCAAAGATACTTGATCAGCTCGACAACGATCCTGTTCGACGCCGCAGAGAGGGGGTTATGAAATTCAAAGACTTCCGGTTTAGTTGCCCTGAGTGTAATATAATGGATTTACTGGTACTACGGTGAATAACAAAGGGCATGCTCTCTGTTGTGAATAACACGTTTC
Source organism: Omphalotus guepiniiformis (assembly GCA_028554645.1). Classification (NCBI taxonomy): domain Eukaryota; kingdom Fungi; phylum Basidiomycota; class Agaricomycetes; order Agaricales; family Omphalotaceae; genus Omphalotus; species Omphalotus guepiniiformis. The sequence continues at coordinate 401,953 of JAQOOI010000062.1, forward strand.
CCGATATGATCAACCAGGGCATGCGTATCTTCTACGTCGGTGTGGCCTGACTGCCCTGCATCAAATTAAAGATACTCACCTCGACCTGACCTGTACGATCCTGTTCGACGCCGCCGAGAGGGGGTTTTGAATTTTAAAGTGACTTCTGACATGCTTTCCGGTTTAGTTCCCCGAAGTGTAATATAATGGATTCACTGGTACTACCGTGAATAACAGAGCTCCAAGGGTCCAAGCTCTCATCGTGTTCCCTTATAATGGTCTGAAACAAGAAACAAGAATACTAAATTGGCTGACTACGCTAAAATACATAGCTCAGGTAACATAAGATAAATTACACTACCTCGTCAGCTCGTTTCGTAGATTAAAAAACAAAAACAAAAACAAAAACAGAAAAAGAAAAAGCAAAGGAAAGGAAAGGAAAAAAAACGGAAAGAAAATAGACGGACAAATGCATCTGAAACTCAAAGCCCCCGACACAGGCCGACGGGCCGTTCAAAGCGAGTGTTGATTTGAATCACGTGGTCTAATAATTTCTTTTCGTTCTTCACTGTCATCAGCAAAATAGACGTAAGCATATAATGCATTGTCAATGGGTTGCTAGACTTATACTGTCTTGGTATCTTTTTGTGCAAAAACAATCATATTGTATAAATCTTATAAGTCATGAAATAATGTTAGACAAAAAAACACTCTGATAACAGAAGCAAATAATAATTTCTACATGTAACATCCTTACAGCACCTGAGAATTATTGTGAGTTTGAGTAAATCTATATAACACCTTACAACGCCTCACAATTATTCTAGACTCAGATGACATCTATGTAACACCCTTACAACATCTCGGAATTATTGTGGACTCACGTAACATCTATATAACACTATCACAACATCTCACAACTATTGTTGACTCAAGTAATACTCATATTTTTTTTCTTACAATGTCAGTCTATCAATTTGGCTCACCGTATGGGAGGCAGAATAAATTTTTTAAGGAGACCTCAGTGGACTCTATGTATAGTAAATGAGTAGATAAGATAAGACTAGAATTACAAAGCAAGTGGTCATTTTTGGGAGGGCACTCTGAAGTGCCCTCCTGGAAAAGGATGGTGATGCGGACATGTCAAAGATACTGTGTGTACGATTCACATAGGGTTCGTGGGGTAGGGATGCTGGTGCTCGTCACATTCAGTGTCGGTTCTGGTGCAGTCGGGTGTGGTGCCAGGTTGGTGTAGGTGGTCGTGCTTGATCCGTTACCGTGTCGAAGTAAAGGCAATAGAGGCCTCGTCCAACACAAAAAGCAGCTGGAGGGTCGAGACAACGACTGGCTGATCAGTTTGCCGGCTCAGGACGTCACGTGTTTTTCAATGACGCGTCTTGCAAGTCCAGAAATTCCCCAACATTTTCTCTTTCTTTTTCTTTCCACCACCATGCCTGGTCCATCTTGTGCCGACCATTGCTTTGTTATTATGCCTCGCTCTCAATTTTGCTTACGCTCATCCAATTGCCCAAAATAAATCCGGGATCGCTCTACAATCAAAATCGAAAACCATTACATCTTGTCACCCACAATGTACCCATTCACGATCTTCGCCTGGAAAGCCGTCGGCCATCTATAGATACTGAGTTGATTCACTTGGGAGTCAGTTCCTTTTGATGAAGGTACTTCCTTGCTTTCCGGCAGCACGTTAACAGTATCTATATAGTGTTCTATTCACTTGGACTTACGCCATACTACCTGCTACCATCAGCATCTTCCCATAAACACTGTAAGTCTACGAGCAGTGACGTTGAGCGTCGACCGAAAAAGGGTGACGAGGACTACATCCAGAGACCAGAAAACGCCTTCATTGTCTTCTGTTGTGAGGATCACTAGCAGGCGGAGGAAGAGGCTGCGGCGAATGGGCCCCACCAAGAAGCAATGCCAGGCCGATCTTCCCAAGACGATCATCCAGCAATGGAAGGGTTTATCGCCCGAGGAGCGGCAGTACTGGGAGGAGTTCATGAAAGAGAAGAAGAAGGAGCACCAGCGGGCCCACCCAGGCTACGTCTATTGCCCTTAGCAGGTTAGGATAAGGATGGGAAGGCGAGGAACAAGAAGCGTAGGGGGAAGGGGGGCGAGTCGGTGGAACACGAGGTTTGATGTTGAAAGTATGTCATATGTTTTTCCTCCTTCTCGCCACCACAATTGCTCAGTGTCAGTGCCCACTTCTCCCATGTCGTACCAATCCATCCAAATTCCGAACATGTACATGATGCCGTCGTGTCCTACGTCTCCTTCTCTTCTTCTGATGATCAGTCGTCGGTCGTCTAGTTCTGGTCATTCGGAAGTCACCATGTCAAACCTCTCGACTTACCTTCCAAGCAAGCACCTCATGCCCCATCAGCCATAGCAATGAGGACAAAGGACGGTGTCATGGACGTTGAAGACCCAGATTAACAAATGTATGTGCATATATCTGGTGTTTATTTTGTACTAATATCCATTACTGGGCAGGCCTGAGAGCTGTACCTCTGCACTTACACCACCTGGTCTTTCATCATACTTTGCTACTTTGCTACTTAGTCTTATGGACTCAATACAAGTGTGTGCTTAACATTTTTTTTGTGTGCTTATAATTTTATTATCGTGATCATCCGTCTATTTATGACAGCGGGATACAATGATGTGTTATAAGCTCCCGTGCCATGTTGTAAGGTCCGGTACGTGTTGTAAGGTCCCATACTTGTTTGTAATGTCCACTATGCATGGTAAACGTCCACTACACCGTTATAACACCCACAACATGTTATAACACTCAATATATATTATAACACCCACTATATATTATAACATCTAAAATACATTGATCTCTTCAATATCTGTTGTACTCTCTAAAACCATGTAATAATTCCTGTTATTCATTGTAAGAATTACTATCATTCCTTGGGGTATAATAAGATTCTAAGACCATGACAAACTAGGGGGTCTTGATATAACACTCTTAAAATCAAGACATATTATTTTCTCAATTATAACAAATACTGTATGAAATAATCCTTTATATGTTTACGTGGGTTTTTGCTGATGGTCAGCGCCACACTATATACTGGCCATGACATACACTACGTCTCCAAACGGCGCCGCACTTGCTTTACCTATTGCATTCGGCACTGTAGGTATAGCTGCAATATGTGGACTCGTATCTGGCATAATACCGGGCATAACTTTGACCAAGAAACGGCGCCACAGTCTTAGTATCACTGAGTCGGTACGCGTCTTTGCTCTATTGAAAGTTGACGAACTCCTTCTCATCCATCTGCTGTGTCTATCTTCAGCTTCCGAAAGATCTTAGTACGTGGAGACAACCAGGAGCGTCAGTTGAAGCTGAAGAAGAAGTGTGGCGGAAATTGGACGCACCCCTCAAGGATGCCGGGTTCACTCAGTGGCCCCATCACGTCGGTTCATACCAGACCTCGAAAAATCTAGCAAATCCTATTCCAAATGGATACGCATATGCCACCCCCCGTCGCGGGGTTGACAAGGGTTTGGGTACTGTCCGTCAGCTACAATTTTTTCCATACAGGGTAGGTCTTTTTTTTCTTACTCGTTTCTGTTCCGCGCCATTCATTTCTCACAGAACCCTCTCAGTCGTGCTGTTCGCACTCCTGAAGGTCATGACGTGATAATGCGTGTGATAGTCATCAAGGACGAAGGTCGAAACCACTTGCAAATTATGAGGCAACTCACGACCGGTCCGGAAGCTTTTCTCACTAGCAATCATACACTCCCAATGCTACAAGAGTTTGAGTTCCAACACATTACATTTGGCCTCTTTCCTAGAGTCGGAGCTTCGATGACCGAGGCATACGGGTTTTGGCCGAGGAACTCTGCCGGCGACGTCCTTGACATGGTGATGCAAGCTCTTGAGGTGAGCTATGCCTAATATTATATTCAAACTTTGTGTTCAAGACATGGCAGGGACTTGCATTCATTCATAGCATGAATATCGCACATCGGGTGATTTCTCGACTCCTTACGTGTTTGTTATTTCAGGCTGACCATCTTTTAAAGGATGCATTTAGAGACAACTTTTTGGTGGAGTGGCATCCAGAGTCGCTCCGGGCAAATGCCATTCCAATATCGCGACCACGCGTTTACCTCATAGACTTTGAGGTTGCTGTGTCCTTTGGCCCCGACAGTTTGCCTGAACAGATGGTTTGTACCGGTTACCCGATAGGTGGCTCTGTCCGTGACCTAGATATGTATTCGAGACCTGGTATACCAGAGATGGACACTGGTAAACCTTACGATCCATTCAAACTCGATGTGTGGCAATTCGGCACCAGTCTTTTGGACTTCAAGGTTGGTATTATTATTAGCGCCATCCTTAGACATTCACAGCTTATCAAGCATTTTTTAGAGCACTTTCGATCCCATCGATGACGTTTTGGTGGCCATGGCTTCAGATGACCCTGCTGCCCGCATGAGCGCGAAGGATGCTTCCTCGAAGCTAGGTTCTTTATTATACGAAATGTCGCCGCTTTCCCTGTTTGTCAAGCCCAAGGCGTTATCGCAGCCTTTCGAATTCACAGACTATCCCTGAAGTGCGTGCAACGGAGTCTGCGAGATTATTCTAACGCATTCTAATGTAGTTATAACACAGGCTTGTCTCAATACAATTGCAGCAGAGTGAATATCTCATCTCATGCGTTTTATCGCTTGCTGCTTTAAAATCTACACTAAGTATCTCAGCTAATTTTGATTTGTTGAAAGCCTAAGTGCCAATCTACCACTATCAATTCCAATCGCAACGTTATTCTCTCCCGGTGTTTTTTATCCCAGTCTATTTGGACAGACGTCACCCCTCATATCACGATGTTCACTAGCTCTTCACTGGTAGTCAGCGGTCAAAAAGAAATATTTGGGAAGAAAGTCAATGATATACAAAATGTTTTCTTAGCCTCAGTGTGCATGTTGTGTACGGAATTCAAATGGTGTTCTACAGACCAAATTCGGCTGCGCCGCGTTTCTTGGGGTTTCATCAAATCTTAAGTGCAATCAATCCCAGGGCCGTTAGTTAGACCATCCCTGATATTTGAGCTACATATATCAACAGTTGAAGGCGATAGTAAGAAATGACGAACTCACCATGTTGGCTGGCATGAATCGGCGAATTGGTCATACACATTTCCATCTTGAAACATTAGCCGCAACCTGACCTGTGCGCCACAGTAAGGAATATGAGGGGACATGACTTTAAAAGAACTCAGTACTCCATATTTAGACTCTATCGCCCGCACGAAACGTCCGACATACACCTGGTTACCAATGCGAGTGCGGTAGCGCCCCTGAAGCCAAGTGAGAAAGGAATTAGTATGCCGATATGATTGTCTGTACGCACCGCGTATCTAGTGGAGCGAGCTGGTCTTCCGTTTCCAAGTGGGACGGTCGTATCCTAAGATGCATGCGTGAGTTCCACATCTAAAACACCGGTACAGGGCGAGAGACCAGTGTGGCGTACCATCGTTCTGCTTTGTAGGATGTAGATGTGAGTATGTATTTGTCACGACATCTCTGCGCTTTTATTCTGTGACAGTAGTAACTCTTACCGATTTGATCAGAGAAACTGACTCCCTCAGCGGTGCGTGACTCAGTTGGTTAGCGTGAATTCGAGGCTGGACAAAGAGTCGAACCAATACATACTGACAGACCGCCAGATAAGGCGAAGATGTGCCCAGAGCTTGCCGAGCAGCGCCAATTATGAGCAGACCAATGACTTCAGATTCATACTGCGGAAGTCGACTGTCTCTGAGGATAGCGTCCTAGGATAAGGTCCAGAGATCAATCAGTGAGGCGGATTGTGGAGGTAGTGTCGAGCCCGCGAAAACCCTTCTAGGTGCCAGTACCCCTACCCTTACCTCCAGCACATCCAGCCCCATTTAGGATTGGTACCACTTACTCTATCCTCAACACGAGTCCGAAACAACCATGTCAGAAGCTCCACAGAACAACAAGAAGCAGCGCGATGCAAGTTCGAACTGAAAGACACAGAAGCAGCAGAAGCATGAGCAGAAAGCAGAAGAACAGGTGGATCTAGAGGCCTTTCGTCGTCAGCAGAACCAAGAACTATGACCTCCCGAGAAGCCTACGGTGGTTACAGATCTGAGAGTAGCGTTGAAAAAAGTGTGGGCGCCAACAAGGCGCTTACAACCAAGACGCACGCCGGCCCGCTCAAGCCCGGCTTAAGCTGACCCAGCTATTTACCATCATCATGAGGAAGAAAAAAAGTTCCGGACGCACATTTCGCCTTATCTTGAAGTCCAGTTCTGAAAGATATCTTGGAAATCTACTCGATAACCTCGTCGGCGAAGAACTGTCTCAATGTTCTTGTCAGTGGCAATCTTTCAACGTCTGGTTACAGTAGTAGCCACTGTGTTCGTTCTCACACGAACATGTAATGCCAACGTCACCGACTCTAAACGTACGTGTTACAGAAGTTCTGTTATCTATGTGACTTGCTGAAACTCGAGTAGTTGCACCGAAGAAGTTTTTGACTTTACCTTTGGGCGACGTGAAACCGGCTGGATGGCTGTATGATCAGGTTTGTACCAATAAAATGCAAGTTTCTTTCGCGGACCTTAATCTAATTCGTCTTTCGAAATGCACAGCTGCAGGTCCAGACAGATGGGCTAGCAGGCCACATGCATGAATTTTATGATTTGTGGGTTTGAAGCCATGATTTTGGACGCTTATATGCATGTTCAATGATTGTTCAGGGTCTCGCAGTCGGACTGGATAGGAGGAAATTCATACTACTCATATTTGGAAGAAGGTACGTCCTTTCATAACATTGTACGTCTGTCTATCTGACCTCAACAAATCATTCAGCGGGGAGCTATTGGTTTGTACGTGTGCGCCACCGAAACATAGTGGAAGACAAACCTAAGTCGTATCCCTCAGAATGCCATGGTTCCCAACGGCGTTCTCATCAACAATACTATTATCAACGAGAAAACTCAAGAGTTTCTTGACTACGTTTTGGACCATCAAGATTCTTCCGGCTGGCTTGGTCCAGAAGTGGGGACGTCGAAACCGCGTTACTTATGGGGAAGGTATGTCCTTCAAGCGCACTTCTGCCTACTTTCTTCTCCTTACGCGTCAATTACTCTCTAGATACCCTTTCTTCTTCGGCGCTATACAAATGGTGGAATATAAACCTGAGCTCACGGACAGAGTGGTCACTGCGCTGCACAAATTCGTCAAGTTGGCTAATCAGATGTTGAGGAAAGGAGAAGGTGTAGATAACTGGGCTGCTACGAGATGGGAAGACTTTGTACTGGTTTTGCAGTGGTGAGTGTTTCGGTCAGCTTTTTTGTTCCCATTTGGTGATATGGATGCAAGGCTGCACGACTTCCATCCGCGAGGAGAGGAAGAGCTATTGGTTGATACTATGATTCGATTGAAGTGGACTGGGGTACCTTGGGAAAAGGTATTTTCGGAAGAGGTTGGTATTAGTCACTGTCCGGTTACACAACTGTATTAACAGCCACACTTGAACAGTATTTCCCTACAGGACCAGGTTTGCGTCGCTCTGAATTCACTTGACGCATTCTGACTCTCGTCGGGATAGTGGAGAACCTCACGAACCCCTTTGGACTGGAGCTGTCGGTACGCCCAAAACCTATCCATCTTCTCTCGAATTTCTAATTGATGTATCTCAATATAGTGGCATGGCGTCAATATGGCTGAAGGACTAAAAGCGCTTCCTGCGACGTACCGGTTTACCCATAATCAGTCCGGTGAATAGTTCCTTCACTCAAGGGTAAATGGGATTCTATCTAAATTCGTTTGGATACAGATCTTGATGCTGCGAGTATGAGTTGGGACTTGATGTTCAGATACCATGGCAGGCCTTCTGGTGCTTTTGCTGCAGATGAGATGTTGGCTGGGTTAGAGGCGGTACGAGGGTACGTCGTTTTGTATGATTTTCAGCATATGTCGCTGAATTTGATGTTTAGGACAGAACTATGCTTGGTGGTGGTACGTCCTACCCTCATATATGCTCAGCGGTCGTCCAGGTGGTTGATCCCTGTATCGTCGCTCCTAGGAAGCAATGTTTTCGTGAGTATTCGTCTAGTCACACCTTACTACGTGTTTGACTTTTTCCTTGCATAGTGGATCATATTTGTATCAAGTCACTGGAGATCTCAAATACGCCGATCGGGTATAATCCCTTCATCATCCGCCTATTTCATTCACTTCTGATTTGACTCTGCGTATAGGTGGAAAGAATGACCTATAATGCTCTCCCCGCAACGATTACCGCGAGTGCGTACATTTGATCTATGACCATGAATTTCAACATCCTCAACCGCTTCTCAACCGCTTCTCCAGACATGTGGGGACGGCAGTATCTACAACAGCAGAACCAGGTTGCAGCAAAGAATATGACACCGTATGTCTTTTTCTTATGAATTGGTCTCATTCGCTTACACGTTCTGTTGATCTCAAGAAACCCGTTCCCGGAAGACGGGTATGAGCAAGCTTGATACCGCCTTGTGATTGTAGTACTGAACGAAGAGAAACAGTCCCGAATCGAATATTTTTGGTCTTGAGCCAAATTATCCGTGTGTTCTGATCCTTTTGTACGAACATTTTTTACCGTCACTAACGCGAATGAATCTCCATAGTTGTTGTACGGTCAACTTCCCTCAAGGCTGGCCGAAATTCATCACCAGTGCTTTCCTCACGACGAAAGATGGGGCATCGCTCGTACATTTATACTTGGGTCCTTTCAGCGTCGACACCGTTCTGGCTAATTGTATGTCAATCAAAGCAATGTGTTTGGAGACTCGAGTGTTCATGATTCCGTTTGACGTGTAGACAACGCGGTACAAGTCAAGGTTGACACGCTCTATCCGTTTGGCGATACCCTGAATACTACAATTGTGGCGACCAAAGCCTTCACGTATTATATTCGGATACCCAGCTGGGTAGTGGGAGGATCGATTACGGTCAACGGAGGAAGCAAGCAAAAGTTGGACCCGGAGAATGTATTGCACGCTGTCCAGGTTAGCGGCGGGACTACGCGTATTGCGCTTGATCTCCCAGCAGATATCAGTATTGGTACGCGTTCGCGTTGGTTGGGTATTAGTTTTCATCACGCTGACTGAAGGCTGTAGAGCAGCGTCCGCACGGCTCGGTAGCGGTACATCGAGGCGCGTTAAATTATGCGTTCGATAGTGAGTGAATGAGATTAGATGTCCTCCCACCTATTGATCGATGTTTGCAGTTGCTCGCTCGGAGAAGATCATAGGGCGTGACCCTCGGGAGAGCCATGCTGTCGATCTACAATTCGATGCTACAGAAGCATGGGAGTACGCCATTGATCCTGCCAGACTAACCTTTCACCACGAGCCTCCTGCTTTCGGCAGGCTTCCTTCTCCCATCTTTGACTCAGGATTGTCTCCGTCGACAATAACGGCTGCTGCTTGTCTGATTGATTGGCCTTTGGATGGCGATACATTTGCAGCTTCTCCTCCTGAGAACCCGGAATGCACTGGACCAGAAACGACCATTACTCTATCGCCTTTTGGGGTAAGTCACTTCACTGAACATGACAAAAAACATTGGTTGATTGTGCTTGTTGCAGGCGACCAAGCTTCGAATTAGCGAATTTCCTGTCTTCGAGTCAGAGATTGAAGCTCTTAGAGACTCTGCGTATCTACAAGTACCGTTATCTGTGTAAACTGGCCTCTGTTCAATGCAAGTTCAATATGTTCAATGCTTATCGCTGGGTATACACGGTGCACGTGCATGACGCGCCACACGTGATGGGAAAACTCAGGAGTAAACAAACCATTTGTTTGAACTGGAGTGATTAGACAGACGGGTCTCTGTTCCGCTTTCCCATCTTCCCCCCTTGTTTATTCCCTGCGCACTTCTCCACCTTTCGAATTCTCTCGCAGACATGCCTCGTAAAGCTGCTGCTGCTACTACGGATGGAGTGACTGATGTACCGGAGCCTCGTCGTTCATCCAGAATTAAAGATATGCCCAAGCACGAGCCTGTGGTGAAGAAGGCTCCAGCGAAGCCTAGGACCAAGAAAGTAGCAGAAAAAGAGAAAGAAACCAAGAAAGACGATGCTGGTGAGAAGCCGAAAGCTGCCAGAGGAAAGAAACGCAAGGCAGCGGATGATGTTGCTGCTGAGGGTGAGGACGAGAAAGCACCTCCGCCAAAGAAGGTGAGACATCTATTCCAGCGATATATCGGCTTTTAATGGTTGGTATTGTGATCTGCGAATGCTCATGAACTTTTTGTTTCCCTTCATATAGGCTAAACCCGCTTCGAAGGCGAAGCCCGCATCCAGGGCATCTGCTAAACCACCATCCAAGGCTAAGCCTGCCTCTAAACCAGCTTCTAAGGCATCTGTCAAACCAGCATCGCGTGCCGGATCTACCAAACCTGCCTCACGGGCAGGATCGAAGAAGCCTGCTTCTAAGGCTGAGTGTCGGAACATGCACAGACTAGACGCCTTATCCGATGAGGGGGTTGGTCTGCCACGCAGTCGTCAGCGAGGCACTCTTTTTTAGCTGATCGTATTGGATCGTGTTTTTTGATTATTCCATTTTCATTTTTGTGATATTCGATGAACTATTATCTGACGGCGTGTTTCACCCCTTATTTCTAGGCTGAGCCTGAACCCGCTGCTGCAGCTGCGAAGGTTGATGAAACTATTGTTGAAGAGCCAGAGGCCGAGGCCGAGGCTGAGGGTGCTACGGATCAATCTTCTGCCTAGGTATTTGCATTCAATGGAAAGATTCTCGCTGAGCGATACTGATACAATCTTTTCAGTTCTGAAGATGCTGGCCTGAGCTACCTGTATACCCTGATTGCGACTACCCTTGACGACATATTTGCGCCTCGTGTACTATCACCTTGTATCATCTATCAGCACATCTAGACCCCGTCGAAGAGGATGGTTCGTCATCAGGAGGACGCTATGTCATTCATCCATTCAGTTTCTGTAGGCTTTTCTTGCCTTATGTCAGAAGTTTTTTCGCCTGGTTTCGTTTTGCTGTCGTTGTCTGTTTTTTATTACTGTTTGCTTCTATATCTCTTATTGTCTCTTGTCTCTTGTCCACTGTCTTCAGTGTATGTGTGTACTGTGTGCGACCATCATCATACTAAAAGTGTAGCTCGTACTCGTTCATATAATGCATTGTCTCTACTTATGGATTACCTTCCTGGTTATTGAACCCCCTTTTGTTTTATCACAGTTCTATCCGTTTCTTGGATGGTACGATGTGCATTCCTCCTCCCTCTCCCCTTCCCTCCCGTTTCCTCTCGTTCTTGTCCTATATATGCCTGAATTCACGTTCTGTACATGGCTCTCCTACGAGCATCATGCTATATGCGCATAGATCGTGTACTTACCTACTCTTTTTGTGCATCAGTGATATTATGTATAGGCTTATATTCCTTCCTTTCACATTAATCATCGTCTATTTGCGTCTTGAGAACAAGCAAAGTGAAACCTGTGAGAGCTTTCTCAAAATGCGCCTACAACTCCCTCAAATTTGCGAAGTTGACGAAGCTGATGAAAGTCGTACAATTAACGGTTCAACGAATTCTTTCATTGTACTTACAACATATACGAACCAGAAATATACACAGTAGAAGACGCTGTTAAATGTACAACGAATTCGTTCATTGCATTTACAACATATACGAACCAAAAATATACACAGTAGAAGACGAATATCGATAAATATCAAAAACAAAATTGCGTAGCAGCTATATTCAATATTCAATGCGACAGCGCGCTCGAATACTGAGCATCAAAGATAGGATCGTTGAATGCACCGCCATATCCAAAAGCCTCGTCCAATTCATGTTCCACGACTTCAGCATCGCTATCCAGTGACCCATCTTCAGCCTGAACGTCGGAAGTGCCGTACAATCGGACGACAACACCTGTCGAGTTGGCAGCGGAGGCAAGTCCGGAAAGAGCTTCGGAGGTTTTGTCGTAAAGAGAGGACGTCGGAGCATTATCAGATGCCGATGAAGAGCAGCCTTCGAAAAGACTTTGTTTAGTGTCGGTTGGTATGTCTCGGCTGTTGCCTTCAAGGTAGATATCCAACTGCTTGAGACCGCATGCCCTGCCCAACGAGCGATTATTGACAAGGTCCCGCACGATATATTCTAGATCTTCCAAACGGAGATGACCACCTCGTATACAGAGCTGTTGGAGCTGAGGACAAGGTGCAGAGCAAAGCGGTGCCCAACCTCCTTGATTCGAGAGTGATTCGGAACGAGAGATATTCGGACAGGTCAAGTTCAAGGTCGAGGTTAGAGCGACCACAGCTATCATTGGGCTAGGCATACCGCGTATGTCAAGTGATTTGAGATGAGGAAGGGAGAGGAAGAATCTTTGGAAATCGGAAGTACGAGCTTTTAGACCTTTGAGGGTTAGTCTTTCGAGGTAAGGGAAAGGAGGTAGCGCTCGTGATCTATCAGGTTGTGATCGACTCGGGCCTGGGATAGGTGAGAGTAGTCTCCTCGAATACTGTATATCAGATTCGTCACTTTCTTCCGTATAAGGGCCGACAAGTCCAGATGGTAAACCTTGCGCCTCCCTCAAATCCGAAACTGACTCAACCATGTCCCGAGCAGCAACATATCTCAACAAATGCGAAGCATCAACCTCCTCTACATCCGAAGGCTTAGTAGCGTCCTCAAGCGTGAGTGAACGAAGGTTTGGCGCTTCCAGCATAGAAAGAACATAACACCCATCAAGCGCTGTTCGATAGCCGAGAGTAAGCTCTTTCAAATGAGGAAGAGCAATCGGTGATAAGCGCTTGTCAAGCTTATTTGCGCCCGCACCAAGTTTCAATGGCATTTCTCCGCTTTGGTCGAAAGAGATCCCAGAACCGTTAATGATGAGCGTCTGGAGGCTTCCGCAAGAAGTCAAGATATCGCGAAATTGGGAAGCCGTCGGGCGGACGTCGAGAGAATGAGAAGAAAGTTCGAGGGTGCGGAGGACTGGTGAGTCAGTTGGTAAGAGGTCGGGTAGGGATGACCAATCTACGTGCACGCCTCGAAGAACAATGTTGCGTAAACGGGGAAGGAGGGGTATGGATCTTTTAGGGAGAGGACCGTTCGGTCTGAGGAAGAAAGGGATTTTCAAGTGTTGCGGCTGGAAGTGTGGTGAATGACTTATGTAGTCATTGCAGCGCATGAGTGTAAGAGATTCGAGGAGGGGAGCACCAAGAGTTGTTAGGGGTGCATTGAGCATTTTCAATGCTGCGTGCATGGGGGCCCATGTGTCGGTGAGGATGTCGATAGACCGCCAGCGAGATAAGTGAGGAAGGAGTAGAGCCATGACAGTCCTCATGCTATTTGAAGAGAAAGGGATTCTATAACCTGAATCATACGAGAACGATAATCTATTCGGGATTTGGGATGTAAGACAAAGAAACTTTCTTTGTGATGTGAGTGAGAAATAACGTACTCTGGCTCCCAAAAATCCCAGTCTATATCCCGAACATCGAGAAGGATATCCAGAGGGTATTTTCTGGAGAGGGATAGATAAGATTCGATATGGGATGTTTTTAGTGTCGGTTCTTGAAAACTGGATTTATGTCTCGAGGTCTCCAAGGACCCAACCGTGATGCAGATGCTAGTCCATAAAGCTGGAGTATTGATAGCGACCGACCTCCAATGTCTACACACGGAAGAGTAAACCAACGGTGCCTTCACACTCTCACTATTAAAAGGAGGAGTTTCCTGCAACTCCGCCTCATCATCAGATACATCCAGGTAATGCGTCCCAAGAACAAAGATATGAGAGAGGAGTTCAACAGGAAGTGAATGGATTGTACGTCCAAAGTGCATGACTCCCTTGAGCACAGACAGGACGGGATAAGCGTATAGCGCCTAATAACGGCTCCGAAAAGGCAAAGAGTAGGATGAATGGGCAAAAAAAGATGAACCCAAAGCCAACCCAACCATGTTAAGTATTGTGTTACATAGAACTCCCTTTGTTCAAGGACGGGAATGTCTCGATCACCCTTAGCAGCCGCATGGCCCTTGATGCAATAAGATCATATCGGGTCAAGTCTCATCGACAGAATTTCTTTATTGTTATGTTGGCTCCAGAAGAAACTGCCGGATAACAAAAAGGAGAGTGAATTGGAAACCCGAATTCTCAATTGGAGTTTCCCCTAAGAGACTAAGACGTACTGGGTTATGAGAATTAGAGGGGGTATTTCCGTGGGCCGTGGGCTCAGCATGAAGACAGTATAGTCAAAGCGACTTGTGAAAGAACACTTGAGAGCTTGAGAAGTTATCGAGTCAGGCTCGGTGTTACTTCCAAAAACATACGAACAAAGAGACTCGCAAAAGAGGATCATCAATTTGAAAGGCAACGCTATCTCAGATCTACGCATCACGTGTGAATGATGGCGGTACAACCGGCGGATTGCCTGCTGGCAGGTACTGCAAATTCAATACCGCCAGAAATACAAACGAACGTCCATAACGAGTACTCACAAACACAACTGTACCATATGTTACACTTATTCATTCACTACCAATATTCGGAATTAAGAGTCAGGCCCAGGTGTGAAAGGGAATACAGGCATTACATTTTTCCTAAGTAATACTCCGGGACGTTCTTCAATCTCTGTAGTGAGAAGTAGAACGACACTATCGTCAGTAAAAAAAGCAAAAGAGCGAAATACTTATACGTTGTACAAAGCATATATGTATACACGAGCCATGGGCTAAACGCGGAAAGGGCCCTGGGCAGTAGAGATCCGAAAACATCAAAAATACACATAAATGACGATTAACTTCAAGAGAGAACTCGACCATCGGAGAAAGATAAAATTAGGCGGAGAAATCAATACGTACGGTCCGTCCTGTGAACAGCCGGTGGTAGCAACTATGGTGAAGCAACCAGACCATTAAGCTTCAGAAACGAAGGGCTACCACCGAAAGCAACATTATTGGTACCGCCGTTTGTCGGGCCATTAACATCAGAACCCGGAGGTGGCGCCTGCTGCTGTTGAGAGTGGATGTACTCTGGAGAAAACATCCCAACATCAACATTGCTCTCACCAAACATAGCCATCATATCGACAGGAGACAAATACATCTGCTCGCCCAAATCCAGACCAGTAGATCCAGATGCGTCCAAGAAAGACGAAGACGACGGCGTGGGCTGATTCTCACTTGCATTGCTACCAAACGAAGGAGTCGCGGGAGGGCCGGCATTGGAATTAGTGCTAGATGACGAATTAGGGGCAGGGAAGGTTGAAGGTTTTTGGGGTTCATTGAAAAAGTCCGAAGGCGAGAAGGCTTCCGGGCTACTGCCAGTGTGAGATGGAGAATCGCCACTCTGGCTTCCTCGGGCTATGGACGAGGTCTTCTTGCGCACAGGCCGAATCCATGCTGGCCTGTTGTTGTGTTGTGGGTTGTCCTGACGAGCGGGCTCCAGAGGAATCTGAGTGAGTCTGCATATAAAAAGCAGCAGGTAAATCCGATTAGCCTCTCGTGTAAATTGACTGGATTAATTACTCACGTCTGCAAAACTCTTCGAGCAGATCGCCTGACCTCAGGCCACAGACATAGCGACCGCTGAATCTCCGCAAGAGGCCGACACATGAACGCAAAGCATCAAGCCCGGGTGCTATCAACGGCTGCATCGCTTCAGATTTACAATTAAGGAGAATGGCCACCAGGGTTCGACCAGCTTGAGTCAATTGATGTATAACATGCACACCATCTAGAGCATGTCAGAATCAGAAGGCTGAAAGCAAACGACAAAACCAAAGACATACAGTAGGTCATCAGGCCCTTTGCAGCAATTTGCATATGAGCAGCAATAATCAACAAAGCCGAATTATGAGCAGCGATCATTGCCTCTCTCTCCGCCTCAGTCTGGGTTAATTTTGGTTTCTGATCTTCACCCTCCCCGCCACTACTCATCCTCTCCGCCACCTTCTGCGTGAACCGATGCCTATAAATCAACATCCTCACGAAATGCTCCGCACAATGCAGTCTCTGAGCCTGTGTGAGACGAATGGTATCTTCGCTCGCAAGAGTCTCGGGAGACTGCGCCCAGAACGGTGGAACACTCATATGAACTTCATCGAGTAATGATTCTTCCTCCCTCAGCTCATTGAACCCTTTCGACTTTGTTAACACCGCCGCGGCACGCGACAAGAACGGTGAGAGCGCCTGACGAAGGGGAGGTGTATCCAAGACCGATTCCAGCACGACCATAATCCTTAACGCACAAATAAAAGCGCTCATCCGACACTCTGTCCCTGGCGGTGGGACGCCAAGTCTGTCTTTTGTGATGTACTCGTCGTCCACAGCCGCAGGCTCGCCCACATCGCAATCCCTTAGCCGTATGATAGGCGGCCTTCCAAAGTGCGCGCCGAGCTGCTTGTCCCAGATATACACACACCAGAACGTCCTTTTGCGTACCTCGTCTTCAATCGGATCAAATAGGTCGTAGGTGTCGGCTGACCGGTGGAGGCCCGCGTCGATAGAAATAGTTATTGCCTCGGAAAGTAACGCCGCCGCTCGGGAAAGACGTCCGAGACCTACTGCGTATACCGCAGCGATAAGATCTGCTTGTATCGTGTATAATGTTGGTCGATCAGCGATGGGGAGAGTGCGAAGGCGTCCAAGAAGTTCAAACCACTGGGTTCCAGCAGAGATTCCGTCAGAAGGGTTCGCTCGTACGCGAGGATCGTCCATATGTCTGGACGCTAGGCAGCAAATGGCTACAATGAAGGTAGCAAAACCTGGCTCGCCCCATTTTCGTGGATTCCCGTAATCCTGAACACAAGCAGTGAGAAAGGGTGAAAACTCAGAGGTCAAAGTTGTTACACACCGATAGAAATGTAGGAACATGGAGGAATGGTAGGATGTAGTATGATGTGGATAGATAACACTGGACTAGGCTACGATAAGCAGAGCGGAGAATTTAACAAAGGACTTCAGAGCAAAATTCACATATACGCACCTGTCCATCAAATCCGGTGGGATTATAGCCGTAATCATCCTCCAAAGCATTTGAGGATTGATATCAGTACGTCTTGCCGTGCGATTAGGAAACCAATCAGAGTTGGTAGCACCCGGACTCGCATTTGGCGGCGCAGTGATACCACGAGCAGCTTCTGCAGCGTCAGGCGTTCTCCTTTCAATGAGAATATCCAGCAGAGGAAGACCTGAGGTTTCCCCTTGCCACCGCGTGTATCCTTCATCGTCAACATAGAGATACGAGGCAGAAACCGACATTTTGGATGTCTCCTCAACTAATTGATCCGTAGGGGTAGAGTTTTGATTGTACAGACCGCCCATGAAAGACTGAAAAGCAGTCGAAGGACTTGGTTGCTGCTCATCCGGCTTGATGTCAGGCGCAAAATGAGTGGAAGGGTTGGTAAGAGGAAACACATGTAGTGACGGGGGTGGCACTCCTGAAGGAAAAGCACGAAACATGAAGGGAGAAGCGGAGCTAGTCGCAGGATCGGTATGGGGTGGATTTAAAGGATTCAAAGCAGGGTTTCCTCCAGCCGCAAAGACCGCCGGCGGAATCGCTTGTATAAGAGTCTCCAGGTGATGCATACGGTCCTCCAGTGTGGCAGTCCGTCTGAATTGATCAGCTGGAGGCTCCACTAAAAATCCCAAGTTCCGTACTTACTTTGACTTGTGAGGATGTGTCCTCTTTCCAGGTTCTTCGAATGTGCAGGCAGAATTCGCGGTAAGGCATGCCTGGCAAGGGTGTCCTTCATCACACTTGATTCTCCGGCGACTAAAGCAAACCTTTCAGATATGTTACACCCTACATAAAGCTAGAGACCGTGCTCACCGACATCGGTCACACGCCCTGGATACAGCGATTTTTCAGCTACACCCATGTAAAGCATATAATCCAAACGCACCTGCTTAATTTGAAGCGTCTCTCCTTCAAGATAGACGAGCTCGGCTGCTCAGGGTTTTCAGAAGTCGTTACCGGAGGCATGATGACAAGTGAGAAGAGATTATTATGTTTATGCTTTACGACTTGGTCATAAAAGCACAAAGAGGTCTCCTGACAAACCGGTCTTTTCCGATAGGTGATCGATTATCGAATTGAAGCAGTGCTGCTCAAGCTCGATGTATCGGCCGCAAAGCTGTTGCAACTTTTTGTTCCAGTTATCGACAATTGTTCGAGTCAATTCTGACAAGAAAAATGGAAGTGATAAAGCCACAACAAGCATATCTTGCTTGGATTTGATGCAGTCTCGACCGGCCTATCCCGACCATGATCAGTTATGTAATCATTGGCATTCCGGGGTACCCCACCGCTACAAAGTAAGTACTCCAGTTAGAATTGTATTTCACATTTGCCTTTGGTATTGTAAGTAGCACTCTGTATCGACAACGAAAGATGAATGTTATGGTATGCAGAGTCCGAGGGTAATGATAAAATAATAAGATAGAATGAGAATAGTAGCAAGTTGCGAGAGAGAGAGTCGGGGGGTTCCCAAGAAAAAAGAGTGTCGGAAAGGAAATAGCGAGTAGCACGACAGTAAGATAAAACGCAAGTATGTATAAAAATGTAAAAAATCAAGGAATCAAAAACAGATATTCATCATAATACATCACCACAATAGCCCAACGAACGAATCTATCACACTCTACAACGCTCGTCCACCATCCCAAGAAATTCCACTAGCTCTCCTTTCATCGTCGTACTGAGAGTACTGTGAAAACTGCGAATACTGCGACTGCCTCACAGTATCAGCATCACCCCATTGCGGTTGCTGCCTATACGGTTGTTGACTATACGGTGATAGACTTTGGCCAAATTGATCAGGGTTATGGAAGTGCTGCTGTTGATAGTTAGGATTGTGACCGTTCCCAGAGCCAGCTGCGTCCTCGAAATAGTACTGGTCATCGGCCGTCACATACGATGCTGCACTAGCAGACCCATCGCGCGGACCATGCCCAACGTCACTACCCAACGGTGGACTTCGCACTCTCATCTCATACGATCCCGGAGGAGGATCATGTGAAGAACTCCCAGCACTAAGTCTTCGCATCAACCCAGCAGCTTGTGACCCAGGCAACTGTAAGTTCGGCGATCGAGGCTGTGGTGGCGGAGGTGAAGAGGGCATGGGTGCCCTAGGTGTAGCAGGTATCGTCTTCACAGTAGCCATACTCGACCTCCTACTCGGCGGCGTGCTTGTTATCGTCCCATCAGGGTACTTGTACTTGGGAGACGGAAGTGGTGACGGAGGAGGGATCTCAGACGCAGAGTAATATGATGTCCGCACTGGCTCCTGCGGCGATCGTGGTGGAGGTGCCAGTTCGTCCTTTGGATAAACATCGTAATATTCCCCTATTTCATTGATCGGAGGTGTATCCAGGTACGTAGGTCTTGCAGCAGGGTAGCCAGTACCAGGACTCGCTGTCAGAGCAGGCTCATACTGGACATTGTGGCTGGATAGTTCGGAGACGGAGCGAGCATGAGCTTCACGGAACATGGGTGCAGCTTCTAAGGTGCTAGCACTGTGATCCGCACGTGTCTTCCCGTTTCGATGTCCAATTCCAAGTTGGTCCTTCAAATTGCCCTTGACCCACGCCTCCCTGATGATGTCCTTGTCGAGAGGCAGGTATGCAGAGTTGAAGAACTTCACAAAGAATCGAGGAGCTGAAATAGATATGGGGTTAAGGGGAACGCAGAAGACAAGACGAGATGATGACTCACCGAGCGCCACCGCAGTAGAGAATATCACCGTTGTCCAGAAAGTCAATTCACCAAAGAGAATGATAACTTCGTCTATGAAATCGCTGCTGAAGAAGAACGAATAGATGCAAATCCAAAGAAGCATGACAATAGTAGAACCGAAAACGACAATCCAGGTGATGACCGTCCAACTAGGAAGAAACACCGAAAGTTAGCATCCCGTAAGGCTACAGCAACGAAAAAACCCACTAATTAGTACTAATTCCGACGTAGCTGTTGGCAGCAAAGATAGCAGCTACAGCAACAGTCGTGCCAAACTCGGAGAGTGACTCGATAGTTTTTCCATTCCAGGAGACCGCAATGTCCAAAGTCCAAACCAAGTACGGGATGAAGAAGACCACTGCCGACTGGTAAAGACCATCGGCCATGTACAGCCAGAACTTGGCACGGGTGTATTCAAGGCCACGGATACCTCGAACGTACAACTGGGGGAACGCTAAGGCAGCCTTGGCATTGATGTCCTGATCAAAGGCTGTCGCACGAGAATTAACGTAGGGAAAGTAGAACTTTTAGGCAGAACTCACCTCCGAGGATGATGACCGGTAGTGATGTGAATACAAGGTTGTACAACAGGACGAAAGTGTATTGGTACAGATATGTTGCATCGAAGCTATACTCGCACGTCAATTACGCCAGCAGGTTTTGCAAAAGAAGGAAAACACACCCGTTGAAAGGAAGAAACCAGAACATTGCAAAGGTCCAAATAACGTTCTGCGACCACAATGAGCATCAAGAGTCCAAATACATCAGAGACAAACTTACCTTGTAAAAGAAATTACTGTGCATATCCGCCACACGCTGGTATGACCAACGTCCATGAACAAGCAAAAGTTTCGTCAAGAAACGGAACTGGCCAAATGCATAATCGGCAGACATGGCTGCTTGTGAGCCCTCTAGACCGAACAAACCACAGCCGATGTTTGCCTCTTGGATCATAGCGACGTCGTTGGCACCGTCACCAATGGACAAAGTCATAGCATTTCGGCCTTCCTTGACCTGTGAGACAGTGTTAAAGTGTGTAAAACACACAACTACTTCGATTAACGTACAAGTTTGACTGTCAGCGCTTTCTGTGCAGGTGAAACTCGACAGCAGACAACAGTTTCGCACTGAGTACCAAGATTGAGGAAAAGAGGCTTGAGCTCAGGAGTCAGAGCGTGCCGCAGTGTATCGCCATCAATGACAACAGCAAAGGACGCCTGAGCGCCTGGGACGAAACCTCTATTACGGGGATTCCATGAAGGAGGCCCGAGAACAGAAGCAATCTTGTTGAGTCCTGCCTCTATCTGAGAACGTGCTTCTTCAGCTGAATCGGCAGATAAAATCATAAGCTCCATATCGTTCTTGAGCAAGTTGCAACTGTATCCGATTTCAATAGCCGTTTGCAATTTGTCACCTGCGAAGCGAAACTCCATGAATCATCGTCCCAAGGATGCAAGAAAGTAACATACCAGTTAGAATCCATAATTTGATTCCAGCACGATGTAAAGTCTCGATAGCCTCGGGTACGCCTTCCTGTAATTTATCTTCCAGTGCGGTAGCTCCTAAAATCAACAAAGAATGTTCGATAAGATCATTGGCCTTGTCAATCTCCTCGTCGCGATTCTCAATCGCACTAGCCGCATTGTCGTATGTCCGGGACCAGTTCAGGTATTCCTCCTCAGACAACACTCTATACGCAATACACAACGTCCGCAGACCCCCATTCGCAAACGCTTCCATATCCTTGCTCGTCTGCTCCTTCAGCTCAGGGTCATGATCCTTCGCAAGCCTAGCGTAGATCACGCTATCCGCTCCCTTCGTATACAAAATTAGCTTTCCGTCCGGCGCTCGTACGACTACGCTCATCCGTTTCCTTGTTGAATTGAACTCTAGCATCTTCAAAACCGCATACTGCTCCTTCTGCCCCATCACCTCAATATTAACCCCATCCTTCGTTTTTGCCACAAAGGGGAACCCCACATCTCTCGCCGCAGCTACCAGCGCAGCCTCATCGGGAGACTCGGCTTTATACTCCAAACGATACGGATTCTGGTCAGAATCCGGCTTGTCCGCCAAAACACTATGACAAACCGCAAGTGCACGGAAGAATGCGATGATGTGTGCGCGCTGTTTGCCTTGTCTGTCCGTCAAATCCTCAGCCAACTTGGGGGACACAAGAGTCAACTTGTCCGGTTGAAAATACCGATTCTTGAACGAGTGTTCCATGATGTTGAGCATCTGATTCTTCAATTTGAACAACTTGCCAGCCAACTCTTCAGGGGTGAGCATATCAGCGTTCCCTTCCCGTGTAGCCGCTCCTCGCTGTGCCTCGGTGACCCCTTCCCCATACGCTACTCCATGAATAGAGCACTTCTGAAACTCCATCACGTTTTGTGTGAGGGTGCCGGTCTTGTCGGAGAACACGTATTCAATTTGCCCGAGGTCGTCTGAAATGTTCCATGTCTTGGGTGTGCAAGGAGTATCGAAAGGTTCGTAATACATGTCAGTGTCCTGCGAGATGAAGTAGGCTTGGATGGTTTTGACGATTTCAATGGAGATGTATAAGGAGATAGGGACGATATTCTGAAAGGCAATGAGACAGGATCTGTCACATAAAACAAATTGGGTTAAAATCAAGACAGCACATAGAGAGAAGAGCATGCGCACCCGAAAGTGATAATGGCATTGAGAACGTGAGACGAGGTTGCATCGACACCGATCTCGAAGAATTCGGCGCTCGTACCCGTTTTCGCATCTTGAACACCATTAAGAATGGCAGCGATGGTACACATGAGAACAAGGATAACAAAATTGACAATAACGTTGAAGTTTGTCTCTCTCTCGATCTTGCTTCGCTTCGACGGAGTTTCACCGCCGTTCAGCATGATCTTCGTATCAGCTCCAGTGAACACGACCAAACCAACAATCCACTTCGTGTTCCGTATCGCGCAACCTCGGAGAAGGAGTTCGTTGATAGTAACAGGTTCTTGTTTCCTTTCACCATTTACAGTGTCCTTGTAGCGAAGGACACCATGATACACGTAGAGATTCTGGTGAGGGGGCTCGGAGTCGAGGTAGAACGATGATCGCTCGATATCTTCTTCAGTAGAAATGCTCATGGTAGCTTTGAGCGCCTTTCGGGGTTTGAGATTCGTCTCTCCATCCAAGTTCTTGGTCTCCAAGTAGCACATGCCATCCGGATCTGATGTCGCCAGTACAACAACGTCAGCAGGAACCTGTTCGTTATCCCTCAAAAGCACAATATCTCCAACCTCCAGCTTCTTCCATAAAGTTCTCTCCCATTTGGCCGATCCAGCTGCACGTTTCTTCCAATCAATAACGCCAAGATTCGAGCGGGAGTACTCGCTCTGGGCGTAACTGGACATTGATTGGCCAATCCGCGTCGAGCTTTCAGATAGTGGTGTGGTAGCCGGCATCTCTCCGGGAGGGTAACTATGCAGATCAATACTGTTAATATCTTCCAACCGTCTTCCTCCGGCACCACGGGGGGTGAGATCAAAACTACTTGTTGAGTAGTTGCCACGGTCCGTTAGAGCGCTGTCTGTAATTTGGCTACGACCAAGCATATCCCGTATTCCATCCCCTGCGTCACTCGCTTCCTTCTCTCTGAGTTTGCGTACACCCTTCGTGACCTTGCCAGGAGGGGCGACACCAAACATCTTCTCCCACCAAGCGCGAGGATCCTTTGGTTGATTAGCGTTTCGCCATGATCCTCCCAAACGTGTAACTGCTGAGGTGTTGACTTGTTCGTCAAGTGTCGCACGGCGATAATCTTCCACGGCGTCTTTGAGAGCGGTAACGGTAAGGATGAACGCGAGCGGCAATACAGCTATTGCTCCGGATGCAGCATCGAAGATAGGGAATACTGGGCACGAATAAGATCAAATATCAGCGTGTATTTCGATGTTTCGAAATAGGTGAAATTACTTACGTTGTAAGATGACAAGAGTAAGGAAGAACAAATTTGCAACGCTGCGCATATTTTTAGTACGTAGAGTCTGGCGTTGGTAATACTAGGCCACTCACGCGACGAAATTGTTCAAAGAGATTCTTTGGAATAAAAGTTATGATAGTGTACTCTGCCACGATATCAGCCAAGGACAACATCCAACTATGAACAGGGCACTTACTTGTTGTCCGAACTTTGTTTCGTTCATACCGAGCAATAGGATCACCGCTTTGATCCACCTCAGCATGGGACAAAGGATGATTGACATAGACATTTCTCCTGACACCAGGAACCTCAGTCGTCCCACCGACTTCCGCAGCACCAGGCAAGGACTCAGCCCGCCTCTTCTCAGAATGACCCCTTCCAAAAAGACCACGACGTCTACGCTTTTTCCTTCTCTCTGCCTTCTGTTCAGAGCGAATAGATTCATTTATAGCCGATGCCGCTGTCCTGACTGTCCTCAGTCGAAGCTCAGGATCAATAGTGTCGTCCTCTTCATCACTGTCTGTGGTCCTGGAGGTCGTGGAGCGCTTTAGAAAGGACATGACGAGGTTGAGGGTATCCTAGATGGTCAAACCGAGAGCCAGCACGGTGAAAGATGTTTAGAAAAGAGCGGAATTGATGCTGGCTCTGAGTGCGCGATGACTTAGCAGTACACAAAGCCGCTACCTCCTTCAGAATTTCCCGCTTGCAGACTTACGTAAGCGGCATCATCCCCCTTGCATGATTGAGCGGTCATCAACTCCTCGTGATGTTATAGCCTATTATGTACGTTCTTGAGCTTGGCTTTCAAAAAGCTGTATTTTAGATTGATCCAAGAAAACCAGAAATCGGTCACCGGACTGTGATATTTCTAATTGTAATTTGACACTGGACTCTCTGACTTTTCAAGTTTGAAACTGGTTTCGCGATTCAATCCAAAGTAATTATCTACATTTATCTTCCCAGGCAGCGGCGGCAGCGAGCGGCAGTGTTACGCACGTACATTGAAACCGTGGACGGCATCATCGCATAGTACTGTAAGTACGGCTTATTCATGCCTTGTTGCAAACGGTCCTTCCAATGTTCCATCCTTGGCACCGATCCAAGATGCTCACTCAAGCTCCAGCGGAAGACTTAAAGGGGGGTGCTTATCATGACGGCGGAAACACCGGTCTCTGAGATCTGAGAATACGAACTCCAAAGATTCATTTGAGCAGGTGTTAATAAGTATATCTACATGCCGACTGACCTCGAGAGTCGACTGACCCATCATACCAGCAAAAGCAACCGCTCCTAAGATAGCGCTAACCGGCGCTTATTGTATCACATCATGTCCTGCGTCCGTGAGACATGCCTTTCCAAGAATCGGCAGCGCTGAACTTCTACAATATGATAGGAAGATGAAGTGAGCTTATAGAGACAAGTATGTAGTCCCATAAGCACTTACATCCCGAGCCCTCGAGATAAAAAGACTTGATAACGAAATCGGAAACACTGTTCATAAGGTGATCATCAGTTTCGCCTCTCGGAATCCGGCTTGGGGGATTGTCATAGAAGCGAACATGATTGTCGGCCGTCGTATCGGTCGGTGCAGTCGGTACCTGCATGTGCCGAATAAGATTTTAACCGCGTACGTTCAGCCATAATGCAACCCTGAGTCCTTAATATTGAGCAAAGACTTTCGACAGAAGACTTGACGTGTCAGTTTCCTTCTGAATTCTTGTGCTTATGCATAAGCTTGAAGAGGATAACCACCTCAGCAGCGAGTTAATTTTTGGTGGAAGAGACATATCGACTAGTGGCCCACTGAGCCTCACTGAGCACCTGTGACCTAGGAGAGCGTCACACAGAGTCTGATCAGAAATTCATGGATCTCTAAACCATAACCCCCTAATGTCACTGAGTTTTGAAGCTGTCAGCATCCGCCAGCACATGCTTGACAAAGCCATCCAGGGCAGATTGAGGGCACTGCGGCGAGGATTGATCAGATTCCGAAGCAATAAGGCCAACAGTGGTCAATCATACCCCGTACACAGGTGAGTTGTCCTTTTCTGGCAGCGGGGGAAGGTGACGACGAGAATTTTGAGGGTTTCCGATGCAACATTCAGGAAAGGATCGGCATATATGAAGTTTGAGACGGATCCAGCGGGCCCCAGTAACAAAATTCAACGAGACGAACCATTGACCGCGTTCTCTCATCGTTGTTGAGTATACAAGATATCCTGTCTTGACCAGAGGCATATAAGGGGATGTGGTAACAATCGTTTTTCGTCCTTCGAAACCAACCAAAGACTTGTATCCACTATCTCGAGACCGGTATACTCGGCGAGGTTGAATAGTATAGAGCTGACCAAGGTGGTAGTGGGGTCCTGCAGATTGCAGCTTGAGTATCTTGATATGCTGGTGAGTTCTGGGAAGTACCCTGACGACTGATTGTAATGACATGAGGTGCCGATCGTAATGTTCTGTCAATGTGGGTGAGGCATGTTCAGCTCAGGAAGGAAAGTAACATACCTGAACATGCACTTGCTATTATTGGCGCTCTCAGGAGTTTTGGGCACATCGTGTATGCGACACATTCGTCCTTGAGCGCCACAAGACATCTCGCCAGGCTACTTGCGACCACCAACATATGCCAGCACCACAAAACCTCCTTCAGACTGTAGAGATCGAATGAGGCCTTAATTAAACATCGCCTAAACCGGGAAGAAACACCTATATCACGATTTCAGTCTCTCAGTCTCAGATAAGAAGACTCAATAGAGTGTGGTAACTCACATCACGTAGCATTCGTCACAAGAACAGAAGCATTACAGTCCATTGGATTAGAGTAAAAACGTTCACGATCGGAGGAAGTGTGAAGTTACGCTGTCGCTGGCAGTCGTTGGCAACGCCTGTATGGTTCGCCTGGGCGACTCGGACAGGAGGAGGGCCGACTCAGTGGAACGAGGTCAGCCTATCTCACATCATTGAAATGTAATGTTGCGATAATCTGTGTCCAGATGAATTGGAAGACCTGAATACACATAGTGGTAGAATGGATTTCACCAAGGACGTCCAAGACAGTGAGCACTAGAGGCGAATTACATAAGCGTCAGGCGCAGCACTTTCCCGACGCCACCGCTAGCGCTGGCGCTCACTGTCAGCTTTTCTTTGCGACGAAGCCGCCGTCTCCAGAGCAAACGCAGATCTTAGTGAGTAT
Source organism: Omphalotus guepiniiformis (assembly GCA_028554645.1). NCBI lineage: Eukaryota > Fungi > Basidiomycota > Agaricomycetes > Agaricales > Omphalotaceae > Omphalotus > Omphalotus guepiniiformis. The sequence continues at coordinate 428,881 of JAQOOI010000062.1, forward strand.
GAGTATTTAAATCTAATAATTGGTTTAATTTACGCTCCGTGTAGTTTAGCGATGCAAGAGCATACAAGAGGCTAGCGTCATTTCATCAATTGAATCACAAAATCACAACTCGTGGTGGAAGCAACAATCGTTCAATTGTTATTGAGCACGATCTCCGCCAATCAAGTTCATTGGTATTCTGGAGCAAGCAATTCGTGTATCCGACATTCTGGCTGCGATCACAAAAGCGATAATCTTCCCGCTGTCGAATAGCTTTTGGACTTTTTGAAGCCCTTTCTAGACCTTGTCCGAAGATGGTAGACATGGAATACCAGAGATGATCAAGCTCTGGGCGTCGTTCTTCGCGCCCTTCAGTGTGAGCTAGATTGTCATCTACTTACCCCGTGGCACAATCTAATTCACAACTGAAGTGATTCAGGCTCTCAGGGTATGAGGGTTAACGTCACCCCATCGGCTCTTTTTGATTCTGAATCCACAAAAAGCTATGAACAGGACAACCGTTAAACTCCCCTGGCACTGTGAAGTAGATCACACAATTCTGGATTCCTATATGTGCTGGCCTCAAGTGCTTCACTCATCTCTCAACGCTCGCTTTTCGATACCCCGGCTTCTAGCCTTGAAGACCTTTCACTTATGAGGAATGCTTAAGCATGCTGCCACAAAACTTGCGCACAGCTCTACCTTGCCAGCGTTAGGGAACAAGGATCTTAAACCCTTGCAAGATTTGATCACAGCTGAGAAGACTGTGCTCGTCTCGTGAGTTTTCATCAAACGCCCATGTCCAAAACTGACCCTTCACTTTTTACAGTCTGCGTAAACTCAGTGCGGATCTCACTAAAGCAGCTGATGCTCTCAAAAGTTGGGCAGTGGGAGAAGGAGATGAATTAACGGTAATACTCCCGCATTTTCCTTCCTTGACGACAAATCTCACCTGAAGATATACCAGGACATTCTAAATGCATCGACGGAACTCGTGAACTACTTCTCTACTGCTCTATGCCAATATTCCTCCTATCAATATGCTATGCGCGAGCACATGAAAGCTGTACGTGATCGAGAGGAGGCTCTCGACGATCTGAAGCGAAGACAAAAGGTTCTCGTCAGCAGAACAGAATCAGCAGAGAAGAGAATAGAGAAGATCAGCACGGATAATAGAAGTTTTGCTGTGCAGAATGAATCGTTGAATCACATGCGAGCGCAGTTGCTGGCAATGGCGTCGAAAATTATGGCTGAAGAGGCTGCGTTGCAGGATTATAAACGATTGAAGGCTAGATCTTGGATGGAGATCAAGTTTGGTGGGCTACTGGAGTGTTGTGAGAAGGGTACGATTGTTGGGGAATTCGGGAAGCTTGTCATTAGTGTGAGTCGTTTCTCGTCTTCCACGTTTGCGCCATGGATATTCATGCGTTTTGCACTATATAGGAGATTTCAGAAGAACCAACTCAGCCAGGCCTGCCTCGGTCCGTCTACATGAACCATGCCAAGATACAGTCCATCTTGACAGATGCCCTTTCATGTGTCGAAAGCGTCGTTTTCACTTCATTTTCACCACCACCTGATTCTGCATCAGTCTTTCGGTCTCACTCTCGCAGCTCCTCAGTGGCTTCCTCACCTTCAGTTTCGTCGGAGAGCACGAACGACTCATCGTTCGCAACATTCTCCGATATTGGTTCACCACCGACCTCTGCTACTACCGCGACTTCTAGCCGCGATGTATCAGTTTCTCCGGAGCCTTTGAAAAATGAAACATCCTCCACTTCCACGTCTATAATAGTGCATCCCCCCTCCGATCACATTCTCCAGCCCACTTCGGACCCTCCTTCGCGCAGTACATCTGCGAGAACCATCAATCCCCGAGAAGGTAGCCGTTTCGCTGCGTTTCCCGTCAAAAAGCGTCGCATCAGTACTAGTAAAGAACTTTCAACAACTTTACGCGTCCCTGCGCCTGAAGAACCTTCTGGTTTTCCTGACATGGAAAGACGAAACAGCGCTGTCTTTATCGGAAATACTGACTCTACGGAATTTACGAACGTACTGCAGTCAAACAGCTCTGTCGGTCATCCTACCACCCTCGGTACACCTGGTGCTCTTTTCTCGCGGCCTACGTCGGTGATGGTAGATATTGACCGGCATCTGAGCTCTATACCGCAGATGGAGGACCCTTGGCCGATTTCACCTGTGAATGATATTCTGGTACTGAATGGTCCCAAGGAAGAGATGGATTCCTTTTCTTCTGCAGTCGCTGCCGCGCTCAGCGTCCATGTCTCGAAGGCGGAGGGTGTCAATGCTGACGCTGATAAAGCGCCATCAATCCCAACTTCACCACGGCTGGTCGTGGAGACAGCGTTGTCGGAAGAACGAGCGGCGTCACGCCAGAGCGAGGACGAAGGCAAAGAATCATTAACTACCGCAGAAACCCATGCTACTCTACCATCTCCACAGCCAGTTTCGCCATTGATAGTCGACAGCGAGGACGAATCGGCTGGAGAATCTGTAGTTGAGATTGCTGTGATGCAGCCTCTTGTCGTAGCTACTGAAGACTCGAGAGTTCCAGTCTCCAAAGCTGAACCTCTGGAAGAGCCTGCGACCCCTCGTGCGCGCACCTCCCCTGAATTATCATCAGAATTGTCCCCTACCTTTGGTGTCAGGTTTTCGCCCATCGTAATCGAGATCAAAAGACCGGTGTCTTTGGGTGAGGAGAGCGTGCCTGAAACTCCTCGTGCTACATCGCCTCCCTCAACTTCGACCTTGACGATGGAATGCATAGCTTCACAGTCCTCGCCTCCTGTCGAGTTGATTGAAAATAAGGACTTTGTTGATGCAGCGATGCATATGCCTCCACAGATGCCTCTAAAGATACGGACAGACATGGACGCAAGCGTAGTCAAGAAAACCTCACCTGTCGAGCAGAAGAACCCTAGTCCGATAACAGGCAGAACTCTTCCAGTCCGCTCAGGATCTCCTATTCCACGTAAACGGAGAACACGACCGAAAACCCCGCCTTTTATGCCTGATGCGTTCATTTCGCCTGGAAGCCCGAAATCGTCGAGCCGTCGACCGAGATTCTATACGACCAACCCAGATCCTTCTCCTTCTGCCTCCCATTCTTCTAGTTCGTCATCGGTAGAGCTGATACCGGCGTTAGTCGTCGACACGAATGTGGTGTCTGAGCAACGACTGTCAAGCCAGAATGAGAGTGTAGAAGGCACGGGATCGTTACCTGTAACGAGACCTTACTCCCTGCTGCCTTTTCCGCAGCTAGTCTCGCCTTTGACGGTTAATAGTGAGGATGAATCAACAGAGACAGCTATCACGGAAGGAAAAGGAATTCAATTCCCCGTTGCTGTTGATGTAGCGCCCTTCAAGCCCGAATCTGTGGTAGACTCTACGACTCCTCTGTCGTTCCTCTCCCCAGACAAACCATCAGAATCTTCTTCTTCTGCCTTTGGTGTTCGATTCTCGCCCATCGTTGTTGAAATCAAGAGACCAGCTTCGGTGAGCGACGACGGTGTACCTGAAACTCCTCGTGTCGCTTCACCGACCTCGGCCATGGCCATGTCGATGGAAAAACGCAGTACGGGACCAGAGGTAGTGTCATCTGTGGAGCCGATTAGTACGAAGGAGACTATAGTACCTTCACAGGTAGAAGTGAGCAAGGTTGTAGTCCAGAAGCCGACCGCTACCGGGGCACAAATCATCAACAATTCGGGCAGAGGGTCTCCAGTCCGTGCGAGGTCTCCTGCTACTCCATCAAGACAGAAATCGAGGTCGAGAACTCCCCCGGTTATGTCAAGTAGATCTGCTTCACCCGCAATCTCCAAGACATTGCGATCAAGATCCTCTACGACCAACTCAATTTCTCCTCCTGCATCAACACCCATATTACCCATATCCGACTCACCTGCCCCAATTCGAAATCTCATCACATCAGCTCCTACCTTATCTTCCCAATCCTTCGTCTCCACTCCTATTCCAAACATCCGCAGATCACAATCAGACGACCTTCGGCCTTCGCAAGTCCAATCTCAACAGAAATACCCTTTCCCGTCTGGTCCAGCTCCAAAGCTCGTTCGCTCACTTTCGAGTGTGAAGAAACCTCTGCCTAGCTCGCCTTACCCACAGCATCGTACTGCTGAATCCGGTGCTGGGACAGGGACAGTTGTGCTCTCTTCGCCTTTTTCTAGACCTATACCGTCGTCGTTTGCTAGGCCTGTGTCTCTTCGATCTATGAGTGTTCCTGCGAGTGTCAGCCCACCGACGTTGAGCAAGAATTCTGCGAGTTTTCCGTAGTTGTGTCGGGTGGACAGTTTGCAGTCCATGCAGGTTCGGTGGATGATGAGAGAAGGCCGTTTAGTTTGTTTCTTGTTGGTTTGGGTGCAGGCGCCATGATGCGGGGGTTGGACCATGCGGGGGTTGGACCATGTCGAAAACTTCTTATCTGTCGTGAACGTGATGGGGTATTGAAGTTCGTGGAGAACAGTTTTCGGCAACGACTTGAAGTCTACAAAGATTAGAACCTGGATCAGGATCCACGGGTACTAATATGACGACTAGCTTGGGCTACGATTTATTCATGATAGTTATTTTTGAAACGTTGCATTGACTCGGTGACATTCTGTTTGCATTTTCATTCTTGGCTATTCAATACCCCTCTGCGTACTGGTACACACAAACCTATGCATTTGTATCCTTTAGTAGTTATCTTGTATAGACTGACTGGGTCACACACCCCAGTTCATGATCATTTACCAGTCTGAGTATCTGTGAATCTCCGAATGCATAACTGAAGTTTCATGGTGAGAGAAAGCAAGTGCCCTTGTTAGTAGCAAATTGAGGACAGATTCCGGGTGATGAAAACGAACAGTCGGTCCTCTGTAAGCAGATGAAAGACAGGATGATAGTCGATCCACTCGCATATAGTGGCAGTTGTTGACAATACCCGAAGTGTTGGGGTCACAAAAGTCTTATGTTATCGGAGAAGTGCCATACAGAAATGCAGCCGCCGGCTGACTACAAATTACCGAATATAGTAAACAGTCTACCCAACATGGTAATCCTCAGATCCTCACAAGCCCCTTCAACAAGCCCTCTCAACGTAATGCCAAAGGCTGAAAAGGTCCAAGCTCTATGACACGAGGCTAGCGAAGTCGACGCTATGACCCTCGTAATAATGCTTTCAACGAAACGGCAACTGGAACCACTCGAGCTGGGCCACACTATCCATTGTCTCTTGGGGTGAGACTATCTCCCTTTCATTGTCCTGAAGCCTCATGGGAAGTCACGTCCACCCAAGGTCTCGGAATTACTTCCAAAATTGAATTACCGAGTCTCGCTCGAGGATTTGTCGGTACACAGGGATCGACAGGGACCTCCACGAGCCTATGTATGGTCAAAGTTTTGGCCACAGAAGCTATTTCTGGAAGGGAATCGATTTCCTGTATATAAGGGTGCAGCATTTCTTGTAACGAGTCAACATACACCCTTATCATTCGTCCTTTCGTATTCCTTCACTTTGATAATGGCGCCAAAAAAATCTATCAAGATTTTCGCTGCGGCTTCCAACACGCTCGCTCGTGCGAGGAAGGTCCGTGCAGCTACTCAGGCTGTCGGTCCAAAACGAGAGCGAAAGGACCTTCAAACGCGCATCAATGAGTTAAGGAACGACAAGTGGGTTCTGGGATTCGACGCGAAGACGGTGACGTGTAAAGCATGCCGTTCCATAATCAGGCTAGACAAGCGGAACGACTATTACCTGGGTTTCTGGATCAAACATAAGGGCAGGTGCACTATGATCAGGGAGCAGAAAAAGTCCGTGCCACCAGAGTGGGTGAGTCTTCATGGTCTTCGCATTCCTAGATGACTTCATAGCGCTGATGTTCGAATGACTTCTCCAGATCCCCAAGAAGTATGTTAGTAAAAGGAAGGTTGTTGTCGACGATGATTTGGACGAACCTGAAAACGACGACGATGAGGACGAGCCTAAAATCGACGTTGAATCGGAGGACGAGCTCATGGAGGACGAGCTTATGGAGGACGTCAAAGCCACTCATTCTTCCAAAAGTTCTGTCAGAATGAAGAACGTTAAAGCTGCTCAATCTTCCAAGGGATCAGTGAGGCTCATACGTTCTGCCAGCGCTATGCCGCGTCGTCAGGCGCTCGGGCCTTCCGCAAGCATGAACGATGTCGGAGGTAGCATCTCCACCTCCGGCACCTCTATCTCTCACAACCCCACCGTCTCCATTTCTACCAAACTCAACATCACCATCCCCGAGCGTCCTATCCCCGATCCCATCGCTGAATCTGAGGACTCGGGAGAAACCTTTAAGTTCTTAGGTGGTCCGTACCCCACGTCCCCCATGTCTAGCGGACCGATGAACGATGTCGGAGGTAGCATCTCCACCTCCAGCACCTCTGTCTCTCACAACCCCAATGTCTCCATTTCTACCAATCTCAACATCACCATCCCCGAGCGTCCTATCCCCGATCCCATCGCTGAATCTGAGGACTCGGGAGACTCCTTTAAGTTCTTGGGTGGCCCGTACCCCACATTCACGCCTAGCGGACCGATGAGCTGGCCTCAAGCGCCTCGCGCTCCTTTCCGGTACCCGAGCCCGGACTCGGACTCCGACGATGAGAGGGAGGTTACCACCACTCTTATTCCTGCGCATTGGACGCAAGAAGAAATGGAGGTCGTTCATGCCGCTCATCTTCTACTTTCGCTTCGTCATTCGAAATGGTACGTGTTATTTTAGAGTTGGTCTTTCGGTTTCGGAAAACTGACTTTGCGATTCTTCTTAGTTGCGGCTCCTTGCATCGGTCTGGTCACTGAGTGGCAATTAATCGAAGATTGTCTGAGTTCTCTATAATATGCATACCTTTTCACATGAAGTTATTTCCTATTCCTGCCCAGATTCTACTCGTTCATGCATTTATCTTATACCTTGCTACTTGATACTGGCCTCGCTTTGTTTTATTCCCTATGTTGTTTTTCTGCATTGACTGTATCGCTTCCTGGATTTATATCATATGTAACCTGTAGCATTTATATCACCATTCAATTTACAATTCAAACTATCAACACACCTTTGACCACAAGGCGTCCTCGTACGCGTATCATGTGCTGAAGTCGATTCTTGAGTTGGGGCTCGGCTCCTCTTAATGATGCCCAGCCATCCCAAAGTCATCCTGGAGCTTTTGAGCTTGTCCGATTCGATGTCATGTATCATTTCATCCTCGATAACCCGAAACAAGGAAACTTGAGCTTGAAACCCTCCCGAGAGCACTGAACTCATCCCGCGCATGGGCAAGAGAACACTGACTGAAATCGAGATTAAGAGACTCGAGATCATTGAGCGCATGGCGCGCTACCTGGCGTATCGTCGGACCAAGACTTAGAAAACGAAAATAAGAATTCAAATATTCGAGTCTAGAGTCTAGACGACCGTCGACGACGAGACGTCCGAGTCCGCGTCAGATCTCACTCCAAAATATTCACACTGTCGGACTCACCACTCGTTCCATTGGCCAGGGCATGACTCTCCGGGTGTGAATGTAAGAATATATATCACGCCCTGACGGCCGACGGTGTACTTTCAAACCCGGGACTTGTTATGTAGTAGGAGTTTAGAGCTATGATATCTTGGACCGTGCCGCCGTAAACGACGGGATCTTTTGACTTGCGCACGCTGAGCGCTGAAGCCTCGAGGCCAGAGTAGTCTGTCCAGTCCGATCTCCATGATACGTGAACGTTGATAGTCACCAGAAAATCACCAGTAATCGACGCACAGAACGAACATGGAAGTGAAAGAATGCAAAAACATTAAATTGGCGCTGGCCATGGGTAATTCTCACAGACGAACTCAATGAGACCCATACTCGCCGGTTTCTGCGAACAGCAATAGACAAACAAAATCCATGAATTGAAAGTCATATAGGATATATGCACCACATGTACAAGCGCAGCGAGTGGTATATATTTCTTTTGGGGGATACGAGGAGGTTAAGATCCGATGGTCGATAGAGGTGGTTACGCATGTACCAAGTTATACCAAGTAATAATTAACAACGCAAGTAGTAACTAGAGCTTTTACAGCCTGTTCTACCCAGCACTTCAACAACACACATACACACACAAAAAACACGCGGGGTATGCGGATTGCCAGTAAGTACTAGTGAGTACTAGTATAGGGTTGACAGAGATGGACGAGATTACACTACAAAAGTTTATAAAGCAATTTTCAACATACAGGACAAACTCCCCAAACCCGATAGAGAATCTAGGGCAGGCAGCCTGCAAGGCAAGGTATAGGATCTAGTTGCTGAACAAGAGACGATATATCCGGACGTAGAGAGGTGCGGCTCTGCGTTCGGCGCGGTACTGGAAAAGAGAAGGGTCAATCACGAATCTCTGAGAAGGAGGCAATGCGCGCGCAGCAGATGCTTACCTGGCGCATCTCTTCAACAGTGAGCCAACTCTTACGACCGGTCTGTAATGATTTCAGTCGCGTCAGTCAAACTTGAAAAAAAATAAAGCCACAAAAAAACGTACATCAAGATCAATATCCTTTGCACGCCAAGGCATAGTCCTCTTCCAAGCATACCCTGCAATCCAGAACGCGAGGACGATAGGAGCTGCGAGGTATGCCTCGAAGAAGCTTTGTACCCTCTCTTGTGGGCCTGATACGCCACCGACAGGGAAGAGAGCCTGCGAGTATGCACGCAAGTGAGTAATTGACTGAAGTGGTCTATGTAGGATATAAAAAGACTTACGACGTAGAACTGTGCGATGAGAATAAGGACGACAAGGATAACACCTAACCATGATCCATAAACACCACCCATTGCTTGGAAAGGAAGCTCTTCGAGGGAGTGGCCTTGGACTTTCCACGCACGACGGAAACGGATACTAGGTAGCAAATAAATGTTATTTACTTCTTTCCGTGGAGCGATTCATGGATGAAATACTCACCGGCATAGACAAATAGATCCCCAAGTGAACAAAGTTGAAAGACCGGAGATAGCAGTGAGCCAAAGGACTAGAATGAAAAAATACAGTCAGCGTTTCCAATTAAGCAACACGAAATCAATGGGAAATGTACTCACAGACTGTGTCACCAGCAGCTACAACATTCGTGTATGCAATAGGTGCGAAAATGAGGACAGCAATGACAGAGAAGAGGGGACGACTAGACTTGTCGACTACGAAGAAGGTAATTAGCAACTGCAGGCGTTTAGTGCCCCAAACCACAGTTGACGTACCATAGGTGAAGATACGGGGAGCGTACCCAGTCTCAGCGAGAGCAGTGAGCGTTCGAGAACCGCCATACACGCAAGAAAGACCGATTGAGAGCACAGACACACAAATCGTAGCATTGACAAGGTCTGAGCGAAGAGAGTAATAAATAACGATACAAAGCAGAGTGCAGCCGAGGTATAGATAACGTACGGTTCAATCCAGGAATGTGAGCATTATCGAGAGCAATAACAAACGGAGAGGCAGCTAGAGAAAAGAAACGAGGTGACGTCAGACCTATCGTACGAATACGTTTTCAAAAGTCGTACCTGCACCAGATCCACCGAGAAGACGATCCTCGTTCCAAGGGATGAGGAGACCAATGATAGTGAGGGAAGTGATGTAGATGATGGTCTATCACTTGGTAAGACTAAGATACCTAAGAAAAGATATGGGGTACATACGATACGCCAGAAAGTACCCTTGACGGCGCCTATAACCCACGAAGTCAGAGAAACGGACGTAAGAGGAGGACGTGTTTAGTTACCAGGCATGGTGCCTCTGGGATCCGGGGTTTCACTTGCAGCAAGACCGACAAGCTCAGTTCCGGCTAAAAAGTAATTTAAAAAAGTCAAATTTGATCATTCATACCCCATAATCGCAGTGTGACCCACAGAAAGAGAAGGCAGCTGTGAACGTCACATCCGTTAGTACACCGCAGACATCCCAATTCGCCGTCAAATAAACTTACCAGTGACGAACACGGAGCAAACACCCTGGAATCCATTCGCGAATGCTCCTGGGTTTTTCCAGAAGGCACCTCCAATGTAATGATTGTACTGTCCACTGCTTGGTCCACCACCGCAAATACAGACACTGTTCACAAAAAGAAGAAAATATCAATACGAGCTGGGGTGATAAAAGTAATGAAATCTAACGTACATTCCAATGAAAATGAACATCGTGACAATGAGTAACTTCAGACAGGAAGCCCAGAACTCTTCTTCTGCGTATCCCAGCGTACCAAACAGACAGATGATCACTTTAGACGAGGCAAGCGCGTCAGTAACAGCGAATCACATGTCACATCTGACCTCATACGCACTGATTACAACCCAGAAAACAGTAATCCAACCAGCTATAGGCACTTTATCCGTCCAATAGTCCACCGTTGTTCCCGCCACAGTAATTTCTACCGGTAAGACGACAGCCCATTGCAAAAAGTAATTCCAGCCCATAGCGAATGCAAAACCGGGATCAAGGAACCTTCCAGCGAGAGTATAGAAACCACCAGATACAGGATACAGAATGCACATTTCTCCCAGAGCTTGGGTGACGTTGATCATCATTATCCCGATCAAAATCCAACCGATCAGAATACCGGCGGGTCCACCAGTACGAAGAGAAGAGCCAGAACCGACAAAGAGACCTGTACCGATACTACCACCTTTTCGTGAGGAGGTACAATTTCCGAGTAAGTTGTGGGGAACATCGTGGTGAGTAAGTGGGGAGGAGATGCTTACCGACGGCAATCATGGCTAAATGCCTCTTCTTCATCTTTTGCTGTAGCATAGGTGCGTCTGCCTTCACTCTCTCGAGGTCCTCGCCTGTGAGGTCACCGGCAACAATCTGTTGGCTGATGACGAGGAAACACGCATGATGAGCAACCTAATCGATATACTCGATATGCTCGAGAACGACAAAAAAACTCACCCAGTAACCCCAGGCGCCCTCTTAAAACTCTCAAAATTGAGACCGAGACGAGTCCATATTGACTCTTTGGAAGGATCGTAAAACTGAGGATGCGATACCTCGCCTTCGCTCGAACTTCCAGAATCGAACTTTTCCTTTGTTGGCTCCATGGGCGGGACAGCAAATGTAACGAGCCCAAAGGAAGAGAGGGAAGGGAGGGATTGCAGGCTCGCACGGGCAGTTATTACATTTATATCCACTCCATCACTGCATCACCGCTAAGTAATAGATAAGAACCGCGGCAACCACACGATAGCAAAACAGAGCAAAACCTGTAAACGAAATTTGGCATGTCGCATCAATCTCAAGCCGACAACTTCCCCTGGCCTTTTTCCTCTTGGAAACATCGCTACCGACGGGTAGAGTTCAGCTTATCTCGCGAAAAAGGATTCGTAGCTTCAAGAAAAGTTTGTGCGAGCGACGGAGAGCACAAACTGTGAAAAAGTTGCGGCAAAGTATTTGGCCGGAGACTTCCAAATATGGCAATTTGTGGCGCTATCTTTTTTTCACCGATAATTCAGTCAGGTACGATTTGAAGTTTGAAGAGAACTTGCTCCCTTTGGGCCTTGGCCCTGTATAACAGGCTTACAGGCTTACCCGCTGGAGCGATGTCATGTGTGGAATCCACAGCCTCAGGCTCGCCCCCACACTAGATTCAATGCCGAGAATGTATTGAGTTTTTTTTCAGATGTATACCTATCACACGACCGTCATTGATCCTTCTGTGCATTGCATAGTGCAAAGCTGTAAAGCAACTGCTCGGTATTCTCTTACAAGGGCATTTCATTACGTTCCTACTGGAGTCAAGGAGAAAAATCTCCGTGGTGGGGGGACACCGAAGATAGTAGTCCGTATCACTGCCCGGTGGCCAGGTACATCATATGGTCTCGGTGTAGCGCATGGGCGACCCGCCGACCTCTACGCTTGCACTCTCTTTTTGCAAAATGAAAACAAACGTGAACCGGCCTGAACCGGCCTCCTCTGACTTCCTCTCCCGCAGCAAGTTGCGCGAAAATTGCGAACGTAACAAGTCATCAACAAGCCATTACACTGTTCGACAGTTAATGCGATACGCCCGTGATAATAGAAAGGCACCGTCACCAATGCACTCATCGTGCTCGGAACTAATATGTGATACAAAACGGTTAATATGATAACGATCGATGAGATTTCGCTGAAAATGCCAACATCCAAAACATCGAGTCGTTCAAGAAACCCATCATCGAGGCTCGGACCTGCTCAAACCTGTATATATCCTATTCGTATCTCTTAGAGTTGCAGTCCTATCTATATTTGTTCCGGATGTGTCACCACTAGGCCCACCATATGGTTTTTTCAAAAAAGGACTCAGAGTCTCAGAGTATTCGTCTCGCCGGGTCTACGGTGCATCGAAACATGGCAAAACATGCATCAAAAGGCAATATCCGAATATCACGCACGTCTAGTTCGCTCGCTTAGCACTTCGAGATCCTAACCACCGGCCCTCCACCGGCCCTGGGCCAGAACGAGAGCCGGAGGATGGTACATACATCCAAGCGCGCAGCACCAGCACAAGGATATCATATACACTGGCAGACACTGACAGACTCAGTTTTACCAGCTGGGTAAGTAAGCCATGATATTAAGTACACATGCTGATTACATCAAAGGGAAGAAGCTACCTTTCACCAACAGAATTAGAACATCCATTGTGAACAACTCCGAATTGTGGCTTAGAGGCATATGTGCTTCACTCACCGCCTAAATTTGCGTACTTACGTGGAGGAAACCAATGAATTGATTGACCCGGACAACGCATTGATATTCTTCCCCACGTACATCATTCATCATGATGATTAGATTCACGATATGTGAATGCAAAGAATGTGTTTAGAAGAGGAAGCCGCGTGAATGCATACGTACCTCAGTAGAGCTGAGACTTGTACTCAGGAAAACTCAACTAGGGAAGGAAGATTCAAGAAGGGTGGTTGATTCATATCAGTTACACGCATATACTTGACCTGTCAGACCATGGGGTGTGAAGTACAAGCATGTGTACATACCTCAGACAGCCGGGGTGACTACCGTTATGATCGAGAGTACTAACATTATGAATGTAGGTAGCTTGAAAAGCTAAGCAAAGCTATATAAGTTTAGACACATTTCGGAAAGTAGAGCTTTACAGCCTCTGCTCACCTGCTCCGCTATGTATCACGAATGACATCAAGTCAACCCAAGATGGAAAACCACAGCAGCCAGTCAGGCGCTCACATGCGCTCACACCCTATACTATCACCCTAGGCGTTCATACGTTCATCCTTCACAATTGAATAGGAGATTTCCGATTGACAGTTCTATCGTCCAGGAGCGTCCAGGAGGCCTTGGCAATGACCACTCGAGCGGTCCGCCAAGGACAGAACATCCACTTAACACCGGTACCCACCCCGCTACGTACTGATATCTGTCTATCCAAACAGACGCGCATACATATACACAATCTTGGCGTTCGCCGTTGGAACAATGAAGGGGTAAATTTGATGAGATCTAAGCAGTGCAGTGTATCGACACCTTTCGCCGGATCCAAAACAAAGTACAGCGACCACATATAGTCTTGGTTCGGTCAAAAACCGTCCGTCAAACGTTAAAACGGCCCGTGACTTGTAGCGTTCGGTAGGCTTCGGTAGGACATTCAAGCTCTAGATACGATTTAGCGCTTTTGCCAGCGAGATGTGACTCGCGTCGTCAGGCGGGGGAAGGGCGATGCAGGTTGATGCAGGATAGGCCACCAGTAACCAAATCCAACACTCCAATCGTCGTTCAGTTGTAGATCAGCAAGGTAGCGCCAAGATTTGATTCCTAGGCTTAGACGATCCTCAACGAAAGAACCTTTGAACAAAAGCTCAAGCGCTCAGCCTCGAGGTGAGTCGAAAGGAATCCTGTGCAACTTCCATCTGGCTCGGTGACATTGGCACAGTGGAAGTACATATAGGGGATCATCGACATCGATTGTGAGCGCAAATGGATCAATGGTGATTGAGAGCTGAATGGGACTCGCCGGGAGGCTGGAGCAAACAGGGAAGCAACGCTTGAAGCGGATATGACATATACACAGATGGCTGCGTTAACCCGACATTGACCTGCGGTGACTACGGATCGATAAGGATGCAGGCGAACCTACTAAGGACTGTACATACCAGTCACTCTCACTTCCACCCCGATTTTGAAGCCAAACATCCATGTTAAGTACTTGCATGCTCAGTACTGGAAGCTGAGAATTCCTATGGTGGTAGCCTTTGGACCTAGAAATAGATATAGCGAACTTGAAGCGACAGTCGACGCCTTCTCAGAGCATTCCTCCTATCTCAGCGAAAATGCCTCCTTGGACCTCGGACTCCCTGGTGGTGCGTCTAGGAAAGATTACAGAATCGATGTGCATGCACATTCTAGATTTTGAAGACTCGAGTACGTGGCGGGAAGTTCAAGCTCGATGCGCATATAAGAGAACGACGGTTCAACGCTCAAACGCGTGAGTGGCACATGACTGCTTTAGGGCAGGCCTGCCGATTCTCGAGGTTGTATCCAGCATCAAGCAATCTTCGGTCTGCGATTCTCTCATATTGATTGACTTTTTCGTGTTACCTCGAGCCTTAAACGTTTCGAATCATGGACAATGCAGATATCTTATGGACTCGGCGACACACGAAGCGGGGATGAAGGCTCACAGACACTATGAAAATCATCACCGACGAGCCGAAATTAACTGGGTGTCCATCCTGTATGGCCTAAGGAGATTCTACAGCTCAGGTTTGCTTGCTTCATAGTAATACTCTTGCATGTAACCCAGGGAATTTGCAGGTCCTAGTACTAAAAAATTTCATCAGACTTTCGCACTACCTTGAGGTTCCAGGGCCCACTACTTCAAAGATCGCGCACATACTTGAGCTGGCCGTACTCAGGGCTCTAAACTCGTAGTAAATGATTCCAGATGTGTGTCCAAGCGTCCAATCACAAGTTCATATGGGATAACACGGCTCATGCAGTCTAACCAACAAACTCTAATCTCAGAGTGGTGGTAGAGCGTTGATTGATTCGTGGAAGAAACACCAAGCAATTACAAAGGGCTCAACGGTGAGTGAAGTGCAATTAGTTCGGGAACGTGCAGTGCCAACTTATACAGTAAATTAGATGGAACCAGTGGTGTTTTCAATTTGTACGTGTAAAATTTACCCTATTGAACCGGGGTGAAAGGGAAGAACATCTCAGAGTTTATGAATGGAATTCCACTAGGCCGTTTCGTCCGTTCAAGAAACGCGTCAGGACTCTTCGGGGCTTCGAGGTGTACTATTAGAAGACTATATAGGAGTCACCGCATTGCAGTCTTACTTTGACTGAAAGAGCAAGGCACGCGAATATGTAAGAGTTGATTTGATATAAAGCACGAACAGTTTCTCAGTGACCTTCCCCACCTGTATCTTCTGCCTTCTACCCAGCTAAACCTAGAAATCTTCAAACACAATCGACTCATGTCACATCTCAAGCTCACCAACCTCGCCAACCTCACCGAGCGCGTAGCTCTCGTTACCGGCGGAGGGACAGGAATGTGTGCCCACATCTTTTTTCTTCATCCCTACTAATGAACTGATAATTTGTGGTGACACTTCGTAGCGGTCTAATGATAGCCAAGTCTTTCGTCGCGAATGGAGCCAAGGTGTACATCTGCGGTAGGCGGTTGGATGTCCTCAAAAAGGTAGCAGCAGAGAATGATTTGGAGGGTTTGATACCGTAAGTTGTCGTCCCGGGCCTGACGGTGGAAGTTGCTTTGCAGGAACCACTAATGTAATGGCCTAGACTGCAAATGGATATCACAGAGAAGAGCTCGATTAAAGAAGCTGTCGGAAGAGTTGAGCGAGAATCAGGAAAACTCGATATCCTTGTCAACAAGTAAATATATGCGAGAAAATTCCGTATACCTACTGCCATGAAGAGCCGCCACTCATACGCCTCCTTCTATATAGTGCTGGCATTGTCGGCCCTAGGTACTACATCGACGACAAGACCGGTCTGGGGACCTCTATCCTAGGCCAGCACCTCTTCGACAAAGAAACTATCGAGGAATGGAACCAGACCCTACAGACCAACACGATCGCCCCATTCTTCGTCACCATGGGCTTCCTTCCCCTCCTCCAAGAGGGCGCTCGTGCGCACGGTCCAGGAGAAACTTCGAGCGTGATTAATATCTCGAGTGCTGCAAGCTCGATGAATATATCAATGGGCGTTGTGAGTAGTATATGTCATTACACCACCAGAAGATCTAAAATATTGATTGGTCAAATCCTTTGAAAGTTCGCCTATGGAACCTCAAAAGCCGCTATCGATCACCTAACGCGTACGATGGCGACAGAATTTGCATTGAATGAGATCCCTGTACGCGTGAACGGTATCGCACCAGGGCCATTTCCATCACAAATAGCAGGATCGGTCGAGGATGCTAATGAACTCGCGCGGAAGCCTATGCCTGGGGCATTTAATCCTTGCCCTGTGAAGAGGGCTGGGAGGTGAGGTTTTTATTTACTGTTGCCTTGCTTATGTCTGACGTTTCTTTTCGAAACTTGAACCTGAACTTGAAGAGAGGAAGAAATGGCTATGAGCGCGCTATACCTCGCTTCTTCGGCTGGTGGGTTCACGAATGGAGTCGTTCTCCGTGTGGATGGTGGTCATAATCTGGTCAATCCTTGAAGCTCTGGAATTATCTTCTTCTCCATAGTCCCACTGTACTGCAGTTCTTGCAAATTAGGATAAGTGGTTTGCACTTTGCATTGAAGTCTATGGTTGGTTTCATGTTATTTTGACGAGGGCTCAGCCGCTCAGCGCTCGGTGCTGATGGACCAGTTAAATGACATCCTTCGAGTATATATAATAGCGGAGGAGACTACATGAGAACTATCTTCCATCATGAACCCAAAATGTATGCTACTTCTCACAGGGAATACGCGCAACTCACCCGATAAGCACTATAGCAAGTTCAGTATACATACACGCTCTGTTGTAGAGAATTCCGATACGAATGCTCGATGGAAACTGCGGTTGCTAAAAAAGAAGTAACCTACGATACTGAGGTGCGCGTAACGCGTGTACTGTGGGAAATCACGAGAATGCCAGGTTGACTTTAAACCACTACGACTACCATATCACTGTACAATCTGACCCACAACAATGCATATTCAGCCTACTCCAGAGCTCACCCTTCTTACCCGGGAACGCGACGAGATCCTCGCTGAACGTAACCTCTACCGGAAACAGCTTTCCGATGCGCTCAGCGATCTGAAGTTGCGCCACAGTGAATTCTTGGACTTGAAACTGCAATACAACGACGTCTGCACTGAGCTTGCGGACGTGAAGAGGGAACTAGCGCGTGAGCGTTTGCAACTCTCAGCTGGGACTGTGCACTCGCAGGGCAAAGAAGTCCTTGGCGGTTCTGCTGAAAGCATTACGACGGAGAACAGCGATATCAGCTCTGATTTCACGACTGTATCTACTTCCTCCATAGAGAATGATACTGCGGTTGACGTTGGAGCTGGCAGGTCATTTTCAGAGACTCGGGTATGGAACTTATTGTCTAATCGTTACCAACACTCACGTCAGATGGGCTTTTTCTCTTTCACAGGTTACTGGGCGCACTTCTGGCATAGCTAAACTACCTAAGATAGCTGAACCACGTCCTGAAACCATGCAGCTTTCTCGTCTGTGCACACCATTGCCAGCGGAGCGTACACATACACCACTGCCAGTCGTCGATGACATCGATGGAGGCCCAGTACCTCCCCTACCAATGTCTGAAAACCTCAGAACTCTTGCGCCTTCACCAGTTCCTGTATCTGCTCTAGTGCCTACACAGGACCATATACCTCCCTTCATTGAAAGCGGCTCAATGGAGACACCAGATGGGCTGCTGACCAAGAACTTGATCCTGAGTACGAGTATAGATGGTTTTCGTGAATATACAGAATCGGGATGTGATGTGTCTAGGCGCAGTGCAAGAATCATTGACGTTGCAAACCAAAGCCAATGCGAGACAGACGCCCAGACGATGAAGGACGTAGTCAATGTCATATATGAAACGGCCGTCAAAGGGGAAGCCCTAGAATTGGATTACGGTGAAATATGCAAAGAGATAGCGGAGAACGTTGCTCCAAACGTCCGGGACATGGGGACAAGAGATGCAGAAGGGATCCCAATCAGAGGTGGACGACTATTCAAGAAGCTTCTGCTACGTAGGTGCAAAGTGGACTTTGAGAGATGGATTTGCTTGGCATCGAGAAAACACCCAGTCTCGAAGGAGGCAGACTCGGAATCCGTTGACTGGGACGAAAAGGATGTATCGAACAAAAGCGACCAATCAGCGCAGATGCTGAACCTGCTCGGTTTGCTTGGGAGTTTATACAGGTGGAGTGTGGTCCCTGAGCGGGTCATAATTGACTGCACTCAGCGGTTGCTCACTCTTTCAGAGACGGCCGGGGCTTCTGCTCATGTGTGTACTGCAATTGAGGGAATGAACAAATTGCTACTTTCGGCTGGGCCTGAACTACATCATATGAAGACGCGTGGGCAGATGGACGAATGTTTTGAGCGCTTGAGGGAGCTTGCGTGGCCTCAAAATCCGTATACCAAAGACGTCGGCATCGTCGCGAAGGGAATTCTACGGGTGAGTGATCCAAAAGTGATTTATATCGCGACAAAGTTGTGTTTGAAAATTTGACTGAAACCTGATTTATGTCTCTTGTTTAGAATCTAATTGATCATCGCGGACGAAAATGGCTGCAACAATAGTCCTTTCTACGAGTGCATGACATGAGAGTACACTCTTTCGAGTTTGCCTGGCCGCTGCTGAAATACAATCAAAGAATGGGGATTGAGCGACTCCGTCAGGGTTGTATGATTGCGGATGTTATAAAGAGAAGGAATTGTCTCTCCGAGAGAAGAGCTACTACTCGTTCGGACATGCACATACATGGTAGAGCCCTTCCTGGGGCGTCTACAATCAACTTGTTGATTAATTCAAGTAGTACAGAAGGTGTTTACAGTAGACATACAACTATCGGTATTAATATATAGATATAAAAAAAGTTTTGGGTTCGGAAGGTACGGTATCTTCACAGCGAGCAGTAGGTATACAATTCGAAATGATATGAAAGAGCTGAGGCCTCAAGGGCCACAACGAAGAGAAAGAAAAGAGGCCAAAAAGGAGAGTACAAAGTGCAATATTGAGATCGTCAAGCAAGCATAAGAATCATCGACCTTCAACATCAGACTTCAAGAACTTTTTGATATCGTCCCACTCAAACCCATCCACAGAAGGCGAGCTGGGAAAGGACAACTCAAGCTCAGGTTCCAACGGCGAGTCCATCTTTCCCTGATGATCACGTACCCGAACCCAGTCCGGACGAATATCACAATCAAACTCGAAAGGCACCTCCAGAATCAAACTCAGTCTATCCTTCACTTGCATTCGTCGGTCCCCCAACTCGGCTTCATAGAAATATTCTCCCCCAGGTACCGCGTTACCCATTCCTGATTCTGTTTCGGTTTCGGTTTCGGTTCCAATCGTTATCTGAGGAACGGGTTTACGTTTGACACGGTGTGGTGCCCGGTGAGGAGAGGAAGATACGAGAAGTGAGTCGCGGGCGTTTGGGATACCCCCTTGTGTTTGCGTTTGTGATTTTGTTTTTGATACGCGAGGACGGGGTTCAGGGAGTAAGGAAGGGGAAGGAAGTGGGGGGAGAGGTGTGTAGTGTATAGAAGCGACAATCGACGGTGGTCTCGATCTCACTTTGGGCGGTGAAGAAGCGGGAGTTTGGGAAAGATGATGATGATGATGATGATGATGCTCTGGTTCATCTTGGTCTGGAAAAACGAGGTCGACGGGTACACCGTCACCTAATTTCTTCCTGATACGGTCCATCTTTTGTCTACGCATAGACGTCGACGAGGGTATTTGGAAAGAAGGTGCGATGAATGATTCTCGTTTGGACTCGGTGGTGGGAAGCACTGTGAGGAGAGCGTCTTCGCCTTGGTCGGAGTCTGAGGTTGTACTGGATAGTGGTGATGTAGGGAAAGAGGTGGTAGATTGATGCCCTGGAGCGGATAAGGCAAGTCTCAAGAGGGGAGGTTTATTATTGTCGTTTTTCGTAAGCCCTTGGTCTTCCCTATACGCAGGCGTTGGTGTTGAGCCGCCAACGGAGTAAGAGGAACGACGCGAGCTGGAGGGAGTGCGGACGTGCGTCCAGGGTGCACGGAAGCTGGAGCTAGTAGACGAGACGGACTCTATTGATCCTCTCCTAGAGGCTGAACACATCTCCTCCTCGTCGGACCAGTCTGATGAGGCTAAGTTGAATTGTGAGTACGGCAAATACGAGGTATAATAGTTACAACGAACACTCACTCGATTCATACGCATCAATAAATTGAGGGGTATAACCCAGCATACGTCCCAGCTTTTTCGTGGTACGCATAAGCTGCGCCCGTTGCTTCAACGACAACGAGTTCGTCGTTGGTGGAGGTGGAGGGAAAACAATCTTGGTCACTCCAGACATGACTGCACTCCAGTCTTGAACGAAAGTATTGAAATTTGAACGAAGTGAAAGGAGGAACAAGTTCCAGTCAACCTACCCACTGCTCAGAGGAAGGGTGGGTACGTGGGTTCATACCCTCACTAGCTCCCTCTCATATACGATTTGCGAAAACAAAAAGGAACACACCATTCTATTGGATCTTTTGCTTATCAAAGTTATCGTAAACTCTAGAACCAATCAAGTCAACGTTAACGCTTCCAATTGTGAAATTTATTATTGTTCTTACTCGCTTCCCTTCAGCAAAGTGCCCGAAGACTTTTATATTTTATTGTTCGAAAACTGATGGTTGAGACAAAAGAACTGTAGGCGCTTACTGGATGTAACCAAATACGAGACGCACCGCCGGCATGAGGATGCCGCTTTTGGAAGTTCACAGCCACATGAACAAGTTCTTCTGGGAACGTCCACGACATACTGTACATAAAAAATCTCGTTCTCGGTCTTGTGAGGCTTGGGGTACGAAGGCACGTTTCTCTCGCCTAGACCATACTAATTTGTTGAATACAGGCGAAACAAGAACTGACATGGACAAGTCACACTGAATACATTGCTACCGTGTATAAAGCTACATATGTAAAGGGCTCGTAAGCCGAAGAGGTCAAGACTGGAATAGAAGCTATGTTTCAAACTTCTCAAATATCAAGGATTTACGAGATTATGTCCCCCGTCCACACGAATCGTAACTCCGTTCGTGTAACCACCAGAAGAAGATGCGAGGTAAAGCGCGGTCATGGCCATTTCTTCCTCTCTGCAAAAGAAATTCGATTCGAAAAAACCAATATAATCAGTATGAGCTCGTAGCGCTTCTCCCCACTGGGTTCTCACCTTCCAGCTCTGTGTGCAGGGGCAGGATTGAACTCTCCAGGCATGGCTTTCGCAGCAAGTTGATTAGCCAACTCGATAGATCCTCCAAGCTGCGATGGGAATAACCCCGGCGCGATACCGTTCACCCGTACAGGAATCATATTCACTGCGAACTCTGTAGCCATGCTTCTCGTCAAATGGTCAAGGCCAGCTTTAGACGCTCCATAAGCGAACTAACAAATTTGGTCAACTTTGAAACTTTCGCGTGTTTTCTTTCTTTTTCAATGAGAAAAAACCACTGGGGGGTACTCACAATATCCATGGACAATTTCAATGTGCTGACTGCACTCGAGATGTTAATCACGCTCGAAGTCTCGCATTGGCCACGGGACTCGGCGCCCTTTTGTAGAAGGGAGAGGAAGCCCGTGATGACGAAGAACGGAGCGATGGTGTTGGTCCGTAGGACGTCGATCCACGCGTCTGTTGTTTCTTTCTCGAAGAGGGATTGACCTAGTGCTGCGTGCTCTGGTGCGGTCTCGTCGGATATGAATTGCGAGTGGGGTCCTACAACTCCTGCGCTGAAGAAGAAGAGATATAGTGGTAAGTCCAAATTCAACCCCCGCTCCCGTGCGTTTCGCTAGTTTTCTCAAACTTACTTACCTATTGACTAGAATATCCAATTTCCCAAATTCCCTCTCTACCTGCTCCACAGCCTCCTTAATCGAGTTTTTGTCTGTGATATCCATTCGCATACTAACGTAGGGGGGGGGGTGGGTAATAGAGGGTGGTGAGGTCAAGTATTCAAGAGACACCAATACCTTCAAAATGCTCCACTCGAAACTGAAACTAGAAATGAAAAAAAAACTCACGGTATCAGACCCTCCGGGTCAATCTCCTCCGCTGTCTTCTTGAGAACATCCAGTCGTCTTCCGACGATATACACTCTAGCTCCGTTTGCTGCTAACGTTTTTGCAATCATCAGACCTCTGTGGTAGAGAGCGAATGTACGTCATGCAAGTCGTCAGTTTATCAAAAAATCTAGAATGCCGTTCGACGAAAGCGAAGGCGAAGGCGAAGGGCTCAATGTCAACGCACATCCCGGTCCCTCCGCCTGTAACGAGGCCTATACGCCCTGAGAGGCTGGCGAGGTTGTTTGCTTTGAGGTGTTGCATGGTAAGTAAGTAAATCTATATCCCAACAAGTTTAGCGAGTTCTTGACGGGGCGAGAAAAGAAGGAAGTATTCTCAAACCCTCTCTGAATGGAGCAGCGAGTTTTATATCTCCGCGATCCTTGCGGTGAGTGAGGCGAGTCTCGTACTACGTATGTAGATCCTACACAAGTTAACACAATTTCTAATTCGCTCTTTCCCTTTTCCTTTGTTCTGTTCTGGAAGGAAAACCCAACCCGGCGGCCCCATGAATGGATCCGCTTTCCGTTACTTCAAGCCTGCTTCAAGCACAAAAACCCACAGTCGGAATGGAATGAAAAGAAGTACAATACGTCAGTGGTGTTCTGGACTTGCCCCCCCAAAATCGGATCGAGTGGCTTACTTGTGGAGGCCTCGTCGGGTCTTTAGGTTAAATATTAGATAAGTATCTAATACTCAGCGATTTCTTTTCGAGCCGCCTCAGAGTGTGAGGTGTGAGTCAGATGATGAGTCAGTCACTGGTCACTGGCATCATCGTTGAAGCTTTGAAGGACAAATCGATGTCGAATCGATGATCAAGCAACATCAGTGGATGTACCCGAAATATAATGAAGGCAAGCTTTCCTTGGTGTCCCAATTATAATCCTCTCTCTATGTGTATGCCCCGTGATGAATTATAATGCAAGGCATTCCCCCTTGTATGTGCCCTTGTATGAATTATAATGCGGGCTCTTCCCGTGTGCATGCACTGATGGAAACACTGGGAGGTAATTATAATGAGGCTTCACAGTATGAAGGGGTTATGAATAAGACGGAAAAGCGGGAAAGAAAAATGAAGTGGAGGGAGGATGCATTATAATGTGGTGTAGCTTGCGAAGTAGAGTAGGCATGGATGAGAACTGGCATGGAAGGAAGGTGAATTATAATGCGACGGATATAATGCGACGGACACTGTTGATGATACAAAGAATCACAAATGGAGTGGGCGTGAGGAGCATTATAATTGGGTGTTCTGAGTCACACAAAAAGAATTGGAGAAGATGTAATTATTTGCAACGGAAAGACAATTATAATGAGCTTGGACGTCCAAACTTTCATTGGAAGTGGAAGACGAATTTTCAATGTGCACCAGTCAAAGTGAACTATAAGGGGGCTGTGAATAAAAATTACTATTTCGCCAATGATACATCAAGAAAACATATATTTGATACTGCAATTGGCTAGATGCTTTAACGTCATCAACAAGAACGTTCGTAGCCAGCCTTCTCCCAATGGGTTGGCATTTGTCGCTTTCGCTTCCCGAGAGGTTCCTCGGGCTTGGGTTCCTCTGTTGGTTTTCTCTTCCTTCCTGCCACCTTCCGACTCCCTGTTGTAGCTTCAGAGACTGATGCAGACGTAGACACACTGGAAGACACAGAGACTGAGGCTGAGGCTGAGGCTGAGGCAGAAGCAGAAGCGGAGGCTGAGGCAGAGGCAGAGGCAGAGGCAGAGGCTGAGGCTGAGGTTGAGGCTGAGGCTGAGGCGGAAGCAGAGGCGGAGGCTGAGGAACGTTTCGATGCCGGTGGAACTTTCTTCTTCGGCTGTCGTTTCTTTCGTTTATTCTCCTTTCCTGTTACAGTATGCGCTGTTTGGGGAGTGGTAGGTTCAGAGGCAGTAGTATCGTGGGCCACACTGGGTTCCGATGTCGAGCTTTGTTCTGATTCACGGACGACAGAATTGGTGGGTTCAGAAGGAGCGCTGGACGTGGCATTCAAAGGAAGACATGGTGCGGAATGGGAAGAGTTGTTGGTGTTCGTGCTGTTGTGAATTGTATGATCTATAGCAAACAATCAAGATACGTGAGTTTTAACCTTTTTAACATTCAAGAAAGACATACCGTTGATCGTATTTGTGAGATTACCCAGCATCTCACCCGCACTGTATACACTCTGGTTTGCGCCAAAGAACTCCGTACCCCGGCCTGCATATCCTGCCAATCCCATTCCTTGATACACCTCCATTTCCGGCAGGACTGTGTTGCCAAGAACACCACATCCGAACGCATCTGGAACTCCACCTCCAATCCCCATATGCTGTCCTGGATAGCCATTGGCAAGACCAAAGCTTCCCGTGGAGAGCAGATGCTTGCGTTCGGAATTGATCGCATCCCAGTCAATTTTGAGAGGGTCGAACGAATTAAATGAATCGAAGTCGGTGTTGAAAGGGTTTGAGGGTGCAACAGATGAGTTGGTGGAAGTTGCAGAATTCATAGAAGTGCCATCGAAGAGAACTGAGCATGTAGCAGGGGTAGGTCCCAGCGTGGAGTTGGCAAGATCAGATAGCGCAGAGGCGGCCGTCAATTCCATAGAGTTCGGATTCGAGTTCGGTGTGAAATTAGGGACAGGCAAGCTACTAGGTACAGCGATAGATGTGACATCGACAGCTGGAATGAGTGCGGGATCAGAGGCAGGTTGACCCTCAGGTATCGCTGCAGTTTTGAGTCTGGGTTTTGGTCTAGGTTTAACGCCTGTGACAGTAGTGATAGGATGACTAGCAGGTGTGTTAGCGCCCGTGTTAGCGCCAGGCACGCTAGGGAATTTGCCGCAGGCAGCTGGCTGGGCCGGTACAGCAATTACCGGAACCGGCTCCAAAGGAGCAGAAGTTTTAGCGCCAACCGGTACATTGGGTACAGCAGGTACCGGAACCGTCTCATCTTCGAGACGAACCATACGCATGTCTTCACTCTCGCACTCGGTGTCGATTTCAGACTGCTCGTTGCTCTCCTCTTCCAAGTCATCGTCGTCTATAATCCTCGATGTACATTCCTCAGGCGCTAGACAATCGCTTCAGCCAACTCTCAGTCGCCGTAACGAAGTCGAACATACCAAAAATTGCTTCAGCATACTGCTTGCACATGAGGTGCATGGTTTGGTAGCGTTTTGCGTCAAACTCAGGTAAGGACTTGGATATCATCGTGCCTGGAACCATGGAACTGACACTGGAAGCACACATAAGCCATCAACATACGCAGAGAGTGAATGCGTGATGATACACGTACCTCTCAACTGCAACCTTTCCATCAGCGCGAGGACCATACAGACATATGACCACCCCTGCCCCCGTCATCATGGATACAGCATCAGCAAGTACAGGAGCTATGCCGTTTATCTTCTTCCATACCCTAGTACATGAACTCGTGAGTCAAAAAAAGGTTGTCACATTCTCAACGCCTTGCTTACTCGTTATAAGATCTAGCGTCTCCCCTCCAGTCTCCCCTTTTCTTGTATGACTCCATCGCTGTCTTATACTCAGACTCTACCGACTCTGTTACTGCTTTTTTGATATCCTCTGCCTCCTCTTCCCACTTTTTCGCGACGAACCGATTCATCTCTCGAATGCGTTCCGTCTCCGGCAAGACCTTACTCGCCTGCGTCCAGAAGTCGTCGAACTCGGTCTTCACGCGTGTCGTATAGTAGTCCTGCATATATCGGTGAATAGGCGTAACCTTTCGTGGCTGAATGGCAGACAATTCTGCCATATTCCTCATAGCCATGGCCAACAGCTCCGAGTCCGTTCTCTTCGCGCTGAACCGATGACGAGACCAGTTTGAAATACGCTAGCACGGAACACTCGTTAGGTGAGAGTCATGCATGGGGTGATCTCACATACCTTGTGCAACGCGATGTAGAACTTACTGCGACGTTTTTCCTCCGCTGGTCGCTCCTCCTCAGAAAATGAATTGATATCGATCATCTCGTAGTCTGTGTCAGGATCTGGTAGGTCTTCAGGCGGAAGGTTGTAGCCCCAATTTTGAACAAAATCATTCGTAGCTTTCTTGTACATCGCGCCCGGGTCCTTGTGATACAATGTCTCTAAGCTCAGAAGGAGCTCCAGCTTCGGACCTTTCGGCCATTGAGCACGACCCCGAGGTTTTGGTTCAGCTTTTCGGCGCGTCATCTGGAACAGAGGGTGGAAGACGAATGAATTAAAATGTAGTCGGGTGGAAGGGCAGTTAGGTGAGGTCTTCGTGAATGCCCCACTTTTAATTGGGCTTGGACAGATACGACCTTCAATTCACAATTAGCCAACTAATCCCAATCCGTATGGAATTCGAATTCTGACGCTCACGAGCCTCGTTGCCTCTGGTCTATTCTCATGAGAAGTTGGCATGGACAGGACAGCTGGATCCCCGTCAACAATTATATTGTCTCCTTCCGTATATATTAGATGGACACTGGTCTCAGAAAGCCCCATGAATCCAGCCCGAATCCCTCCTAGCAGTGACGACCTTGTACGCTCCTTCGGTAAGCAGAAATTTGGCCTTTATTTTCGTTTATTACTCAACAGTCTTGCTCAGCGGGCATGTCTATGTCGTCGACCTCTTTGGGTCCTTCACCACTCTACTATGTTGTGACTAAAGGCACATGTCCAGGCATATTTACTGATGCGTATGTCCACGTTTTGTTTTTTGTTTCATTTTATTTTATTTTATTCTTCAATCTCAAAGTAATCTCTACTTACCTTACATGGACAGGCGCCTCGTTATCTCTTCGATTGATCGCCAGGAGGATGCGCATGTAAGAACCTTCGATACCTGGTATGCTGCGCTTGCAGCTTGGCGCCGTGCTATCATGGGACGACACTTGGTAGTGCTGCCTGCACCAATCTGCGTGGTTTTTGTGGTTTTACATGGTCGTACCCCTGGAATCTACACATCCTGGTATGTTTTTTTAGCCCTACAATATCATTGCTCTGTGCTCATACTGTCTGTCTAGGCATGATGTTCACCGTCAGATTCACGGCCTTGAGCCAGGCGCTGCGCACTGGCGTGTCATGAGTTCACGTGAACACGCTGAACGTGTTTGGACTGATGCACAACGCAACACTAGTGTTGTTGCCTTTAGAACCGTTCCTGTTGTGGAACAGGAGCTTGACATCTGTAGGAGTTGCGGAGAGAATCAACTTGACGACGAAGAAGATCGTTTCTCCGAGGAGCTGGAGATTTTGGATCCCTGAGATACTTACTTTGTTTAGTATCATCTGATCTTCTGTACTTCGTGTGCAATGAATAATTTGATTCATTTGTCTTTAGTTGGAAATTAGCTTGGATCAAATGAAGGTGCCTCGAATGCGCTGATCATTTTTATTAAGAGGGAAATCTCGAAGCATTTCAGTTTTAGATACATTCAAATGATACGACAGAGATACCAAACTACATAGGTAGCGAAAGTTAATATATCGAACTAGATAGCGAAACAGCATCGGCGGTGCTACGAGCAAAAATTCAAGAGCTGCAAGTGCAGCATTTTTAATTAGTCGGAATTGGTGGTGCTACGAGAATAGGATTAGTAAAATAGAAGTGAAGTGAACATGACATGGAGAAACGTACCGACGACGACACATTTTAGGGGTTGGAGTACTCAGAAGCTCAGGATCACCGACAGAAACCAACAATGGAGAGAACAAGGGGTGAAAAGTTTTGGAACACAGCGATGGCGGAGTGGATGGCAACATAGGAGAGTTAAACTCCCTCTTCATGTAACGTAAAGTGGGTGACTCGTTCGTCGCGGTGTCCAAAGCCCGCAAAAGTGTGGGGGATTCGATTACTTCGCCATGGCCCACCAGGCTGGATTGGGAGGTGTCTGAGTCCGCTCCCTCCTCCATCTCTTCCATTGCTTTTGCCTCCGACTTTGCCATTGCTTCTGCCTCCATCTTCGCTTGCATTGCATCCAACGCACACAAAAAAGCGGAAGTACTTTGGGTACGCTGACCAGGGATACGGCACCAAGGACTTGCAAGGAAAGCAGGCATCGGGGAAGGGGGAAGGCTGCCTATAGGAGTTGGTGGAGGAGTCTGTGGGCATATCGATCGTTTGTATTTTTTGAGGCCCTTGGTACTCCATGTTTTCCATTCGAAATATTTGATCATTTGCTGTACAACAGCATAAGCAACATAAAATCGACAAAGAATGCAGCTGACCTTTACCAGGCGCCTCTTATAAACGCGACGTCTGGGCCACGACCAAAAATTCCAGTGCTGTGGAGGCCAGTTTTGAAGCCAGTGTGTGATAAGCCTGTCAATGAAACGCCAGAACCTAACATCCCGAGGGTCGTTTGGATTATCGCGGTGTCCCACATACACGTTAAGTCGGCTTTTCAGAAATCCCTTCTGCCTTCCAGAGAAATTGTCGGCGATTTGGTGAATCAGGAGAGTATCCTTGACTCCGAGAGTTGGTGGCCTCCTATCAATTAATGGTCTAGGCCTACCATGGAAATGTGAGCACCACTAAGCACGATGAGGACGGGAAACGACACCTACATCTCGGTGGTACGCACCAAGCACCAAACGAACTGTGATGGACGCCAGGAAGAGCTTTCGTTCAAGAAAGGAACATTGCGGCATTATCCGAAGATTATTGAGGTTTGCGAAGTGATCATGCTTGCTGCATAAACTCCTCGGAATTGGCTTCACTGCCAAAGGAAACTTCTCGCACCTGCCCGCACATAAGAGCCTCAAAAAACCTTTGTATTTGATTTTTGAATTTGAATGAGTAACAAACATGTAGGTAAGAACACAGGAAAAGAGTTACTTCTGAAAAGGAAGCTTTCCTTTCTTATACTCCGTGATAATCTCCTCCTCCCCAAGTAATACCAGACAATACATTTCAGATACATCAGAGACGATCAGCCGGAGGCGGAATAAGAAATTGGAGACTTTGTTGTAGATCTTCCCAGCCCCACTGACCTGTAGCACGCCGTTTGCGCAAGTCTCGAGAGCTGTGACAAAGTCGCCTAAGACGTCTAAGCCTTCTTCTATGATTCCTTTGCTTCCCGCCACATATTTTTTGTACAGACTTTCGAGGTATGCGCGATGGTCCGTCTTACCGCCTAGAAGTTCCCTCACTGCCTCGTCGATGTTTTTGACTTCCTTGAGCCAGTTCTTTGGTTGGACCGCCGCACAGATGTGCCCTCTATAGTACAGTGATGAGCAGAACATCAGATCAGAATGGAATTATCGACATATATTGCAGACACGCACGTAGAATTAGACTCGTTCCCAGCACCGAAAGTTTTTTTCTTCTCCTTTCTTCCCTTTCTGGCTGCTCTCTTCTCTTTCCTAGCTTGTTGTGCTTTCGCTTTCTCCAACCTATGAGATGTTCAAGAATTGGTCAAGAGAGGTAGAACCGCGTACAAACTTCTCTCGACGTTTTGTAATGATCTCTCCTTTATGTCTAGTAGATTGGTGAATATTGTGTTCAAAGACATTATCAAGGCTTACTTTTGATAGTACTTTGCGCTCTTGATTCGATTTGCATTCCTTTTCTCTGCGGCGCTCCAATAAAGTCGAGGGCGAGGCATAATGTGTGAAGGGTGGCTGGTGGTCAAGACGAACCCTACCACGTGAAATAGAACATCAAATGAGCGCGCCCAAAGGCGCTTAACACTTAGCGCTCACCTTTATCTTTCCTCATCGCTGGCCATCGAGCTCGTTTTGGTTTAGATATTGCCTCACAAAGGGCAGATATTGCTGAGATCGTATTACGATGGAAGAATGGAACACTGTTTGCTGACTGGGCGACGAAAGTTGTGTGAAATTTGTGCCCGACTGTCTTAGATAGCAGTGGCACCGAGAGACGAAGGGTGCTGATGAGGGGTTCTACTAAGAAAGAGTTGCTAAAATGGTGTGATTTGAGTGTCTCTGATATGCCTTAGGTCATCAAATAGGTCAGACTAGCGTCCGCTTGCCCAACTCCAGGAAGAGGTGTGTCGTTGTAGTAGGAAAACTCCAATCTAATACTCACCTGCTATGGGGCCAGTCTTACTTTTTCATTCTTGACATTAATTACTTGAAACTACGTATGATCCAAGATATGATGATTTGGTGATAGTCTGCATGGTTTTGCAAGGAGATTTGAGCGTGTGAGAGGCTCGAACTCAAAAAAACATATAGTCGGCATGATTGTCTATATATTGCCGGAGGCCGGAGAGGGCGCTTAAAGTAAATGGAAAGTAAGCGCTCTTGGTTCTGTCAGCTTCGAAGGCTATAAACCCTGGGGCCTGGCCTTTTGCCTGATTCCACTCAATTGAACTCACTCTCATAGGTAGACACACAGCATATTTCACTAGCAATTGAGCAGAGCAGGTAATATTAAGACTACACTACAGCAACAGTACTATTCAACCCTCACACCTCTGTACACTCCAGATGGCGGACGTGGACTCGGAATGCAACAGATGACAAGGTCGAGTCTACAGACGGCGGACGCGGACTCGGAATGCAAGTGTTCGTAGGAGATCAGAAGGCATTGTGGTGACCGGTGAACGTTGAATCGGCAGTGACTTCGTTTGAACACCATGTTGCAAGTTGCTTTCTACACGTTCTGGGTTATCAGGAATGAGGATCAGATAGCAGCATACGCACTAGATGCTACCCGTACTTCTCAAGACGTATTCCCAGAAGGACACAACAGCTTGCGAGAAGAAGCTTTCAAGGAGATATGGAAACGGCGAAGTGACTGTACTTGTGTAACACAATAGACACTTGCGAGGAGATGTGGAAACGGCGAGTCACTAATTACTCTCTTGAGCGAAATCAATGATCAATGAGAAGAATGAACACGTGAAGTAACAACGATGATCAGCGAATGCACCTCAAGTTGAGAAGAACCGAACCCAAGAGTTGCATTCATTAAGTATGAAGGTTCATACTCCTGAATTTGACCCTAAATTGTGTACTAGTCGCCGCTTCAGCATAGATACAAGAACCGATTATCTCACCTGGATGCAAGAGTCGCGTTCGTTCAAAAGTTGAGCCTTACTATACTGGTCCCAAAGCAGGCACGAGATAGACGTGACACAAGAAAGCCGTTGTTCATACGTATACCACACTCGTACATAGCTTCTGAGATGTTTACGCGACAAACTTTCACCTATCCTACGGGTACAACCAGCCTTTCGCCGCTTCAACGCGAGGATAGACAACATTAGCTGGACCAACTACCTGCGCCTCGCCGGTATTATACTTGATCCAAAATAAATTTTTTGCGTCTGCCTGAGTTTCGTAGTAGCGATGTTGATTGCCAGGTACACCACTAACAAGGTCCTGAGCTGAATCTCTGCATTTGATGTAAGTGCTGCCGTTCATGACATAACCAGGTGGGTTTGTGCAACTCACCGACCCTGGATCCATCCGATCCGCTTCCCTACCCACACAACGTACCAACAATATTCCGGGGGAGGAAGTACAATGGTGGTGCGTAACTTGGTGGTGATCAAGAACCGACAGCAGGGGCAGCGCGTGCCTTCCAAGGTAACCTGTTCGTCTGTGGAACCACTACCATGATGAACTTCGGGGGCCTGAGGAATCGCAGCTGAAGGACGAGGAGCAGAGGCCATGGCGGCGCTCAAAGCTAAAGTTACGAGTGTGTTAGTTAAGAAGTGGTATCAAGAGGGTGACTTACTGAGAGAAGACGCATTCAGTCTCTCGCATTCAGTGGGACTCGCGACGACGGAGGGATCAGTCGGAGGGCTCAATACGGTATCCACGCCATGGGTGCTCTCTGGTGTAGCTGAGCGCAAGCGTTGAGTACATACAAAACATCCACGACAACAATAAAAAGCACTTACTTTGGATGCCAGTGCCAGAGTGTCTGGTGAAGTGGGCGCGGAGAATTGCGACTTGGTCAGGAGTGAAACTGAGTCCAGGAACGATCTCCATGAAAAGGATTGAGTGAGTGCGAAGTAGAAAGATGAAAGCAGTGAGTACGACGTAGGAGTATCAATGCAGCAAGGAAATTGAACTCGGGTCGTACTTAAATGCACATTTGCCGCGGAGATAGCCGGCGCACGATGTAAATCTGGCTTACATAACCAAAGAATGCAATTAGATTATTGTTGTGATTCGTATTTATCAATTCAGCGGAAGGTTACTGGTTTACCACTCAATCAAGTCTGCACCCAAAAAAAACAAAAAAAATGCTTGATTCATTCAGTCAATACAAAAAAGAGGCGGCTTGGTTACAAAAAGTTCTCAACAATCATCAATTTCCTCGTCCTCAATCTCCATCTCATCCTCGAAATGCAAATCCAATTCAATCTCTAGCGGGGGTAGCCCGTCGCAGGCATCCAGATCAGTCTTCGGAGACTGCAGAGAACTCGAGATCCTTTTAGCCCGGTCACGAATATGTTGCCAGCGAGAGTTCCATAGGACAGCACGCTCAAGCTCTGCATTCGACTGCTCCTTTGCGTACGCCACAAGACCCTCATTCAACCAGGCTGCTATCTCCGTGCGCTGCCCAACCTGTTGCAACCACCATCGAGACTTCCAGTGACAGAACTCAATGGATCGACGCATCTCCTCCTCCACCAATAACAGCTCCTCCTGTGAGCGGCAAGCTCGGGCTCGGGCTTTGCACCACTCTATCCTCAAACCTACAAAAGTGAACAAAAAAGCTCCGGCTGTAGATGACAGGTCTACTCACTAGCTTCAATCTCCTGGATGCCTGCACCCTCGGTTTCTGCGTTTCCTGATGTATACCAGATCCAAGAGAGGGTTCGTCGACTTTCGCCACGGGTGAGGACAGGATGCATAGGCACCGTTGGGACATTTTCAACACCTGAAAGCATACTGTCAATAGCCGCCTGGCTGATCCCTGCTCGCGCCTGGGCTTTGCGAAACTGCGTCTTCTCGTCATCTAGCAGAGCGCGCTCTGTGATCGTACGGATATCCTCAGGCTTCAGGACCTGCAAGACCTTCTCCCATTCTCCAGGCCCTCGAAACTGCCACAACGCGTCTCGAGCGGCGCAGTACGTCTGTCGGAAGGCTTTAATCTTCACCTCAATCTGATCCTGCAACTCGTTCATCTTGGTATACTGTCCTTGGGAGGGTAGAACTCGCGATGAATGTTTGAATGCCACCATTCTGGCACGGAGCTGTCCACGAAGTCGACTAAGGCTTTCGACAGCCTGAGCGTACCGCAGTCGATCCTCTAAAGCAGCAAGTTCTTCAGAGCACAGCACTGTGCGAGTCTTCCCATCAAACGAGCTCGGTAGAAGCAGTGCAATTTGTTCTGGAAATATCGAATCCGTGGTTGGTAGAGAAGCCATACGCTGTCGTATACCGGGCATATGGATAAGCTGGAGTTCTCGAAATCTTCGGATGCGGCGAAGAAGATTCGTGCGACGGTTTTGCATGTTCGATTCTTGATAGTCCGACAGTCGCGGGTGTTCTGCAATGACTGAGATATTCCGCCTGAAGAAACGAAGTTTATGAGTATATGATGGGATTCATCAGCACAATGACACGCACTGAATTTCTTCCAACTCCAACCCTTCAATAATCATCGCACTAGAAGACGAGTCAGAGGTATTCCTCCCTTCTCTCTCTCTTTGAAAATCCTCCTCAGCCAGTTGCTTCTTGACCTTTGCCAGCGTTATCGCTACGAAAACAAAGTAAGAACATGAACGTGTAAGGAAGAAGAAGCTTACTGGACTCCGGCACGTCATATGGGCAGAGTCGACTTCTCCCACACTCCCAATCGAGAACTTGTTGCTCCCATGTGGCCATCTCTTGTGCGTGATCGACAGTAAGACTTTCTGTGAAGGCCGAATACGCGCGGTGATGGATCACTGCACTGGGAATAGCTTTCACGAGCTTCTTTAACAGGGAATTTTCTAAGCAATGCATAAGCACATTTTACTCAGAATGAGCCAATTATGCTTACCTAGATGGACTGTCTTCCGCCAATTCCAATAATTACAATAATCATCCATGGTATCCCACCTCCCACCAGCAGACATCATCGAAAGACATCGAGCACTAGAGTTCAACCAAGACCAATTGCGCTCCACCCCCTCGCCATCTGTCTCGCCCACTCCCGTGGTGAAATTGAATGCAAATGAGGCGAAACAGCGTTCGGTGTGTGCAGGAAGATGGAATTTAGGAACTTTGAAAACAATTTTGAGGCTGGATGGCAATTGTAGATGCTGCGGCATAGATTTCATACGCGCGTAAAAATTACGCATCCATTGGCACGCGATATCATAGGAAACGTGTACAAGAAGTAGGGCAGTGGAGAGGAGGCTCGATAGAAAAATGTAGTCCATGTTACAGTACCTGGAAGCCTGCATGAGTAAAGGTACAAGTTCAGTTGACGTTGTGCTATTTCTCACCGTTCTCCTTTCTGAAGGTCACCTATGCCGTTCGGCCGAAAACACTCGTGGCGGGAGCAGCTCACGGCGCCAATACCGGTTGCTCGGAGCCCTTTGTGTTTTTTATTGTTGGCATGGTACATGGCATTGAAACCCACACAGTGACTGATCTTGTGTAAGAGAGTCAGTGGAGCAGGAAGTGACACAGTTGGCCGACAGCTCCTACCTCGTCCTGAGTCGCACGCTTGACCATCTCCTCAATATATGGCTGGTTTTCCACAAAGCAACCCCAGCCCAGCCCTAGCGAGGGATCCCGGTTATCGTTAGGTCGTGCGCGAGCTTTCTGCTTAAAGTTTGCATCTTCAGAGAGGAGGAGAGAGTAGAGCCAGCTAGTTCATTATTTTAGCATGATTGCGAAAGTGAGATGAAGCCTGTTACCTGTCTTTTGCCGGTGCTTTCTCCCAGCCGCATGGAAGATTGATGCCAGGATGGGGACATGCTCGGCACGGTACTGTGGTGCTTCCTTTTTGGGTGCCGTTAAGCCCGGAGGGATCATGTCCACGACCCGCTCGTTTCCCTGTCTTGAGGTGGCGCCACTGGCGAAGCATCGTCATGAACTGTGATAATCGATCCTAAGAGCCTTTTAAGAGTTAATAATCAGTAGATAGGCAGGAAGACACACCGGCGTGGATTGAATAAGTCCAGAGCCATTGATCATTTGCTCTAAGGTGCGATAGAAATCAGTGGGCGGAACGTGGCCTTGTAAATTCATTATGTGAAAATTGCGCAGAAGGTCCATAGTTGCGGCACTTTGGGGTTCTTTGTAGGAAGCAGGCCAGAGCCCCATCTCCAGAAGTTGATTGTGGTGTTCTATTGGCTGATGAGAGGCATGTGTCATGTTCGTACGTTGAAAAGGCGTACCTGGTGCCCCTGCACAACCGCAGAAATCGACCGCTATGATATGAAGGCCATTCCATGCTATGACCGTGAAGTTATTCTGGAAGGAGGTGCCAATAAAATTACAATGTTCGCCTGGAAGGTGACCCAGCTGAACGCGTAGCCCTAGATCACGCAGCGTAATTGGTTGAAAATAGTCGTTGCGCCACTCCTAGCACAAAAAGTCTGTTCAATGATATCAATTGAAAAGCTGGCGTAGTAGATACATACCTGGATGCGATGAAGCGGCTGATCCTTATGATGATTCATGATACATCCCTTGCACTGCATACGAAGCCCATAGCAATCGATACAACGATATTTTCCTCCGGCCACCCTGCAGAAACCACATTGATTACCGAACAAACGGCCACGGCCATCCGTTACAAGCATCCAATCCAGGTACTGTCAGCGACTCGAGTTATAAACTCAAATAACCAAACACAATGATCTTAGTTTCACACGAGTAAGAGAAAAGCAGAAAGTGGAATTGAGAAAAGAGACGATACAAGGAAGTATGCTAAGTACAAGTCTAAACTCGAGGAGTTATTGACAAGATCGAAGCTAAAGAAATATCTACCTAAGCGGACTTGTTATATACGTAAATAAAACCCTAAACCCTGGGCTATAACCCTTGACTAATCCACCGTGTGTCTACCATGAGTTCGATCGCCTCAAGTGTTTCATTAATGATCGTGATCGCCTTGAGGTCTACATGCTTGATCTCGATCATCATGCTACCTACGTGTGTATTTAATATACCCCTAGATCTATAACTTAAGATGCTATCTACTGATAATAAAAGTGTCTATATGTACAAACAATGAGATAAGA
This sequence comes from Omphalotus guepiniiformis, assembly GCA_028554645.1. Classification (NCBI taxonomy): domain Eukaryota; kingdom Fungi; phylum Basidiomycota; class Agaricomycetes; order Agaricales; family Omphalotaceae; genus Omphalotus; species Omphalotus guepiniiformis. Next base: position 465,323 of record JAQOOI010000062.1, read on the forward strand.
TGAAAAAAGAAAACATTCGTAACATGACCCCCTCCTTAGGGACGATGTCCCCATCGTCCTAACTTCACTGCTAATGCTTCTGTCGGCATCTTCTTCGTTTCTACTACTTCCGTACATGCTTCAGGGATAGGTTGTAACAATGATGTCGGGAATAAGGGAATAAGGAAATTGGGACCTCAATCTTTCTTAACTGAGGTGGTCGTGGTTTAGTGGGGAATTTTTTATGGAACTCTTCGATTGCTTCTTTTGCGTTTGCAAGGTTTGCTAATGGTTCCCATGTTTGTTCGTGCCGCGAGTATCCCTTCCATTGGACTTTGTATCCAAATCTCCCTCCCCTATATTTCTCTGAATCTACTATCTCTTCCACTTCGAACTCCGGTTCTTCTCCTTCTATCACTGGTGGCGGATTATCATTCTTAGGCTGCTCAGGGAATTCAAGCGGATGATAGGGTGACAGTAGAACTTCGTTAAAGACTGGATGTATCCTCTTCCAAGTCTTCGGTATCTTTAGTTGATACGACGTCGCTCCAACTTTCTTTACGACTTCAAAAGGACCAAATCGTTTATCATCCAACTTCTTCATTGGTCGATCAGAAGTCAGGTTTGTCGCTTCAAGCCATACTTTGTCATTAGGCTTATATTCAACTGATGGTTTCCTCTTCTTGTCGTAATACCGAGTCATGTCTTCCTTTGCCTTCTTAAGTGCTGCCCCTACTTCGTCCCTGATCTTGATCATCTTATCGGCAAATTCCTGTGCTGTGGGATTTGCCGACGGAGTTCTTGGAGCTGTTCCCTTATACGGATGTCGTCCCATATCCGCATAGAACGGAGTGACACCTGTCGCTGAGTGTATTCTGTCATTCAACACAAACTCTGCTGTCGGTAACCATTCATGCCAGTCGTTCTGATGTTGATTGATGAATAACCGGAGATAATGTTCAATCTCTTGGTTCATCCGTTCCGTCTGTCCATTCGTCTGTGGGTGATATGCCGTTGTGAAACTCCCCTGAATGCCTAATAACCGGTATAGTTCCTTCATGAATCGGGAATGATATTGAGGTCCCCGATCATGAATAATCTTTCTCGGTAATCCATGTATAGGAAAGATTTTGTCCCTATAGATTCTGGCCATTCCTTCAGACGTTAACGACATGTGTGTGGGTACCAAACGTGTTCGTTTGGTGAAATGGTCCACAGTCACACTTATGGCATTAAAACCTCCAGCTTCCGGTAGTTCTCCGATCAGATCCGTTCCTATGACTTCCCAGGGACCTTGTGGAACATTGTTTGTGACTAGTGTTCCTGTTGGTTTGGTTCGATGAATCTTAGTGGCCTGACACTTTTCACACCCTTTAACGTATTTCCGTACATCCTGAGTGATTCCCGGCCACCAATAGTTTCTCGTCACCAATTCCATAGTTTTGAACTGCCCTGGATGTCCCGTTAGAACGGTATCATGATGTAGTCCGATGATCTTTCCCCGTAACCTATTATCAATAGGCACGTAAATCCTATCCTGCCATGTCACAATTCCTTCCTCTGACTCGACCCAATCCTTCTCTTTTCCTTCTAAAGCCTTATTCACTAGATTATCCCGCACTTTTGACTTTTTCTTGATAAGATCTAAGATCTCGTCCTCGGGCATCTCTAGTCTGTTGATCGAAAAAAGTTCCGGCTTTAAAAGTACCACATCCTCATTGTCTTTCTCCCCCGTCTCATGATTGGCCATCCTGGACAATGCATCTGGCTTTCCCATTGACTTTCCGGGTTTATGAATCAACGTAAAGTCGTATTCGGATAATTCAGTGATCCATCGGGCTTGTCGGCGATTCAATTTCTGAGGCTTTTTGAAATACTGAAGATTTTGATGATCTGTATAGATCTCAAATGACTCTTCTGCACCCATCAGATACTGTCTCCAATCTGCTAAGGAATCCATAATGGCCATCATTTCCTTATCATAGATCTCATAATTACGTTCCGTTTCATTTAGAGATCTAGATCTGAACGCAATAGGCCACCATTTTCCATCTATCTTTTGCGATAAGACAGCTCCGTTCGCATAATCTGATGAATCTGCCTCGACTCTGAATTGTCCATGATCACGGGGTATGGTTAGAACTACTTCTTCGGCAATTCTACTTTTGAGTTCTTCGAATGCCTGCTGTTGTTGCTCTGTCCATTCCCACTTTGAATTCCCAGTCAGTGATGACAATGGTTTCGCCACTTGACTAAATCCTCGGATAAATCGTCGGTAAAAGTTGCAGAAACCCAAGAAGGACTGTACTTCCTTCTTGTTTCCTGGTATTTTCCATTCTTTTACCGCTTTGACTTTCTTTGGATCCATCTGCACTTGTCCATTTCCTACAAACACTCCAAGGTACTCAACATTACTGGTCTCGAATTCGCACTTTTCAGGTCTAAGATACAACTTGTGTTGTCGTAATATATCTAACACCTGTTTTACAATTGACTCGTGCTCTTCGATTGTATTTGTGAAAACCAAGATATCGTCTAAGTACACCATGACGTGACCTTCGTTGATCAAATCCCTTAAGATATGATTCATGAACGCTTGGAAGGTCGCCGGAGAATTTGTAAGACCAAAGAACATAACCGTTGGTTCAAAGAGCCCCCGATTAGTCCTAAATGCCGCCTTCCACTCATCGCCTTCTTTGATCCGGATATTATTGTATCCCCATCGAACATCCATTTTCGAAAATACTTTCGAATCCTTCAGTTTATCAATGAGTTCTTGAATGAGCGGCAACGGGTATTTGTTCTTTATCGTTGCTTCATTCAATTTTCGATAATCCTGGACAGGTCGAAGTTTCCCATCTTTCTTTGCCACAAAGAAGAATGGTGAGGCCATCGGTGACTTTGATGGTCTAATTCGTCCAGATTTCAGATTTTCCTTAATGAACTCATCTAAAACTTTCTGTTCCGAAGGATTTAATGGATAGACCTTGCAATCTACTGGCGTAAAGTCTGGCTTCAGTTCAATTGCATGGTCCCAGGGTCTTCGTTCGGGTAAATTTTGGAAATCGGCTTCATCAAAAACATCCTTGTACTCATTGACGTACTTGTCTGCTTTTGACTCAGTTTTTTTGCCTTTTCCAAAGTTCATACTCCAAAGATATCCGTCCCAATTCAGGTAAAACAACCGATCCCCTTCTTCCAGTTCTCGGACTTCAGCGTCGGATTCAGGTTTTAGGTAATACGGTATGTAACCACACTTCTTAGGACATCGATCAAATTTTAAGGTTGAGTCATTCCAATCTATATTGGGGTTATGACGTCTTAACCAATCGAGTCCTAGGAATATGTCCGTTTTGCCTAAATTTGTAACAGCAAGTTCAATGCGTTCCGCATGATCTCCCATTACTAATCTGACTTCTATGAATCCTTCAATTGAACCGTCCTCGTTTAAGGTACCATCAGCATTGTATACCGGCATCTTTACTGGTAATCTCTTAACAGTTAAGCCATGTCGCTCTACGAATTCTTTATTGACGCAAGAACCCGTTGCTCCACTGTCAAGTAATGCCGATGTTTCTATCTGCTTGCCACTTTCGATGTCATCGATTGTAACAGACAGCTTGAGATCTCTGCCTTTAGTTCCTTTTACGAACCGCAAGTTTTTCTTGAGTGACTTTACGGCTGTGACGGCTTCGCTAATGTCCAATGACCGGATCTGGGCAACCGTTTCTTCCGATGCTTCCCTGGCCCGACAGGTTGGCATCCATGCTCTCAAAATTCCCACTGCTCGTTCTGACTCATCCTCCCTTACTCTCTGCACTATCCATTCTGGTGAATTTGGCGGATAACGTTCTCTCACAGGTTTTGAATCGGACTTTGTAGATACTGACGCAAATTTATTCTCAGGATGATTAAATACAAAGTGAAAATTGCTGTCCTTGTGATCTACACTAGACTGTTCCGATTCTAACTCAGAAGGACCTGTATTCACTTCTGAGCCCTGACAAAACCCGTATCCGATTTCAACCAGTTCAAGAACCAGCTCGGTGGCTGTTCTTCTTTCTTCTCTTCCTCCTGTACGTTCACCTGCCTCACTCTCTGACCCCGCTTTGCTGGACAATCCCGCGAGATATGCCCCCTCTGTCCGCAATTGAAACACTGCCCATTCCTTCGGGCCGCGTCAATGTCCATGGGTTTACCTGTACCCCCAAAGGTTGTTCCTGTGGCGTCTCTCCGATCACCACTTCCTGCCGCATTTTGCGGACTTTCTCTTCTTGGCGTAAACGCCGGTCGGTTCTGATTCTGATTCTTGCGCCATTCCTGACGCCTTCTCCATAGTTGATCAATCTTGATCACTACGTCCTTCCATTCATCGTACACTTTGGGCAACTCGTCCCTCGTGTAGATGGCATCAATAGTTTTCTCGTTAATGCCCTTCTCAATGAGCCGCACCACATACGGGTCATCCTTCTTGTAATCCGCCTCCGTCAACAGTATCTCCAACTCCTGGAAATACTCCTCCGCCGTTCCCGCTCCCTGCTTCAACAACTCCACCTTCTCCTGCGCTGTCCTCTGCAGACCGGAATCTAGGAACGCCTTGTTCAAGGCTTGCTTGAATTGCGCCCAGTCCTTCTGCCACTTCTCGTTGTCTTGGTCAAAATGGGTATTGTAGTAATTATTGACCCATCCGTCTACAAGCTTTCCATTCATGAAAGAGATCGCAACATCGATCCTTTCATCATCTGTCGTGATACCGTTTTTTTTATCACGGATATAGGTAAAGAGTCTCCGTCGCCAATTCTTGAACTCAGATTTGACGCCGGTGAAGTTGTTGGGTTTGTTGAGGAGTGATTTTCCTCGCGAGGTTTCGGTTTCAGACATTCTGGTAGGAGTAGAAGGTCGGGTAGAATAAGGAGATGATGCAAGAGATTTGTAGGAAGGTGTGATGGGTGATGGGATGGTGGTTTCTTCGAAGAGACTGCTAAAGTTCCCCCAAGATTCCGTAATGGTAGAGTTTACTTCGGTCCGTCAGTAACCTCACGAAGAGATTTCGGGACCTTTTCTGCCTCTAATAGACGAGTTCCTAATCTGTGCTTGCTTGCTGAGTAAACCTGGGTGTGCCTTTCTAAGAGTGCACCTCGTTCCCCAAGCGCAAAGTCCCCTCCCCGAAGGTTGGTTATCAGACGATGCTTTCTGCTGCCAGTACCGAGTCGGACTCAACGTTACTCGTTTGTACTATAGGCGCAATTACTCTAATGGAGCACAGATTCCTAATTCGGACGGAAACCCGAATATCAAAGGGAGAAAATGAAGTAAGCGTGTGAAGGGTCAAGAGAAACTTACTTGCTACTGAAATAGCAACAAGAAGGCGATTTGAATTGTGTTGGTCGGGTGAGTTGTGTAGCTTCGATCTTATGTCAGCGACTCGAGTTATAAACTCAAATAACCAAACACAATGATCTTAGTTTCACACGAGTAAGAGAAAAGCAGAAAGTGGAATTGAGAAAAGAGACGATACAAGGAAGTATGCTAAGTACAAGTCTAAACTCGAGGAGTTATTGACAAGATCGAAGCTAAAGAAATATCTACCTAAGCGGACTTGTTATATACGTAAATAAAACCCTAAACCCTGGGCTATAACCCTTGACTAATCCACCGTGTGTCTACCATGAGTTCGATCGCCTCAAGTGTTTCATTAATGATCGTGATCGCCTTGAGGTCTACATGCTTGATCTCGATCATCATGCTACCTACGTGTGTATTTAATATACCCCTAGATCTATAACTTAAGATGCTATCTACTGATAATAAAAGTGTCTATATGTACAAACAATGAGATAAGATGAAAAAAGAAAACATTCGTAACAGGTACTCGTCTCTGAATTTTTGCTTCCAAGTGAGAAGAGGAGCGTCCTGGCAAAACTATTAGTTGCAATATGTAAGAAGCAAGTGGAAACACACCGAATCCTCGTAACGCCTAGCCTTAGCCTTGACTGTCAGCCTTCCAGGCTCTTCTTGTGAGGCAGAAGCCGAAAACGAGTCCGTGCCCTCACAGAAGGAAGGTGTCTCCAAGTCCGTATGCCCAGCGATGTTATGTTCCTCCAAGACCTGTGTCTCAATCGCGGTCCCATTCACCTCAACACCATCCTCGTCTGGCATAGGAATCTTGTTGACTTTCAGGCGACGAGAGTTCAAGGAAGAGGAATAAGCCGTTTGGTAGTTGGAAGGTTGAAGAGTATCAATAGATACCATCCGATTTTTTCGAAGATTTTTCGGCATAGCAAGTATATGAGTGGTGGTAGGCGGCAGGCCAGCGTGTTTGGTTGGCTTTGTACGTGTCTCCTTGCAATACCTCATTCAAATACAAACGCATTCACAAGCACACATTATAATCAGCCTGCACGACGATTGAATATTCAATTTCCACGACTCAAAATTCTCAGAGCTCCTGGATTATAAGGCACCTCCAGGGTAGGCAGGTATCATACGGATCTGACTCTGGGTAGGAACCTTGCGGCAACGTGAATCATAATTACGGCCTACAACCCCTGATTCGGGTACAAACAGTGGCAGGTTGCGCTGAATTATAATCCATCCTCCTTCAACTATGCTGACCATACGACCTGCAGCAACCCGGATTATGCCGCCCATACAACCTGATTTCAGCAACCCGAATTATAATCCATTTCCCCCATCACAACCTGACTAGGCCAATTATGATAACGGTACAGGGTACGAATTATAATCAGCACCCGATCGTGTGTAGTCCAGTTCCTCTCCCTGCTATTGAGGTGAGCCGACATTATAATTCACCCCCCCTGGCTACCCCCATTGTAATTCACACGTCAAGGAAAGCTTGCTTTTACTTGGACTGTCAGCCTGCATCACGGGATGCAGGCGGGAACGAATTCAGTTTTGGCAGCACATCTGTGCATGCAATACAGACAAAACTGTCACTGGACACAATTTAACATAAAATCTGAGAAAATGCTAAACATATATTGAATCAATACCAAAATTTTTCATCAATTTTTTTTGCTACTAATACTAAAATTATGTTCAAATTATAGTAAATTGTATCAACACAATACCTTCATTTCTCCAACATCAAACACAGTTATTTACAGTGAACAGATCTTGAACAAATATCAAAAATCATTTATCATAAATTCCATAAAATCTTATCATTATTTTTGGGAAAAGTGTTTAAAATAAATATTGAATTTTGGATGCAATTATGTTAATCAAGATCATGATTGTTTCATCATAAAATACAGAGACAAATGGAAAAGGTGTGTGGAAACTATGCTAAAGCAATTCAAAATCAATTCAGAATAATAGACAGGATATTACTGTGAACTTATGCCCAACAAATGTGAAACTAATGTTAAATGTTTCTAAAGTAACATTCATGTTTTGCTTGTGCAAATATACTGAAGATATGCTGAACAAATAAGATATATTCAGAGTTAAATACAGAGAGAAATAGAATAGATGTGTGAAAAATATGCTAAACCAATTTAAAATTGATTCAGAATAACAGACAGAAAATTACTGTGAACTTATGCTAAACATATGTGAAAGTAATGTTAAATTTCTGATGGTAAAATTTATGTTTTGCTTATTCATATATACTAGCTATATGTTGAACAAATAAGAAAACTATGATAAACAGGATCATTTATGTATATAGTCTGTGTATATGGATACAGTTGTACATTAGGTGAATTCATCTTGCATATCCCATGTGTATACATCCAGGATGCATCTGCATGGACCTAGTAGATGGACACTGATATCTCTGTATACAGAACAGAGGGGTTAATATATACAAACTTGTGTACAGAAGGTGTTTCCAAGGTGAGGTATATACAGACAAGGTATACACCCATATAAACTCTGTATACACCCTGTATACATGTCACCCTGTATACCTGTATACACTCTGTATACACCTGTGTACACCCTGTATACACCCTGTATACACCCTGTATACACTCTGTATACACCTGTGTACACCCTGTATACACCCTGTATACACCCTGTATACACTCTGTATACACCCTGTATGCACTCTGTATGCACTCTGTATGCACTCTGTATGCACCCTGTATGCACCCTGTATGCACCCTGTATGCACCCTGTATGCACTCTGTATGCACCCTGTATGCACCCTGTATGCACCCTGTATGCACTCTGTATACACTCTGTATGCACCCTGTATGTACCCTGTATGCATCCTGTATGCACTCTGTATACACTCTGTATGCACCCTGTATCCACTCTGTATGCACCCTGTATACATCCTGTATACACTCTGTATCCAGCCTGACCCTGTATACACCCTGTATACACTCTGTATACAGGATTATACACCCTGTATGCACCCTGTATGCACCCTGTATACACCCTGTATGCATCCTGTATACACCCTGTATGCACCCTGTATACACCCTGTATACACCCTGTATGCACTCTGTATACACTCTGTATCCAGCCTGACCCTGTATACACCCTGTATACACCCTGTATGCACCCTGTATACACCCTGTATGCATCCTGTATACACCCTGTATGCACCCTGTATACATCTCACCCTGTATACACCCTGTAGTACACCCTGTAGACCTGTATACACCCTATATACACTCTATACATTATTTTTGAGAAAATTGTTTAAAATAAATATTGAATTTTGGATGCAATTATGTTAATCAAGATCATGATTGTTTCATCATAAAATACAGAGACAAATGGAAAAGGTGTGTGGAAACTATGCTAAAGCAATTCAAAATCAATTCAGAATAACAGACAGGATATTACTGTGAACTTATGCTAAACAAATGTGAAACTAATGTTAAATGTTTCTAAAATAACATTCATGTTTTGCTTGTGCAAATATACTGAAGATATGCTGAACAAATAAGATATATTCAGAGTTAAATACAGAGAGAAATAGAATAGCACTGCACACAATTCAACATAAATTCCATGGGAAAATGTTAAAAATATGGTGAAATTACATCAAAAGTTTAATTTTTCATGTTATTTCACCATATTTGTAATATTTTTCCGTGGGATTTATGTTGAATTCTTGGCGGTGTAGATGTGTGAAAAATATGCTAAACCAATTTAAAATTGATCCAGAATAACAGACAGAAAATTACTGTGAACTTATGCTAAACATATGTGAAAGTAATGTTAAATATCTGATGGTAAAATTTATGTTTTGGTTGTTCATATATACTGGCTATATGTTAAACAAATAACAAAACTATGGTAAACAGGATCATTTATGTATATAGTCTGTGTATATGGATACAGTTGTACATTAGGTGAATTCATCTTGCATATCTCATGTGTATACATCCAGGATGCATCTGCATGGACCTAGTAGATGGACACTGATATCTCTGTATACAGAACATAGGGGTTAATATATACAAACTTGCGTACAGAAGATGTTTCCAAGGTGAGGTATATACAGACAAGGTATACACCCATATACACTCTGTATACACACTGTATACACTCCCAGCTGTATACACCCTGTATACACCCTGTATACACCCTGTATACACTCTGTATACACTCTGTATGCACTCTGTATACACCCTGTATGCACTCTGTATACACTCTGTATCCACCCTGTATACACCCTGTATCCACCCTGTATCCACCCTGTATCCACCCTGTATACACCCTGTATCCACCCTGTATCCACCCTGTATACATTCTGTATACATCCTGTATACATGTCATCCTGTATACCTGTATACACCCTGTACATCTGTCACCCTGTATACAGACAGTGTGTATACAGGTGTACAGGGTGTATATGGGTGTATACACATGTGACAGGGTGTATACATGGTGTATACAGGTGTACAGAGTGTATAATTAAAGTTTTATGATAAATGATTTTTGATATTTGTTCAACATCTGTTCACTGTAAATCACTGTGTTTGATGTTGGAGAAATGAAGGTATTGTGTTGATACAATTTACTATAATTTCAACATAATTTTAGTATTAGTAGCAAAAAAATGATGAAAAATTTCCATATTAATTCAACATATGTTTAGCATTTTCTCACAGATTTTATGTTAAATTTCATCCAGTGTATAAAAAATTACATGTTTCTTACAAAAAATGTGTTTTTTTTTACTTGTATTTAACATCTTGTTTTAATACATTTATAACTTGGACCTCCTAGAATATTTTATGTTTATAACAACCTCAACATAATATCTAACCCAGTCCTGCCAGTGGCATGGAGCACAAAAATGAGGGGGCAGATGAGGGGCAGAACGAGCCTCGGGCAAGGACGGACCGATTGAACCGGAGGCCAGCCTTAACTGACCACGGAGCGCAAGAGAAACGCTGACTAATCAGGCCTCCGGCAATGACAACCGACTTAACCGGAGGCCAGCTTAACTGACCATAAGTGCGCAAAAACGAGGGCCGAAAATGCTGACTAATATACAATTATTACATATACAATTTAAGGTCGCTCCGATCAAAGCGGAGGCCCGCTTAACCGTCAAATTTTTGGCTGGACGGTGCCGCCATAAGAACGAATCCTTCGTTACACTCCGAATTCGTAATTATAATTCTATTACAGGGACTGCTCCAACATGAAGGTGCTGCTATTTACAGAAACAGGCATAATGCCCATCCGCTCCCGCAGACTGATACTGGTTTTGGGTTTTTTGAAATATGGCCTGCAACTAAAACCCACACACTATGTCTCACGAGCCCTCTTGGACTCATTTGATCTGGCCCAGATGGGAAGACCCTGTTGGTACAGGGATGTGATAAAAGCTATTCAGAAGCTTCCCTTTGACTGCTTGAACTTAGGATTGCAAACCTTGCCTTCACCACAGGATGTTGATCTCATTATTAAAGATATCAGCAGCAAGACTGAAGCATGGCTGCAAAGTACTGTTGATAGCTCACCCAAACTGTACTTACTGCAAGGTCGCAGGGAGCCAAACAAGGGTATTCCACCATCCCATAAAACAATGATCCTCCGACACTATCTGACAATGGTACCATCCAAAAAACACCGTGAGGCTTTGACTTCCATATTACTCTCTTCACATCAGCTAGCGCTGGAGCGTATGCGCTACCAAGACCATGCTCATGCGCCGGTTGCCAGGCTGAACCGGCTGTGCCGTTTGTGTCAGTCTGCTGTAGAGTCTCCGGAGCATGCACTGCTTCAATGCGTGTCAAATACAGTGGTTTGCAATCTGCGGAAAAATTTCTTCCAACAAGTGTTTATTGAAAACCCACATGTGTCTTTAAAGAGAGGAATACAGCCAGTGGAATACCTGAAGCTCCTGGTACATGAGCGTAAAACTATTGCCTTGCTAGCGAAGTACACTTATGATGTCTTACAAGTCTTTTACTCATACCCAATGATATGGCCAGCCCGTGATTCCTAGTACATCAGTCATAGTGGGATTTGTTGCGTGTAGTCTAGTATCTGTATGTAGCGCCTGCGACTCCCAACGAAGGTTCTACCATGGTCTAAGCGCCATGAGCTCGGCCTTCGATGGGTCAACGGGCCTGGGGCTGCGACTAATGCCGCGTCGTCCGGCCCCAGAAGCGGTGTTTCTGTCTAGGGACCGTACCGTAATACACTTCCTTCCTTCCTTCCAAGCAATTGGACCCCAGTACTTGTGTCATTGTTGAACCCTTTCTGCAGCGGAGCCGTACGTCAGTTTAGTACATAGTTCTTTTTTCAAATGCGTACACCTAAAAAGTCTTGCACATTCCCTCCCAATACTAGCCCACTTCTTACTTCTTTCGTTCGCATCCGATTCGTGATGATACCGTGAGTCCGTGAGTCCGTGACATGTACACCTGGACCATCGCTACTTAAGTAAGTATTAAATTTATCCATCTTTTGGACGAATGGAACTTACTACTTACTTACTATCGATAATATGTATGTAACTTCTTTCGCCCCCTGATGGCCAAAGCTTCTGTGTTTCAAGATACACGGGGTACATGGAAACGCGTACATAGATACGTCTTACACGTATGTAACAGTACCTGTCTTTCCTGCAATGAGGATTTGTACCGTTGTTCCAAGGTACACAGAAGTAGAAGCGACTGTCAGGAGATGCGGCGTTTGACTATGCAGCTGAGTCTGCAATGAGGCAGGATGCCTACTTACGATGATGTGTTGAAGATGGTCTTCCAAGATAACTGTCACTTTCTACTGGTCCACTTTTTGTAGCTTTGTTTACTTTGGTAGGCGGATCGAGAGCAACAGCTCGTTAATGAAAAACGCTCAATTTCAGTGCATCGAAGGCTCAACACATTGCCTATACTAGTACCTACTAGTACTTGCCACTATCAGATCAGCGTCGTGCTTTGTGACTGCCCGGAAATAGATGTCCGAAAACCAAACTTGATTCCGAGACTCGAACAGCATTTCTAAGGGTCTCTCGAGTCTACAAGAACGTAGCATGTCAGCTCCAGCCTCCAAAATGGATACCTCATGCACACTTTTTAACCGTCCAAAATGGACATGAGAGGTCAACGCCTTTCATAGTAGATGTGGAAGACAAAATGCTGTCCATTCCGAAGTTGATCTTGAAGCTTGAAGCTCTGAGAGTGAGCGCGCCGGTCCGCTGTCTATCAGTTTTCACGCTCCGAAATTCGTGACTGGCGCTGGCGATGCGACAAGCTACGGCGTCGACAAGACACAGCTGCTACACCGCAGCACGGTACCCATAGCGACCCACGACAAATAATCGGAACAGCATTATTGTAAACATGCATGTTTTTTCAGTTCGTCCATGATCTATACGCACGAGTCATAAGCAAAGGTCGAGTCATAACATATATAGGCTCACCTCGACTGTTCTAACACAAAACCCAACTTTCAACCATTCGCAAAATGGCAGCAGACGCACGAACATCACTCGTCATCCCTCCTTCTCGAATCGTCAAATACACATCCACTCAAACACTCAAAGGGAAATCATTAACCCTCATAAAATCGACTCCTCATCCGACTCTACCAATTGCCATCCTCAATTATACCAATGACGCCGCATGGCGAAACATCTGGGATGATCTAACCATGGCTGCGCGTGTCCTAGTAGTCGAACCACTCACAGGAAACATCGTATCACGAAGTTTCTCCAAATTCTTCAACTACAACGAGTCGGGCGCCTATAAACCAACTGGTAAGGAAATCGCTGCAGTGGTGGAGGAGAAACTCGATGGGAGTATCGCCAGCTTGTTCTGGTACCAAAATCAGTGGATCTGGACTAGCAAATCCCAGTTCGACAGTGAACATGTTGAGATGGCGAAGGAAATTCTCAAAGAGAAATACCCTGGCGTCACGAATACGCTTGACAAAGACCAATCGTATATTTTTGAGGTCATCCATCCCAAGAACCGTATGCCGATCGAATACACGTTCAAGGACCTCGTACTCCTCTCTACGATTCGCAGAGACGGAGCAGAGCCTCCATCCGATTTCGACTGGTCGGTGTATCCCTTTCCCCGACCCAAGCTCAACGATGTCTCCCTAACAAATTTAGAGGCAATCCAAAAGCTGAATCGGGTCAACGAAGAGGGGTTCGTGGTTAAATTTTTCCACGCAAACTCTGTTCACCCCGATCGGGTGAAGATCAAGTTCGAGACGTATCTAGACTTGCTCAAATCCAAGACGTGTAAATCGCCCAACGACGTCTTGGAGATATATCTTTCCAGAAGGTCGAGGATATACACCTTTGACAAGGCGGAGGTGAAGACTCGCATGGTGGAGGCAAGGGAGAGCCTTCTGAGCGGTTTACGGAGAGTGTCGGATGATTTGGGAGGAGAGAAGTGGATCCAGCAGATCGCCGGGGTATGGGCAGAGATAGATGAGGGTTTCGTGGAAAGGGAAGCAGAGTTGAGGCGAATGATCGATGTCCTGAAGATGGAGGGGTATGAAGAGCATATCGGAACGAAAGACGCGGTGATCAAGGGAAACTTTGCAAAAAGGATTATGCAGGATGGTGCGGGGGTGATGTTCAAACAGGTGTTGTTCCTCTGGATCTCTGGAGCCCCTGAAGAAAAACAGGTACAAGCTTTTGTACGTTCCGTCGCAGTTAACAAAGATCTCCGAAGTACGGACGTCTTTGTGGACGGTCGAAAATGGAAGCCTCCTGAACTTTGAAGTATATCGAAGAGCTTGTAGTATAGCCAAACTCGTGCCGTCTACAAAACTTTGCAAAGAATGTTAGAGAAAGCAGACTTTAAGATGACAACGTAACTTTACTATGGCGAAGCTGGTACCTTCAACAGGTCGTAATCTCCCTAAAGCGTGTCTCTGAGCAGCGATTGATCTCTTCCTCAGGCTGTCAATACCGTCTGTCAGCGACAGTGAATAGCCCTGAATCTCCGCCTTGACCCTTATTGGGATATGAAAGTGACTTTGAGGCAGACCCACAATGCACACATTGTACAGAGCGTATTTTGCGGGCTCCCAAAGTATGTCATATGCTATGGACGATCACTCCGAGAAACGTCTCTCAGTGTGGTGAGTGCGGCGAGACAAAAGCAAGTTGCAAGGTATCGGTTTGGCAAGTACAAGCACACAGGTATACACATTAGATACAAGATCATAAGCCCCTGAAAACTCTTTCAGCAAGCAATCGCTGGTATAGATAGCAGCACGCTCCAGCTATGTTTGTTCCATAGACCCATAGACTAAGATAGGCCAGCTGTCTACAGACAATCACGAGCATTTTTCTGCTTGAAACATCGTACAACCTACTCGGAATAAGCGTAAGAAATACCATCTAAGGAGATAGATGAGCTAGCCCCTACGAACCTCGATTCTGAAGATACTTGTCCATCGCACTAAACGCGTACCGTCTTATCTCCCGCTCTAAAAGCCAGACATCATCGCACTGAACAACTCCACAGTCATGCAACATCCCTACAGCATCGAGAAACCACGTCCGCGAATTAAAATCCTTTGGTATGTTCGAATCCGGGGCAGGTACTGAAACGACCTTGAACATAGGAAAAAGACCATTTTCTCCTACAACCTCTTCGTACTTTCCCAGCTCCGTTAAATCTGCCAATCGGACCAGAGCGACAGCTTCAGGTGATGAGATGATGTCTCGAGTATCTCTCTCGAACTTCCACTGAGGCGTGGCATTGTCGACAGTGATGATTTTGACGTAGAAGAGAGTGCCTTCTCGGCCAACTGGGTGGACAGAGGAGTTTGGGACGAAAAAGGACCACTCCCATGCTCCAAGCTCGCCTCGGTAGGAGAGAAGAGCGTAAAGAGAGCCTGGAACAAGATCGTTGGAGTCCACCTGCTCGTCGTTTTCACTGAGGTTGCTCGCCATGAGAAGAAGGCCCGGTAGGGCAAAGAGGATGAAGCTGGTTTGAAGAGAAGCTGGACTATGAGGCCAAACACAGAATGTGGTAAGAAGGAGACATCAACTCTCTCGGCAAAAAGTGGGTAGTGATAAATGTTTCTATTGTACTTCTTTGAAGACTTTGAGCCACAAGCCAGCATTTCTACTCTCTTTTCAACGAAGAAAACTCTCAAAATAATACAATGGAATTGAAATGTGCTACGTTTCGCCTATGTAACATTCTGACCATAACCTACAGCAGACTTACTGGCAGACTGCTGTATGCTTCATCTTACAAACGCGAGTCGCAGCAATACGCAGTATATAGAATGCGAGTCTTCCAAGAAACTTGTTCGGAAATACCTAGAAGTTATCTTCTTGACACTAATCTAAAAGTTTAACGATGAGGATTACGTGACGGCATGCAGTAGTGGTGCGGACTAGCTGCGGGACATCGCATCACAAACCTCGATGGTCCAACATCCATGCGGTGGTGAGGCTTCGCGGGAACCATCCACAAAGGTTGTAACCAATCTCAGCGATATTGGTTATTCAATTGGCCAAGACCTAGTAAAATGTCGGTGAGAGAACAGCGCCTGAAAGCAAATGAGGAAACGACAATGCGCAAGATAGAGCTTGCATTTCTTTCTTCAGGGTTCAAGTGGTACGACCAGGGTATGACGAAAGTACTTTCATGAAACTGAAAGTATTCGGTACCAGCGCGAGCTTCGATGACCATGTTCAACTGGGATGTCTTGATGCGCGAGGACTCAGTCGCATCCAAGAGCTTTGATATGTCCATGACAAGTTGGTGGGTTGCCGCAACACAGTCCGGATCCCGTAAGTAGTACAGTATTGGTTGGCGAGATAAAACAGTTATGTCGTCGGTAAAACACATCGTGGCATATTACAGGCCTGGAAAGGACGCCGACCACGCTGCTTCTCCTGCTCATTCGTGAGCGTCTTCCCAACGCTGAATGTTGAATACGGCTCTTGAGCATTACGTCAGACCATTGGAAGGTGTGCGAGAGGTATGAGTCTGACGAAAGAGACCAATAAGGCGAGGTGACTGTTGTTCGCTGTTCATGTATCTAAGTAAGTGTTGGAAGGCAGGTGCAAAAAATCTTCTCACCTGAGGTTGTAAAACAGACATTTTCCTTCCTCGCACAACGGGTTAAGGACACGGATGGATGATCCCCTCTTCAGTTGTTGAAATGCGCCGCGAAGTACACTCCTGTTAGTGTAAACGACCAAAAGGTTTAGCCAAACGAGTTCGTTTGCCAGTGATCACGATCTTGCATCGGTCGAAAGCTCGGAGATAGAGCCTGTAAGGAATTCGTACCCGACACCAACGGTTTTTCCACTTGAACTGGTGAAGACACAGATAGACATAGGGGTAGCCAGGGAAGGGCAAGCCGCAAGAACAGCCTGTAAAAGGCCACAGGTGAAACCAGGACAACGAGCATTTGAACTTCGACTTCTTGTACCAGACCAGGCCTAGGGACGAATATGTACTCCAAGCTTCTTGCTTTCCGGAGTTCTGTATCGCGGTCCCTTCTGTTGAATGTGCGATCAAAGAGGTCGCTGGGGTTCTGCGAAGTGTAAGGTACGAGTTAGAACCTATAGCTTTGGTAATGTGGCCTCGAAATCCGCAGTACTTGCTGTATGTAAGTAGCATCTACGATGATCATGGTGGCGGAACGGGCGAAGTAGTGATAGTCCCCGGCATCCGGAGACGGCTGGGCGGCGCGGGGTTTCAAGATCATAGCGGCGCCGCGCGCCGCCGATGCCGGCTAGTCCGGAACTTCCACTCTACTCACCTCTACTGTACATGTCGCGTCGTCTCACCCCTCTTTTTGCCCTTTTTTGCGAGTGTCGGGACAGGATATATCGCAATTCAAACTAATTTACCAAATGGCGCGTGCACTGTACCCGAAGGACGTAATCTCTAGCCAGCACTTAGTTCAAATTCCCGGCGAATTGACTCGTTCGATTCAACGAGTCTCCGATATATATGTCATCTCAAACTATCTTCGAAATTAAAGGATTCAAAACAGGTCTCCAGTGTTTCTTTGAAATTTATGGCGATGGGAAACTTCGAGTCGCGCACTTGGAACTTGCAAGCATCTCAGCAGAAGTGTCTGCTCGAGGCTGCCTAAGAATCGGAACACCATCGCTATGGTACTCACTACCAATGAATCTTCTAAATCACAGAAGATGGTATGTCTTATCTTCTCACTGTCACCTTAGAAGCTAATCCAGACAAGTCAGGTAAGTATGGTTTCAATAATGTGCATGTTTCTCCGAATTCAAAGTTTTCACTCAGGTTTGGCGATCCTCAAAGCTTTGTATACGCCTTAATTCTTACTTCAAAGTTAGGATAAATGCAATGCAGGGTCGAGCATCTGGGAGGTATGTACGACATGCTATCAGAGCACGAATCCTGAAATTTCTATTCTAACTAAGATTGTTCACAGAAGACAGATGCACATTGGACGCGCTATCACTTTACAGTCTTCCAGGCCAACTAATGGTATCTCAGTGCACCCGAGGCAAGTTAGTCTTTCAGAATCAAGATAAGGTGAGTTCCACTGGTACCGTGACAACTCGTCTCTCTCACAGATTAGCAGACCTGTATTTCGTCCGGAAATATCACAAACCGGGGGAACTCGTATGCCTTCTCTGTCTCACACCCCCCATTCTGCCCCCCATTCTAATATTATGAGGAAAGACTCGAATAAGTACAACGTGCGTGCAGTGCTGTCTGCTCTATTCTTGATTGCTGCCGCTGATAAAATGGTCCTAGTCGTAAGTATGGATGCCGGCGTGGCAAGCTTGAGCGTTACTTGACAGCGTGTGCATATCATGATGAAGAAAATGCAAGGTCATGGGCGCCATTATATCAAGGTTCAGAATTACTCATGAAATACTTTAGTGACATGCAAGGTTGCCAGGACACAGCTGACCCATGTTCATTGCACAGAAGTAAAGACGGGCTTGCGAAGTAGTACATACCTTTGATCGTTGTCACTCCTTTTCACACACGGAATAGTCAGATGATAATGCGCTTTGCAAGAGCTGACATTTTGCCGCATATAACCCATCCTTCTAACTAACAGAGCACTCATAAGCCCCCTTGCTCTGACCACGCTGTAACGTATCTGTATATCTGCCGCTGGTACTTATCACCGAATCTTTCCAAATGTCAACCAAGAGAGTCGCGTTGGTAACCGGTGCAGGTGTGTGGCGCATTTCAATGTCCTATCAATCATTCCCTATAAGTCGTCTTACCAAAAAACATTTGTGTATGTGTGCCTGAACATGAATTGTTACCGCTTGATGCAAAATCCTCCAACGTGGGCTGGACTTGAAGGACAGGGGATAGGTAGAGCTATTGCGTTGCAGCTCGCAAGAGAAGGATATTTGGAGGGATTGGAAGTCGTGGCGGTCAACGATATCACTGCCAATGCAGAGAACGTGCGCCGGGTTGCCGAAGAACTCAAGGCGCGTAATGTGGGCAGTACGGTACACATCGCCGACGTCTCGCTGGAGGAGCAAGTCAAGGGGATGATTGAGGATGTCGTTAAAGAACACGGGAGTTTAGATGTCGTACGTATCGGTGCCAATTGATGAAAGTGGATAACCCGATTTTCATTTGATCTTTTTCAAAAATTCGTAGATGATAGCGAATGCTGGGGTAGAGTTGCTTGTCTTGATTGTCTTGGATATCACATCTGAGCGGTGTTTGTTAGGTTGCTTTATATTGCCCAATCGTGGATAGTACGCGTCGCTCGATGGTTTTACTTGACTGCAATTAACAACGTTGAAGCTACGGTGGCCGAATGGGACCGAGTATTTTCGATCAACGTCCGAGGCACGTTCTTATGTTACAAGTACGCTGGGAAGCAAATGATTGCGCAGGGACGAGGAGGGAGAATTATCGGAGCCTGCTCTTTTGCTGGGAAACGCGGTAAGTACTAAGCTCCTGAAGAAAACCCAGGCTAATGAAACGATCCCACATGATATCGGGTGTAATTCAATGAACAGGAGCCGGAAATTATTCAGCATATTGTGGATGTAAGTATAGGATTTAGACACGTTGGTTGTGCCACTTACTGAAGGGGCGGAATCTCGCAGCTAAGTTTGCGGTGCGGGGGATTACACAGGCTGCGGGTGAGACTTGCAATTGGCTAAATTGATTGAGGCTCGAGCTGATGAAAGCGAACAGCGCTGGAATTTAGTTCTTATGGCATCACCGTGAACGCGTTTGCTCCTGGACCAGTTGAAACTGATATGAGTGAGTCTGGGCCAGCCCCGCCAAACAGCCAGAGTAATACTTACTTCCAGTCGGATAGTGAATTATCTTGATGATGAGACTACCAAAGCTTCAGGAGCGCAGACTGGGGACCACTTGAAGGCGGTATATCCATTTTAAATAATGCTCCACGACTTGGTTTTTGATGCAATCCCGCAGATGGCGTCAAGGACGCCATTAGGACGCAACGGGACAGTGACAGACATAGCCAATTTGGTTACATACCTGGTGTCGAGCAAAGCAGATTTCATAACTGGTACGTCGACTGTGCCGTGGAATCATTATACCTGCGGAAGTTGAGTGACCTTGATACTTACCTGGTTTGCTTTGCATATGTAGGGCAAAGTGTACGTGAATTACTACGGACCCGAATGTATTCGCAAGTGCTGACTTCGACATATAGATTTCCTGCAATGGAGGATTATATTTTGATTGAATGGTTCGATTTTCTCTCGGAGAAGGAAAAGAACTACCCACACGATTTGTAGACTTCGGTCAATGTTACAGAAAAGACAGAAAAGAAGACATCTTCTGCATGCGTCTATAACTGGCGCCTTGTATAGACCTGTGAAAGAGCTGTCACAAATCAAGTACGGCACGATGTAACCATCCTTCTCGTCATCTTTAGTCCCGATGACAAAAAAATGTGGCTCACCACGGAAAAGAGTGAAGGCATGCACGATGGTGGTGGGAAAAACTATCGCAACGTAAAAATAAATTCTTTCAATTTGGAGGGCTCTTTGCCTGCTTACGTAACTGAACATGCCTTGTACCTGAACAGTCTGGGCATTGAACTCGCCGTCCTTCTATGATTTTCGTAACTTTTTCTTCTCCTTCACTTCACTCCACCAGTTCAACTTGTAAAGCTGTCATTGCTTGTATCTAATAACCTGCGATGGCTGGCTTCCTTCGCAAGAAATCTAAGCAAGAGCCTACTCCGTCCGCGGTCGTCTCAAGCTCAGCTGGATCCAATATTTCCACACCATTATTTTCTCGATTTGCGACGGGCCAGGGACCACAAAATGCTTCTGCACAGAAGAAAGTGGTTGTTTCGGGCCCTATGATGCTGACTTCACGGAAGGAACCAATCTCAAAGCCGACATCAGCGGTCCCAGCGGCTCGAACAGTGCTGAATGCAGGGCGAGCAGACGAGAAAGGACTAGGGAGTAAGCAGAGGGGGGATCAAGCTTACATGGGGCAAAAGGCCATAGACCTGCCAGCATCTAGTTCATCTCCTCCGCCTTCTCGGAATCTGGCCGGCCCTTCCCACCTTCCTGACACTTCTCGGGCTCAGACTCGGCAGTCTACCAAACCTGTTACACGTGCATCGGTGATTGACAAACCTCTTCCGCCAACTGTACCACTAGAGGATGTTGACAACGAGTTTTCATCCATATATCCATCCTCATCTCCTCCGATGAATCGTCGAGTCGCTGCAGTTTCTTCAGCAGCACGTATTCGGGACGAATATTCAACTAATGTCGCAATACACAATGGGCCGGCCCCTGTAGAATCAGAAGCCAAGCTTTTGGACCGTTCAATCAGCGTCATACCTCCGCCCGCTTCTCGTGTACCAAATGAACACATTTCAGACGACTCTTTGTTCTCCTCTCCTAAGATTCGCGCGACAAATAACCGCCAATCCCTCGCTGCGGCTGACATCGACCCTCAAAGTTTAACATCGTTCCGGCATCCTGCCCGTAAACCTTCCGGGCAGGATCTGCGCGATGGACAGACAGGAATCTCATATCCAGTCCCCGTTGGTGATGACGCGCATCCTGCACGGAGAGTAGACGCGCTAGATAATAGGAGTACCCGAGACAATCCCAATTCCTGGCCGACGCCGTACGGCGGTGCTAGACCACCTACCTCGTATCAGGTGAGTCCTAGCTTCCTTCGTGGTACCTTGTTTCCCTCTTTTCCCCGCCTTCTGCATACACGAGTTTTTTCCAAGAGGTCGCGACGTCAGAGTCGTGTTCCAAGCTTGGTCCGGTGCTTTCCGTCCCGTAGGCACCCTTGCCTTGCTCCTTCATTATCCGCTGGATCGATCTTGAGCTTCGATGTGGATAAACATTTTGGTTGGTCAACTGCTAAGAACGTAATTCGCTGTATTCTTATACTTACTCGATCGGCTCTTTCGTAAATGTTGTCGCATTCCTATCCCCCGCTGTTATCGCTTCATGTTTCTACTTTTTGTACTTCGGTTATAGTCTGCGATACTTAAACCCCTTATCGTCTTGCAGTCCAACACCAAGAAGTCCTCATCTGTCTCAATCTCCAATTCTGCTGCATTGACAACTCCGTCAGACCGTTGGAGCAGCAAGAATTCTTCATTAGAGAACGAGTCTTCTGTCACGGTAGGCAATTTCATTGTGATGTCACATATGTTCTTGAGATTGAAGTCTTTCATTCATAGCCATCAGGGTCCAGTGATCCATTGCATTCCACACCTTCTTCAGACTTTTCATCTCCGGTGTCGACATCGAACATGGGAGCCTCTCAGAGCACCGTGGAAACATCATTCCAGGCGTCACCTTCCTCATACAAAAATCTTCACTCAAACACGGACGTCTTTCCTCCACGACATCTCCCACCACAAGTTATGCCGCAGCTCGCAGCCTCCCCCCATGCTCATGTTTCCCGTAAAACGTCTGCTGCGCGCACTATAGACGCGCCTATGAGGGGAAAACCACTAATATTCGCTGCCATGGCCACAGTTGAACAGCAAGCGGATTCCTCTCCGTCACTTAAGTACTCCGAATTGAACTTTTCCAAGGTTCCTTCTCCAATGCAGCATCGCGACCCAGCATTGTCTTATCCTTCCCCTCCTGGAGAGCAGTTCAGCCCCCCGCCTCCGAGTTCATTCGGACTTATGCCAACTCACAGAAGCCCTTATCCCCCAGGCTCTTCGCTTAAACAGTTCGGGCGAAATGGGCAATCAACATCACCCGATCATCGCATTAATTCGAAGCCAGCGTCTTCCCAGGTTCCATCCTCCAGGGGAATGGAGTCGACGGCTGGATCGCGCGATGCTGCCTCATTCCATTCAGAAGCTCCAGCTGGTCTTCATCATAACTCGCAGAATGCATTGCATAAACACGCGCGAGCTGTTCCTGATGCCGCATCGAAGCAAAACCGTTCTGTTCGACCTTCTACGAGCGAGCCCCCTCATTCGTATTCGAATTTCCATGGTCACCGTACGCTAACGAAGCCGCGTCCTGTCACGCCTACGAAGCACCATCAACGTCCTACGCCGCCCGTTTCTCCAGAACCCGCTAGGAGACCCCTCCCAACACCAGCAACTATTGTGAATAACGCGGAGATTGCTGCGGGGCATACTATCGATATTCCCTTGGATGACGATCCTTTCGCAAAAGTTGAAGGAGTTAGGCTGATCAAGCCAATGTCGCGAGACGGGGCGTCTTCTATGCACAAATCTTCTCGTGATGGGTTGTCTTCTCGCGATGGTCTATCATCTCGAGAGGGACTAGAAGCTAAGGACGGATCTTTACCGAATGCGGATGATGGATCTTCTAAAATTTTCGGCCAAAGTGACTCTGGTCACCACACAGTGGAAAGTTCAGTTGATGACGAGGCTCAGGCTCCAGGAGTACAGGCGGCTAGTTCTGACGAGGAAGCGATGTCAGACGAAGCTCGAAACGTAACGCCTCCACCGCAGGTCACACCCACGAAGGCTAATGGTGCACCTCCTACGCCTCCGTCCCCAGATGAGTATCGCAAAGCTCGGTCGCGAAGAAGAGGCGATAAATTGGGAAAGGCAGTACCACATTCTGTGGAAGGATTGGCGGTGAGAGAAGATCGCCCTCCAGAACCTTTTCCGCTAGTCCTTTTCCTATCCGACCCCAGTCTGTTAGCAGCACTGCTATCTTATCTCTCGTACTACGATTGGTGCATGCTGTTCAGTATCTCGAAGAGGATCCGGAGCATGATGATTCAGAACGAACTGCTGAAGGAGGAAATTCTCGAGAGGTTTTTGCGAACCGTAGGGTACTCTCGTTGGATATGGCGCGAGTCAGAGGTGCTGACTTTATCTCTTGATGTGAGTCCTTTTACTTGTTCAAGTTCCGGAGCAAGTTTTCCTTACTAAGTAAATCTCTTCCTTATACGCATCAGGATCTTCATGATTATATGAGAGGAGTGTCAATTCCTACGTACGAGTACGCTCGAGTAGCAGATCTGTACCTGCAATCTAGATCAATCCGTCCGGTCGAGCGAGACCCTTCGATCGCAGAGAAGGTGCGCTCGTTCATTAGCGCCACGCGCGCATACAACCGGGTATTGCTCCGGTTACGGGCTCAAGCAGAGAAAGAACCAAGCAGCCAAACAGCAGCACCTTCTTCATACAACGGTTCGCGCATTTCATCAGGACCACAGTTGAAAAACAGTGCCAGCGGAAGTGGCAGCAATTCCCCTCGGTCCCATGCAAGTCCTTCTCGACCCTCGAGTCGTGCACCTTCACCCACCTTGTCCTCATTCTCGCACTCTTACCATGGGCATTCGGTGACTCATAGCTATCCCGGCCATGGACAACCCCCGCGGGGTACAGCTTTCCCTGCCAGTACCCTAACCGGGTTCCGCTCTCCTCTGTTCCGTCTACGGCGCGCGCCGCTGCTGCGTGTCTTTGTGCCTTCACCTGAGGGCGACTGGCTTTCTGATGCTAGCGTGTTGGAATGTGAGGCTGAGCTGAAGCATGCTGGGCTTCTGAGTATGATGAGATTTGGGGACGTGGTGTGGGATATGGCTGTGGGTGATGAGGGTAATTCCGGGAGGTTGATATGGGATGGGAGTTACTTGATCGTGCGTCGTCTTTCGCTGATATTTCAGGCTATGCTGGAGTGAATTACTAACATACTGGTATAGGATCTGGATTACACGTACTCAACTGTTGGCGATTTACCAAAGTATATGCCTGCGTTCGCATTCCCTCCATCGTACTTCCACCGTGTCATCCGGACTGGACCGACATCAAGTAACCCTGTAATTCGAATAGACTTGAGTCCCTGGGGTGAAGAGATTGCTGCGAATCTTCAGCTGTTGCAGGATAGAGTTCGGACTGAGACGTATGTCGCTACATCATTTCCTTTATCTCTCTGTCTCTGACACGAACAAATCTAGACCTCAAGGCACGTACCACAACGTCGTTCGATGGATTCACCGATCTTCCTTCACCATCCGAGCACCTCATCACCAGACTGGCGGTAGACGATCTCAAAGTCAAAGCAGGGCCTCAACACGTTCAGGTCACTCGCCTTCAGTAGCACCATCAGCACCAGGTCGAATCCCCGTACCCGACACTAACAACCTCTTCGTTGACCCAGGGTGGTACGGTACTATCGTCGTCGAGACAGAGGGTACCAACGAGGCCCTTGCGGACTTGCAAGACCGATGTGGACCAGCGGCGTTCCCGCCTCGAGCGAGCGGCGCGAGCAGTATTAATGGCCGTGCAGGTATGGGAGTTGCTCTTTTGAAAGACAAGGACACGATGATGGTTTGGAGGATTATGAGGGAAAGAAGGTGTGTTTCTTGGTTTTGGTTTGGTATTTGTGTGGAAATAGTATTGACTGTTTCGTTATAGTCGACCTGGAGAAATATGGATTAGGGCTGTTACTTCAAAGGAACGACAGTTGTGATTTTTGTTCGTCTCCGAAGAAGAATCACATTCCCTCGGAATTTGAAATTGGAGCTATCCACTTAGACTCCGCAGATCTGCCTCACTCCCTCGTATCCTCATCATGGACTGTTTACTTCACTGGACAACTCGCCTTTATGCCTTTTCATCTGACTTTCCAATACTATTACCGCATTACCCATCCCATACCATCCCATACACCATCCCATACCATTCCATCCATTTGCGATATCCCAAAAGCTCACATCCGGACTAAACTTTTTGCTTGCCTTGCCTGAACGATCGATTGAACCTCCTCGCTGCCTTGCCTTGCCTTGCTGCTTTCACACATACACATCTATTTACTTAGCATGCCTCCTTCAGACATTACAGAATTTGCTTATTCAATACATACGTACATACACTCAACGATGCCTTGCCAATACCAATGTCTGTTGTAATTACCTACCATTACCATCATCATCACCAATATTGTTACGGTCTTCCACATTGCAGTCTTCCACGCTCTCTTTTTCTTTTCCTTTCTGATTCCTGATTGTCTCCTGATTCCTGATTCCTGATGCCTGTTTCTGCCTGTTTCTGGTCTGTCCTGTTCTTTTCTCCCTTTCTATGTAGCTGCCACATTACGTACCCCTCGTTTTATAGACCTCGAGAAGAGAAAAGCTGGCTTATGTATTTGATTGTCGATAGATATTGTAAATTGAAAATGAAATCTTAACATTCAGTTGTGTGCAAGTTTTTCATGTGCCAAGTACTTCAAGTGAAAGGACAAAGTCAAAGCTGTAGTTTCATCAATTCTATCCGTAACAAATGTTACACCATTAACATGTATCATGACAAGTACATAGGAATAACAGTCTCCGGAAACAGATAGTAGCGGAATCACACCATTCCATAACACGATTAGGAACCTGTTAAAGAACCAACAGACAAATACCAAAACATCCAATGTTCCAACCAAAAAGTCCCAAAACTAATGGCCAACGCTGCCGGGACCGAGAATAAAGAAATGAGATGCAAAAGAGGGAAAGGAAAGAATAATTCTTCGGCACTCGGAACCGCGCATGCAAGAGAAGAACATATGGACCATATGCACCCGGAACTCATCATGCGCGAAAAGTGATACATTCTTATATCCCCATACGGACTCGGGATTCGACCTAAACCGAACCCACAGGTCTTTCCTTCTCCTTCTCCTTGAACTCCTGATCCAAAACAGGACTAGTGTCATCCGTCGTTGGAGCTGCTGTTGTTGGCACCTGACGAGATCCAAGTCTCCGCCTGGAAGCGACAAAGCTCACGCCAGCCGCAATCGCAGTGAACAAGATCGTGAACCAGGGTAAGATGGCTACGAGGCGAACTAAGAAACAAGAGAGATAGAGGTTCGCCGTTGAGAGTTAGTACCCCCAGAGCGTAAGGGGAACAGAGAATCGAAAGACTCACGATACCCAATGTGCCTATAAACACTACTTACCCCCAACTGATTTTCTATGACCTTGACCAACGCATCCGGGACCTGTGTAGACCCAACGAACGCGGTGACGCCCGCACTGCGCGTAGCGAAGAACGCTGTGAATGGGATTTGCACGGCGAGTATCCAGATAGAGCAGAACGCTAGAGTTGCCCATTGGAAAGGGAGGGTTCGTGTGGACAGGGATCTTTTGGAACGAATAGGAAGGAGGAGGAGGAGAATGTAGATGAGAGTGAGGAGAGCAATTAGAGCTGAGATTGTGGTTACGATTACTCCAGTGTGGAATACGTCTGGATGTTAATCAAGCATGGTATTAGTTTCTTTATGTATTCCTCAGTGCGGTTTGGCGAGTTGAATACTGACCATCAGTATCAACGACCAACGTCGTCCCAGCGGGCAACAGTTTTCTCAATTTGCTCTGCTGCTGATTTGATTTTACCAACGCGTTCAGACCTAACATCACATAAATCAACGCGTGAATAAAACGAAACGAAGCTTCCATTAGTTCACTAATATTCCACGACGACGGCAACAAATCGCCTCACCTACACTTCCTGAAATAACCGCGAACGCGAAAGAGAAGAAAAGCGCTACTAAGCGGGGTAACTTCATCGGGGTAGTATTACTCGTAGAATCGTTATATGAAGACATTATAATCGTGTGTCAAGGCCAATGCCAGTGGGGGTACGCTGGTGGTGAGGGTGATAGTGGTGGTACGGAAAAAAGAAAGAAGGAGGCTCCGAGTTATATCGTATGTCATTGTCATTTCACCCCCTTCCATTTTCTTGTCGAATGTTTCCGTTAGACCATTCAGGTTTAGGTGAAATTGCTCCCGGTGTGGGGTTTGGGGTACCGGCAACTGTTCGGCAATGGCGAAGTTGAAACTCCGAAGGAGCTCCAACAGCCTCCAAGATCTGGAATGACTGAGTATGTATGTACCTCTAACAATGACATGATGCATGAACGTTCATGAACGCTGCGCTGAGGCGCTGGAGTGCTGAAGGACAGATTGCACTATGAAGGCTGTAAAAGTGAGCAAAAAAAAACACCAGAATGAGGCAATCTGAACAGAACACAGACTTAGTATAGCCTATACCAAGTTATCAAAAACTAGGATCAGGACCGAACCTCCGCTGACTGATAGTATGCATGTACTACTTTTAAACTATAGAAGTGAGCGGTTTTAAGTTTGAGAGGTGTCTGAGAAGCTAGAGCTTGATCCTGATGGCAATTGTGACATCGAGTATGCTGACTGAGTCTGAGTAAGTATAGTATTTCAACTGCGGGCTTAGTGAGGTTTAGCCCGAAATCAACTCATTAAAAAGATTGAACATAAGTATACGATAAGTATACACTACGAATACAAAAACCAACGTCGGACCGAACTCCATCTCGAATCCTCCATTGAATCATCATAATACCCAGTCCAGTCTATGCAAACCACAGACAAAACTTGAAAAAGGAATGAGACCAAAAAATACAAGAGGGTGTACATGCGCATGTAATAAGAACGAACAGGGGGGTCGTAAAGTCGTAAGTAACGTATGGTAGGGACGAAGGAACAACTGCACTACGAGGCAGGGGGTACCAGGGTGGGGCATATACCTCTTCTATGTAGTAGACGTACATACCACTCAAGGGGGTATTATATGGCAAGGGTGATGAAAAAGGGAAAATACGTGCCTTCAACGGCAACAGCTAACGAGATGAAAGGAAAAGCGATAAAGACTCTACATACTGAATCTAAACCGGACAAGTCGGCTCGACTCCGAATCACGATCACGAAGCAGCAACAAGATTCTCCTCTGCCCCCTCGACCGCTTTGAGTCTCCTCCCAGTACTCCTGCGAATTCCCAAGCCAACGCACTCATACAACACATCTCTTCTTGTTCCTCCAAGCCCCCACTCCCACATTCCCAACGCAGGAAACAACTCTACAATCGGCCCTGTCACGGGCCTAGCCGCACTCTTCACATGCTCCGCATACCCCTTATACCCGTTCTTGATCTCCCGTAACGCTTTCTCGAGCACTTGCCTACGCTGGGAGAGCCGTGTGCGATAGTGGGTGTAGTGGGTGTATGGGCGGCGGAGGAGTCGGGAAGAGAGGGGGAATCGGGTTGGCAATGGGGTTGCGAGAGCGGTGGTAGTAGAGTGTACCTTTGCAGGGGCTGGAGAGCAAGAACGGGAACGAGGGATAGGATTGTGACGAAGACGCGAGTGAGATTGGGTGGCTGTGAGCTGGGAAGAAGAAGGCGAGGAATAAATATCGAGCTTGATAACAGATATACTCGAAGTATTCGCGGCAGACACAGCCGACGCAACAGCAGCAGCACGTTCTCTGCTCTGTTTCGCGCGCCTAACGAAGCCCTTGATACACCCATAAAACCATGAAACGTGTAATGGGAATACACACGTCAGGATCATAGCCGGAGCGAAAGATCCGTTCAATGCGTGTAGGCGATTGTCTGATTTGTAGTAAGAGACGCATATAAGGACGTGAAAGGCGATACGGGTCATGAAGAACGTTACGGCGAAGAGGATGTTGGAGCGGAGGGAAGGGTACAATGAGGATATGCCGAGGATGAATGTGGGCAGCTGGGGAAAGTTGTAAGTAAGGCATATCAAGTGTGTGTGAGGCCAAAAGACGTACTTCCATAAAGGCGGCGAGGCAAAATACATGGGACCAAGAGCTCCTGATGGCGTATTCTACAATCAGAATGTAAAGAATGTGATGAAACCAGCCAGTAAGGATGTTAATGTGGGAGCGATAAAATACAAATCCAGTCGAGAGATCGGCTATTGTTGTAAATTCAAGAATGAGCGTGAAAAGACCAACAACACCTGAGTGAGCACTTACGCTAACAAATACGCCTGAAAAAACCTATTCGCGGCGATGGACAACATTGGCAAGGAGCGTACATATTTAACACACCCTCCATGCGTGACAAGGTCGGCGATGAAGGGTAGACTGACAAGTGTCATAACGCAGCTCGCGATTGTCGTTATAATCCACGACCACTGCTTCGTCGTCGTGAAGTGTGGCGTAAGTATATGGTACGCTGTTGAAAGCGCAACAAACGAGAAGAAGAACACGGAGGACTGAGGAGACATGGCGCTCTCCACAGCCAAAGCCATCGCCATCGTCGCTCAAAGGAGCGAGCTTAGGGGGAAAAAGCGATAAAGTGTAATCCCAATAAATCCCCACGTATGGTTATTTCGAGCACGTTAAGAGGGAATTGAAGGACCGCACGTTTCTGATGATACGAATGGGACGACAAGGCTATTGTGCACTTCCTCCCAGCTTCGCTCGCCTACAGAAAAGGAGAAGCCGGAGAGAGGACGCCTCCACGTTCCCATTCGACATTATCCGCCTAATCTCTATCGAGAGCTTCTACTGTCGAACGTGCGATAAAAACAGCCTAATCTATTAGTAAGCATTGTTTTTAAACTCCGCCTTTAACCCAACTCTACCTCCTCTCGTTTTGCGTTCACCCAGTTCATTGAGTCAGAAGAGTTTGAGCATGGGCTGGACGTCCTGCGGAGGGACCAAGTGTTTCATGTTTACATACCACCGCTTCAGTGTGACTGTCTATGACTCCATTGTGCTCTGCTTTTGTCCACAAGACATGATTAGATTCGAAGCAACCCAAAGAACGTCAAAGGAAGTTGTGATGAGCGACAAAAAGACTCCGGCTTGGTGCTTTGTTACTTTATATATTCCAGGCTTGTATGCAACTCTCCGAAATTGTCCAATGACTCGACTTTCGTATCATTGCGGGCTATACTGCTGCGTGCCGAATTCCCACTTTCATCTCCCAATGCCTGGTGATACATCAAATGACCACTGGCGCTTAGCGCTAAAGATTGGTTTGTTGTACGCGACCAAAGGCTTTTTTCGCCATTATAGCCTTGGTCTTTCAGCAATGAAGTCTTTGAATACATCGCTTTCAACGCTTTGTTCACTCAGTTAGCCCTGCCAATCGTACAGGCCAAATGCGGAACTCGTTTTACGTTGCTGGCATTCTCATGTCAAAGAGAGTTCGGCTTCTTCTTCTATTAGGGCTTGCCTTGCTGTGATTCCAAGGGGGTGTGCAGCGCGTAAAAGTATGTTTCTAGGCGCCTGCCGAATGTGGCACATATCTGATTACTATAAGAACCGCACTGCGGTTCAGGTATTCGATAAGGACGCCTTTCCTTACACACTTACTATCATGCCACCACGTCCAGATATTGAAGGACCTGCTCAACGTAGAGGAGGAAGAGGAGGAGGAAGAGGAGGGGGAGGAGGAGGAAGAGGAAGAGGAAGAGCAGGTCCTCCAATCGTTGGAAGTGGCTCTCCGGCTGGTCGAGGCGTCCAGCTGGGGGGTTCTAATGCTCCAGGTATGTTATGATATACATATATATGCTGCTTTTACTTCGAATTTTCTCGATGTTGGATATGAGTTAATTCAAAGTGCTCGCTCAATCCTCTTGTTTTTCTCTTCTTTTGAAGCCTCGCATGTGAGAACGGTGGGAGTCAAGAGACCTGGTTATGGTACCGCAGGTCGGCGCATACAGATCCACGTCAACGCTTGCGAAACTTCTTTGCCGAAGGAAATCATCTATCACTACGATGGTACGTGTTTTTTTGAGAGTAGCATGAATTGTGAGGCTGAAACTCTTTCTGTTCATTATAGTTGGTACGTTCAACAGTCAAGTGTATTTTGTGGTTTCAGTCACTGACTTTGACCTTCGTGGATCAGCGATCTTGGGGGATAAGACGTTCCCTCCTAGATTCAACTTGCAATTGATTAAGGAACTTCAACTTCGACCTGAATTCGAACCTGCTGGGGCTTACGATGGCAAGAAGAACCTCTTCATGTATATTCTGTTTCAATTTGTGAGATCCTGTGTTCACGTTTTGTACTGGAAGGCCTCATAACATTCAACTTGGTCCATCCGACTCTGGAGAGGTAAGGAAGAATTTTCGAACAACCTCACAAGGGGTACTTACGCAGCGAGAGTTTGATGTTGCTTTGGCTCGCAATGGACACTCAGCACGAGGTCGACCTCCCCGGGTGTACAAGATACGTGTCAAGAAAGTCAGCGAGATAAACCCCGAGGTACGTCAATAAAATTTTTTGTTTGAACTCTCATCTGAATACGAGATATCTCTAGGGTACTGCAAAGGTACGTTGAGGGCCGACAATCAATGGACAATGATGCTTTGACTGCGATTACGGTAAGACATATAACTTCTCGCTGCACACTCTGAGCTCTGATCTTGACAATGTACGGCTCTTAACGTAATCGTTCGAATGGAACCGACGATGAAGTACCCGTTCAATTCTCGTTCCTTCTTTACCGACACTGAGAAGAGAACTATCGGACACGGCTTGGAGCTTTGGCGGGGTTATTTCCAATCCGTTCGACCCACGTTGGGGCGTATGCTTATCAACGTGGACATATCTACTGGCATGTTCTACAAGTCAGGAACCCTCATCGCATTGGCATTGGACTTCTTCGGCCGAAACCCAAATGATCCTAGGGTTCTTTCCCCTGCGAGTGGCTTTGGGGATCGTCAACGAGCACAATTGCAACGATTCATTTCGGGTATTCGTGTTTCGGTAAAGGGTGCAGCTGCTGGAACGCCAGAACGGGTTGTGGTCATTCAAAGGCTGAGTAGTCAGAGTGCGAGGGACCTTACCTTCCAGATGCGAGATGGAACGAACTCCACTGTAGCGCAATATTTTCAACAACAGTCTAACAGGCCGCTGACGTATCCGGACTTGATCTGCGCTGTGGTATCTGTTCTTTTCTTTGGATCGTTTATCAAGAAGGGTTTATTGACTTTCTCTTATATAGACTGGGTCGGGTGCTGCGATGCCATTGGAGCGATGCACAGTCGTACCGGGACAAATCGTTCGAAAGGAGATACCACCCGAGGTCACGAAAGCCATGGTTGAGTTTTCGACCAAGAGACCGAACGAGAGATTGCAGAGCATACGCCAAGGTTTGACAGTGAGTACTGTTGATTTTCACTAAGGGATTGTCATGTATTAATCTTTTGACACGCTAGGTACTTGGATATGGACAGTCTGAATATATCAGAAACTTCGGGATGGAGGTGAACACCGCGACTTTCCCGTTAAATGTTCCATCAAGGATTTTGGACCCCCCTAAGTTGAAATACGCGGTTGGGAGTAAGCCGCCGCTCGTCGTAAGTCAATTAGTTTTGCTTCGTGTTTTCGTGTGCTGAAATTCTTGCATGAATTAGACACCTCGCGATGGGGCGTGGAACATGCGAGACAAGAGGTTCATGCAGGCAGTGACCATCAGTCGTTGGGCTGTGGTCATATTTGAGTCCATGAATCGCTTCCCTCAACAAAAAGCACAAGCAATGGTGTCGGGATTCATTAAAGGATGCCGAGATGTTGGTTAGTTGGTTCTATTCTCTGTGAATATCTACTTGTTCACTGACTGTGGATTTACAGGAATTACAATCCAGGAGACGGACCCGGTCATCGCTCACAAGAACCCTCAGGGTCCCATCTCTGATATATGTCTCTCTATCGTCTTGACTCAGTCAGATTCTGACATAATTATGCAGCAACTCAAGCAGGTTGGAGCACAGTGTGCAGCTAAGAACAAAGGGGCGCCACAAATGCTCCTCGTTGTCCTTCCTGATGGGGGAAACGCCAGTGATTTGTATAGAGCAGTCAAACAGTAAGTGCTACATGCTTCTCTGTTGTCTGTGAATTGAATTGAAACCTCGCCATGCGGTAGTTTCGGGGATGTCCAGGTAGGACCTGTTCTTAGGCTGGTGCATATATGTTTACTGATACGGATGGTTCATAGATGGGTGTCATGACGCAATGCTTGAAAGCATCCAAGTGTTCGAATGCCAATCCTCAGTATTGGGCGAACGTAGCACTGAAGTAAGTGTTTTTTCACCCTCTGATAGTTATCGCAGCCCGCTAAACGTTCTCAGGGTTAACCCCAAGCTCGGAGGTATAAATGTTGTACCTGATGCAGCGTCTTCCTCGCTGCTGGTGGATCCTCGTAACCCGGCGATCATCATGGGTAAGAAAAGATAGTGATCATTAGTACAGTCCTGTACTGACTTTCTTCAGGTGCCGACACGATGCACCCAGCCCCCGGCTCGGATGCACCGTCTTGTACGGCAGTAGTGGGAAATGTCGATAGCAATGCCGCGAGATACGTCGCAACATCTCGCGTTCAAGCCTCTCGATTGGAGATCATCTCCGATCTCAAAGAAATGAGCAAGGTTTTTTTTTTCTCTCACTTATATCTTCAGATGTTACATTGCTTATACTACATTTCAGACCATCCTGAGTAGTTATATGGGTTATCGAAAGGCCATGGAGACATTGAGTGATGCTGCTCCAAAGCGGCTCATATTCTTTAGAGGTTAGATATCTTTTATTTTAGTTCCTTTGATGATGTTGCTGACTTGGAGCGTGTAGAGATGGTGTTTCTGAGGGGCAGTATGGGGAGGTCATGGAAAGAGGTGTGTTCACTGTTTTTGATTGACTTCAATCATTTGTGGATTTGACTTCTTATGTTCGGTGTTTCAGAGTTGGAGGAATTGAAGAGTAAGTATCCTCGACTTCCGATGTCCACAGAGGCTCATGTTGATATGTTCAGAGGCTTGCGCTGAGTTGAACATCTCACCAAGGATCACGTTCATCATCGTTGCCAAACGGCACCATTGGCGGTGAGTTTGATTGCTTCATTTTATTGTCCTGCGACGGCTCGAATCTAAATGACTGTCATACAGAAAATTTCCTCAAGCACCGGCAGACGCAGATCAAAGAAGCGGCAACCTCCTTGCTGGGACTGTTACTGATCGAGACATCACCCACCCACTCGAATTCGACTTCTATCTTCTAAGCCATGGTGGGCTGCTTGGAACGAGTAGGCCGGCTCACTATCATGTACGTTTCTCAGTTGCTTGTTTCAAAGTCTCAAATCTAATAGCATACTTGCAGGTGCTGCACGATGCAAGTGTCGTCTTTTTCGCTTCCCATATATATTTAAGCTAACTATTGTTTGACTACTCTCAGGACAACAACTTCACGTCAGTAACTATTGTCCATGCACGCTCAGATCTATCCTGACAACTTTCCTACACGGCTGACTCTCTCCAATCATTCTCGTATACCCTCTGTCACCTCTACGCGAGAGCAACCCGCTCAGTCTCGATCCCAGCTCCGGTCTACTGTGTGTATATATTCCTTCGTTGTGAAGATATTTTATCTGACTGTTGAAACTTTTCCTTTCAGACGCCGACATCGTCTGCTCTCGGGCGAAGAACCATTTCGACCCTACAGGTAACACGCAGATGTCGGAGACGAGCTCTGTAACCTCTGGTGGTGGAGGTGCCGGCAGGCCTACGTTGGAGAGTTACCAGGAGGGTTATCGGCCGCTTCACCCCAATCAATCCCGCCTCATGTATTTCATGGTAAGTAAGCTACAGGTCCTTTGCGGAGCGTGAGCTAATTAGTGCATTTGTCTTGTCTGGAACTAGTGATCTCGCTATGTTGTTTTGACTGTAATGCCAGTTCATGTCATGTCGTGTTGTCGTATTGCTCTTTGCTGTGAAGTCGAAGTTACGTTTAATCCTCTATCCCTATAACTCATTGCTTTTGCTTTCCATATGCTTTCGAGACCGTGATTATGTAGCTGGATATTTCTTGTTGAATAAATGTCATGTATGTATTTATGGTCATGTCAGAAATCAGTCTCGAGATATCATTGTCTATACCCTTACACAGCCTTACACTCGCTGTGTGGTAGATGATTTCATCTAGAGTTGCACTCCACTTCAAAGGTGTTCCCTTACTTCAGCCACTTCATAAGATAATGAACAATTGTAGAAGCCAACAGTGCTAAAGAATGGCTATTCATTACAATGTCCAGTGTGCTCGGATTCTTTCGATCCTAATGGAAGATCCTGGTTTTCTGATACAGCCTGAAGTGGAGGCATTTTCATTGGGGTTTCATTGACTATTGATGGAGGACGATGCCACATCTCTGCGTTGCGGTACATGTGGTTAATTTCCCCGACAGGTTGCTGCGGGGCTTGAAAGGAACCGCACGCAACGTCGCTGATGGTAATCAGAACATGTCGGTCAGCCTAAGCAAGGCGAGAGATTGACAGCACTCACGACGGTTGACCCTCGTTGGGTGAATCTGCCGAGGGGCTATTCCATCCACAAACTTTACATCTCCAGACGAATTCGGATGCAATGGCGATCTTTGCGATGAAGATATTCATTCGGGTGCGAGCTTCGACCTTGGAGAGGGAGCCTAATGAATGATTTATATCATTGGTCTACTTGCGAGGCTGTGATTGACACGCTGCACGTGAGACATACCGATAGCTCGACAATGGGGACAATTGCGTTGGGGTTCATCAGTGCATATTTTGAAATCAGTGACACTTTGGACTGCAGAGTTACTTTGTTAATCGCCGTAAGTGGCGGTAGAATGCCATAAATCTGCTCACACATAGTAGCTCCTCCCGGGAGATGTATGAGTTGAATCAAGTGAGGGTTTGAAGGACAGGTCTTGTCGTACAATCACCTATGTTATACAATGACAATGTCTTGAACGGATCGTGCAAGGTGTAGAAAAAGCCTCGAACTACTCACCCAGGTCCACGGAATCAATAAGCCAGTGCCAGTTTCCTACGATCATGATATGGATGAATGACTTTGGTAACCGTCCTGGGAAGAATGACCGTTACCCCCAACAAAGAATGCGAACTTGTCGATCAACTTTCGTCGAGCTTTCTTCGATGTGCGCTGTCAAGGTGACACAGCAAAAATGGGGACGACCATCACCCTTGTTTGGAGAGACATGACTTCCGATAGTCTACTTGACTGTGAGTAAGAACGGTGTGTATTGCAATTGTAGAGCACAAGCTAGCACAAGTAGCAAGAAAGTAGGAAAGATAGTAGTGGATTATGTAACGGACGCGTGAACGGGAAAAAAAGTTCGTCCAGTTTGCGTTCAACTTCAAGCTTCGACTCCTTCCAACATCTCAATCGCATGTCGCATGTCCTCAATTGCAGATTCCTCCCATGCCCACTTCCAGTTATCCGAGATCGCCGTGCGCAATATATCTATCTGTTCACTTGATAGTTCTTGACCGACTTCCTTGAGTTCGGTTGCATTGAGCTCGTAATAGAATCCTTGCGAGCGAGCGTTGTTCCTCACACGAGTCCCGAACGGCTGACGAATTGTATTGTACACCTCGAGGACTCGAACAGCCTCAGTAGATGGGGCTGATGTGTGGGCGAACAAGCCACCTAGGATATATCCGTCCTGATCCATAATCAGTCAGTTCAAGGTATACTTATATACATACAACGCTGTACGAAAATTTGATCTCACATCTATTGCTTGTCCAGCCCCGGCGCCGAGATGCGGTGTCATTGCATGAGCCTGTATAAATTGAAGTCATGACACACTATCAATGTACAAAGAATAACGCACCGCGTCTCCAAGCAGGGCCAAGCGGCGCGAAGTATACTTGTTCAACGGATGTAAATCACGAATTGTCCAGCATTTCGGATTTTCAATGCAATTCAGTATTTGTATGAGCGCCCCAAAGAGTGATAGACTTCTGAGCCCGATTCAAACACTTACATTCAGTAGGTCTATGACATCCTGCTCCCACCCCTTGAACATTTCCAGCATTTCTTCAACCGTGGAGTCTCGTACACCCGCTCCATCGATAGTCTTTCCTTCATCCTCTACTTTCGAGAAGAATGCAACGACATTGACGAAACGGCCGCGACTAATAGGATAGACGACAAGATGCTAGAATAGACACCCATCTATCAGTCACAACGACAAGAAAAGTAATTTTCAGTCTCACCTTATCTTTGCCGCAATACTGACATTGTCATATAGGTTATTGCCAATGATATAATTTGTTGGCAGAATACACCCACCATAACTCCGTTCTCTAGCGTTCTATGTCCGGGACGCATCTCGGCCAGCTTAGCCCTCGGTATGAGCCCTCGAAAAGCCCTCGTTCCGGTATAAAACACCCCATTATTGGGTACTGGATTGTGAGAGTGCATAGCCTGTCTGACAACAGACTTGATACCGTCAGCGCCAATAGCCACATCGCACCACGCAGTCGTCCCATCCTGGAAATGCAGTTTGACGGAATCCTCAAGTTCTTCGCATTGAACAAGACGACGCGATAGGTGAATACGATGGGAGGAGGGAACTCGTTTGAGTAATGCTTGCTGAATTTCCTGACGATGCCACCAGCGCTGGGATTTGCCTAATTGTACTTTGAGTATCAATGTTTCTGATTCCATTTCTAACTCACCTTCAGGCATGATTAGCTTGTGAAAAGTGAAAGGTTCTGATCTATCACTAATGCGGAATTCAAAAGCCAGTCCTACAGCGTAATATGAGGTGAGTTTTATCGCGGCTGTTATACAGATGAGATAGCGCACATACTTTCTTCGTTCGTCGGGTCATCCTTGACCAGCTTAAGCAGATCTTCTTCTAGCCCTAAAGACTTCACGATATCCCACGTTCGAGGCCAAGTAGCGATCCCGGCACCAATTTCGGTGATCTGCGCTGCTGCCTCGTACAAGTCGACTTCGATATCATTACGGGCCTTCAATGCGATTGCACAGGTCAAACCACCGATTCCGCCGCCGCTGTATGGGATACCAAAACGTGAGTCATTCATGCCAGTTGAGTAAGAACTAGAACTCACATGATAGCAACACGGAGTTTCTGGGAGTTAGAAGAGATGCTCATGACACCTATAGCGATGGAGTTAACAGTGAAGCTTGTTGGATATGTTTCTCATAGCATGGAAGACTAGATGCTTTTATGCGTAGCTTCAGCCACTTGAATCCTACTCGTCGTTGGAAGGATGCGTATAAGCTGACCCGACCAGTTTACGACACTCTCGTACTACCGTCTCTAGATCGGAGGTAAATACTTGTGGAAGCGTAGATATAACTCCCAAAGAAGATTTTGACTAAATCACCTGCCGAGCCTCATAGAGAAATGGCCCTACTACAGGCAAGCGTTTGTGCGCATGTGACACTAACGCTACAGTAGAGCGATCAGCGTGGGTTCAATAGGGACGAAAGAGAAAACCAACTGATAGTAGTATTCTAGAATATGGATGCCACTGTTGTCGGTAGTGGTAGATGCAGTTGCTTACGAATTCTGCAAAGCAGTCGCATTGTTGACTGGCTGACTGGCTGACGCAACATCACCTTCATTTGAGTATCATAAAGGTTAGTAACATGCTGCAGTTCGCTTGGATATGTAGTAAACTTACATTATGGGATAGACAGTTCTGTTCATAAATTCGTCCGATCCTAACGCAAAATCCGGTTAAGTGATGTAGAATCATAGTTGGACAGAGGACTGATTACTATCTCCTGCACGTCCGTTTTACCGATTCTACAAAACGAGTTGAATTCAGCACGGTATCATCACAATTGCAGCGGTACTCTTCTCTCACAGGCAAGACCACCGAATTCCAGGATGTCCATACTCGCCGCGATTTACAGAATTCGAGATATGTGCTTCCGTAATGCTGGAAACCAACGAATTCAAGCAAACGCTCATGCAAATGTCAAGACATGCAAAGTAGAAATGTCGGGGAAGATTGGTGTATATTTGAAACCGAAAGTAGTCATCGAAAATAACACGCAGCTCCAAGGATTCATCGAGTAATCCATAGCGTCAAGAAAGGCGAGCGCCGTCAAACTAGGCTTTATCCACCAGGACTATAACGCCGTTGACTCCTAGGCTGGCGTCGGAGCTCGACTCGAAGGCGAGAAAAAACACCGCGTTTGCTTCTACATATCTCGGAATCGACGACTTCCTTGAGTCTTCCGAGAACTGCTGACAACGCATGAAGGCTGATTGTTGGTTTGAACGGATTATTCGACTCGTGTACGGCAACTAGAAAGAATCATCAACACCAAATTACATTTTGCGCGAAGGGATACGGACTTCTGGGACGTATCACGCTACAATCTGGTTAGCCAAGTCGTATTTGTAGTGACTCCGACCTATGGAGACTATTTCATCAGAACTACATCTAGATATATGACTCGCGAGGAGACGCACCCAGAACAGTGAAAACAGGAGCACCGCGCTATCCAACTTCACAGGAAGGATGAGGATGATCGCCATAACTCTATCTCAATCCTCGACTTGCAGAGTTGAAGGCGCTGAAATTTGTCCAATACTCCAGCAACGTTTATCAAGGCATATCTTTGAGGTTAACCCCAATCCCGTTAACAAATCGAATGAAACGAGAAGTTTGGAAGACATGGGTCGGGCTGCTATCCGGGACAAGATAAATGCCCACGTGGGGATGCCATGCGGAGTACCAGGGCTTTGGAAGATCGTAATGTGTTGGACGAAGATGAGGACTGCATCCAGGATAATCAAGAAGACAATGAGGAAGCATCGGAAGAGCGTGGCGCTAGATGATGAAGGACAACATGCCCGGTCCACCCTCACCGCCACCACGACAGCGAAAAAGCAGCCTTCAGCCTTCAGCCTTCAAGACCGTTAAGTTGTCTTAGCTCAGACACAATTGACAGACGTAAGAGGAATGGTGGCACTCCAGTTACTCCGGCTGGGTGCCCCCAAAACCTCTCAAGCTGGAAGGCAGCGATGAAGACGAATAGGCTGCATGGCTTCCTTTGTGGGCTGAGCGTATATTTCGGATTGTATGTCACGATTGTAGCACTTCTGCTGCCCAGCCGAGTCATCTGAAGGGGAAAATATCAGGGCAGCCTAGTTACCAGATGAACGTGACGACATACCAGTACCTCGAAAGAAATCCTATTTCATTGAATGCCTCCACCCAAGTCAGTGGGCACTGGCAAATTTGTCGCGCGCGCCAAGCAATTCTTGGAGAGCAATCGATGGTTATTCAAAGGCGGGGGCGACAACGATACCCTTGCAGGGATGAGCCGTCCACGCTTCGAACGTTCTTTCGAAGGAGTAAAGCTGTGAGTCGGTCAGGGCAAGAGTATTGGGTATATCGACCGCAATAATTCATCATCAGCAACCTGCTTTGAGAAGTTGCGTGTTACTAGGCCAGAGTTATGCCGCTCGACGCCCCTGTAAAAATAGTGAATTGAGAACGATGCCATGAGAGAAAGCAATTAGACGTACTTTCTCTTGAAGCATGGCCGCTTTGTCGACTACTTTCTGAATTTTAGAGAAAGGTAGGTATTGGACGAGGTGAGAATAACAAGGAGATCGTGAAGGAACAGTAGGCGTCGACCAAGCTTGGACCAAGCGCCAAATTCCAATCATTTCACACGTCGCCTATTGGGGTCAATGTCTTTGTAAGCAGTATTCGTTCCAACTTTTCGCGTCGAACAGTGAACACGTCTTCTGAGAGTCTTCGCCAGTCAAATCTTCTCCCAATTGTGGACCCTTGACGACCTCATAAATCAAAAACCAGCCGAAAGCTCGAATTTCCTCGTTCCTGATGCTCTGGAAGGCGTGTGCAGATTCCGTGCAGATTCCTCACAAATATCACTTTAGAGTAGGCTCCAATCGTCAACGGTGAATTTGCTAAATCTTAACTTTTGTTCGTCAGTAATCTATAGCTCAATCATAGAGACCTGGATCGCAAACTAGTTATCACGCTGAGTGCGTGCCCAGATGTCAGGCCTTCAAACTACTGATACGTGGAGGATCGTGGTCGGATTGTCAACAAGCCACGGCGATGGCCTTAGAGGAGGCTGCATGGTCTTGCAATTAAATCGTTGAGCTCGGCTGCTGCGGTGTAGCGGCATTAGGAAGCTTCCGTTCCTCAGCGGTCTTTCTCTTCATCGACCCGAACCTGTGGAAGCGTTGATCAGGATACGGCAGACGAAACCGACGTGTCTCTACTCAGATGGAACACGCAAAGCATTACAGTCTGCGAGAGCAAATGGGCTTTCGAGGATTTGTCTTCGTACCTGTTATTGACACACGGACGGCAAATGGACTCGTACAGATCGACCTTTCTCTACGTTTTCTTGCAAATTAACGCTCAGGTTCTCAGACTCAGACTCTCAGATAGTCAGGGTTGAATCCCACTGCGTTCTATTTCTGTTCGAAGTTCTTCACAAGAGCGGGAGCGCTTGAGCCAATGATTCAACGCTTACGATGTCGAACTCTGTGGCTTTTGGTATAAAAGGATAGCAATTTGTTTACCTGAAAATCACTGCTCTGGTCTTATCCACTCAGTGCATCTCCTAAGTCTATCCTTGAGCAAATATGCGCTCCTCGATCTTCCTTTCACTTGTGGCTGCTTCATTTTTGAACACCCCTGCTTATGCGGCGGTAGCGGACAAGAGATCGTCGACGTCGATTCCTACCGTCGACACTGTCTCGAATCCCACTTGTAAGCCCTTCGTTGCTGTTCGCGATGCGATCATGGGTGGTTTGTTTGGCGGTACGTGAATTTGACGATACGCTCTGAGGTCTCTGATGATAAACCTGCCTTCTTGTTTTGCAATTTCAGGACGTTGCGTGGACCTCACGCGCCAGGCCATCCGTCTAGCTTTCCATGACGCAGGTTGGTTTGCTTCCAGACCTTCTGAACGAGGCATTGCTCATTTTGTCTCTCCAGGTTCCTTTTCCCTGGCACTCCAGGCAGCTGGGCAACCTAACGGTGCTGCTGATGGTTCTTTCTTGACTGACCCGAACGAAATTCAAAGGGTAGAGAACTTTGGGATGGCGGGGATCGTTGCGGCGCTGACGCCTCTTCCCGATAAATTTGGCGTTCCTCCTGGCGATGTTCTCCATCTCGCCGGTACTCTTGCTGTTGTAAGTCTTTCTAGTCCCTGGAAGATATGTTGCAAATCACGCTGATCACTCGCACCTCTTCTAGCTCGCCTGTCCCGGTGGACCGACTGTCCAAACCTTCGTTGGCCGTGCCCCACCTAAAAACATCACACCTCAAGGACTTCTTCCCGACACCCACGACACCGCACAGAATCTTGTGAATCGTTTCGCCGATATGGGATTCAGTATCTCGGAGACCATGGCTCTCATTGGATCCCACACCAGCGGGACGCAGTTCTTCGTCGACCCTGCTGCTGCGAACAACTCATTCGATACGACTGATGGTATTTGGGACGTCCGTTTCTGTACGTGATTCAATTGTTATTGGAAGACGTTTCACGAGATTGCGACTCTAGATACGGAGACCCAGCAAAACATTACCGATCCCGGTGAGCAATATCCATCTAATAGATTTGAATTGATTAGCCCTTACACCATTTCATAAGGTATCTTCCACCTTCCAAGTGACATTACCTTTGCGAACGACCCCTTGACAGCGAAAGAGTTTGGCGGTTTCGTTGGCCACCAAAACAAGTGGTGCGTATATATCTATTTCAATGACGCAGATCTGACTGGTATTTCTAACTACATAGGGCTTCGGCTTATGCGAACGCACACGCCAAGATGAGCTTGCTTGGTCAAGACCCGAACAGCGT
Source organism: Omphalotus guepiniiformis (assembly GCA_028554645.1). NCBI lineage: Eukaryota > Fungi > Basidiomycota > Agaricomycetes > Agaricales > Omphalotaceae > Omphalotus > Omphalotus guepiniiformis. The sequence continues at coordinate 508,634 of JAQOOI010000062.1, forward strand.
GACGGACTGTACTGAAATCTTGCCTCCTGAGATCAGACTCCAGGACGTGACTTTCTCTGGCTCTGGTGGTTCCAGCGGTAACGACCCGATTGATCCCGCCAAACTCGAGGCTGCTATTCAAGCAACTCGGTCTATTTTCTTGTGAGAAGAAGGGCACGAAAGACTGCAGGAGTCTTCGGACAACTTATGTGTGCTCTAGTTACGTGCAACATGTCTTAGATCGTATTTAAATTTTATAAATTCAAGTTGTCTGGTTCACGATTTGAGCGACGTTAGAACGACGCATAGTTCATTTCTGATGTGTACCATCGTTGTGTCAACGCAGTTAGTTTAAAAAACGCAAGTTCGCCGTCGGCCGTCTGAATGTGCGTGAGAAACTGTAGTGGTTTGCCGGCAAAGCGAGTACAAGGTTGTCCAATCACTCATCTTACAATTTGTGGTACTGAACGTGTTCAACGTTTAACGTTCAACATTTACACTGTGCCTGACATTGAGAATGCCCTGGCAAAGATTTTCTGATGCGATCGATATATCGCTCGACGGCAAACGATACGGGCTGCGCATCTGGAGACTGGAGTCGGTCCGTGCCGACCTGTTCCATAATGATCTAATTCACGCTCAGAATGACATACACCTCTCACGGGTTCATAGAAAACTCTTCTTACACACGAACCACCATGTCGGACGAAAAGAATCGTCCAGCTTTCGGTGGTACTGGCACGCCTGACAAAGGTGATGGGATTCCTGCTCCCATTACCAGCAATAGCTCTGCGAGGAGCGGTCAAAGGAGTCGCGTTTTTCGATTTATCGCGATCTTTTTAGTGCTTGCAAGTGCACACTTCTTACTCAACGGGTTCTGGGAGGAAAGGAAGGGTGCCGGGTCTCTGTCGTCTTCGGAGATCTCAATTCAACACCACCACCATCACCACCACCATCATCACGGCAGACATCCGCTAGTGGGGAAAACAGCAGAGAAATATTTCTTGTGAGTCTTGTGAACGTGTTTGCTCATTTTTAATGCTCAAATAACATTCGTTCGACAGGGAAGTACCCAACGAGGAAAGCTGCATCCAAGCTTCTCGTCATTACACCGCGAAACCACACCCTGCTGGTTCAGACGCCGATTTGCAGACGGCCAAAGACTTTCTTACTCTCCTACAGGAGGAGCTTGGTGTGAAAGCACCTTCGGAACCACCTATCTTCTCTGCTGGGTCTCGGGAATCTCGACATGCAACACTGGCCATTACTCGATCCCATGCTCCGTATGCTTGGATCGACACGTACTATCCGGTCATGAACACGCCTCTGGACCGGAACCTCCAAGCTTTGGATGATGAGGGAAACGTCATATGGGAAGCTGATCTCCAGGAACGCGCAGATGACAGGGATCCGGAGGCTGGTAAATATAGCGATGCTGTACCGACTTTCCATGGGCTTAGTTGTGGGGGAGACGTGAAAGGAAAGGTGTGTCGTATTGCGTTGTCTGCTTGACTGCGGCGATAGCTTACGGCAATCTCATAGCTCATCTACGCTAATTATGGGTCGATAGAGGTTTGTACCTACACTAAAATCATCTTAATGTACTCATGAATATCTGCCTTCTTGTAGGATTATGACAAGCTGGTTGAGAAGGGTGAGTAGTACAACAATGGAACGTTCAGCAAAAATAACTGTCGACATAGGCGTTAACTTCACTGGCGCGATTGTTCTCGCACGCTATGGTGCCAACTTCCGCGGTTTGAAGGTGCGCAGCTTCTTACCATCTCCGTTCCTCAACGTTGAATTTTCGGCAGATCAAACGTGCGGAGGAGCTCGGTGCGGCTGGCGTTCTCATATACAGCGATCTTCGAGACGACGGCTATGTCACAGAAGAGAATGGCTACAAGGCGTACGTCGAGCCGGGCTACAGTCAAGCATAAAGAAACATTGTTAACCTCTTTTTTCTTAGGTATCCTGATGGCCCTGCTCGAAACCCAAAGTCTGTTCAGCGCGGCAGTGTGCAATATCTTTCGTTGTACCCTGGAGATCCTACCACACCAGGCTATCCGGCATACGAGAACAGCACCCGTACTGAGGGCGCAAATATTCCTAAGATTCCTAGCCTGCCTATCTCATCAGAGAATGCTGCCAAGTTGTTGGAGCTTGTTAAGGGCGACTGGAATGGGACTGTCCGATTGAATAATCAAGGTAGGTTTCGTGTTGTCTGTACCTTCAGTAAGTGCTCATATATGTGCAGTCGACGACAGGGTTATGCCTATATGGAACACAATGGCGGTCATTCCTGGGTATATCAAGGACGAGATTGTGATGGTCGGTAACCATCGGGACGGTGCGTCGGTATCTCGATAGCAATATCGTCTTTCTTCTAACCTTTCTTTCAGCTTGGGTATGTATTTTTATATCTGACGAATGCCTGGAGCTCCAATATTCCTGCTTAGGTCATGGGCGCGACCGACCCTACCAGTGGCACCGCCTCACTCCATGAAACAATTCGAGGCTTTGGTCAATTGTTGCGCAAGGGCTGGAAGCCACTTCGAACGATTCTTATCGCGAGTTGGGATGCTGAGGAAGTACGTCATTGCTTCTTTTTGACACCATATCTATTAAAGCTATCCTCTTCAGTATGGTCTAATTGGCAGTACAGAATGGGGCGAGGACTTTTCAGAATTCATAGACAAATATCTTGTCGCATATCTGAATTTGGGTGAGTAAGATTTTTCTTCCAGTGGAATATACTCTTATATCTGGATGTATGCTACTATCAGACAGTTCCGTTTCTGGTTCTCGATTTAGCGCACAAGCTTCACCTTCGCTCGCTCATGTTGTCCAGCAAGCGGCGGTAGATGTCCCTCACCCGACGAAAGAAAATCTTTCTCTTTGGGACGCTTCGAAGGACAGCGGGTCGTACTTTGGTGCTCGAGAAGATGGTGTGTCTGTCTTAGATGCCGAGGCCCATGAAGTCTTCACTGCCCAGATGAATGCTGTGGATGAACTCGGTGTTGGCGTTCTGGGCTCGGGGAGTGACTACACTATCTTCTTGCAAAGGATAGGGGTATGTATTCGTATTTCATCCTGTTCGCATTGTTATATTAACTATGTCCTATCTTTGCTCTTGTCGTGTATCGTAGGTCGCAAGTATGAACAATGGATTTGGTCGTACATCTAGTGACGCTGCGTACCATTACCATTCGGTGTATGATTCGGAACGCTGGATGGAGACGTACGCTGACCCTGGGTTCTACCGCCACGTACGTTCATCCTTCCCTTCCGAGAATTCGATCTCATGGTCAGACCTTAGGTTGCCATTGCGAAATATCTTGGGCTCCTTACCATGCGCATTGCTAACCCGATCGTTCTGCCTATTAACACAACGCACTATGCCTATGAGCTTGAAAACTACTTGGACAAGGTGGAAGCTTTGGTATCCCCTCAATCTGCAGAAGTAGATTTGTCTGCTCTTCGCAGCTCTATACGCTCCCTCCAGGCTGCTAGTCTCGCTTTGGATTATGAAAAACTCGTCGCCGAACGCGAGCTGGTCAAAATTCTCAAGAAGTGGAAAAAGAAGGCCCAGCACCTGAGGAAGCTTCGTAAGAAAGCTAGGAAGGCGTGGTGCAAGTTCCAGAAGAAGGTTTTCGGGAAGAAATGCAAGAAGCCACATGAGGATCGTCATTTGGTCGACTCTGAGTATGAGGCAATTGTGTCTACCCCCCGAATGGCGTCGGGTGCCAAGCCTCGGGTGGGCAGATTACCAGCTTGGGCCCGTGAGCAAAACGAAACCAATGAAAGGGAGATGCTTCGCGGTTTAGCCATTCATACTGGAGTCAACCTCGACGTGCAAACAGTGGAGGAATATATCACAGATAGAGGATGCGTTCGCGATTTGCCTAATCCCATTGGCGAATTTCGAGCTGCTGTACATAGGATTCGTGCGGTCAACCAGAAACTTGTTGCTTTTGAGCGAAGTTTCATTTCCGAGGACGGCATCCCGGAAAGAGAATGGTATAAGCACTTGGCCGTTGCTCCTGGAAAGTGGCTAGGTAAGCCGTTCTCCGGCTCGCGTCTATCTGTGTGCGTGCTAATTCTGTATGATCATTAGGTTATGGCGCTACCACACTGCCGGCGTTGACGGAATCGATCACTATCGAGAAGAATTCAACGTTGGCTCAATACGAAGCAGAGCGCCTGAAGACGCTCGTTGAGAAACTGGTTGATAAAATTCGTGTTTAAATCGTGAAGAGAATGTATGATTTTTGAACTTTCTTTGGAATGCATTGTATTTGCTACCTCGTACAAGGTTCAGACTAAGTGCTAGGTCGCTTCTGATTGACGATTACAGATGATCTGACCAGAGCCCCCTACAAAGAGTGGCATACATACATCTATACGCCTATAATGGGTATGTGTCACGTAAAACTCCTGTCCCTTGAGGTTCCACTTACCATGAATCAAAGCGTGTACGTAGATTAAAATCGATCTTGACGCCCTCTTTGCCTTACGCAAGTCTGTTCCGTATCGGGCAACAAATCAATTAATCACCTCTTACTGCGTTTGGTGGCTTGGTGGTCTTTGTTCCCTGAACTCTGTTTCCTTTCGGTACCCACGTGTGCGATAGTGGGTGCCAGAGTTTGTTCGTTTTACGAGAAGTAAACTAGGAAAATCAAGCTGCGACGTCCAATCTCTTCCTCTTACCATCATCTAGAATGTCTTCAACATCTAAACGACTCTGCAAATTCATTGACAAAGGCTGTCGAAAGGGAAGCAACTGCACATTCTCTCATGAGCGCCACTCTCCGGCCGGTGCCAGCAGTTCTCCAAGTCGCGACCGGGGAAATCACTCTCCTCGTGGCACACCTCACACCTCTGCGGCTGGGCAGCGAGGCGAACGTGCACCAAGGGGAAACTGCGATTTTTATTGGTCCACAGGAGCTTGCGCTCGAGGATTTGGATGTACATTCAAGCATATTCAGAAACCTGGCGGTGGTGCGAGCGACCCAAGCGCTACAGGCGCCTCGGTCCATGACGAACGCAACATTCTTGATTTCTCCACCACCGAAGGGCTGGCGGATATAAACGATATCGTGCAAGATTCTCAGCACAGACTCACTCCTAATGAGGCTCATAATGCCATCAAGCCGTACATCACCAATGATTATCGATTCCCTTCAAATAATGAGCCCGCAACAATGACAGGATTTGCAAGGATTCTTGCAAGCGTTGATAGAAGGAATAGGTTATGGGTAAGTACCTTGCTCCTTCAAAGATACGCCTCTGATAACATTTCACTGAAGAACTCTGATCATGCGCAAGTATGGGGCAAATTCTACCGTCCACCTTATATGAATCACTGACCTCGTTGAAAGGCTTTTTTAGAGATGATTGTCCAGGTGTGCCACCTACTCTTTCGCTTTTCTCCACCTGTATGCTGAGACATGGCAGGGCAACGCTCTTGGTAGAATTCGAGAAGTTCTACAATTTCAGAAGGTCTCCGCTCAAAGTGGGATGGGGTTCACGGTTCTCTCCTTTCAACGGGGATACTTCCCTGTCCTTCAGGTATGCGTCTGAGCTAGCATCGGTATCCTGTCCGCTCCTGACCCCTCTGCTCCCTTCAGTTTTTTTCTTCCGACCTGATCTTGAGAACAACGCTGCACCACAATATCAAGTGTGTTACTAGTGTCCTTTTCCATATTGTATTCTTCCTTACCTTCACATAGTGCCTTGTATACTGCCTTGAACAGCAGCTTTGAGAATGTATGCGATATCATCACGATTTGCATGGAACAAATGATCTCTGCGCGTTCATGGAAGGATATCACGCCCGGGTTACCTCCGTCTCGTCAATCTAATTTGTCAGGCGTAGTGGTCTTTACGACCCTTTCCACGCTACTTCTGCAGTAGGCTATGTTTCTCAGCCGATTGCTTATGGAGTCTCTTGCTCATGAGTGGATCAGATTTTTCCTCCGTTTCAAGAAAGCAATACACAATCACCCCAAGATCGCACCTTTAGTCGCTAATCTCGTGGCTTGGTTTGAAGCGTGGAATAAAGCGGTCTCTCTCGAACCCCCTACTTTCGACGATAGTATGGACCGTGGCGTGAGGGCACTTACCGTTGGCCAAATTCGCGATGGCGTCCTCCGTCTCCAAGAGGTCGTTGAGCGGGAGCACAATGCTGTTGAAGCCAAGAAGAAACCACCGAAGGTAGAAACCCTCAGTAAAGCAGACAAGGCGCAGGCGCTGTTGACCCGCCTGAGACAAAGTTATGATCCTCCCGGTCTCCTTCGTGAAGGAGGAATTGCTCGCCACGACAACGATGCCGTCAATATCTCTGACATTCGTATCATACCCACTCACAATGAATTACTCTGTGCTTCAGCCCCGTATCTTCCAATCAATTTAGCTGAGGCACCTCACCACTGTCCTCCTAGTTCGATGCAGCGGCACCTAGACATACAATTTCGTCTTTTGCGCGAAGATATGATGTAAGTCCCTTGTAATAAAAATGTAAAGGGGATACTCAAACTTATCTGCACTCATTCTGCAGAGCTTCGATACGGGAGGCTATATCTGTTCTCCAGTTGGATTTAGACAGCATTTACGGCCGGCCCCGTAATCTCAAGAAATTCCAGCCAACCCAGCTCGAACAGATTCTAGCAAAAAATGGCGGACTATATCGCACGACGGGCCATAATTCGGTCATCTTTCACGTTTATACCGGCGTTGAGTTCTCCCCGCTGAAAGCAGAGGCTAAGGGGTTCACAGTCGGTTTGATTTTGGATTCACCTCCCGGAGATGCTCGAAATCAGAGTGCCAAGGCTAGACAGGACTTTTGGAAGCGTACCGGATCTAAGCGCCTTACCTCTGGTAGTCTTGTTGCTTTGCTTCTCATGCGTAACCGGAGCCTTAAAATCTATCTCGGATGCATCGCTTCCTCTAATACGGAGCTGGTCGATTCTTCAAAGGTATACGAAAATCAGGTGGACGTTCGAGTCAAATTCTTTGACCCAGAGGTCGAGCTCAGTGCTCTGAGACGAGACCAAGCAACCGTCGACTCTTCTACCTTTGGCATCCTCATCGACAATAACATAATGTTCGAATCAGTTCGGCCGTTTCTGGATACTCTTCAGACTGTAGAACCCACTTCTATTCCTTTCTCGCGCTACATTTCCAGGTCGGATGGATTGAATGCGATTGAACTTTTACCTCCCAAATATGCAACATCTCCATCCTTCATGTTTAAGCTGGACTGCTTAGCCAAATCGGGAGAGTACATACATTCTCTCGATGTTCGGGACCCCCTGTCAGTTCGTCGAGCCAGGATACAACTCAAATCTTCCAGCATTCTTGACGAAAGCCAGTGTGACGCAATGGTAGACACCTTGACAAGAGAAGTGGCACTGATTCAAGGGTATGTTCAATGATCATCTCATTGAGAAAACGTGTTTACTTCAAGTCACAGTCCTCCAGGTACTGGAAAGGTGAGATCACAATTGCTTATTCTCAACCTCCTCTGACACTGGAAAGAGTTTCTCCGGGAAAGAAATACTTCGAGTCTTATTTGCGAACAACATCAAGCCCGTCGTTTTGATTGCTTTCACGAATCACGCATTAGACCATATGCTTCTTTCCATCCTGGAAGCACAGATTACGACCAATTTTGTCAGAATTGGGTCCAGATCTACCGATCTTCGAATTTCGGAGTACACTCTTGATAAACTCGAGAAAATTGCGCCAGAGAAATCAAGTCTCAGCCGCTCAGTAGGTCGTGAATTTCACAACATGAAGAAACTGGAGGAGCAGATGGTGGAGATACTCGACTCAATTCAGATTCCCGAGATGACATGGAAGAAACTCGAGGAGTATTTGGGCGACTTTCATCGGGATCAGTTAGCATCATTCGTTGAACCCCCATTCTGGATCCAAACGCTCTTCAAACAAATGCACAGCAGTGGCAATGGCGATGACATTGATGAAGCAGACATTGGAGGTTGGCAAACTGTCACTCACAAGAAAAATAGGCGTGGGAATAGGCTAATTGCCGACACCATTTACGGGTTTTGGAAGGACGCTTGGGACATCGACTTCATTCGCCCCCCGGTTCAAATAAACCAGAATCAGGAACAAATCACGGCATACGATGTACGCATGGGGTCTTTCTTTGGAGGTCTCGGATTCGGGGATCAACGACCCAACATACCAACCAGTCATCGGAAAACCTCAGATCTTCATTCTGTCGCGAATGTTTGGTCTTTGTCACCTCAAGAGAGACTTGCGCTAGCACAGGTCTGGGAGAACGATATACGGAGCATTGCGTATAATGCGTCCCTGGAGGAGTATAATAGCGTTCGGATGGAGTATGAAGAAGCTTGTAGACGATATAACAATGTAAAGGATGAGGTAAGAGAGTCTTCCCTTTACTTTCCCATTCTGCTTACGCCTCTTTAGCGCCGCCGCCGACTTTTGTCCTCTGTCGATCTCATCGGTTGTACTACCAATGGCGCCGCAAAGCTCACTTCTCTCATGACAGTGAGTGGATGACAACGAAGTTTCTTTTCTAATTTTTCCTATTGACCACTATTCAAACAGACTGTTGCTCCCAAAGCCCTCATGGTCGAGGAAGCAGGTCAAGTTTTGGAAGCTCATATCATTGCATCGCTCGTTCCTTCTGGTCGGTGAAGTTGTCTACACCCTCTACCTGAATCATATTCAGAAATATTCTAGTTCAACACCTCATATGTATCGGAGACCCCCGGCAACTCCGCCCAACGCTTGCGAGTTATAGTTCGTCTTTGATATAACTACTACATCTCTGAAACTGACGTCCTCTCAAAGATTTATCCATGGATAGCGAACGAGGTCGAGAACTATACAAGTTCGACCGGTCTCTCATGGAACGATTATCTGACTCTGGTCTGCCCATGTCGCAAATCAACGTCCAGCGTCGTATGCGCCCAAGTATTTCAACTCACATCAGGTCTTTTTTCTTTCCTTTCGCTTGTGCTCCTCGAAGAGCTCATTAGCAGTGACATAGATCAATTCTTTATCCTAAATTGGAAGATCACGACAACGTCTTGCGATACCCTGCGGTTCAAGGAATGCAGAAAGACGTATTCTTCTTCACTCACACACATCAGGAAAGTGGTGGAGAGGAATCGTCTGTTTCAAAATCAAATATGTTTGAAGTGTGTGTTCAGAAAGTCATATCCTATTGTGTACTAATCTTCTCTGTCAAGGTCTCTATGATCGTAGATCTCGTCATGTACTTCTTGAAACAGGAAGCTTATAGTGCACCTGGAGATATCGCGGTTTTGTGTGCATATCTGGGACAGCTCCAAAAGGTCAAAGCCGCGTTGAGAAATCTCAAGGTGACTGTTTCCCTGGACGAACGTGACGAAGAGCAATTGCTCAGACAAGGTATGGAAGACGACACAGTCGTTGAACAGGTTGACGTTGTGAAGCATGTGAGCCTCCACACCTACTACGTAGCCAACAGAGTAACAACGTCCTTTTTCAGGTGCGCCTAGGAACAGTCGACATATTCCAGGGAGAAGAAGCCAAAATTGTAATTGTCTCGCTAGTGCGAAACTCAGGGTCCTTCGAAGGCGCTGGAGCGCCAATCGGGTTCTTGAAGGTGAGGTGAAGTCACCAACCAGGACTATAGTATGAACTCACAGACTTCAGTCGGTCAATCGTATCAATGTGGCGCTCTCACGCGCAAAACATGGCTTGTATATTCTAGGAAATGCCTCAAATCTTCGTCAAAGCGAGACATGGCAAAGAATCATTGACGGAATGGAGGCTCTAGGCCAGATTGGTTATGGGTTTCCAATTGTCTGTCCTCGACATCCCGAGCAGGTACAACTCATCAGCAAGGCTGGCGAGCTGCCAGTCAAGGCACCTGAAGGTGAATATATCAATCTCATCCACTGAAATACTGACCATTGATGGCTAGGTGGCTGCCTGCTGAGTTGCAACTACCGTATGGACTGTGGACACAATTGTCCTTCCGTGGTAGGGAGCAAGTTTCAGTTTTTCATTTCTCGATTGTCTGATTGCAATATTCAGTGTCACTCCGATCTAGACAAGCATAAGAGTATGAGGTGCCCTCTTCCTTGCCTCCGAACACCTTGTCCGCGATCGCATCCTTGCCCCTTGATTTGCTCTGATACCTGTGGACCATGCAAATTTCCAATGCACGACGTCAAGCTACCATGTGGTCATACCGCAGACGTTGTCCCTTGGTGGGAAACTATTTCCATCGCTTGAGAGCCTGCTTTAACTAACTCCGTTTGTGCAGTCACGAATACGATGATTTGAGGACAGTCAAATGTCAGGAAAAGGTTGAGAAATTGCTTCCACAATGTGAGCATTCAGCAACTATGGCGTGTTCCTTTCTTCCAGAAAACTTCAAATGCAAGAAGACATGCGGTGGTATCTTGGGCTGTTGCGGAAAAAACTGTCGAGCTTTCTGCTCAGATTGCCTGGCAGAGACACGGAAGGGCACAGCTGGCGATGTGGTACGCTTCATTCGGATCGAGCGCTCGGCTCACAAAGATCACTACTGCGAGCGTACGTTGTACTGCCAGCATCTGTGTGGTGCGAAATGCTCTCAGCCTGAGGAACATGTTTGTACGACGTTCTGTAAACAAGACTGTCGCCAGCAATGTTCACATCATAAATGCAAGAAACGATGTGGAGAAGACTGTGCACCGTGCATGGCACCCTGCGAATGGGTGTGCCCTCATTTGGCGTGCCCTGTTCTTTGTGGCTCTGTGCGTTTTTGTTTAAAATTTATGATATGCTGCTGATGCTGCATTAGATCTGTGCTCGCCTTCCATGCGACGTGGCATGCCCACAAACACTGAAATGTGGGCATAGATGTCCTTCAGGTACATCTATCCATTGAATCATTGACGTTGAGATGACCGTTCTTCCCCTTTTGATTAGTTTGTGGGGAAGATTGCTCGAAGCAAAAATGTGTCATTTGTCTTCCTGAGGAGGGGAAACAAGTAGTTGTCGATTTTCTACTCCAGCGCTCTTTGGCGGAGATTGATCTCGAGTCTGAGGAGATCAGCGAGCGCTTGATCACTCTGGACTGTGGACACCTGTTCACAGTCGAGACTCTGGACGGACATTGCCAAATGTCTGAATACTACGAAGTAGACCACTTTGGTCGTTATTTGCGCATGCGATCTCCTCCCATTGACTATCAAAAACCTCCTACTTGTCCTCAGTGTCGAAATCCAATAACCACACGGCGTTATGGGAGAGTCACGAAGCGAGCCAACCTTGACATATTGGAGCAAAATGTCGCAAGCAATATGAGGAAGTCGCTGAATGATGTCAACCCAGCAATTCGAATTCTCAGTGGCCGTATTCCCAATTTAGAAGAGGACGCGAAGAAATTGCAGCACGACTCGTCAGAACCGTCATCTACACCACTTGATGATATAAAACAACGAAGAGAGGGGAAGTTTGGAACGGATAAGGAAGTTCTTGCACATGATTTGTTCACGACTAATGCCATGACACAATACCATGGCATTCAGGCTTCCGAAGCCAAGGCCTGGTTCGAACTTACTTCCAACTTCCATGCAGTTTACAAGAAACTTGCACGCGTGGCTAGTACACGCTCAGCTCATGTTCGTGCTTATGAGGCTGCCTTGTCCACACTCTATTATCTCGAGCTATCTGAGCTTGCCTCAGGCGAGGCCACTGGTACCCTTCCCCCAGAGACCCAAGCTATGCATAACGTCAACAAGAAGATTGGCCAGCCTCCTCCTAAAGCTGACTGTCGATATCATCTCGAAGCGTTCCTGCTTTCGGTGGAACTCCGCTTCATGTTGGGACAGCTTGTACGGAGTCGGGTAGACGGTCTTCCGCTCACGTCAAACGATGAAACGGTAATCAAGCATAGGAATATCTGGGTCTCTTTTGCCGAATTCATATATCAATCATGCGAAAAAGACTGTCGGAAGGCAATCAAGATCGCAGATATGTCTTCCTCCTCCCGAATGGCGGCGCGTTCATCTGCATTACTGATGTGCTCCGAGTTCGAGCGCTTCCGGTTTGAGATCATACAGCAGCGCACGGAGTGTTTCCGGCAAGGTAAAGCGGCGGAAGAAGGGTGGCAAGATGATTTAACGAACGAGATACGCTCAGCTCATGATGCTATTGAAGTTGGCTTGAAAAGAGCAGAGCAAACGTACCTTCGCAGTCGGCCGATGAAAACATCTATACAAATCCGTGAGGAACGTCTATGGTTTCGCGATAATTGCCGGAATAAGGTAGAGCGGTGCTTAGAAGAAATGAAAGCACTCGAACAACATGTCAGACAAGGGACTGTGTACCAAGCTGTCTCTCTGCAGGAGATGGAGGAGATTGTAAAGGCCTTCGACTTCTCACATCGCGGGCACTTTTATAATTGCCCAAATGGTCATCCATTTGTGATCACAGAATGTGAGTAACATCACTCCATTTGTATTCATATTTATTGATGAATGTATTATTCTAGTGTGGTGGTGCGATGCAAGCTAGTACCTGGTAAGATTGAACCGGTTCTACAGCTGGCAGATGTTGATGTTTACCACACCTTACCATAGCCCAGAATGTGGAGCTCCAATAGGTGGCAGTAATCACAACCTCGATTCCTCTAATACTCGTGCAAGGGAGTTTGAGGAAATTGCATCGCGACAAGGGTCTCAAAGCAGCCCGTGGGCGTGGGCCGCTGGGGCATGAAGCATCGTGCTTGTGTGTTGAAAATTATCAAACGGCTTGCAGGTTAGGCGCATCTGAGATGCTGAGGTATATAAGTGTACGGCTACAACAGAAGTTCTGCCTACCATGTAATACATACAGGATACATCATTTCTTGACTTACCAGGCCTACTCGCGCACAAATTGTGAAACGAACCCTAAACGCTCTTCAAGCACAGAAATATCCGCCATTATAGAAGCATGCTTCGCCTCCAGCTCCTCTAGAGTGGAATGCTCCGCTGTCCCGCTGCTCCCACTCATGCTCCTCATCCGTCGAATTGATCCACCCGAGCTAGTCCTGCTCCGCGGCGTCCAACCCGCGGAGATTGTACTATGATGTGTAGCGTTCGGAGTGCCCACGCTTAAGCGCTGCGAAAATGTAGTCGTTATAGTAGGTGTTCCACTCCGCCTAGACACCATCGACATCATCGACATTGCAGATCCAGGACGCGGGCTCGGACTGGGACTGGGAGGGGCCTCTGAGCCTGTCTCATCCGTCGAAGTGTCCGTCGCTGACCCTGACTCTAGTTCAGTATCAGTACCCGGTACTTCCACTCGCAATTCAAGGCGTTTGTCCAGCTTCTGAGAGTGTGACAAGTCGTATTCGTAATGCGGAATCTTGCCGGAAGACGTAAGAAACCGAAGTTCTTTCTTGATCGTCCCCGAAGTAGTCGAGGACCGGTTAGATTTGCTCGCAAAGGAGTTGAGGATCCGTGGCTTGCGTCCACTTTCCAAAACCTTCTTACGCGCGCTCATGCCCACACAATCGACAAGCTGCTTCATCGCTTCGCGGTCCGAGACGGCTCGACGCATAACTGTACGACGTGCGGTGCTCATTGTACGGGGGAGTGTCTGTGCATGGTACGGCGTACTAAAATGGGTTGTAGGTCGGATGGGGGTGCTATAGGCATGGACACCGAGCAGAGGATTAGGGGTAGTTGTGTTGCTAAACGGTGCAAGATTCCGGGTTTGTGAAGTGGGTGTTAGCCATGTACGCGAAGTACGGAAAAGATGTGGAGTAGTGATCTGCGCCGCCATAGCAGGAGAAAGACCTTGGGTAGTGTAATTGGGTTCATCGACGACTGTGTCCGGAAATGCATCGCCCGCTGGGCCCCATGAAAACCCGATGAAAGAGGATGCACTCGTGCTGTCGGAAAGAGAGTCGCTGCCCTTAATGTGAGGGGAAGGTGTCCCACGTAAAAATGATATTCCAGGAGAAGAGCTGGCAACAGAAGATTGGAACAAAGCAGAGAATGCAAAGGGTTGCGAAAACTCTTCTGAGTTCTTTGCTAAGCTGCCAGACTGGGCGTCAGGGGCAGAGTAGGTGAATTGGGGAAGGTGAAGATCTGCTGGTGCGTTCTCTAGAGAGAAGATGTCGTAGATTTCGGAGACACGGAAAGAGCTAGAGACGTACGGTTGAGAAGAGTGTTCCAGCCGACTCCGTTGAAGAAAGGATGACTAGTAATATCTTGAATATTTTGCCGACCAAGGCGAAATTCGGCGTCAGTCAACAATCTACATCTGATTCAAACAAGACTCTGGTATTCACTATTTTCACCACACACCTACTCAACAAATCTTGATATTCCGCAGATATAGGCACATTCGTACTGAATCTGAGACTCTTCTACAAAAGGGCAGGTTTGAGGATCTTGAGAAGAAATAAGTGGCAGAAACTCTTCCGATGATCCATGATCTTGAAGTACGTCCTCCGAACGTCTTCTGCAAAAAAGGGTGCTACTCCAAATGTCATCTCATATATCATCGCGCCAAGACTCCACCAGTCCGTCTCGCGGCCATATATTTCATCTTCACTGTTGAGCACGATATCTTCACTTTCGTCGATCTCTAACGCGACCAGAGCCTGCTCATGGGCTTTCAAGATCTCCGGAGAAATGTAATCGCAGGTTCCACAGGGAACAAGACAGTATTGTTTAGGTATTTGTTGACTCCCATCCCGAGCAGGGGTTTGAAGAGGTGCGGCGGAGCCAAAATCGATCAATAGAACATGAGCCGTCGGCGTCAGGACAAAGTTGTGTGGCTTGATGTCACTGTAAAGTCAACGTGAGGAGGAAGTGCGACATTCTTCAAAGAATACTGACCGATGCGCGAATCCCTGAGAATGGCACCAATGTATGGCACTGACGGCTTGAGGTATCCACCATTTGAGATCTGACTCTGAGACCCTGCCATCAAGAGGGCTAGATTCAAGAACGTCCCACAACGTTCCGCCCTCTGCGTAGTCCATAACGAGGTTGAGATGAGTGGGAGTGTGAAACGCACACAGAAGATGCGGTACCCAGCAAGACTCTGTTTTACGTGCTTGTAGAAGTATATCGCGCTCAAATTGCGGTGAACATTGCTAAGAAGTGAGAAATAAGCTGCAAATTCATAGAAGATAAACTATAGAAGACCTACTTCACGGGTTCGAAGGGCAAACGATTTCTCGATCGTTTTTCGAACGTATACTCGGCCGTCTAGACGACAAGTAACGACGTCGATCTATGATACATGGATTAGTCTCGGGATCTCATATTCATGCAAATAAGCTTACGACACCGAATTGACCATACTCCAGAGTTCCAAGAACCTGTAGATCTTGATTCTGAAATCGGATAGTGTCGATTTCGCTCGTCTTCGCTGTAGAAAGTGTTAGCAAAGGAATTTGCAACCAATCTCTATTGCTCACCTGTCTTTCCTATAACACTCTGACCGTGTAAAAGCCGGTCAAGAGCCAGACCATCTTCGTCTTCGTCTCCTCGACTCTTTAGTAGTTCTTGAAGGCGTGACTTGCGTTGGAACCACGACGGAGACATGCATTAGTCCTTGATAAATTATTCTAATATATAGCTCAAGCGAGTTGAATCGAAAGAAAAGATATCAGAAATATCAACAGAGAAACAGCTTGACCATAAGAAAAAGGAGAAAAAGGCGAGTCCAACGGTTACGAAGTTGACAATGACTAAATCCGGCGGTCAACCATGAAGTAACAATGTGTGACAGTATGTGACAGCAGCTGACCACACCGATGTGACATAGCCGTGACATCATCACGGTTATACGCGAGTTTCTGCCGGGCGCCTCGGAGCCTCCTTGACCTTTTACTCGATGTTGCACCTTCAGCGAATTGCACAGCGTGTCAGTATTCTTTTTTTTTCCATTTCATTATAATCAGCCTTATACTTATTTGAATGCTCTACATAGAATGCGCACCGGCGGCTGCGCCAGACAGGTCTCCAGGTTGGTCGCTGGCAGGCCAAACGAGGCCTCGCGACACCTTCGGAACCCTACGAAGTGGTTGTGATTGGTGGAGGTATGTCGTTCGTATGATGCTACCCTTGCAATGGCTTAGCAAACATATTTAGGCCCTGGAGGCTACGTCGCTGCAATCAAAGCTGCTCAGTTGGGGTTGCGGGTGTGTACTTCGTTGGGATCTTGCTCGAAATTCGTGTAACTTATCAAACTATAGACTGCATGTATCGAAAAACGCGGATCTCTCGGCGGAACGTGTCTCAACGTTGGCTGTATACCGTCCAAGGCCATGTTGAATAATTCGCATATGTACCACCAAGCTCAACACGATATGAAACGACGGGGTATTGACAGTGCGTTCATGTTACACTTTTAAAACTTTCAATTGTGCTCAAGGATTGTCTCACATTTCTGGTGTCTCTCTAAATCTCGAAACTATGCTCAAAGCAAAGGACGATGCTGTCACTAGTCTCACGAAAGGCATCGAGTTCCTGTTCAAACAAAACAAAGTAGACTACATCAAAGGAGCTGCTTCCTTTGTCTCCCCGACTCAAATTGCCGTTTCTCTCAATGACGGTGGTGACACTCAAATAGAGGCTAAGAATGTCATCATCGCCACTGGTTCGGAAGTTGCACCATTCCCTGGAGGCGCTATTCAGATTGATGAGGAGCAAATCGTCAGTTCTACTGGTGCCCTATCGCTACAGAAGGTCCCTGAGAAGATGGTCGTCATTGGCGGAGGTATTATTGGTCTGGAAATGGGCAGCGTCTGGAGCCGGTTGGGCGCAGAAGTGACTGTCGTCGAGTTCTTGGGCGCGATTGGTGGCGCAGGAATCGACGAGGAGGCTGCCAAGCAGTTCCAACGACTTCTGGCCAAGCAAGGCTTAAAGTTCAAGTTGAACACCAAGGTACTTTCAGCTGAAACGCAGGACGGCAAGGTCACACTAAAGACCGAGGCGGCAAAGGGCGGCAAGGAGGAGACTGTAAGAGATTATCCTATTTAAACGATTTCAGCGCTCAGTATCTTCACTGCAGTTGGACGCCGATGTCGTACTTGTTGCTGTAGGTCGTCGCCCGTACATTGACGGTTTGAACGTCGAGGCAGCCGGTGTCGAGGTGGACAACAAGGGCCGGATCATCATCGATGACCAATTCAACACCTCGGTCAAGAACGTCAAGTGCATCGGTGATGTCACGTTCGGACCCATGTTGGCCCACAAAGCCGAAGAAGAGGGTAAGTCCTCACCCGTGTTCGCTATAAATATAAATCTTACTCCGGCTCTCGCAGGCATTGCTGCCGTCGAATACATCAAGACCGGTCATGGACATGTTAATTATCACGCTATCCCCTCCGTAGTTTACACCCATCCCGAGGTTGCCTGGGTTGGCAAGACTGAGCAGGAGCTTAAAGCTTCAAATGTTCAGTATAACGTCGGCAAATTCAGCTTCACTGCCAACTCTCGGGCCAAGACCAACCTTGACACTGACGGTTTCGTGAAGTTCCTTACCGAGAAAGAGACGGACAGAATACTCGGTGTTCACATCATTGGTGGGCAGCCTCTTTCCCTTTTTTTACGCTGCTTGATGTTCATGATTGGTTATGTTTGTTGCGATTCAGGCCCGAACGCTGGTGAGATGATTTCTGAGGCCGTGCTCGCGATTGAATATGGTGCCAGCGCTGAGGATGTTGCTCGCACATGTCACGCACACGTAAGTCGCCTATGTTAGTTCATACACTATTGCGTGGTTCTCACTCTATTTCCTTAGCCTACACTCAGTGAAGCCTTCAAGGAGGCTGCCATGGCCGCTTTTTCTAAACCAATTCATCAATAGATCGTACTCAGATACACGCCAGTTCTTCTGTTTTCTGGAGTTAAATTCTTCTAATGTTCTTCTAATCAAAAGAGAACCCCATTCTGCTTCTTACGATCCTGGATTGTTTGCCCAGTTTGTCCAGTAAAAGTTTAGACGGAGGCGCAGCAGTGATTTTAGCTTGGGTCTCATGTTTGCACCGGTAGCACAGTAGTACCTCATTCGCATCTCATGATATTTGATTGCTCAGAGATTGACTGTCATTTTTAACTTGTATGTTGCAACCTCGACCAATACAGTCAATCCTCCGTCAGTTCCGCTAGCCCCTACAACCCTCCAGATACCCACGACTGGACCGCATCGCCGCCTTCGACTCTGGTTTGTTCATCTCTGAGCATTTCGCGTGAGTCATCTGACATAACACATACGTTCCTTCATTCCTTGCGATATGGAGCCAAGTTTTTGGAAAAGCGGAGTGATAGTTGATATGCATGTCGAAGCAATGTATGTCTCGAAAGGCGCCGCTCGACATCACAATCCACTGTACTAAAATAGGTCGCTCTGTCTAGTCTACTTGCACCAAACTTTTGGCGTAGTACTAGTAGTATATCACCGATAACCGTCAAGCGCTTCTGTCCAGGATATGCTACTCACTAGCGGCCTTCAAAGCTTCAATTTCTCCAACTATGTTTGGTCGCAATCAACGAGAAGTTGGTCTTAATTCGCACCGGAGGAACGTTGAATCTCGGACAGGTCGGCCCTCCATTTCCCGCAAGGATATAGACCTGCGTACCACGCAATGATGTTTTTATCGTCTGTCCTCGGAAGGTCTATTGGTGTATGGGTGTATGTACCTTGTATGCAGTGGCACACATCCGAGTCACTGGCAATGCTTTCGGATCTTTTTCTGTGATACATTTAACACTGAAGAGTCATCTAAAAGGCAGAGTCACGGTGCTCCGGGACGATAATTAGTAGGGCCGGTCCCCCCAACCCACTCTGACGATGTACTAGGAAGTACTACAGTACTAGGAGATACTAAACATCATACAATTGCAAGTGCGATATCGATGCTATCAAAGCGCACTTTCGTATCCCACTTGTACCGGCTCCGTTCTATAACTCATATAGGTCTTCACTTGACCCGAAGGTCCAGGGTAGTACATACAACATGAACTAGAGTCTAGCATTTTTCTACATTCCAGTTCGAGTCGGATTTCGCCGGTGTTACGATGGTTTACTACATATGTAGAGTGGGCCGTGAACGTTAACTGAACTCCAGTTGGACTAAGTTGAAGTTGGACTAAGTTGCCCGTGAGGGCTATGTAGTGAAAGGGGAACGCTAAGTCTATCATAGGTGCGGAGAAGTCTTTGGAATACACGGATGGACGTGTATATCCGAATGTGTGACGGGTGCTAAATGATAGTTTACATACCTCAGAAAGGATTAGGCTAATATCGAAGAGATTAGTACTAACAGAACTCGGGCCTAGCACCCAGCTAGTTTCAGAAATCATCTTGGCTCCTGGCGGGGGTACATAGATATAACATACTATTGATATTGATACGGAGATGAATGATACGGAGATGGACGTGGTGGTGGTACGTCATCATTGTATGCATACACAAATGAAACCACGAAGATCCCTACAAGTTGGTTGCAGTATAAATACCAAAAGAAATGGAAACCTACTAGCACAACAACACGAAAATGACATTCCCATCCAAACAAACCACACGAACCCCTCCAACCACCCCAATGACATCCTATCGCCCCGAGTCTCCACCCTCAGAACTAACCCAACTCCTGACCCTCCTAACAACCTCAATAACCACTCTCACCTCCGCCTACACCCGTATGAACCTCCCACTCCCCAACTCTCACGATCCCTTCGACGCAGACCGGGAACGTGAGGCGCGTGAGGCGCTGAAATCGTCAGGGGTGGAAACTTGGAAAGAAGTCGTACAGGCTGCTGGTATTATCAGTGCAGCTGCGTTACAAATTGAAGCTATTGTTTCGCCTCCTCAAGTTGTTTTGTATCATACTGTTGCAGGGGTACGTTTGCCAGAGTTATGTGGTGTCTTCTCCTCGAATTCCCTCTTGCCCCGTGTGGGATTTATGTGAAACTTGAACTAATTTGGATACTGATTTACTTGAATTGGTTGGATTTAGAGTTTCAAATCGGCCGCGATGAGAGTTTGTCTCGAATCTAACGTTACTGAGATATTGAGGGATGCTGGGCCAAAGGTGAGTTCAGAAATAACGCGTCAAAGTTATGTACCATACATACCTCTTTTGTCCGTATCTTTAGGGTTTACACGTGAACAACATCGCAAGGATAAACGGACAGGATCCCAAAAAATTGGGTACGTAGCGCAGCGCGCTCCATACGCATTTCCGAATCCATGCAAAACCCCACTTATCCCCCCCCCCCCCCCCCCCCCCACCCACTTTTCCAGCCCGTTTCCTCCGATACCTCTGCACAAACCACATATACCGCGAAGTGACACCGAACGTGTTTGCGAATAATCGTATCTCGGTGTTGTTAGATACCGGGAAGGACGTCAAGGAGTTGTTTGATAGGTGAGTTATTTCGCGATGGGTTGCGCAGGTCAAGGGTAGATCGTGATGCAATTGATATATAGGCCAGAGGATAAGTATAAAGGAACAGATGGCATGGCTGCGTTAGTGGGGCATCAGTAAGTGTCTTCTCTCTGATCCCCGTTCCTTTTGCAGTGCAGGGTACTAATCACCCCCAACCCAACCCCACGGACAGACTAGACGAGACATTCAAAGCCGCCGCATATGCCTGGGAAGCCCTCACAGACCCCGATATGGTATCATCAGAGGAACACATCGGTACGCCACTGAATAAAGCGTTTGGGTTGCAAGAACCCTATTTCAAGTTCCTCGAAAGACCAGAGCAGAAGATGAGGAGGTTGAGGTTTGATGTTGCGATGCAGGGGATGGAGAAGGTGGTGATAGGAGATGTTATATTGAGTGGTGAGTGGTATCGTGTTGTCGACCCCCGATACCGATTCCGAATCATACCCGGGGGTCGCGACCCGCTATTGGGGCCTTCGAGGGACCTGAGCTAGAGACTGATGGGTCTGTAATACTCAACAGCTTTCGAATGGTCCAAATTACCCCCTGGTTCAGTAGTAGTAGATGTAGGCGGCGGAGTCGGGACGGCCTGTTTCCCCCTTGCTGAAAAGTTTCCGGGGTTAAAGCTTTTCATTCAAGATTTAGCTGGGCCGGTGGGGAATGCCAAAAGGGTTCGTCCGTATTTCCGGTTTCGTTGCAATCTCCTAGATTCTAAAGTGTACATGTATGCGGGTAGATATGGTCGGAAAGGTTGCCTGGAGCTTTAGAATCCGGTCAAGTCAAACCTGAAGGTGAGCATCAACGTCAATGTTTTGTGTTCACGAAAAGCCGATGGCTCTTACCACGCTTTAGTACACAACTTCTTCGATGAACAACCACACAAGAATGCCTCGGTGTTCTTCATCAAACACGTCTTACACAACTGGTCAGACGAAAGTTGTCGAAAGATCCTCAAACGCCTTCGTGATGCCTCAGGAGAACAAACAAGACTTGTCGTCATGGATAGTATCATGCCATATACTTGCCGCACAGCAAAAGACCCAGGGTGTAACCCGAAATCAAGCTCAGGTGAAGCAGAAGAAAGACTCGGAACCGCAGTACCAGGAGCGATCCCAATCGAGGCTCCTTCACCATTGTTGGCTAATTACGGAGCACTAACAGAGATGGGACATGTTCTGGATATGGTAGTAAGTACGATTCGGGTTGAGATTTAACAAGGGGTTCTTACGCCATGTATGTATATGCAGATGTTTTGCATTTTGAATACGCAAGAACGGACGTACGACGAGATGGAGGAGCTTTTGAGGAGTTCTGGATGGAAGATTGAAGTTGTTAGGCGTCAGCCAGTTGATGCGTCTTTTGTACAGATTGAGGCTTCACCAGCACCTTTTTGAATGGAATCAGTGGAACGTATGTATGCACTATGCAGTAAAGTGGTAAAGAGGAAGTTATTACACGCCCGGCGAAGTATGTTACCGGTCCCGAATGCCTGCCCTAAACGTTACCTGGTCCGTGCACACTTCCTTCTCGTATAAAAACCGGGCACGAACATTTTGATTCCTTACCACTCTGGCCTTTTGGCTTAGATCAAGTGTAGTATCTGTTCTTAATAGTTTAACCACTATTACGAGGGCACCGCCCTCCGTATCTGGTTATCTAATTTTTGCCGCCCCTGTTCTCTGTGCTCTGCTTGCAACACGGAGACGCGATGACCTTGCTATTGCAGTACTGGCTTGTGTCGTCGGGGGATTCATTTCTTTCTTTTCCTTAGCTGGGGCTTTCGCGGGGCATCTGTTGATGCATCTGTGGACTTCAGCTAAAGAAGAGTTTGAATTTACTTCGTGTACTGGAAAGTAAGAGTACTAGTGCATATATACAGTGTTTGAATACAATAGTAATGTACAATGAACAGATGTGTGCTACAAAGCCAGATACAAATGCAAGTGATGTGAGGATCGTTAGAAATGTGTTGACAACAGAAAATTTTTGGAAAGCCATGAATGTGAATGATTTCTCGTATAACTGTCAAAGTGCCATCGAAATTCCGACCAATGCAGGCCAAACGATGAACACAAGATGAAATTTGATCTTCTCCCTATTGAGCCCTGCCTTCTTGCTGCTCCAAGACGAGAATAACTTCAAGTCAAGTTTGAGTTTGAAGTTCGAGCGAGCGTTGTTGCTTTGGTGTGCACGATTGAGAGCAGCGTTCCCGGCGGATAGAGGTTCAGCATAGACAGTAGTGGCCGATCCAGGTTCTTGTCTTTGGAGATTGATACTAGTCGGTGTGGAGATGGATTGGACACTTGACGAGCTTGGCGAGACGTAGAGCGTGGTAGGATTTCCGCTTCCGCTGTAGCTGCCTTCGGTTTGATTGGCTTGAATATATCGTATACCGAAGGGGTGCGTGTAGATCGTGCGGTCGTCTCCCGTGAATCGAAAGTAGCTGAATACACGTAAGGAGGGGTAAATGCCCAACATCGATATCACGTACAAGTGCTCCATAGATGCTGGCCAAGACAGATCAAAAGGCGGACAAAACATAGCGCTTCCAGCGATGGAGTCGTATTCGCCTACAGTCGCGATGTATGTCTATACATCCCATCAGTAGTGAGCTAAGCCGCGAATGAAGAAATTTTTTACTCGCCTCGTTTCCAAAATAAAGATCAATCGTCACCGGTCCCATATCTTGCATACTTGGAAGCTTCCCATCATCAATCCAGAGGATCTCATCGCAACGACCTATGGTATATTCCGTGCCAGCAACGGGTCTGGTAGGCCAGAGCTTCCCAGATACCAGGCGCAGGTGTAGAAGGTATAAACCGATAAGAAAGAGGAAAAAAGCCGAAGGCATCATTTCTATCACAATCAATGTTTTCCAAAATAAAAAACGCAAAATTGACAGTAGACTGAGATTCGAAAGAGGTGCTGAAAGGCGATTTTGAAGTTTTGAAGACCAAGCTTCGTGGTTTCGCTGAGTTCTTGAAAGTTGTAGACCGGCTGAAGTCTTGCTGGTGAAAGTTGGGGTCGCAAATGTGAATAGACGCCGAAAAGCAGACGCCCAAGTCTGGCTCAACATGGTTATACCACGTGATGTGTCTTTAGGGCAGAATCGGTCAGTTCAATTCATGTTGTGTCCTTCACCATTACGCTCGTTGAGGTAAGCTTGATCTTCCTCCTTCTCGCTCGTCTTGAACAGATTCATTAGTTTCGCCTTTGCTTCCAGGTTATGACTTCGTTGTCTTGATTTGAAGGCAAGGAGAACCTCAGACTTTCGTTCGCAGAGCTGATCATCCGAGAATCACACGCAACCTCGAAGTTCATCATCTCACTCACTTTTACCAGTCAAATTTCAAAATCCGCACACACGCATGGAGATAGACAGTTCATTTTCTGAGCCCGAAACGCAGTTCGTCCCCCAGGAAGGCGACGAGGACACGCTCTGGGCAGTGATTGAGATCACAGCAGAGAGGGGCCGAGAGTACAAAGTTAAATGGAAAGGGACTGATCCGAACACGAATAAACCCTGGCCGCAGAGTTGGGTCCCGAAACATGATTGTACGCCTGACCTTGTAAATGCTTGGAAGCTCAAGCAGAGGAGGAAGTCTACAGCTACAGCAAGCGGTATGTCATTATCAATCGTTGTCCGAGACTAGGGGCTAACGAGCATAATCATCATCCTCGTCATGTTCTCTCGTCTTGGGCATCCCTGCTATTGTTTGGTTGGAGTTGTCTAGGAAAATCTGCGCGAGCTTCCACATCGTCCAGAGCTCGGGAGCTTCTACCAACGTCAAAGGCATCTTCATCGAAAACTATCACTAAATCTCCGACCAAATCTACTGCGTCTACATCTATTTCCGCGCCTCGGAAGGCGAGAAATCAATCTACGTCTACGTCCACATCGACTACAACTGCACGCCCACAAAAGCCTTCTCCCGCCATCCCGGATCATGTATGGGAGTCGCCGCCGAAATCGCATCTTCAGGCGGTAGTCGAGTTGGATAGTCCTACGAAGAAAAGGAAACGGTCTGTTGCGAGCTTCGAGCCAGACCCAGAGAGCTTTTTGCTGGACCTGAGTTCACGTGCGTCTGAGGGGGAAGAAGACGAAGTAGTCGAGCGACCAAAGGCGAAAACGACGGGGAAAGGGAAAGGGAAAGCAAAAGCAAAAGCGGAAGCTGGGGCTACAAATCGCAAAGATATCAGCGCCCGTGATGATGTACGTCCGCCAGCGAAGAAGAAGCGGAAGGTCGATACAGTTTCGCGGCTCCGACATCCTTTTTCTTCCGAAGATGAGAATGATGGGAACGTTGAAGTTTCTAAATCGAAGCCTCACAAGACGTCTTCAGGTGCTGGTCTCGGTGCCACTATTAGTGCGTCGAAGTTGCCAGCGAGAAAGACAGCAGCGCCGAGTCGTGAGTCGTCTACTACTTCCCGCGCCAAGGCGAATGGGAAGGGGAAGGAGAAAGCTAAGGGTATATCCGGGGTCAACGATTGGATAATTGAAGATGAAGTTGACGAGGGACAAGAGGAGGAGGAGGAAGTGGAAGTGGTATCGAAGGAGGTCATTGGTGGTAAACGGAAGGGGAAGGAAAAAGCTAAGGAAACCTCTGAGATTGACAAATGGGGACTCGGAGATGAAGATGACGAGGGCCAAGAAGAGGAGGAGGAAATGGAAGCGGTGGTACCGAAGGAGGTCATCAGTGGTAAACATCGTTTGCGAGGAAGCACTGGTTCTAGTGTTGGTGACAGTGCCAAAGGAAAGGGTAAAGGAAAGGGTAAAGAAAAAGAAAAGCCGAAGTTAACGAATGGACAGTCTGCGCTCAAGCAACCTTTGTTTTTACCTGCTGAGTCTTCTGAAGACGGAGAAGACATTGAGGAAAACGACTCCGCGCGTCTCGATGTTGAACCGCCGTTCGTGGAGACTCGAGACTCAGTGAAGGGAGATGGGGAAGAGGTGGGTGTTGATGCAGAACAAATTTGGCTTGCGTCGTTTGACAGAGCTATGCAGCGTCTCCAGAAACCGTTGGAGGAGGGCCGGCCGCCTGTCAGGGAACGCCATTCTCGAGGGAACTCTGCTACAAGTTCAAGGCAGTCTGGGAGTAAGAGTGGCCGTATGAAGAAGGTTTTACTTCCTACAACTCATTCGGACGACGATATGGCAGACAGCGAAGGTGATTCTGAAGCTTCCGTCACCGCCAAATTGCCCACAAACACAAAGCATGTGAAGAATGCTGTCGCCACTTCCGCCTCTGTCGAACTTGCTGGTGTATCGAGAAAGACTGCTGTGTCTGTTCCGCTGAATGGCACGAGCAGCAAGGACGGAAATGAAGATGAGCAACCGCAGGGCCAACGGAAGTCTTCCTCGTCCAGCAAATCCCACTCAAAATCCAAGTCACCTCATATGGCAGATCCTCGAGATGATGCTCAACCTACCTCCAATCAAACCTCGAGATCAAATTCAGAGACACGCGCGAATCTCCCTCGTGCTCAGATACCTGTCGCTCGAGATGGTAGCAATAGCAGGAATGGTCGTAAAGTTGCGTTGCCAAAGGCAAAGCTAAAGGATGGTCCTGTCACTACCACTGCTAGTTCGTCGACCTCCGGGTCAGGTTCTGGTGTAGTTCCGCCCAAGCTCAACAACTCAAAGAATACTTCTCGTGGACTGCGGTCGAAATCTCCTCAGCCTGGTTCCGGCAGTTCGGCCAGGTCTTCAAATCAACCTCGAGAGGAGGCTATCGTTGCGACTTCTCGTTTTGTTTCTGATTCGATCCACATTTCTCCTGAGGATGAGCAAGATCGCCTGTCTCCCGCTTCCTGGGCACGGTTAAAAGAGTTTGATGTTTTCCTGGCTTCTCTTCCTCCAGACTCGGAAACGGAGGAAGTTCGAGGGGAAATTGATCAGTGGCCTAATGACGTTGATGTTGGCACCGAACTGCAATATCCTGACGTCGAGCCGAGCTCTGCCCAAGATCAAGATGGTGATAAAAAGCCTGGCCTTACTCTTCCTCCTATTGCAGTTCAGAATCAGCATAGTCAGGGAACCGAGTCCTTTGTACCTGAAACAGATCTATCGAATAACACCCAGCAGTCCCTACCACAATCATCTCAACCTGGGCCTGAGCAGCAGCCAGAAGACGTGCCCATGTCTCCTTCTACTCCCCCACGTTCTCCTCCGCTTCAGCGATCCCCATCATCTCTAATAGCAAGGATGAAGCCTAAATCTCCAGCTAAAAAGCAGCTTCGCCCTATTCCCGTGATCACACCATCGAAATTCGCACCTCATCTACCTCGATCGAATTTTGGTGATTCGATAGAGCAATGGAGCTCGCCCGAGAAAAGCACAGATGCTGTACGCGGGTCCGTGGCACCGCTCAACCAAAGGAGTGCAGCGGACGGAGTAACGGCATTAAAGGATAGATCGACGCTCGTGTCGTCACAAGATACTGATATTTGGGAACAGGAACTTCGCCAGCGCGGACTCGAGATGGCTCATCAAGCGAAACTCAGGAAGTTGGAGGAAAATGGCGGGAAAGTCATGAAGAAGAAGACTTTGGAGGAGATTATTGCTAATGGTAAAGGCAAGCAGATTTTTTCTGCGCCCGTGCAGACAAAGCCGGTGCCAGAGCCAGAACTACAGTCAGAACGAGTTGATGTTTCTGTTGAAGACGATTCGATGCACGTCGACGAAAGTGCAGAAGTCACTGAGGTGAGTGTGCAGCGGGTCTGATTGAACATCTTTTGATCATTTATCGTCATTTCAGTCCATACCTAGCCTTGAGTATCCTCCCGGTCCTTCAGAGGGGGTTCTGTCTCCGCCGCCACCTCCAGTCAAACCTCCAGAGTCACGTTCGTCTTCGATACCTCCTCGTAAAAGCGCGATTAAGGAGGTATTACCTTCTGCCACCGCCAGAAAACGTACCACTCCACCACGGGTATGTTCACTCGAGCCGTCGTGAGATCTTTTGTCTTACATTCACGTTTTCTAGGAGGTTTTACGGGATCGGTCACCTGTCCCAGACCTTGCTCAGACCCGCTCAGCTGAATTGCTGCTTCGTGAAAAAGCTTCTGAACTAGAAAATATCATCACAACTCAACGGACCGAAAACGACAGTTTACTGCAAGAAATATCCGCGTTGAAGGAAGCGTTGGCTGCTGCTACTGCTTCCGCTGGTTCTCCGACTCAAGAAAAACTGGAAGCCGAGAAGAAAGTGGAGACGCTTACACAGTCTCTTGCTGCAGCTAACGCTGCCAAAGATGCAGCGGAGAAGAATAACGAGTTCTTTCGAGAGCAATACGCAAAGGCGTCGTCTTTCGTTTCATCTACACGCACCGAGAATGAGGTACTCGAAAAGCGCGTTCAGATCGCCGAGACTCAAGCTAAGGAGGGTGTCGCCCTCATCAAGGCAACGTACGAACGCAGAATACAGGAACTTGAAGATGAGTCGAAGGTTTGGAAGAGGATGGGTAACTGGGCTATGAAGAAAGATATGGAGACAAACGATGACATTCGTAGGCGGGCTGCAGAAGAGCCGGAGCTGCGCCGTGAGAGCGAGCAATTGAAGAGAAAGGTTCAGGATTTGGTGGTCCAAGTACAGGAGCTGAAGGAAGAGAATGAAGCTCTTGAGCTGGAAGTGAAGGAAAAGGAGGATCAACGAAGTGCTGCTGCGGCTCAGACTGAGGCGTGGAGGCTTCAGGCGGTCAGATTGACGGTTGAGTTGACTGAGAAGCAGGAGCTTACTTCCCTTACCAGCGGTGAATTGGTCTACCGCTGTCATTATCGCCTGACTGCTGACTCCCCGGCTTGTGTTTTTGTATGTAAAACCACCAAGGTAACGCAATTCCCGTATCCTGGTACCTGATATTGTCTAACCTGTCTTTTCTGTTGCAGGAATTGGAAAACCATGTAATACGGCATACCATGTAACTTGCAGTTATATGGCCTTTTTGTGTATTATGTATATAATGCTTATCTACCTGTAATTTAAAGGACCGCCAATCCATACCTGACGATTGTCCTGCTCGTACTCGCTCCCTTCCATCCACACTTGACGACAGTCGCGAGATTTTGTCTACCAGTCTCCTACCTAGTCAGTGGTAATATCCTAGGTGAGTTGGGGTGAACGAGGAGGTTTACATTGAAAAGCTGTGATTTTCCAAATTCTTCAAGCTAAGGTTACATGTTATAAATGTGACCACAGAAATTTTAGATGGACTGTAGACTGAGAATTCAATAGCTCAAGAGGGTGAATGATTCTCCGTCATACCCAATCCATTCATCATCTGCTTCTGAGCCATGACGTGAAGCAGCGCAAGGTCAGTTGAGCTCATAGGAAGCTCCGTGCTCGCCTGAGCCTGGATCATAGTCTGCACCATCACTGACAACTTTGACACTGCGGTACGTGTCACCTCCTCCAATGTCTGCTCAACTGTTGTGTTGATAATGTGCTTCATAGTACGTATGGAGTCTTCAACGATAGTGGTAGCCACTGTACTCATGACCTCTTGAGCCAAAGCAGAACCAGCTAGTTTAGCAAGGTCTGGCTTGGCGACTACTTGGAAGTTGAGCCACGGGACAGTGGAGAACATCTCGGAGACGCCGAAATTGGGAAAGGGGATATAGACGACCAGAGAACCGTTGTAGATTCGGAGGTGAAGATTAAGATCAACGGAGACGGGGATCCATTTCGACTCATTCCATACTTCAAAGACGATGGTGAGTTTTTCGAGACGGAAATTGCGAGCTGATTCGTGGACGTAAGATTCCAAGTTGAATGTAGTGGCTTTGAAAGTGTCATCATCCGAGCGACACTCGGCATGGAATATCTTGTCATCGAGACGAATGGAGCGGCAGTTGTCTTGAAGCAGCTTGTAGATCGCACTCCTGAGTGGGTCAAATTAGTAAAGGTTGATAATTACAAGCGCAAAAGTGAAAAAAAGGCTTCACATGTCATAGCTGAACTTGTGTGACTCAGTCTTGACTTTGTGCTTTGATGCAGAGGTCGTAATGGAAGAGGAATGTTCATTAGACGATGCGGAATGCTTCGATGAGGCCATACTGTCAACGGAGTGGCCACTCCCGGAGAACTTGGACATCGCCTCAGCTGCAGGAATATCGCCGGGCGTACTACCGACGTTCTTATGATCGAGCGAAACGGTTTCAAAGGCGCCGTTCCGATTCTGAAACAATTGGTCGATATCGAGAGTTGTTTTCACATAACGCCCGATCGAGTGCTTCAAGTCTGCCGAGAGTAGAGTACCGTTGATCTTGACTTGTTGAGCGTCAATGTAGAAGTCGCGTCCTCCCCAAGTAAGGCGGCCGTCAACGTTACCAATGTATTGGTTGAGATCGATTGTGCCTGCGAGAGGCTTGCCGTCTTTATGGTAGCCGATGAGTGTTGGGCCTTGCAATTGGAGCTTGGTGTTGGCGGAAAGAGGAGCCATTGGATATACTTTTGAACTGCAGGATGTGAGCGAAGAAACAGATGAGGTTACTTAAAGATGAGAGGACGCACAGACAAGTGAGTGGGCCGAAAACTTCCTCCTACGAACTGGACAATAATGACTTTGGTCGCGTACAGCCAAACTGGTACCTGCGGAAAATCTCGGAATCTTTAGCACTTAACGCCAGTGAAATCACCAGACAGAAAGTATCATATACTTGAAGACAGTCAGAATGTTTGTCGTTATACAATTGGGAGATAAGGTGTGAGTTCACAAATATAAATACGAAAGTCGAGAGTTTCGCTTACATGCCTGATCTTTTGTCGCTCACTGTATACGGTGGTAGTGATACCTTTGACGCTCCTCGAGTCACTTGGACTGTCGCTTCCATTCCATTCATGTCTTGTGGTGCACGTTGGACAGTAGAAGCACCCGATAGGTCTAATTAGACTTTGAATGAAGATTATCACACATTCAAGCTGTCTCCGTAATTTTGAGTCGGAAGCGGAAAACGCTATACACTGCGCAAGAAACCTCCTCAGGCTCTCGAGACAATTGTATATGCGCATCCCAAGCTTTCCTCTTTGACTGTATAAAAGCGAGATCAATCTCAAATCACCCCCGAAAACAACCAATCTTAGCTCTTGACCAAGGATTGACATATCCGCTTTTGATTTAAACCCCCCGCCTCCCCGTTCTTTCCTCGTCCTCTCCAGAAGCTCCTCAGCAATCTCCTCCATAGTCGTGCGCAAACGCTTAATCACCTTTCTGCGTTTCATGATGATAAGGAGGCGGGTGAGGATGATCAGGGCACCGGATGAGACTCGGACTTTGGCTCTGGGGGCCGCCAAAAGACTCGAAGAGGGTGACTACGATTGAAGGGTCGTCCGAGCCTCGAGGAGAGGGGGTGGGTGCCAGAAGTCATGTAAGAATCTCGAATAGAGACGGGTACTTGAAACACTGATCCGTACTCAGCAGCCCCCCCCACAGTTCGTATACCGTAGCCAAGATCATCCGTTGAAGTCGCCACCCAAAAGAGAAGGCTCTCTGGCTCGCAGGACCACTTCAGGTTTGATCGCGAACTTGAAGGTCTGAGGGTTATATCTTTATATCCTTGAAGCCCTTCCGGGTAAGGTACGGTAAGAGACAAACAGCGCGACTCCAGGCTTCCTTGGCTGTCTCATGTCATGTAACAATGTCTTGCAGCTGCGACGATGATAGTGTATAAGCGCCAACGTTCAAAAGCGTCTAGCACATAGTGGCGGTGTTAGAGAGCGTGACCTGCACCAAACTCACCTATACCTGATGTTGAGGATGGGAGTGCGGAGGCGGAGAGGACAAAAGTCGCTCAGAGTCATGCTGTATGGTTTTTGAAGAGTCTCCACCGCTTCCATGCCTTTCACGGAGCTCAAAACGAAGCAATACGATGATTTATCCAACATTGCTTCGATTGCATCATTTACCTAATCCATTCTCTACGCACCAAGATTTCCCTGCGCAATCCCAGGGTAGGCCCTATAAAGCTCCCAATTCCTATACTCCGTAATCTGTACACTAGTCAAAGACTCGTATATTGCAGACTTGACTGCACTAGCGTCAAACGCGCCGGATGACGTGAACTCTACAAAAAACAAGTGAGTGTTTAGGTTGAAACGCTGAAGACGATGGGGACGATAGAGTGATTCGGCGGCGTACCGTGCACAGCAAAGTACCTCGGAACCTTCTGAGCTTCAGGACCTTCCGGTACACCTACGCCCGTCTTAAGATTATCAATACACCTAAACGTTCTCGTTCGAATCCAACCATCAACAGCCTTCAAATTTGCCACAACATTCGTTGTCCACGCCTCAGCAGATTCCTCCGAATCGCCCAATCCATGAGTGATAATCCACTTTGTTGGATTATCTGATCCGAGGGATGAATACACGTTTGATGGACCAGAATCTCTAAAGATCTCCGACGTTCGTCTATCGAGTATCTCCAACCTCTTAACCAACTCAGCTTCTCTCGGACTTCGATTAGCGCGTAGACGAGTATAACTTTCGTGTTGAAACGTAGCTGTATCATCGATATCATACAACGCTACCCACGAAGGAACTTGAGAATCTGTCGAGGAATACCTTGCTCCGGTGAGAAATGAGTGAAGATGGTTCATTCGAAGAGGAACATGCTCGTTGTTGTACCAATCTACCAAAAAACAAAGGATGATGGTGTAAGGATACTGTAGAACTTGAAGTTATAAGAATTGATTGATTTTACCTTGAAATTCATCCAGCGTAACGAGCTTTCCAGGCTCTGAATAAACAATCAGAAATCCAGCTGGCATGAGTAATAAGTTAAAACAGGAAGCCAAGTTATGGGTTTAACTGCCAATACACTGGGTTCCCACGCATGTTATCTGCCATGTTATCTGCCATCCCGGTTTTGTTACTAGTATATCTCCTCTTGTAGCTACTTTCTTGCCTCAAGAAATTTGTTATAGCTTAATTATAGTGTCTAGTAATATATAGTGAGCTATAATTATTTTTATGGGCTGTGGTATCTCACACAGTTAAGCAAAATGTTATCTGCCACTGTACTGTGGCAGATAACATGGCAGATAACAAGCGCGCGGCAAAACCGGTTACTCATCCGGATTGCCGGGTGCAAGCCACATGGCACTCGCATGGCACTTTCCTGAGTGCCGTCTGGTGTATGCACAGCACCCTGCAAAGTATGTCTCAGGTAGGCTGCAAAGGAGTAGATGGGGGCAGGGTCTGTACATTTACAAAGCAGCAAAACCCATAGATAATGTACATTTGAATAGTCTCAGAATGATACTGCACTGTCACTACAATTCAGACTAAGAAACTCTGAGAATTTGTATAATTAGGGAGTAATAATCCTGAATATATATTGTAGTATGTAGCCTATGTAACTTTATTGGAATTCTACTTATATTTTGAAGAGAGATGCAAAATCCGTAAGTGCAATGAACATGAATTCGGAAATCCGGCATTTCTCGTGAACTATTGCTAAATTTGGACGCGCGGCAACTACGGCTTGACTCATGTGATCAGACCGCCGACAATCTCGTGAAATTTCTTTTTCCCCCTTTTTTTTTCTTTTTTTTCCTTTCTTTTTGGTCATGAGATACCCAGTGTATCCATGGGAAAACCAAGTTATGCGCATGATGATAGAAGAAGAACCTGGAAACCTCTTTCCGGTTATCCCGGCCCGGAAGAAAGTTTGTTCTCCCTCGCTGAGCGCTTATACACTTTTCTGATTCATCCCATCATCATCGAGCGCTCTGCAAGCCAGCTCACTACATCACTAGTCGTCTTCTAATCCGAATAGAATATCCGTCTCTGGGACCGAAGAATCAGATATACCTGATGGACTTGTCTTCATTTCCCCGAGTCCAAGCCTCAGGCCTCATGATTCACCAACGCTGCATTGGATGCATTGGAGATCCACCTTGTGCTTGGTAAGTACTTATATCCCGGCCCATCGTTGATATACACTGAGAATGGTCGTTAGAATCGGAAGCGAAGAAAGCACGTAGAAAGAATGTATCCCGCTTGGGATGGTTCACGGCGAATACAGAGTCACAAATTATCATCCTGCTCCGAGAGATGACAACCCTCCGAGTCGAAATCGGATCCAAGGACTGAACGTTTGAACACTTAAGAAAAACGTTGTTCAACGTTGGTCATTATGCATTATACCTCAGTTGCATCGGCATTTACGGTAAGTAAATAAGATCTTTCTCAACGATGACTCGGATACACATTAATCCTATGCATATACAGTATTACATAGATGCGCATAGAGGCATTTCTCCATCTTAATAAGTATCAAGACGGCGTCGGGATCCCATGAGGCTGAAATCTGATCGTCATAAATATGTTGATTTGATCTTCGATCGAGGACTGCCAGTGCAGCCGGTCTCTTCAAGTGATCATACAGTACGCATAAGTGTATATGTATGTGGGAATGATTCAACTTCATGACCGACGTCGCCGATGTTGACAGCAGTGTTTCGACACTTTACGAGTATCGCTCGAGAGGCTATACAGAAGGTATGTGTGCCCGCCATACTATCATATATTGGAAAAACATGCTGACTTGGCCCGTCGATTTAGGATATAGTCCACGGAGAGCTAAGATTTTAACTTTTTCTTTCCCCCGAATTTGGAGAATGAATCAAGACGAAGATCAGCGCTTAATTTACCTGGGACACTCTCCGAGTCGGATAAACCGCAACGACACTGAGATAACAGATAAGAGATAACAAACTCACTCAAGCTTGCGCTGTCTCGTCTCGCTGTCGTCACTGATCCTCAACGCCTCAAGCTGCCTCAGGCTCAACCAGTGAGTCATTGTCAACTAATTATAAGTACACACCAAGTGATATATCAAAGTTCTCTCTAGGACTTAGACCCGGAGTCCTACCACAGCAGTTTCTCCGAGTCCACCATGGTCGGCAACAGCTTCCCGCAAGTCAACTGCGACCCCGCTACGATCCCCGTTGAATGTTTGTAAGCAACCTACGTTTCCGAGCATACTACATAGTAACAGTTCGGAGGTGCCTATGTCATGTCATACCATCCCAGAGGGGCTCGGTACTGCGCAGGCAAGGTACGTACGTATGTGATTCGTGAAGCCTGAGGTACTGCGGCCGTGTTCATGGACTCGGATGTTACTCTACTAAGTAAGTAGGGAAGACTGTTTATGATTCGTTCGTTGCTGCGGTCACTGCTCAACAAAGTCAAAGTCAACAACCAGTGGCCGTTTGAGGTTATAACGTTAAATAGGCAAGCTTGTGATATTATGATTATGATCAACGCACGATACAGCAATGTCATTGCAAAACTTGAAGTCGACATTGGCAGGCAAGTAAGTAAGTAAGTAAGTAAGGAAGTAATTGGCCCACTGTAACAGGTTGGCAGTGCCACTGATAGCGTTGAATGACAAGACGGAGGCTAATCTGACTTGGCAGCGCTGTCATTACTAGTAGGTAGCATTCAATGTATAGGTGAGATGCCAATGCCAGCAAGGTTGGTAAGTACCTCTAAGTACTAACAACATTCCGCCTGAGTGAGTTGAGTCCGGACTTGAAGATGTTTCTTAACTCTGTCGGGAGTCGGGATTCGGGAAAGCATTGGCAAGAACTAAGTACAGTATGAGCCTTTTATAATTCTGAATCTCTCATTCAAAGTATACCTGTGCACCTAATATGTCTAAGGAGGAAAAGTCACGGTTATATATCTTGAATCGAATCAGATACAGTAAAGCACTGTTGATCAATGATAACAGTATTATATAGCTATATACTTATTAGCCTTAGTAACTACTACTAGTAGACTCCGAGTCGGAGTCGGAGGCGAACACTGAGTACTGAGTACTGAGCGCCCGGTCAGTACTTAACATATGATACAGTTCATCACGGTGCTGGCGTCCCGCGCCGAGGTAGGTAGTACATAGGATTGCTGTAAGTATGTATATGGATTATGAATGTAATGAATGTATCTATATCACTGTGATTTTGACAGCAGGATAATTCGGACTCGGCGTGGCCCGTTAGATATATACCTATTTGGCGTTTCGGGAGGGCATTGGGAAAAATTACGACGGGGGAAGAGAATTTCGGGGATGAACAAATGAAAATTACTATAAGTCTATGATGGGTGGGGCCGCCAACATAAGTGCAAACGTAGATAGACGGCGGCAACATACACCGTTACGATTCCGAGCCTGCATGTATATGTACATCAGCCCCTACCAAGCTACCAAGCTACCGAGCCCCTACCGACGCGTACGGAGGTGTGTGTACTGTTAAAATCAGAAATATGTATCAGAACATCGAAATCGATTCTGCGTTAGCGGACGCACGGCCCTTTGGTATAGAATTGAGTACATAGTACATACGGTGACCTTGGTAAGGGTCGTCTCGCTGTCGTGTGGTTGTGTGGGTGGAAAACCTGACAGATATGTATGTATGCCTATGTATGCACTTTCGCGATCGAGCCTGAGAGACTATGTAGAGTAAGCGTCGGCATTGGGATCGAGGACCGAGGGTCGGGGTCGGGACTCATCAAGATATACGGAGATTGGATCAACGCGACGGACGGGATCGAGATATCATATACTGTATCAGGATATTACTGGTATTGTCATATCGGGAGTACATATCCACTTGTTAAAGTGACAAGTATTTTCCTCGCCGGGCTCATAGCAACCTGAGAGGGGATGAACGAACTCCGAAAGACAGACGACGGTGGGGTGGGGTTGACAGCTCTCTTGCAATCATCATGTAAGAACTGTACGTTCTTATGTCAGGTCGTGACGTCGCGTCGCGAAACGAAAGCGGAAAAGTAGCCAGCCAGCCAGTCATTCTAGACTCCCCCCTTCAACTTGTCCGAATTGTCGATTGTTGTCTTGTTGCCGAGGATAGTTTCCCAAAAGTACCTGATAGCCTTTTCGATGAATTGACGTATGTAAGGAAGGGCCGCTGCGATGGTCGTTGCCAGGAACTGCAGCTGTGTGTACGTGCATGTACTTCCGCAGGAAATAACTCGAGTCTTGACCTGTCTTGACCAGGGGCTAGAAGTGGAGTACGGTAACTTTTTTTCCAAGCAAGCAAGCAATATTATTTCGTTTTTCTTTTGGCAGTAGGCCTCTTGAACGTTGAACGTCCGAGTACATACATGATGTGAAGTGGAGAATCTGAAGTCGGTTGCGATGGAAAAAACGGGCTTTGACAGGACAACAAGGTCTAGGGTGATTATGCGGGAACCCGTGAGCGGCGGAATGAACTTGGGTTGGTTGCTGTGCTGCCCTTGAGCTTGAAAGAGTACCTGCGGCCTTTTGTTTCTCGAGGGTTGTTGTTATCGTTGTCGAGAAACCACGGCGACCTGAGTTCAATTGTTTTCTAGACACGGCCAGCAGTTATGTAGCAATTCTCCCAATTCGAAAAGAGAACACAGGCATACTCCGACGCCACTGAAAAGATGGACCCAACGTTGCTACCCCGGACCTCCCCGGACACTTTTTTTCATATAATTTCATAATCATCCGAGAAAAAGTGTACACATAAATAAACGTAATAAACCAATCTACCGGGTCGAGATTGGCTAAACGAGCGATCGGAGATCACGATGTTTCCGAAATTACCTTTTTGGGAATTGCGCGTACGTTCCCCCTCTTTTGCCCCCCTTGGTTTAAATAAAATCCAGTGAACCCACTCTTCTCGTTTCTTCCCCTAGGTTTCCTCCGTTCTTCACACCACCACCCCTACCACCACCATCTCCCCTTGGACCTTGGACGACTGCGTAGACGTAGAAGACGTGCAGTATTTCGGTCCTGGATTTCAACTAGTGGTCGATTGCAAGGTTACAAGTTTACTTTATTTCCTTCAGACTCGGACTCGGACTCGAAATCGAGGGGTCTGTAATTTCCCAGTCACAAACTCATATCGCCAGTCACCCCCCTGTGGAATCGAAACGAATTACCCAAACTCGTTGGAACCTCATTGCACCCCTCGTTATTATAATTATTGCTGAAAAAGCTATATATTTCAATATTTCATAGACTCTGCACCCTCGTACCCTCGTACCCCCCCCCCCCAACCACCACCACTCCCACTTCGATGATGTCTTCCTCACTCAACAACGACTCGGACTACGGAGTTCACTCTAGTTTCTCGTTCGATATGCTTCCAGAGGAGCTAACCGAACGTATCCTCTCTCTTTGCGTATCTGCTTCTCTAACTCCTCCTCCTCCTCGTCCTTCATGGCATACCCCTAAATCCTCCCCTTCGCCGCCTTCCCCGTCATCGACATTGCCTTCAGCGCGGAGACGTCACTCGGACACCTCGTCTCTGCCAAATCCGAACGGTACCACTACATTCCAACCCCGTACCAGACTCTCACCGCTCCTAGTTTGCAAATCCTTCCAGCGAATCGCACTCCCGCATTATTACTCTACGATCCATATCAACTCTTCTAAACAAGCTTTATCGCTTCTTAATACTCTACGAGCGAACGAACACTTTGGGACGTATGTTCGTAGGGTTTGCGTTACTGGGTTTTTTGCTGGGATTGGGGAGGTGTTGAGAGTTTGTGGGAATGTGATTGTTTTGGATTTATCTTTGGATGCCGGCACTGTTTCGTCTGTACCTGCGCCTGTACCTGTGGGTGCTGGAGCTGGAGCTGGAGCTGGCGGTGGTATTCCTGCTGGACCGCCGACTGCGGCTGCGGTTGAAGCGGACGGTGCGATGGTTGAATTCTGCGATGCGCTCGATGGGTTAAGGAATGTTCGACATCTCACGTTGCGTAAACCGTCAAACGTGTATTTAACTCAGGGTCGAGTACGGTATTTTATCACAAGACTTGCTGCTACTATCGAGCGGTGGACTTTGTTGGTATGTTTGTTCAGGTGTCTTATTCGGTACCCACAGAGGAGGCTTATATGTGTGTGTTTAGGAATCGGTAGACGTGGCATTTAGAATGTCAGATGATACGCCTGCTGCGTTACTCACTTCGCCGTTAGGGCCCACACTAGTGCCTCTATCTGTCTCTGCTCCGACCACCCCTACCCCCGGTACACCATCACCGACGAAACGAGGACCAATATCTCAACTAACATCGGCACTATCACTTGCACCCTCCCTACGCGTATTCTCCACCCACCTACCTAGTCTATGGAATGAAGCAATCCTTTGTATCTCACGAAATCCATCGTTACAGAGGATTGTTCTAGGTGATGAACGAACTGCTTCTGTTGGTGGTGGAGTTATGCCAACGGGTCTTTATATGACCGAGGCTAAGAAACATCCTAGGTTGACGGAGTTGATTAGGGCTGGGACGTTAGTGTTTTTTTCTTTTCTTTGTTTGGTTGTGAGCGAGGGTACTGATTTGTGTTTTGCTTTGATTTAGGCCTATGGTGAGAACGAGAGCTCACACGATGGGGTATTTTGTACCCTGCCCGTATTATCGAATGGGTCAGGGATCTGGTGCGCCTTTGCATAAGGGTGAAGCGAATGGAACTTGTTCGGCTACGGAATCAGGTTCTGCGAATGCGGCTTCTTCGTCCTCCTCGCCATCATCATCAGCATCATCATCATCGTCGTCGTCTACATATTCATCATGAACGGCGATCAGTGCCGTTATTCGAGGGTGTTATGCCCTGCAGTAATTCGGTGCTGTGTTATGCGGTGCGGTTGCGGTGCGGGTGATTTTGACGCTGGCAGACGTGGATCGGAAACGAGACAGCTAGCAAGCTTGATGAGATGAGCGAGGCGAGGCGAGGCGCTGTCCGATCAATTACAGCTGGTGATCAATTACAGCTGGTGAATGTCCAGCGCTGTAGTTTTCTCGTTTGAGCTGCGTTACGCCGGCTTTTAGTCACTTCGGTTCTCTTTGCGCGGTTGGATGAAATTGTATATATGATATACCCCTTCACCTCACCGAGTCAGCAAGGTTCACTTGTGGACGTTTTCGTTCATCATCGACCCCATGCCCATGGCTAACCTACACGCACGCACGGACACGAGCCCAGAACCCTGGTCTGGTTTAGCAACCAACTGTTGGTGCAATCCCCTTGGCTTGTCCTCATTTCCACATCGTATTTTTGTCTCTCGTTGCATTGCATTGCATTGTTCATTCCTGGCTTTTTCATTCTCGCATTACCCCCCATCAATACACTAGGTCACGTAATACGCATACACCCCCCTCCCCTCCCCAACCTCAACAAATTTTGGTCTCACTCATATACGTACATACAGGTTTCTACTTTTACGAACGAACGGACTTGCGGTATTCTCTTTCTCTGATCTTTTTTTCTTTTTCTTTTTCCGTTCTCTGATGATGTTCGCTCTCGCTCTCGTCTGGATTCTTTCTCTTGCACTCGCACTCGCGCTTTCGCTTTTTTTCAGTTTTGGTTTTTGGTTTTGGGTACCACCCCTGCGCTTGGAGTAGGGTAGGTAGGATATAACGATAGAATTGATAGATAGAATATAAAATACGAAATGAATTGATTTGATACCCTTACCCAATGCATGTGCATCCAGATATTCTCCACTTCCTTCTCTAGGGTTAGGGGCCCTACAAAGGTTTCTCTCACTTTCGAAAATCTTTCATTCATACGATGGACACGGCCCAATCAATCCTAGGTCTCAACCTCAACCTCAACCTCACAAACCCATCATACCCAGAAAACCTCCACATCCTATCCGGTTCCTTTCGATCCATATCACTCTTCCTACTCGTATTTTCACCGATCAAACGTACACTCGAACTTGTGAAGACTATTGATGGGTTTGGTCCTCATCAGTATTTGGGGTTGAATGAGAGAAAGGATAGGGTTTATGCTACTAGTTGGGCGGAACCGCCGGAACTTTCTAGTTGGGAGGTTGGGAGGGTTGGTGGTGGGGAGGAGGAGGTTGTGGTGGAACATATTAATAATGTACCGATAAGTAAGTCTGTCCCAGTCTGGGGTACAAATGATCATTGCAAGCAAAGACTGAGTACCGATGGTGAACAGCTGCGACATCTTCATACGTGACAATCCCACCACCATACACACATGTATACTCTACAGGTGGACCAACGGGTGAAATACACACTATTGATCCAATAACAGGTGGATTTGGTGAAAGGGTTCAACAGTTTCTTTTTGTGGATGAGGATAAGTTGGATGAGGTTGATAAGACTCGTGTTGCGCTCGTACGTATCCTCCTTCGTTTCGTTTCGTTTCGTTTCGTTTCGTTTCGTTGAAGCAAGTCACCCTCCCTCAACCTCCTTCCCCCCGGGGCACCTTGCAGCGCTACGGCTCCCACGCAATAGAATTCTCAATCCCTCTATCCCTCGCGTTCATCCCAGTCCTAGGAACAAATACTATCGAAGTATACACATACCACCCTAATCACCCTACCAACCCTAACTCTCCTGGGCCTCACCCACATCTAACACACACGAAAACAACCCACTCACCCCGCGGACCCTCCGCAACCGACGGACCTCGACACCTAAAGGTCCATCCGAATGGGAAGATGGTTTATTGTATAACTGAACATTCGAATTATCTTGATGCTTATGAGGTTCGAGGATCAGGATCAGGATCAGGTACGAGTGGGGGGGATCCGGAGTTGGGGTGGGTTGGTTCGAGGGATGTTGTTCCGCGAGATTCGCGTGAGGAAGAGGAAGAGGAGGGGAAAGATGGAGAGGAAGAGGGAGGGAAAGGGGGAAAGGGAGGTGAGAGTGGGAGTGAGGAGAAGTACAGAGGCGACACGTTAATGTTAACACCATCAACACCAACACACCCAACCCCACATACGATATGGGCAACAACGAGAGGTAAAACTGAATCTGATAAAGGGTTTATATCTGTTTTTAGGATCGACGATAGAGGGTACTTCGTTGACCCGGGTGACTCCTCGAGTGACTCGAGTGCGAGTGCGAGTGAGAGTGCGAGTGAGAGTGCGAGTGCGAGTGCGAGTGCGAGTGAGAGTGTCAGTGTGGAAAGATACGAAACTCCAACTTCGGGAGGAAAAGCTCATGCGATTGATTTATATCCCAAGACGACTTCGGACTCGGAGTTG
The DNA here is from genome assembly GCA_028554645.1 of Omphalotus guepiniiformis. Lineage (NCBI taxonomy): Eukaryota > Fungi > Basidiomycota > Agaricomycetes > Agaricales > Omphalotaceae > Omphalotus > Omphalotus guepiniiformis. Next base: position 550,072 of record JAQOOI010000062.1, read on the forward strand.
GAAGGAGCTGTTTGGATTCTTCTCACTGATGATTCGGATTATGCGGCTACCTCTAGAGTCGGAGTCGGAGTCGGAGGGGGAGGAGGAGCAGTGAGAGTTTTGGAATGGGATGGCTGGGGTACTGGGGGTATTAGAGAGGTTGTTGGGTGGCCTGAACCTGGGAGTTTGGAGATTGAGAAAATTCGGGGCGCTAGTCATGCTGTGTGGTTGGATTAGCTTGAAGTTGTAGAGTTCTTAGTTTTTTAGTGGTGCCTCTACACGTGTGATCAAGCTCAAGCAGGCCCGGTTGTCTAAATACTAATTGCCTCAGTGGTTTGTAAATTTCAGTTGTAAGTAGATAGAATAGGCCCCTACATAGGACGAGTACCCTTGTGATACATAACATACAGTATGTACAACAACAGCTTTTAGTGCCTACATATACCAATACACAAGGAGAAAGTATCATATCAAATCCTACTAAAAAATACACTCCGAGTCCCTGATACCTACCTACATTCCATCGCTTCCAATAGCAACTTGAAGATCCTGATCCTTCTTACTACTTACACACGAACCACTACCAAATCAAATCAAATCAAATCAACCAGTGCTCGTCCTATTCCCCTCCGAGGAGTCAACGCATCGAACGGGCCAACCCAAAAAGTTCCAAAAAGAACGGAACGACCCTCGGCTCCCTACATTCCCTCTCTATATCACCCACTACGAGCTCAAGCTGCTCGCGCTTTGATCGTTCCTCAGCGAGCAATGATTCGGCTTGAGATAGTTGGTATTGGAGGTCTGTGAGGGTGGTCCGACGTGTTAGTGTTGATGGATGTTAAGTGTGGATGGGATATGATGAGAGGGGAGAAGATATGATGAGAGGGTAGACTCGGAAGACGTACCGATAAGTTCAAGTTCAAGTTCACTGGTTGCACCCCCGCCCACGCCGGGGCCCACGGTGCTAGTAGACCCAACATTAAGAAACATCAACAACTTTCTCTCTCTCTCTAAAGTCCTAGCCCTAGATGAAGCAGCAACAACCTCTCGTCTCGTATCCCAAAATTCTCTCGTCAATCTTCTTATTTCATCCGCATCCGCATTTACATTCGAGCCCCGAGTCCGAGTTTCTATCTGTGTTTCCGAGTCGATGTGGGTTTCGCCGCTTGGTCCCGGAGGTGCTGAAGCTGCCAGTGGATGTACCGAGGCAGAAGTAGAAGTAGAAACAGAAGCCTGAGGATAACTCGGAACCCGAGGGGAATTCGGTGTCGTAGTATCGATTCCCGAATCATACCTCAGCATAACGCGGTCATCATACGACGGAAGTAACAACGGCCGCCTCTGAGGTCGGGGTGGTGTCAAACTCGGAGGTGGTGTTGTTGTTGTTGTCTGGGTATACGTATACGTATACGGCGGAGGAGGAGGTATCTCGGGGAGAAATACTGGGTGTGGAGGTAGGGGTATATCAATTACTGATGGTGAGCGAAAGTTGGAGTTGGAGTTGGAGTAGGAGTTGGAGTAGGAAGGTGAGTGTGGAGGTGAGTGTGGAGGTGAATCATCACGGTATTGTGCGTGAATCTCATCAAGTCTAGATTGAATAGCTTCGATAGTGGTTACTTGTGGTGCTTGTACTTGTTGTGCCTGTAAGTTTGAAGCTTCGGAACGTCCGACCCCGGGCCGCTTCCGATTCCGAGTACTAGCACTAGTTCTAGCCTGGGAGCTAATAAGACTCGACGAATCAGATTCAGAAGATGATTCTGACGAGTCTACCCTCCGACCACGACTACGGCTACTACTGCCTCTGCCTCTGCCTCCGCGTCTTCGTCTTCTGTCATCGTGATGTGGATGTGTACTAGACGAAATACTACGCCCTCGAGTTGACTCGGACTTTCGTTTAGCATGAGGAACCGGGGATCTACGTCGCACAGGTGACCTCCTAGTCCTCGACCTCGACCTCGAAGAACGTGTAGATCGCTTCGTGGAAGACATCGACTCGTCCGCGGAAGTTCGGAACGATGATCGTCGTTCACGCTCACGCGCACGCGGCGCACGTCGTCTCGAATCCGGACTTCGACTAGATGTACGACGACGACGTTTTGAACCTATTTTGACGGGGTATGCGTTTGATGTCGACCTTTGCCTTTGTTCTGGACGTGGACGTGGACGTATAGAACTTTGGGGGGGTAAGCCGGAATTGGAACTGGAATTGGAATTGGAACTAGGCGTTTCTTCCATCGAGACTTTTATTCTTCGTTGGGGAAATAACGCGTAACGAGTTAGTGAGGCTTGAATATAAGACAACATCAAAAACCCACATTTCACAATTCCTCTTCGTTATCCGAATATGTTCCGCATCATCTTGAAGTCGAATCACAGAATCAACAATATTCCACAGCGGCTGCACCCACACAATTCAATAATCAGTACTCTCCCAGAAAACACCACTAGCACTAAGCCTTGATTCCCCCTCACCGAATACCTCTTCGTCCTCCAAAAAAACGAAATACAATCTCTATCCGAGTCTCTCATAGGTGGATGAATATTAGCCTCGGGAGGATGAGGTAACTTCATTTGATCTAAAATCTTTCGCAAGCTACTCGCCATCATCTTTTGGGGCATGTTGAATAGCACAAGAGCTTTCTCTTTGGTGAATTTGATGTGGACTGTGAGGTCGAGCATCGTGGGCATGGGCATGGGCGGGGCTTGATGGACTCGGAATGTATGTAGACTTGGGTGGTGGTTGGTGGTTGGTGGTGGTGGTGGTAGGAACCAGTCAAGGGGGTATAACATGGGGGATTGAGCGGAATGGTACCTAGCATATATACATGATATAAGTATGCTGGAATATGTACGGCACCCACGGCACATAAGGAAGAAGTGATGAAGTGCCATGCCATGCCATTCCTCGAGGCCTTGATCTATCAATAAAACATTCAAACAATCAAGAAAAACAAGAAGAAAAACAAGAAAAAGTTCAATGAGAACAGGAAAACCGAGTTTGACGCCCACAACTAAAAAGATCTTTAAATTTCAATCATGATCAATGTCATATACATTGCCAAGAGATTCGAATTCAGAACCCATGCTTCTTGCGAATGCGAATAGATACAATGCGGAACATACTAAGAAGATAAAACAAACAATACATTGAATGACATTTATCCGAAAGTCGTCGAAGGGGATACATGCTCGTGCTGAAACCCGACAGATCAGAAACCGTCGACTAAACAACACGAATTCCCTCACCAAAAAACAAACGAAAGAACGAACGAACGAACTGCTGCGCTAGGCAGGAGTAAACTATCTACCACCCTTCATAATATTCTCCACTTCCAACTTCACCCTCGCACGAGCCGCAAGTCCCTCTGGCGTAGTCCCACCAATCAACTTCCCATTCCCTAACCCATCAATCGTTCCTTGATATACAAGTCCAAGTACTTTGACGAACTGTTGACCCCATATATCTTTAGCTTCTGCTCCTAATACTTCAAGAGCCACTACAAAAGAGACGAAATTCGTTTCATAATTTTTAAGTCACACGGGAACGAAAGAAAAGTCTGACTCACCATGAAGCACCTCCGCACCCGTGGACGTAGCCAAAAGTTCCTTCTCCCCTACCAACCTCGCAATCCAAATCCAAAACCTAGGTAACTGCCACATCCCCTTCAACGGTCCACGCCCAGGTCTAATCTTCAATACTTCAAAATAAACCCTCATAACACCCATAACCCTCATACTATACTGTGACTCTGCTTCCATCCCACCCTCACGATACCCCATCATCATCTTCATCTCCCGCGTAGCATTCCCCGTAGCAGTCCCCCAAGGTCTCCCATCAAAATCCCTCATTGGTAACACACAAGGAATCAACCAACTCCCAACCCTCTGAACCATCTTCGCAAACAAAACCTCCGGAAACCCTTCAAGTGTTTCTAAACAATTAAACGTAGTCCTAGCAAGTGGAATCGCTGAGCGTTTTTCAGCTGTCGTTTCGGTTTCGGCTTGGAGGATTATGGCTTTTGATAGGGCTGAGAGGAGGGAGGTGTAGATTGGTGAGGGGTGTGGTGGGGAGGTTGAGGGACGGAGGATTGATATTAGTTGGGTGGACTAGGGTGCGTGAAGGATGGGTGAGTGGTTGTAGGTGGTATAAATGAGAAATGGGGGGGGGGGGACTCACGATATTGTTGATGGACTCTGGGTCATTGGTTAATTGACCAATCTTGGCTCTAATCGACCTTCGACCCGCTCCAAGTATAGGTTTCATTTCCTTGTTCGCCTTGACGAACCTAGTCCCTTGTGTTTTCGTTATCTGCAAGAAGAATTAATAGAGCCACTCAGAGCGAGAGAAAGAGAGAGGCTTTCTTACATTCAAATTCTTCCTCGCAGCTATCCAATCCTGTTCAGGCGTACTCAAATTCATCTCCTTCCTAGCCTTCTCCTCCGCTTTCAACTTCTCACTCCTCTCCCTCACCTCTCTCTCCTTAACTTCCCTCTCCTCTCTTTCCTTCCTATCCTCTTCCTCCTTCTTCACCCTCGCCTCTTCTTCCTCTCGTCTCTTCTTCTCTTCCGCCTCTTTCCTCTCTAGTTCCTCTACCCTCTTCCTCTCCTCTTCCGCCTTCTTCCTCTTTTCCTCTTCCTCTCGTACCCTTCTCTCCAGCTCAACCCTCTCCAACTCCTTATCCTGATCAATCTTTATCCCCATCTCAACCCTTTCCCATAACTTCTGATCACGCATCCTCAACCTCTCACGCAAAACCTGCTCATCCTGCTGCTGCTTAATCCTCAGAGCTTCTAAGACCCTACTTATCTCCATCGCATCATGCTTGTATTTTTCAGCTAGACGTCTAGATTCTTCACGTTGTTGTTGTTTTTGAAGTTGTTGGAACTTTGCTTGTGATTCTTGATGTTCTTTTCGTGCGGTTTTCTGGTGTGGGTAGTGTTAGTGCTTTTTTATTAGCAAAGAGGGGGGGGGGGAGGCATGGGGTAGGAGTTTGGGTATTTATTTGAAGCGTACCAGAGAATCTTTCCTCATTTCTTTCTCCCATTCTTCGTATGGATCATGATGTCGTGTTCGTAATCGTACAGCAGCGATAGTATCTTCGATGTAATTTTGCTCCCTCGTGGACCGTGAGGAAAGTCTAGTTGGTTTTCTAGTTTAAAAACACGTTGCATTAGGGATCAGCATGAGGGAAGGGAAGGCCATTGGAGAGATAATACCCACGGGGTAGATACTGGAATTTCAGATTCTGAACCATAACAGAACGAATCCGAATCCGAATCCGAATTTGAAGAGCTTGGTATTGAGTCCCCTAAATCAGAATCATACTCCGAGTTCGAGTCGGATTCTGAAGATGAGTTGAGTCCAAAGGTGGATGAATGTCGTCTCTTGTGTACCGGGGGGGAGGTTTTCTTTCGTGGTTTTGACCTTATGATAGCTTCAATTCAAGTACGAAGGGAGCGAACGAGGAATACTACACTTACCTTCTAACAGGCGAAGGAGACACAGAGCGTGGCGCACTGAATCGCATGGTTCAGAGGGGTTATCCGGGGTACAAAGTTCAGAGATACGAGGCTTGCCAGTGAAGAGCAAGAAGTTCGTATGTGTATGCTTAGATCTGTGTATAAAACCGTGCGTAGTGAAAGGGAAACACGTCTGGAAGCAGGGTCTTCCAGCGGCAAACACAGTAGGTTCAGTTCTAAACTGAGGATATATGTGACCACTGAATGTCACGTATGGTATTTAGGAGGTGACAGGAAGGTCATGTGGTCTCGATGATGACTCATCACAATTCCTTCCACTCTTAGCGGAGGTCGTGAATTTGGATTTCGTTGGTGCTCTAACTTAAATTCCGGATGACCATAATTCTCTGCTCTAGTACTGTACCTGTGGAATCTAGTAGGCTATCGAGACGGTCGTGCGTACTGTGCTCCCCTCGCTGCTCGATGAGAGAATTCAGCCTAGCTTTGGCCTAGCTATGAAACTGCTCAATTTGAGCAACAGCGGTATACGGCGGCTGCGCAAAATAATGGCATCCTCATGATGAGATAAGAATTTCACCGATACGAATACAAGGAACGAAGAGCAAACAACAAGTGACTAACAACCCCTTCTTCGACATCTACAGTTCCACTTCTCTTACACCATCCTTGTCCACAATCTTCACTTTGTATTTCCCAGGGCTAACGACTAATCGCTTGGACACTTCATCAATGCATCGCTTGAGGGTGGCGAGACCTTCTTCTAAGGATGCTTCGGGGTTGTGGTATCTAACAGACAGGGACAGGAAATCAACACAAGAAAGAAAGAAAAAGATTTCTCGAAGGATACATCGACATATCGATCAAGTAAACTCAGAGCAAAGTAACTTCCATAACCATGAGCACCAAACGGCACTTCTGTCATTGTTCCGAGATAGTCCACCCAGTACAAATGCGGGTCATGCGTAGCCGTATCGTATCCTCCCAATAGAAGATTCACAGAATACGGTTTACGCGAACGAAGTGATTGAGCGAGAGCACGACGAATCCATGACGCGGCAGCCGATGGTCGAAGAGCATACGTATTACGAATCTGATACAAACGAATATTGCGCTCGACGTATTCTGCGAATTGGATGGTATCACCTATACCCCAATGGTTGGTAAGTTGCAAGGACAAAGACATAGGACATATGGAAAGAAAATTCGTACCTGGCTCGCCAGAGTAAGCCATGAGTAAATGAGAGCTGAGTGTTTTGATTTTATCCTCGTCGATTTTCATTTTAACGATGGATCGAGCAGCGGTAGTGTCGGCGGCTATGATAACATAGCCTTTTCCTGTCAAGGCGAAAGAGCACTCCATGGTTGCTTGTGATGAGATTTAGAACTCTGGGAGGTATGGGTTATGGAGGAGTTACGCGTCGTGTTAACCCTAGATGAGACCAAATCACGTTTCTAACCCTAACGACTGATGGGGCGTCGCCCCCTGCTTGATAGTTTTCATCAAGCCAAGGCTGCAACTCCTCTCAGTTGATACTACTTCCGTTGATGCGTTTACTCAATGCTCCTACTGAACAGCATCCATCTTGTTTCCAGCTTCACGGTCATCAGCAAGAGTGCTCGGCGTCGCTCAAGGGCTAGAATTCGGAAAACGGTGGATTAACTGGACCAACTGATTTACTTCTCCGTATACCATGCAAGTGGCTCAAAAAATCCATCAGTGGCTTTGTGTTGTTTAACATAGCCTTTCGGACAGACAGAGACAATACCTCGGAGGTTGTACAATTGTGGACAATGGGCCATTCTCATTATAGAACAAGCGCTCGGGGGCTCCCATTTCATATAAAGGCCCTACTTGGTAACCCTCAAGGACCTCAAATCGCCCCCTTGGACATATCATTTGGATACTGGTCGTGAGCCGTGCTCATCGTTTTCCTCGGTCCCTCTTTACACATATCCATATCCACTCTCTGCTATTTTCTATCTTCAGTCTACCCAACTTTCCTTTTACCAACATCTCTTTCCCTCATTTAAATCAATATGGTCAACTTTACGATTCTCGCAGGCGGGTTTGCAGTACCTGGATTCATTGCGACGTATGTTTTCAATAATGAAACTAGTAATTTGGCTTTGGTCGAGACGAGTCCTACCGGTGATAATCCTTCGTGGATTGCTTCGCATCCTCAGAATTCTAGTATACTCTAGTGCGTTTTCTTCGACTGCTACCCTCTTACTTGTATTGACCTTGGAACTTGTAGCGCGGTCAACGAAGTACAGACAATAGGCAGCTTGCAGTCGTTCACTGTACAATCAAATGGCTCGGTTTCGTTGGTCGATACTGTGTCCACAGGTGGCATTGGTCCGACGTTTACGAATCCGTTGTCCACAGGCGAGGTGTCTGGCATGAATGTGAGTTTCATAGCGCATAGTACCCCGGAATATTATCTCATTTTTCTCCTACTTGTAGTTCGGATCACCCAACTGCTCTTTCGTTGCTACACAACCAGATAACCCTCTACAATTCGAAACAGACTCCCCTGTTGTTGCTTTTCCTGTACCTGAAGGTGCCAAATCGAATCCTCATATGTCGTTGGAATATAATGGTGAAATATTCGTGCCGGATTTGGTATGGTTTTTCTTCCGTACGAAAATGGTTTATTTTTTTAATATGTTGTTTCTACACCATAGGGAGGAGATAAGATTTGGCGGATAGTCAATGATGGTGCTCCAGGAAAGTTCAAAGTACAGGGTCAGATTAATATCGATCCGGGTACTGGACCGCGGCATATCGCCATCTACAGTACGCTGATTTGTGTATCAAATTTCCATGACTGTCTTCTCATATTTCTGCACCCTTTAGATAACATCCTCTTCACCGTGCACGAGACCGTATCCACATTGACTGCTCAACCTATCCCGGAGGCTCCAAACGGCACCACACTCCCTCTCATAGCCAATGTCACAACTTTCCCTGATAATGCTCCTGCAGGCGCGAAATTCGCCGCTGCGGAGATTCTTATATCTACTCCTACCGACAAGTTCCCGAACCCGATTATTTATGTTAGTAATCGCAATATTGGAGATGTTGTTGATCCCAATGGCGATACTATTGCTGTTTTCGAGTTTCAAAATACTACTTCCACCAGCAGCGGCAGTAGTGCTCAAGTCAGCTCGACGTGTTTGACGAATGCGAAGCGGATGAAACGCGCGAGGAAGCATGTTGGTGTGAGCGATTATCTGCGGAGGGACTCTCAAGAAGGTGGTTTCAATCTTCTTGCGCAAGTACCTACTGGTCTTCAACAAATTCGTAGTATGGCGTTGGGGAAGGTTGAGGATGGGAGTGATGAGTTTATTGTTGCTGGTGCTAATACTGTTGGTGGGGTTGCTATACTCCAGCGGTTTGATGGGGGGAGAAATTTGACGTTGGTGGGGAGTGATACGCAGGTTGATAATAGGACGAGTTTTGTTTTCGTTCCTGGGTTGTTGTAGGGATGGATGCAAGACTACGTGACTACGACTACGACTACGAGGGTCTGGAGGGTTGGAGCTGCTAGCTGCAGCGCAGCTTTGTTTGCATTGGGGTTCTTAGAGGGATTGGGACGTAATGTCGGTTGGACACTTGTTATATATGATCTCTTACTGTAATTCATGATTTCATGTGTTGGGCTAATAATGTGTATTTTTATAGTAATGCCAATGTCATTCATTCATCATACTTTCACGATAGCGCGCGTTGGCACAAAAGCACAAAGGCAAACGATTGGTGGACTCTCTCTCTTGATCTCATGGCCAAGACTCTTCACACGGGAAACGTTTAGCGCTAGCGGACGCGTTTCCCAAATTCTGATGATTACTGTACAATGGCCAACGTACATTTCTCAGCAAAAGCTCTTTTTGTGGTGTGTCATCCATTTCTGGTTGGTAAGAAACCTCCCAACCCTTCCCAACCCAACTACAGTAGTTCTTTTATGAAATATGGATGACGCCACCTATAGGAAGGAAAGGTATATAAAGAGAGGTCGAAGGTGCCCTCTTCTGACAAGTTCTTTGTTCTTTGTTCACATTCACACCTCAGTAACAGTTCTTTTGTTCACACTCACACTCACACTCACACTGCTCGACGATGTCACCTGCTAGTGCCACTGATGATGCTCAGATCTACCTTATTACTGGTGCTAACCGAGGAATAGGTTAGTCTTTCTTCGATCCTCCTTCATTGAACCCGAGGTGCCGCTGAGCGCACCATACTAAACTCGAACTCGAATCAATCCACTCACAGGTCTCGCCCTCACAAACGAGCTAGCCACCAACCGCCCCAACACCATCGTAATAGCCGGTGCCCGAGATCCATCCAACGCGACCGAATTGAAAAAGTTGGCAGAATCCCACCCGGGGAAAATCGATATTGTGAAATACGTATCTGGGGACGTAGAAGGAAATAAAGCGCTGGCGAAGGAAGTGGGGGATAAGTATGGAAGGGTTGATGTTGTTGTTGGTAATGCGGCTGTTACGACTTTTGTGGGGTCTACGCTTGAGACGTCTCCGGAGGTTTTGGATGAGCATTTTAGGGTATGTGCTATATGCAAGGATGTTCGAGTTGATGAAATGTTGAACATGTGTGGCGTGGTGAATTCTAGGTCAACGTCACGGGAATCGTTATCCTTTATCAAGCCTTCTACTCGCTTTTGAAAGCCAGCAAGAATCCGAAATTCATTCCTATTACTTCTGCTGCAGCTAGTACAGGTGCTTTTGCTGCTAATAATCTTGGATACGCTGCCTATGGTGCTTCAAAGGCTGCTCTCAATTATGTAGCTAGGAAGCTTCATTATGAGGAAGAATGGCTTGGTATGTTTTCGTTTTCTTAAAAGTTGTTCTCAGGTTGGGTTTACTAAAATCGTATTTGTGCCAATCTTAGTTTCTTTCCCTCTGGCTCCTGGAGTCGTCGTGACTGATGCGTGTAAGTGTTTCTATTTGATTTACTAGATGAACAGTGGCCTAGTGTTGATTATGTTCCCTTACTATAGCAATCGCTCATCGCGATTTGGACAAGACTGGAACAGTTGCTAAACTTCAGGATCCTATTAAAATGACTCCTGAGGTTGCCGGGAAGATTCTCGTAGATATCTTGGTGAACGCCACTAGAGAGAAGGAGGGTGGCAAGTTCATCAATGTCGATGGGACAGAGATTCCTTGGTGATGCTGCGATATGCTTTTAGGATACATTGCGCCGAAGAGATCTCTGTACTATCACAACTTCTAAAGTCAAATATATACTTACAGTTTGATCCCAAGCTCTTCTGCGATCAGGACTGCGGCTTTCTCTCCGATTGTCAAAGCAGTGCTGTAGGTATTTGCACCCACATTCGCAGGAGCAATCGATATCTGTGGGTAGCAAGGCATCAGTTCTGGCTTGGGTACTTAAGTATTATATCAAGACTCACATCTGACGAAAATGAGTTGGTTTTTTAATTGAATCAAGCAAGAGAATGAACGAGCATACCTGCGACCTTGAGATTAGTTACACCGTACACATTCAGTCGAGAATCGACAACTGAAAAGTGAAACTTGATCAATAAAGAATACACCAAGAAATAATGCGCGCTCACCTCCCCCTTGATCACGAGGCTTCATCGCACACGTCCCCAGCTACCAAGCCAATGTGAGATACGAAGTAGTACACAATGTCGTATAACTCACAGAATGCCATGCCGTTTGAACTAAAGAATCACACTCCGTCAGCTCCAATCATACGCGGATACTCAATAGAACATACCAAATAGCCTATTAAACTCTTCGAGTGCTTTCTCATCTTCAGCATTGTACTTGATCGGAGGCGCATCAATAGGGGCAGGTCCCAATGCATCTTCTTCGCAGAGGGCCTCACTGGAAGTCGAGAACTTGGGGTGACCAGGGAGGTAGTCACCACGGTAAAAACACATCCGTCGAGCAATCTCGCGTGCTTTCTTGTAACCCCATCTCAAAGTTGCGATGTCAGCACGACTGTGAAAACCCGTTGGGTTCAGTTCGAAATATCAAGAGAGGAAATTACATTCGGAACTCACTCCGTTAGAAATCCAGGTTGAAAATCGTGCGTCGCATTGGCGTCTTCCCCAGAAGTGATGTGTACACTTCCGGTCGATACCGGATATTCCTGTATTTAGCATTCAGCTATGTACTCATTTCCTTGGGGTGCAAAAGTTTGTCCATACTGTGAAATACCCAACGCTGTAATACTTCCGGGGAGGAGCAACTGTAATATCACCCAGGTAGCTGTAAATAAGAGGATTAAAAGGAGGACTCCGAGGACCTGAAGGAAGAAACTCGTTACCATGAGACCGCCCCAACCCATATGACTGGCTTGTCGGGTGCATTCTCGAAGTAGGTCTTCCATCTATGCTCGAATTCTGGTCCTAGCTCCTTGAGATCTTCTTCAGAGGGTCGCATCTTGATGCCTGCATCCAGGCCGCTAACAGTGGGATTGAAGGTCAAAGTCATACTCTATCCTATATGTGACAAGAACTTACTTATGAGCCAACAATCCTTCTCCCTGTGGCCACAATTCCGTCCATTCTGAAACGAGCTAGTGAGTTCGACTGTTGGATAGCTATAGTACTACACTGACTCTGTTCTTCTGCCTTTTCACCTCGAAATAATGCATCGAGAGTTTCTGCGTCATCTGAGGCTTGATATGGAACAAAGCATACGTTGTGGTCTATGGGAGGTCTGTCAGACTAACGACTGAAACCGCCTATTCGACCTGACCTTGATAGTTTTCACCTACTCCAGGAAGATCCACTCTGACTGCTACACCGTTTTCTTTCAGGATGTTCGCATTCCCAATGCCGGATCTACGCACATGGTCATGTTGACTTGAGATGCAGATGTTCTGCTGGAGGTGAACGTACCTTTCGAGTATGGTAGGCGAACCAAACGCCCCACCAGAAATCACCACTAATTTTGAAGCGTAGACAGATTGAACATTCTGATCGGCATTGGGACGTAGGACGGTATCTCCAATGTATTCTAACCCAACAGCTCTATTACCTCTATAAAATACGTATTGAGCCTTCCGATGGTATTTGCTAGATGTATGACAATGAGACTCACTCAAAAATGACACGCTTAACGCGTTGCCCCGTCTTGATCACCAAGTTCTCGTTATGTTCTTGATTGTAGATAAAGTGATGTGGCGCATCTGACCGTCTACCGGTTTCTGCATCAATCCATCTTTGTTCTCGTCAGCCTTCCGATGCAAGCGAATAGTAGAAAAAAAAAGTTACTTCTGCCATCTCTGCGCCAAGAAGTCAAACGTTTTTGTCTGAAGGGTAGCAACCGAAAACTCACGCCATAACCATTACAGTTGTAAAGACCATTGACATCGTCGATCGGGCCGCGCTCTTTGTCAATGGCCAACGCGACGTCCAGGAACTGTTTACCAACGTTCGTGAACGCACCTCCCCATGAAACTTTCAGTGGACCAGAATACCCGTGGGTAGGTTCGTTTGGTGTAATCTGATACGTCTCTGTCTTTGGGGTATTTTTAGCAAGATCAGCGAAAGCAAAAGAGCAAGGCATCAGCTAACTTACCTTCTTCATGAGAGGCAAAAGATCCTCTGATCCCCAACCTGGATTTCTGTGTTTGTTCGCCCAATCATCGTAGTCCGAGGCTGAGCCCCGCGTGTACATCGTGACTGACAGAATGCTTCAGTATGGGCATAACGAAGCTAAACCAAAGGCTGGCGTACAATTCACGGACGAACCGCCCCCGAGGCATCGTCCGGATGGGGTCACCAACGAGCGACCACCAATATTGTCAGATGGTCGGCCCACGTTGAATGTCACGGTCTTGCTAGTCGGGGCAAGGTGATTGAAATACCGGGCTGGTTGCACATGAGTGGATAGCTCTTTCGTGTGTTCGCCTGCCTCTACGATCTTGTCGAGGTTTCGGTTCGTTAAGCATCACTGGCAGGTTTGAAAATGAAAAAGTCACTTGCAAGGATTTTCAGAGTTGGATCGGCAGCAGCAAGGCGTCCAGCACTTACACACGCAGAGGCTCCTCCTGCATAGTCGCAGATTGTGATTCAGCAGGGTAAATTTTGAGAGTTAACGAAGACGTACCGCCTGCGAAAACGACGTCAAAAGTCTCACAACCCATGCTGTAGCTAGTGGAGTCGAGTTCGCAGTTCTCTGGGGTGAACACTTGCTTTAAATCGAATCAAAGAGTCTGCTGACCCAAGAAATTCTAACTCGCACTAGGGCCTATACATACATAGAGTTTAATTGCAAGAGATTGCGACGTGCATTGAAAATTCCCCATTTAGGCCAGTTGCATACAGTAGGATAGTCAGTTGACATAACCAATGAATAAGGAAGAGCTCGATAATCTCCAAGCTCCAAGCATTCAGATTGATGTCGCATCCATGGTAAACTTAAACGTCTGATAATGCAGCAGCTACTACCATGCGTGCCCGTAACTGCAATCTCAGAAGCCAAAATCAGGCCATGAGGTTTCCCAAAGGTGATGCCCAACAGCCGATCCATGGGGTGACTCGGACTAGGGTGAGAGCTGCAGCGCTGAGCGCTGGGTGCTGACAGCTCTTGAACATACTCCCATTGCATTTCTGTGCTTGATTTATTGATATTGATAAGCTTTCAGCAAACCAATTGGTCTTAGTGAACCCTAGAGATGGTCTCAGACTCGGTCAAGTTGTTGCAGGACGCGTTGAATTTCGAGCTTGACCAGGATATTGCCATAAGCATGTACATCTTTGTACCTCAGTTCATGAGCAAATGATTCCAATAGCTTGCTTCCGACGTACCTGCAGGTCGGCAGTCATCATTCTCCTTCTCATAGTACATATACCAGTGATCCACATCTACCCGCGCGTTCGTCTCTGCCTTTTGGGGCGGAACTGTCTGACGAAGTAGGCTGTGATGTCCCCTTCCGACTCTAAGAGTGGATCTCGCAAAGATTTACACTATGTGTTATGGGCTATATCTGTATTTAAGAATTAGAAGCAAACCTGATGAAAAGGGAAAGGAAAAATCCTTACATCGCTCTGAACTCCTATTAGTATATACTTCGATTGTTGTCTTCATGTGAGGCTACGCGACGTTGTGCACAATACAATGGCATGTGGGGTGAAAACGAATCTTCTTCTACGTGACTTATCATGATAGCGAATGGACCTTGAAATGGACAAATCCACAGCGAAGCGAAACTAGCTTTGGGTGAGCGAGTTGTAAAGAATGAATTCATTTGCCGGGGGTAGACCAATGTATGCCCGCATAATGGCATCAGACATGCAGAGAGTAGAGGACCAGAAGCCCAGGAGCGTCTCCTGGACCGTGGACTTACGGCAGAGTGTATGCAAACGCACAGACCACCTCCAGGTTCGATGCCACGGGTTTACGGTTACCAATTATTACCACTGTGCTCGTCGTTGACAGCGACGAGAACGCGTTTTTACGCGCATATCGCATTTATTAGAGCAGGCAACCTTTACTCAAAACTCAACTGGTATTTCATGCCGTTGCTTGTCCGTTATTTTGGGAAGTTCTGACAGCTTGTTTGGCTTCCCAAGGTTCATCGCAGCGTTGCCATCGAATTCGCCCACAGAGGCTCAAGCTTCGCCAAAATCATCTTGATTTCTTCCTTGTATATTTGTTGGAGCGATGTCGGTGGTAGGAAATCGAAGCACCGTCGCTGATTCCAGGACGAAAAGGTTGTCGTCATCTATACCTTCGTTGTCATCAAATGCATCTCTGAAGAGTTCAAGGCGGGAGTCAGGGCCAGTTGACCAATCGTCTTCTCCGCTATCGCCAGTGTCGCCCACCCCAGCGCCCACTGTCGTACCAAGACCGCGAGCCACGCCGTCGATCGTGTCCACGAGGCGATCGGTTGCGCGAACTCTCTCTTTTCATTCTCCTTTACCCTCAAAAGTGGTTTCACAAGCGTCGTCTACGAACAACGAACATTCCACGTCGACTACGACTCCTTCACGTCCACGTGTCAAGTCGATGCTGTCGACACCTCCGCGAACTCGCGTCCTGTCGTCTGCAGCCAAAGTCTCGCCTGTACCCGTACCTAAAGCGACTACGACTACTTCCCCCACTATCAGCCTCACATCACCTTCCCCAATGCCAACTCCTGACCGTAAACCCAAAGAATCACCTAGAACCACGCCCCAACGCTCATTTAGTGCGCGTGTACCATCTTCTACAACCCCGAAGCACTCTCCATCCCGCTCAATATCAGACAGCTTTCCTATTTCAGCATCCAACTCTTCTCCTTCGATGGTCACTGGAACACCTCCTGCAAAAACCAGGCAGACTACGCCAAAATCCACACAGAAACAGTCTGGGCGTGGTGGTTCCTCGGTGTTCTCTCCAGATAGGTCGCTTCTTGCGGACTCGCCGGAAATTCGTGGAAAGGTCAATGGTGGAGGCGTTGGTAGTCTTAATTTGCAGGACCTGGGCAGTGCCCCGTTCCCACTGGGTGCTCCGTCTGTGGTTCCTTCCGGGTGGACTGCCGGTGATGAGGAGGACATGACGCTCGATATGATTACCGAGGACGGCGCTGAGGGTGATGGCGACGAAGATGTGAGTACTTCTTACGAGCGTTTACATAAAAATCTTGAACTAAGAACGCATGCGAACAGCTTCTCCCCTTACTTACCCAGATATCAAACCTGCACTCGCGTAAAATTACTTCTTACAAACGTTTGCTTGAGCGAGCCCAGCTATCTTCTGCTGCGCAGTTGCACGCATTGCAAGCGGAGATATACATGCTTCGGCAGCAGCTACAAGGTCAGGGTCAGGGAGCTAGAGGGGATCGTTTGCAGAATGGGGATCTTGATAGGTTGCTCGACGCATCTTTCCTATGCAGCAATTGCGGAGGCAAAGGTGGGAAGAGGAGGTATTGGGATGGCTGGAAAGGGTTTGACGAGGATGATAGCGATGGTGATGGCCTGGAGGGAGACGAAGAGTTGGTTACAGCCTTGAGAGGTCTTGGAAAAGGACCAGATGGGAAATATATGTTTGACGAGAAGGCGGTGAAGCGAGTGGTGAGGAAAATGGGAAGGGAGGCCAGAGGACGATTGTAAGTCACTCATTTAACTCTTCCATATGTCAGAATGTTCATTTCCCGTTTTGTCCACCTCTCCTCCAGGATTGGTATTATCCTAGAAGGTGAGTTTGTCTCCGCTTCATCGGACAGCTACTGACGTGCTTTTTCTGTCACCGTTGTCATC
The DNA here is from genome assembly GCA_028554645.1 of Omphalotus guepiniiformis. Taxonomy (NCBI): domain Eukaryota; kingdom Fungi; phylum Basidiomycota; class Agaricomycetes; order Agaricales; family Omphalotaceae; genus Omphalotus; species Omphalotus guepiniiformis. Next base: position 566,781 of record JAQOOI010000062.1, read on the forward strand.
TTTCCGCTCCAGCTTCTCACCCAGGTGATATATCGCTCCAAATATTGCTTCTGCAGAAGTACCTCAAGTCAACATATGATGTCCTTGGAAACTTGGCTCCTGCTTTGGCGCTGAGAGTGCTGAAGGAATTCAGCGTTCAGGAAGTGCTCAACTTGGCTAGGGTGCGTGGTAGTTATTCAATGCTGGTGTTTTGAACGTGCTTCTGAACATCAACCTTCTGCAGGTGAGCAAAAAATGGTACTCCGTGATTCAACATTTCACCTTATGGCGATACCATTGTCTCCGCGTCACCTCTACCGACCCTGTTCCGCTCAAATGGCCGACAAAAGAAGAAGGCTGGTTCCCCTTATACAAATCTCTCCACCATCTCCACAGCAATCTTGCCAACGCACTCCCCCAGTCGATCTTGTTCTTGGATGGACATTCGAATTTCGTGACTACTTTGACCCTGAGAGGACGGAGATTGATCAGTGGAAGTTATGATGAGAGTATCAGGTTCTGGGAGCTGCCTGAGCGTGGGGTGGGGGTTGGCATGAGTAAGGCGGCGATGGAAGTGGAGATGGGAGATGTGAGTGCGGCTGCGGCGGGAGTTGGTAAGTGATACCCAAGATTCGCCGTTGGGGTGATACGCTTACGACAATGCCTCAGGTATGGCACAGTGCAAGAAGGTCTTACGGGTGGGCAAGGTGGTCAGTTGTTTAGATTGGTTAATCGAAGAAGGTACGTGACAACAATTTCTGCTTGAATCTGTGACTCATCGCTTTTCTCTGTAGAGGTATTTGTTGTTGGTTTCCACGATGTTGGGTATGTACCCGATACTCTGCGTGACTATCTGTAGCTCATAAGAGCGCTTAGCCGTGTCCACCTCTTCTCTTCACTCACTTATACCCCGTTGCAACAACTCGCTGGGCACTTGAACGGTATCCGAGCTGTCGCCCTTACCTCGAAGAATCTGGTCTCTGCGGGTGCGTCATACCACTGCTGCTTGTGTTCAGTGTGCTGAACGAATTTCCTGTTGTCGTAGGTGCGGATAAAGCGCTCGTCTGCTGGGATTGGCGCGCTGGAACTAAGATTGTGCGATTCGGGCAACAGACAACGGTCAATATCGGTGTGCAACTCATCTCTGGTGCAACCAGTGATGAGGGTGAGAGAGTGGTTAGTGTGACGATTGATGGTGTTGTTAGAGTGTTTAGTATTCGTGAGTCACAGAAATTTTTGCCTCCTCTTTCCTTCATGATAAAGAGTACTCATTGATTTTTACCGTGAATAGAGCGCAAGGAGATGATATCACAGTTCAGGCTATCGGAGCTTGGAGCTGGTGATCCGTTCTTAAATGCCAAGCTGTATAACGTTGGTGCGGCACCGAACAACATGTTGCAGTAAGTTTGCCTCAGCCGCTGCCCTTGCCTGCGAATCATTGCTTACTTTGCCTGTTACAGATGGTTTGCTGCTAAGGGTGCTCAGATGACTGTGAGTATACCTGTGGACATCAGTTTTGCCTTTTTTTAAAAAGACCTCCTTGTAGTGTGCTACAAAATCAGTAATCATGCATCTCCAATGGCAAGAGGAGGCGAGTGATCCCAATGCTCAAAATGGAAAAGCGTCTACGAATGGAAGCACGAAAGCTGGCTCTCTCGACCTGCCACTGCCTTCTCCATCTAGTGTCAAGTCTCCCACCAGATCCTTGTCCACGCTTTCGACCAGCACAAGCACCCCCCGTAGTCGCACATCATCGTCTTTCGCTCGCCCAACGTCCTCTGCGTCTAGACGACCTTCGTTGCTCAATAATCTGTCTACTGGACCCGGTTCCAGCACCGGCAGTCCACTCAGTCTCAGTAAAGGCCGCTTAAGCGTGAGTGGAAGGAGAACACCGAGCACACCGAGGAGCCCTAGTTCGGCTTCTGGGACCGCGACACCGGTCTCGTCTACGCTTGGTGGATCTTCTGTCGGGACTTCGGTGCTATTTCCTGTACGGTTTGGCCGTGCTGCGATTTTGACGGCTCCGCCCAAATTGGTGGCGCTGGTAGAGACTCCGGATGTTGCGATTGGGGCGGTAGATCCGAGGAAGAAGAGAGTTGTTACTGCCACCCGATTCAGTTCTAGGGCTGGTGCGGATAGAAGGGTGAGTTGAGTGTAATTTTATCCCTTGTGCACTTATGTTGATCACCCTGTTTCACCAGCTGTTCATGTCCATCCACCAAGAGAAGGAAGAACCTGCTGCTAAGGGTGATGGTGATGGTGATGGTGACACGGACCTCGACGAAGACTTGGAACACATCATTTCTGGCACCGATTCGAAATATGTTCCTTTTGCTGGTGTCGATATTGATACCACTGTAACTCCTGTAACTGGCGCGTGGGCTGCCCTCGCGAATGTCGATAATGCATCCGGAGTAGGAGTGAAAGGTCTTATTGGGTCGCTGCCGCAGAAATTCCAGGGACTTGCTACACCCGAAAAGAACCCGATGTCAATGCAATTGAGCCACGAGGAGGTAGTGGTGGGATGTGCCGATGGAACCATTTAGTAAGTCAGGGTTTTTATATGTTTCGAACTAAACGATTTAACGGCTCTTTCTCGCCAGTGTAATGAATTTTGTAGGTTATGAATATCAGAAACCACGATCTCGGCCCGTAGAAGAAGACGAGGCGGAACCTGAGGTGGCCGAGCAAGAGTCTGATGAATCGGATGGAGAAAGCCAATAGGTGCACAAATTCCCTATAGACATTATTGAATTGATCATTGATTGGATACAATCGTTTAATACGTCCTGTTCACATTTTTTTCCACCTCTGGAGGGATTATCCATTTTACTCTATCACGCTCCTTAACTAGCTACTACCTACTACTGTCTTTTTGCGCTTTGACGTTAGTTATGAATACGACACAAGATATTTGTGCACTTTCACTGGTTGTGACCGAGATTTCAGCGAAAATTTGCCCCAGTCCAGTCTACCGCTGGAGGGATCAGCACGCCCCATTCAACTGACCAAGGTCTAATCTGAAATTTTGACGCTGAACTTTGCTATTCAGACACTGCTTTGTCTGTGTTCGCTAGCATTCAAATAACAGTCCAAAGGCCGGCATGACGAATTCCAGCTCGGAGGAAATGCAATGGCAAGAAAAACATGTATTTTTTCAACTGCAATACAATGTGCAACAGGTTTACAAACGCGCAACATCCTCCACGCATTGTTCACCATCCGCACCAGCATGCATTCTGCTTGATGTATCTGCCCGGATAGACGATCTTTGCCAGTAGATTGAGTAGGGATAATCAGTGAGCTCAGCAGCGTAGGTGAATCGCTCGTTGATGATAACGTTGAATGTCTTGTTATCATACCCACGCTAGATATCATACGCAATGAACTAACTTCTTGGTAGTTCGCTGGCGGAGGAAAGAACGTGAAGCAGTCCTAGGAAGGAACTTGGAAGAGCAGAATCCACGCGAATGACCTGTTTATGGTCCACGACCCGTCTCGGGAATAGCCCAACCTGAAATGGCTCCATGCCATCGAACAGATGCGGCTTGACCGAATTGGTGAAAGACTCATCATTCTTGACCTGGATGAGAATTGCAGTTCAGACTCCCTCGGTAGCGCGGGGTGGTCCGAATAGTATCGAAAATAAGATGTCAACCCCCTAAGCTGACCGATTTGCACAGACGGCAGCCGCTCTGTGGGCGAGTAGACGCTGAAGGTACCGCTTGATTAAATGATTGAGCAGTCCATAATCGTGGATGATGATTGAACCCTATTCGGACATCTTTGAAGGCCTATAATGGTTGTTTAACACTATGCGATAACGCTATAGAACGAACATTGAGAATCAGGAAGACTCGGAGGGGGTAGAGCAGAAAACTGATTGGGATGCATATTGTGCGCTTTGCGACTTCGCAAACCTGCCAGTTCCTGAGAATTGGACAAAGGCTGTATATTCGGTGTGATGGTATCTGCTGTACAGGAGCTCAGCGAAATAACCACGGAACAGTTCAAATCTTACTGTGATGGTCGCTGACGGATATGGCCTTGGATTGACAGCATATGATAGGAGAGCAATCCATCACCAACATCCGATGACCCGTTTTTGTATAACCCAATACGAGCACTTCAGGAATGGCAATTAACTTGAAGATAGTCTATAGTTCAACACATATCACGATTCCGAAAATACGATTCGTATGAAGGACGCAACCATCTTTCAGATCCTGCAGGTTACGGCGGTTCGGACATGTAGTATTCTAGCAATACTATAGCATTTGGAGGATCTTGATAGCCTTTCAGAGTATTCGTCGTCGCTCGAAACTAAAGGGCTCATTCAGTATAAACATTGATTAATATTCATGATTTGTCGCACGAGAGAAGATCAAGCGCAAGTCTCGAATATCGTTTATAGAGCTGGAGATATTGTTGCCACAAGTGTAGTAGATGGTTGAAATTGTGTCTGCCGCACTGGCAAGGAAGGGATGAAAGTTTAGCATTGCTTGGCCTTGAGGCCTTCAGCGCTTCATGTAACATAAGCGCTCGAACGCGCATATACCCGCACGGTCAACCTCGCCTGTATCAATACTGGCAGCAGCACCTCCATCCCAACTTCCGCTAATGCCAGTTAGATATCCAATGTCAAGCTTCGAAACTCTCTATAACAACGCCGTTTCGATACTATCACAACTTGGCATAGTATCGCAGCAGGACTTCGCTTGGATCATTCGTACTTATCGCATTGGCACTCAATCGTCCACGGCCCCGAAGGCGTGCATCTCAGCGCTTTGTTCCTTCAGCACATCTCAAAAATCGAGCCCTCATTCTTCCAAGCTCTAGCCATACCAGCGCTCTCTTATCAAGCGCTCGCATTTGTATCATTCTAGCGGCAAACTCTACCTTCTATCACCTCTTGAACCCCACTTGCGTATCATTCCGAGACGTCCTCGTTGTATTGGGCGTGCTACCTGGGAGGTTCGTTTCGTCATATTTTGTTCTGTTCCATTGTCTTTATCTTCCAATTTGCCGTTGGGTTGGGAATTGGGATATGACGCGTTGAATGCAAGCAAGTTGATGGTTCACATTGCCGCCGCACGGAATGGCAGCATGCTCATGGAAAGAACTTTCGTGGCTCGGAGCGACTCGATACCTCCGCGTTCAGCAATCAGGCTCGGACTCCGCCAGAGACGGAGGAAAACCTCGAAGTTGATAGCATACGAGTGGGTCGTAGGAGTCCGAGGGCCTCTACCAGCAAGTAAGCATCTCAGACTCGGATTCTTCCATGATTATTTTATACGCCACCCTCAGGCCTGGTCATTGATTGGAATTATGTGTTGGAGGTATTTATGGACCTTGGATACGATGTTGCAGGAGGTGAAACTTCGTCCGGCGAACGAGGATCTTGAGTTTGAATTCCAGGTTTCAAACCAACTTGAAGCCTAACAATACTGTACGGCCAGTGAGTATTTTCTGCAGCAACTACGGAAATGAAGGAAGGAGCGGCCGTCATGCTGATACCCTCTTAAGTTCTTAGTGCAAGAGACTGAGCTGAGGGCTCTATCGAAGACCATGTTGCGGTGAGTGCTATGTATAGCGTCGTTCACTACTCCCTTCCATCGACGTCAACACTGCTTTGCTTACCTTCTCGCTGTTCACAGCGGGCATACAATGACGACTCCTCGTAAGTATTCCACCTTTTGTTCAGACTTTGAGCGTCCAGGCTGACTCGGGAAGTTTCAGTGCATATCACACGAGCCATGTCTCTACTGCAACCTCAGTCGATTCAATCAACTAACCCCTGCTTTTTCCGTTGTGGTATTGATTCTGACGGTGAAGTAACATCTGAATCGGAAGGCCTTTCGGCTGGACACAGTGACACTGATAGCGACATCACGCACCAGCCTCATGCTAAATGCCTGCAGTTGAGGACCGTACAGTTCCGTCCCTATTACAGGCTTGATCGTGAGCTGTTATCTCCTGCACTAGTACCTACTTACTTCCCCCCTTACTAGCAGCCTCAGGAGAAGATATACTGCGCAGTCCGGGGCTAGGACGTAGGTCCAAAGTCTAATCTGAACTTGCAAACGAAAAGAGTACTAAGATAGTAAATCCCTTTACCAGCAGGACACTGTGGCGGACAGAGATCGAAAGGAAAGTAAAACTTTGCACTGGAAAGTGTTCCGAATTCCAAGTAAGTGTTTTCGTCACATACTGTGCTTATATTGCGTACGTATCGAGCTTTTTGATCTGATCTGATCTACTTAATCTGACAGGACTTGACTTGACTTGAATAGTGAGTGGATGTCTTTTTTTAGTGTCTAGTTCAATGACTATATCTTATCGACTTTGCACAGGCACTACATACTGCGTATAACAGGCTATCATCGTCGCGTACTGTGGCGTTCACTGTGAGTACATACTTACTACCTATATCACTTCCAACCTTTGAAGGTCTTATCGTGTGACGATGACTGGAATCAATTCAATACAGTAAGTGCATCATTACAACTCTCGTTCGTTCGTTCATTCATTCATTCATTCGCGTTGACATTCAGACGTAAAAAAAAGAAGGAACCTGAAAGGACGTACATATGTACGGACGTACGGAAGGGACTGAAAGATCTATCTGATTTCAGTTTGATCATGTATGATGATCATGATCATTGAATCAGAAGCTATTTGATCGTCATCTGTACTGGTACTGTACTGTACTGCGTCGACGTCGGTATCTTGTGCGAAGGCGAAGGCAAAGATGACGTCGATGTATGTAGACAATGGTGAGATTTGGGTTTGAACTTTTTTGGTATTGGCGGAACTACATAACCTGGTCAAGGCCAGGGGTTGTGTTCTCGACTAACACGGTGGAGATGCAGTTTGGGATAGTATCTCTGCACGTTTTCGATTGTAAGTCAACCCGGTCTTCCATGGGTGCAGACACTACAGAGGTAATGACGCCCTTTTTAGAATAGCATTTCGAGGTAAGTACCGTCATTGATTGAGATATTCCGAACATACATTAACGGCTAGCACTCGGAAGACCGCTGGAAAAGCTCAAGGGTCGAGGGCAGAGGGTAAATGCTTTTTTGTTTATCTCTACCAACACGAACATCGAACATACACTTTCCATGCGCCTTTGCAGGGTTGAAAAGACGCAGACGCGAACGCGTTATCTTTCTCTCCTATTGCGCCTCCTGTATGTATGTATGGTACATACTGTATGTACATAAGAAGGTAAAGCAAGGCAAGGGCTTTTCAATGCTAGTAGAAGAACACGCCGTGGGCACAACCAGCCTCATTGCCGCTCGGGAGTGTTGTTATCATGAGAAATTATACTTATCCGGGTCCTCGCAAGTCGTAGCAGCATGGTTAGTATCGAAGCAACGGCCTAATTTCATGTATGTATACAGATTAGATGGGATTTTGAAAGGCAGGCCTCAGAGAGAGGGGGAAATGAGTTGTCAGTGGAGCCTCGTGTGCCTCGCGTGTTATTTAATCGAAATCGATGATTCGCCTTTCTGAATCTTTGTTTTCTCACGTTGATGTAGATATGTCGGTTCGTTCACCAGTGTATCGCTATCAGGCCCTTTAAGAGACGACGTCGGAATTTTGCAAGCGTAGGAACCTGTAGGAACGCGTATCTCGGTTGAGGGGGGTCGCTGTATTCCGAGGTCCCTGTCGTTTGGTATGTAATGAGATTTGCTCGACTGAATTGTAGAATCATCCTACCGTGATATTTGACAGCGCTGAGTGGCTCTGGCCCATCCCCTCGCTAAGTCTAGGTACTACGTAGTGAGTCAGAGGTAGGGTGTATGCCGGTGTATGATATCGAATCCCTAGGGTACGGTTTCTTATCAGATACATACATACATACATACATTGCAAAACGAAAAACACGAGCCGAGGAATCCTGCCAGACCATCGGAACGGAGGGGACGACTTGAAGGGAATGAAATGTGATATACAGTACAATTACCATTGATCCCTGGAGCTCTTCACTTGTCAGTCAGCAAGTTCAAACTCGTGCTATCCTGCTATCCACTGTCAAACTGTAAACAAGCGACACATGAACAAGCCAGCCAGCCAGCCCACCCAGCAGAAATCTAGATATCAACTACATACTTATCATCGAGGAAAACCGAAGAAGGTCTTTGAAAGAAGTGAAGAATCTGAAGAACTTGAAGAAGAGGTTCGTTTGTGTGGGTCCCCGTTGATTCGTCACTTGGTGTATGAAGCAAGTTCGATTCCAGAAGAATCATTCGCCTTGGTCAGGCACAACAGGTGCACCGGTGATGATTAGCTGTAATGGCACAGAAAGAACATTGACATGTTCGACTCTTCGAGCGAATTGTGCAATGTGAGCTGGCTGAGCTGGGTCGGTCGTCAGTGGCGTCAAAACGTGGGCGAGTAATTTGGAAATACATAAAGCAGTTTTTCACAAGCGATCGGCACATCCCATCTCGATCACGATTCACGGTGGACTGTACTGTATGTTTTTCTTTTTTTATATAAAAATAAATCGCCATCATCTCGTTTCGTTTCGGGACCTGATGAGATCTCTCTTTCGTAGCAAGTGGCCCGACGTCCGTAAAGTAAAGTTCAGAATCATCGGTTTTCCTGACATTGGGTAGTGGAGGTCAGTGGTTTTCTACTTATCATCGATCCGTTGGAACTTTGGAAGTTGGCTCCGTCCGAGCAAGTGGAGTATGTATACTAGGGGGTTCATGATGATCTTCATCCGCGGAAGTAATTTGTTCAGTGCGCCTCTCTCCCCGCAAATGCCAGTGTACGATCTTATGAATCCGCGCAATCCTATTCATGAGTGATCTTGGTCAGCGCATTATTCACAAAGTCCGGCGCTTCTAAAGCACTATGAATAAGTAAAAAGTGCCTTGCTGATGAAGAAGCTGTGGTCAAGCCAGGGCTTGAAACGCCGAGGGGGGGTAAAAGAAAAAAAATGACTCGGTTTCGTTTTGCCCCAAACCCTAAGCCCAGCTGCCTGCCCAGGTGAAAGATCTGGGTTGTGAAAGACATTTCTAGCTTCTCCGCGACAATAAAGTGGAATCTAGTCTATCATGTGTGGAGAGCAAGGTCCAGGAGGTTGGAGATTAGAATACTTGACCCGAGTTCATTTGAGCTTTTCCATTCAGCTGAGGACGGGATATTCGTTCATGTGAGTAAGGTTTACACCCCTTGAATTGTTTCGTAACGTAAGCATTTGGCAGTGCATTACCCAATTTAGAAATGGCTGTCATTGTCCTATTTATCCATCATCTCTCGGGTCAAGCGAATTTTGCCCTCAACCCTACACTTTTTTTCTCTTTTACACCCTCACCTCCTCTGAGGTCTTTTCATGCTATTACCATGCTGACGCTTCTTCCAGGCTCGTATTGCGACGTATGTGCAGAGGAATACGGTCCTCACTGTCTTCCTCATTCAATTCCATGCGGTATGTTATTTTTTCTGCGATCAAAACTTTTTTTTTTCTTTGCTCAAACAGAGATTTGACGATCCTTTTCTTGAAAAAAACAGGACATGTTCTTTGTGCAAGCTGCTGCAGGAATATAGTTGAAAAGACCTCACCACGACATTCACCCGTCTGTCCTTTCTGTCGTGAACAATACACTACCGACGATGCGCGATTAATTCGTACCGATTTCTCGTCAAGTGGATGGAACACTCCGCGTCGCGTGCCTGTTGCTCTCGATTCAAACGCAACAGATTCTGCTGCTGACTTATGGGCCAAGAGGGAGGAGAGGCTCTTGATGACTGAAGGGGGTTGCTCGCGCGTTCGCGACGAAGCTCGACGTCTTGAAGACAAAGTCGCTAAAGTCGCAGCTAAAAAATGCTCAGTTGAAGAGGTTTCCACCCTTCACAATGAGCTCGAGCAGTGGCTCAAGTCCGCTGTGAAGCTAGATGATCAGGTGAGGTTGCTAGGTCCCCGGACAGAATATTCCATTTTACTGATTTTATCATGTTACCCAGACATCTTCGCTCTATTTAAGTGCCGCGCTACTGCGCGCAATTTTGATGAACCATATCGTTCATTCAGAAGCTAGTAAAAATGCAAAAACTCTCGAAGCAAACCTCAAAGGCAAGCTCGATGATTTGGAAATCACAAATGGAAAATTGGAAGAGGAACTTCGTCGGTGAGTTATCTGTCTCTTTGATCTCAAAGAGAAAAAAAAAAAGTTGATCGGGCTTCTTTCCTTGTGATTCCTCGTTATAGCCAAGTGAGTCGACCTACTTTGCCGATTACGTTTCTGAAAAAATAAAAAATAAAAACATTAATAACTGACGTAATTTCTATTTTGTGTTTTCTAGCGCGCGCTCTACCAACAAAAGGCTCAGGAATGCCAGACTCTGCGAACAGAACTTAGTCGTCTCAAAGTTGTCGCTACAACATTAGGTTCGATCCCCAACACCCAAACCGAGAGTCCTTCTCGAGCTAGAGCGATGTCTCCTCCTCCAGCACCACCGACCCCCGCACCAACACCAGGTCTCTCACGATACAACTCACTTCACGCTAGGTCCACGTCAATATCATCTTCACGACCATCCACGCCAGCATACTCTGTACGATCTTACACGCCATCATTACGATCACACTCACACACGTTATCCACGAGTGGGACGCTACCAATGCGTTTACCTACGCCATCACCTGTAACGACTACCCCTTCACGAACACATACACATACACCTGCGCCACCGCCACCACCTATTCCGCCTAAACCTCGTAGGCTTTCGCATCCTTCCCCACCTAAAATGGCTCGTTCTGTTTCTGAAGAGAAACAGGAGATTCACGAGCGTTGGATTCCTCCTCGGATTCCCGATGAGGATCTAATAAAGACCCGTAGGGTGTTGTCGCGTGCTGGATCTGTGACACCTAAACATCGGGCTGCTAGGTCACCTTCTCCGTCGTATCATTGATTCGGAGTTCGGTCGACCTGCTTTTTTTCTTTTTCTTTTTCTCTTCTCTGCTTGCTTGACGTTCTCCTGTGTCATTTTTGGTTTTTTACTGTCTCTATATTCTACTATACTATAATTATCCCTACCTTTTCTTTTCTTTTCCTCTCTTCCATCCATCTCTGCTGCCTGTACCCATCCATCCTCACATGGACACGGACATCACCTATACCACCTCTGGGTTCGGCTGGTCTTCTCTTCTGCTGCACACTATATAGTACTTTCCTCCCCCTTCTACCTGTTTCCACCACGTCTCCTTCCATGCACTAAGTTACGGCAAAGAGAAGAGACGTGGATTCCACCCCATGATCAACAACCCCTTTATCTTTTCATCTTAGTTGGTTGTTTGTTCTGTTTTTGAACAAAACCCCCTGTTACCTTCATACGTAAGCTTTATAGAGAGCCTTGTTTGGGTTCTCTTTCACTTTCGATAAACGGCTTGGGCGGGTAACGTGTAACATTTTACCGCAATCATCCATGTCATGCCATGTCATATGCGTCCCTATGCGTATGTGTCCCTATGCGTATGCGTCCCTCGCTCAATAACCTGTTTCTGTTTATTTTTTGCTCGTTGCATTCTTCTTTCTTCTTCGCATCACTACCGTCCCCCGCTGCCCCCCTTCTTCCCCGTTGCACTCGCAGAAGAGCTATCGAACCCCCGGTTGGAAATCGCAATACCTTTTTCTTTTCTTTTCTTTTTTTCCTTTTTCTCTCCAAGCTGTAGCCATTACGTTTTATTCGTTCGATTTAAACATCCCTTCCATGATCCATGATCCTACCTGAAACCAGTAACCAAGTTACCTACCTACCTCTGGTTTCTCCCTTCTTCCCCCCTTTTTTTCGCTTCCGAAGCCTCCGAGAAGTCTCTTACCCCCCCAGAGTGGATAAGAGCAGCTGCAATGAGTATGAGTAATGACGAGACGAGTATGCTCGAGTATGGATTTGAAGTATATACTTACCTACCGTACTTACTTTAAGTATATATACGTATATCTTATATATTCGTGATTTATCTACACTTACTTACTTTCAAGTTCGTAAGTAGAGACTACCACTACCACTTTCCGATTTCCGTCCCCTCCTCTTTCCCGTCCGTCCGTCCGTCCTGGTTGAAGGTTGTGTACATACGTGCCTACGTACTTACGAGTTGTTTTGGAATGAGAGTTGTGTTTGAGCGGATGTGGGTGTGATTTTTGGATGAGTCGTTGGTAATTGGAAGTTCCTCGCTCAGTATGTACCTGGCATGTACGTCGCTGGGGTCCGTACTGGGTCCGTAAGTATAAGAAATATTCATCGACACACGAGTACGACCGGGTAACATACCTCCTGCATGACATCACTGAGTCAATGTTACTCAACATGAAATTCGAAAAAGTGCAGGTAACCTGTAAGTAACTCCAAGGGTTTACGCGTACGCATTATCAACATTTCAAAGGGTCGCATCAGCCTCACTCAGCCTTCAGGTCGCGTCGCGGGCTCGCGGCAGGTAGCGGAAGCTGATTGATACAATCGATTATCTTATCATTCATTAAAAATTACTCAAAACATAAAAATCCCTATGTTTTCGGTAGATTTCGACGCGGCGGTTCATCTACTTTGGGAAAGGTGGCGAGAAATCTTGCTTTGAAATTGCCCAACGGGACGTTTGGGCGCCTCAGCGCTAAAAGTGTACTGTAACAACTTTGAACTTTTCCGTCCAATGACGAAATACGATCAGTTGTTGTGATTATGATAGCAGAAGCGCTCACTGCCACTGGCGGGGAGGTCTAAACTGGTCTAAACTGGTAAGTAACCAGCCTACTACTACTACTTCAGTTTTCATTTCATGAAAGTTGGAAATATCACTGTCAAGTAACTAATGAGGACCGTCGTGACAGCGGAGTTCCGCGTTTTTTTGGCCCCACCAATGCAAGTTAACACGCAGCCGCAGCAGGCTTGAAGGCAAGGCAGAGGGTGGGGTGCAAGGCAAGGCATTGACAGTCCACGGTGCCGGTGATGGGAGAGTCAGTCAGCTGCAAATCGAATCAACCTTCGTTCCAACGTTCCAACGTTCCCCAGTCATTCGACGAAACCTCACTGGCTCAACGGGCATGTTCATCCCCCCAGCGCTCCAAAACGACAAACGTTCAAAAGAACCACCATGGCCCACTGACGGTATACAATACATATCAATATGTTCAAGATCCCAATTCTTTTAGGGAGGGTTCTTGAAAAAGTTGTCTTGTCAGTAAGTAATCCGGATTCCGTTGAACATAAAGAGGATATCTACTATCCTATTTAGTGTATAGATGTGCTGTGGCACGTATGGATGTGGATATATGTCAATCGATTACGATCGCATAGATGAATTCAAACTTGGTTTTTGTTGACCAATTCTTCAGCTCAGCTGAGACGGTCTGCTGCTGTCTGTTCCTGCTGTCGTTTCCCCCCTTCCGTTATCGCCTAATGTATCAGACGAGAATGTAACTCCCGTCAGTATACACTAGTCTCTCGGACCTTAAGCGCGTACACGCCGAGTGCACATTCAATTGATATGGCATTACTATCCGTGGTATCCTATTTCACATTACTCTATTCCCAAGCTCTAAATTCCAAGTCCGGTACATTCTAATCGTGTATTGGAGGCGCGGCGTGGGTGAAGGGCATAAGACTGTATATCAACTGCTCCGTGGCTTTGAGTTTGGGTGGTGCGGCTAGGTAGCAAACTGGGCAAGAGATCCATTCATTCCGAAGGTCATGTGTTCGGAGCCGGTCCTTGCTGGCCATTGGCACGAATGCGCAGGATATCGGATCTTTGCAAGTTGGCTTCGTTGCACAGCGATCGAAAGATAGAGTCTTCTCTATCATACAGATTAAGCACCGTATCGAACTCGGCTACCTTTCCAGCGTCCATGACCAGAATGCGATCGTAATACGCTACCCGGCGGTCGGCGTGAGTACGCGTGTCAAGAGATAAAAGAACGCAGATCCTGCTCACCTATCGTGTTTAAGCGATGCGCGATGCATAAAAGTGTTGAGGATGCAAACTCCGTTTGGATAGTTCTTTGCAGTTTCGCGTCCGTCTCAACGTCAACGCTACTCGTGGCCTCGTCCTATTCATTGGCCTGGTCAGTACATTGCATACACGACCTCACAAGCCAGGTGACCACCTACCAGTATGATGATCCGGCTGTTCTTGACCAACGCCCTACATAGCGCCAAGAGTTGTTTCTCTCCGGCACTAAAGTTTGAACCTGTTCGGCATGTTTTATTGAGATTGAGGCGACAACCAGGAGATTGGGCAAAAACATACCTTCGTCCCCGACCGTCGAGTCTAAACTAAACTTAGCTTCGGCCACAGGGTCACTGGACCCATCACGAGGGAGCAGCCAGGCCCTCTGCAAAGCTGAAATCAACTCAGCATCCGTTCGTGTGCCCATCGGATCTCTAAGTATGATAAGAAAAGAAAACCAGTTCAGAATGGTTCAAACATACGCACAGATTTTCACGAAGCGTGCCGAGGAAGAGGGTACTGTCTTGAGGCACCAGGGCTAGCCTACTCCGAAGAACATCCAATCCGACATGGCGTGTATTGTGACCGTCTATTTCAATCTTGCCAGATTTGTTTTCGACTATGCTATATTGACCGTCAGCTTTGAGTTATTTTTGCTCAGTCGAGGACTGCAATGATATGCTTTACCGTAGCAAAGCCTGTATAAGAGAGCTTTTCCCTGTTTCTCGATTTAGATGCACCTTCAACGTCATCCAGCGAAAAGGACGCACCAGCACCAGTTCTTCCGACAATCCCAACCTAGATCGAGGCCGACGATTGAATATTGATAGTATGGACGTATGACGTAGAGGGACCAACCTTTTCTCCAGGTTTTACATCGAAGGACACACCCCTCAGCACCGCAGGTAATCCTGGGCGATATGAAAGCTCGACGTCACTGAACTGAACGTGCCCTTTGTCTGGCCAAGAAGGTTCTGGATCATTCGGTGTCGTGGAATCGCCTTCTGGAACAAGTTCTGCGTAAACAAGAACTCTCTCGACCGCATTCATATTTTGTTCGTTTTGCGCGAACTGTGAAACCATTTCAGCTATAATGAGGATGTTCTCAGCAACGACGACTTCTGGAATTTATGAAAGGCACTCACAAAATATCTGAGTGACTGCGAATTACTTTAGCAATGCGAGCAGTCAAAAGTTACAGCAACAGGACTTACTACTCAGCGTGTAGGTCAACACGACACCAATTTTGGAAGGGTTAACGGTCGTCCTAAAGCCAGCAGCAAACAAAGCAATGCCGAATATCAATATGTTTCCGAGCAAATCCAGCCGGACAGATAGCCAGCGCTGTATGGAGATTGTCATGTAATATGCCCTATTCTCTAAATCTAAGCCTTGTTGGGCATCTTGCATTGAACGTTGCTGATATCATCCTTGAGTTTATGACTGAACAAAAAACATGGCCACATACCTGTTCACCATATGCTCGAATGGTTGCCAATCCAGTCAACGTCTCTGTGAAACAGACTAAGTAAAGATGCAAGATGAAGACCACTAAAAAGAGTCGTTACCTGAATAAGAACTATATAGCGCCGAACGCATCAGAGAGTCTAAACGTTTCGTCTCTACCGATGTTCGCCGGTAATACATGGAAACAAGGTAGTAAAGGACCGTCAACGGAGCGAAGATTATACCCAGGTACGGGAATGTGTAGAAAACGAGAGCGACGGTGCCCAATACAGAGCTGAAGGTCGATAGGAACTGCATCAGAGTCGTGGCTAGCTGGGTGTCCAACGTATCTTGATCCTTTGACAATCGTGACAGAATTCTTCCTGCATCAGGACAACCTAGGTCAGATATAAAAGGATTCCCTTCTTAAAGGAACTTGCCTAGCGGTGTCGTATCGAAAAAAGACACCGGTGATCGTAGAACGTGACCCAAAGCAGCGCGGAAAAGACTGAGACTGGCGATTAAACCAGCAAAACTTTGGGGGAAACGGTCAGCACACTCGAAGAAAGCGACAGGTTCAGTTGACATACGCGAATGTAAAACTCAAGAAGAATTGGAATACGGCTTGAGCGACACCTGGGATACGTCAGTTTTAGAGATACGCTTACACATACGAAACAGTTGATACGCACCAAGTGCAGCGTATACAGCCATATATTGACCTTGACTAAAGTCAGAGATACTGTTTGCCGTCCAAAACCCGAGGAACAGATTATTTCCCACTATTCAGCCATTGATTCAGACGTTTTGACGGTATCACATTGTGTCGCAACTTACCGGAAGCACCTTGACTTAAAACCAAGAGGACGAGGAAAATCGGAGCCCAAACAACGCCACCAGCATATACGAGGTATTTTCTGTAGGTGATCCACGAGACTGCACCAGTGTTACGCTCCTCTTCTTGCATTAAAGTAGCGACAGGTAGCTCGACGGTGTCCTCTTCTGACTTTTTCGAGTCTTCCTTGAGCTTTGCCTTTTCTTCCTGCTCCTTCTCGCTCTCCAAGTTGCCGTATTCATCCATAAGCCGACTAAATAAGCCTTCGTCTGACATCAGAGCCTAAAGTGATATTAGCAAATCAAGACATGGAAAGGAAAACCAATAAGATACCTGAAAAGTTCCTTGCTCCTTAATCTCCCCGTTGTCCACGACAAATATATAGTCCGTTTTGTCAAGGACATGCAAAGCGTGCGTTACGAGTATCCTTGTTTTATCAACCAACGGGCCTTTGAGGAAACAGTTGGACAAAATCGCTTTTCCCACATAAGAGTCTACAGCTGATAAAGGATCATCCAGAAGAACGATCTCCGAAGGCGAATAGGCTGCTCGCGCGAGAGATACCCGGGCCTAAATGAA
Source organism: Omphalotus guepiniiformis (assembly GCA_028554645.1). Taxonomy (NCBI): domain Eukaryota; kingdom Fungi; phylum Basidiomycota; class Agaricomycetes; order Agaricales; family Omphalotaceae; genus Omphalotus; species Omphalotus guepiniiformis. The sequence goes on from JAQOOI010000062.1 coordinate 583,577, forward strand.
GTTGCTTATAGATAAGGAACAAAATCTTTAAAATATAAAGTTATTGATGATCCACCTTCTGTCCACCTAAATGAAAGAAGTCAATACAGGAATACCAAGGAACCCCAGGAGCTTTGTGACATACCACTAAGATTTATACCTTTCTCTCCGATCTCGGTATTCTCACCGTTCGGCAACATCTCGAGATCATGCTCTAAGCTACAAGCCCTAACGACTTCCTTGAACCTATGACATCATCAGTCTTGGATAGCCCAAATAATGATAGCTTTGACCGCCCAAGCGCTCACTTTGCATCATCTATTTCCTGACCAAATATAACGTTAGATTTCAGGGTAGCGTTTCGAATCCATGGCGTCTGTGGGACATAAGCGACAGATCCTCCGAAAACGACGTTGCCTCGTGTTCGGCGCATTTCTCCTATCAAGGCTTGCAAAATCGAGCTCTAGATAGTAGGCATGTGTCAGGGTGCGGAAGGAATGCGAAAAGTATGTAAGAAACATAACACACCTTTCCAGAGCCTACACGGCCTACAATGGCCACGAAAGACCCTTTCGGAATAACAAACTTTAGGTTCTTCAGCTCGAACGGCTTCTCGTCATTCTTTATTCCATTCTCGGCTTCTCCTTCGGGGATATCCTGTACTGTCAGAGGCAAGCCTTGCCCGCGTATCTCCAGGTTTTCTTTATTCCTTGTTTGCCCTTCCTTTGCCTCAATGTTATCGGTTCCCTTCCCTCCTTCTCGCTTCTTTCTCCCACGTCCACCGGCACCGTCTCGACCTTTACCAGTCGAGACGAACTTGGACTCGTCGATCTTCCCGGCAGTTTCCCAAGCAAAGTCGCCGTCTACTTCAACGGCGTGTTTCTGCTCATAGTCGATTAAATATGGCTCAGCAAGCTCATCGGCAGTGAGATATGACCCGATGCGATCAAGAGCCACGAGGAAGTCCGAGAGAGAGGAAAGCACGAGAGGGAAGAATATCAAAGGTGCTCGAATGATCTGAGATAAATCCCGTCAGCAAGCGGTTAACGTATCGAAGCTAAAGTATAGCTTACATTGAAGAACTGCAGAGAACTAAAGATGATAGCGATGTTCAAGTCGTGACCGCTCAAAGCGTAAGTGATCTACAATGGATATACATTAAGTTTTGGCCAGTCCAATTCAACGAGTCTGCTTACAAACGACAAAATTGAGGCAATGACGGGGATGAATGTTACCAAAGCAATCAGAGCCGAACGGGCGACCCTGATGAAGAAGTGAGCAAGGGAAGCAAAAGCAGGACTCCGTCTCTTACGCAGCCTTCCTGATTGTTTTGACCTCACGTTTCCTCATTGTCCCGATCTGTGTCGTGTAGAATGCCTCCCAGGCGTACGCCTTAATGAGACGGACACCTTGTAGAACCTTGGGTAATATGTTCACTTGTGGACATATTGTACTCAAAATGTCCAGCTTACCTCAGTTGTCAGTCGAACTCGCGAGTCGGTGATTTTCACCATCTTCCTTCGTTGCACAAACATTATTCTGACGAGGATAATCTGGAGGGGGAACCCGAGTAGTAAAACCTGGAGTAAGAAACGGTCAAATCATCACAAAAAGCGAAGGAGCGAGCAATATTACCCCCAAACCAACGAGTGCCGAATACCCCAACTAGAGTAGTAAAAACAACTTCGTAAATTTTGACATGAATCTAGTGAGATTTGACATTTCTTACGTTGCCTATGAGAAGGCCAACACCGATAACAATCTATCAAATCGTATTCAATTGGTGTCCTAGTCACCACGACAGTCCCGGGTTGCCTACCTGAATGGGAGATACCCATAAACTAGGGGGGGAAGTCAACCCTCAGGATAAACTGCGAGACTAGTTTAGAACTAACTTATGTGCATAGGCCGAGAATTGGTCTAGTCGTGTAGCGTCTGTTGATATCATAGTGGTGATCTTCGCAAACGCTCGTCAAAGGTTTCAAACCCAGATACAGTCAATGATACACTCACTTTTCCGACACTATGTTCTTGTCGTGCACGGCCAGACAAACGCAGAGACTTGCGGAATATATTGCCGATGATCTGAACGTGTGTTAAACAAGAAGAACGACCAAATAGACACGGCTACTGATCCCAGTCCTCACAGCCAATCCATTGGTCATGCTAACTATAAGCAACTCGGTGATTAAGTGCATTCATCGAAGCTAGTTCCTGTCACACACTCACTTTGCATGTAGTGGTTCGTCATCTTGCATGCGGTAAGAATACATCGTTGTAGATATTAAAAAATGACGATACCAAGCTTGCAACCTCTGAAACGAAATGTGTTAAGACCGATTTCTGCATCAATTCATTTAATCAAATCACCTTGCATAACGAAGAGTGCCACTGCCAGTCCGATACCATAACCAATTCCCTGCGGTTTCGATACATTGCTCTCAGCTCTTTGAGCATCCGATAGTTGATAGTATACGAAGGAATTAGTTAACCAGGTCAGGATCACCTTATTGACGAGGGGTGTTGTGGTCTTGAGTGTGTCTGCGAAACAAATTAGCCAACATCTCATCCGCCGTAAAGATCGAAGAACTTACCTGATATGAGCTTGAGTATCCCGGATGTCCACCATTGCACTAAGAATGTTTTATAGATAGCTTTGAGCAATGAAGAGTCGTATTGCGACTTCCGAGGCTTAGGCGTCGATTTCACTTTCCCTGAACTTCTCCCATGCCAGAGTCGCCTTTTTGGGTCTGGCGTGGAAGACTTCGAATCTCCTTCTTCAGCGTCCTTATTCTCATGATCAGACTCTGAAGGGACTGTCGTAGAGCTGGTGTCATCAACTGCATCCTCCCACGGCTGCCGTAGCTTTTCGTGTAAGAAGCGAGGTCTTTTACTGGGAGGGCACCTAGAGAAGAAATTTGCTTCGAGTACATCCGTTAGATGCGATGTCAAGCGGTCTGGGGGAAGTTGCCATAGGTCTACATAGCCAGAATTGATATCAACGAGTGGATTCAAATGAACATTCCTCATCGTAGACTGACCATCTTTCTCCAGAGGTCTAGAAAACCCTATGCCCAAGAAGGGCTGTAACCACTGGAAAACAAGTCTCGATAGATACCTGTAACACGCGTAAGAACACCCATTCCCCTGAACAGCATCCGTCACCTACGATGCGTCATACTCGGGAAGAACCTTGCCTGCACCAAATGCTGGAGGTGCTGGAGTCGGATGGAAAGGATTCGAAAATTTCATGGGCTCGAAGGATGAAGTAAGTCACCTCAGAACCCAAAGCCGAGTCGCGATTCTTAAACCACGAAGTAGACGCGCGTCGTAACTTGACTTGAGATCCTTCAGCACGATGCCTGAGTGCTATGTCGTCACGAATAGAAATCGAGACATTTATAAAAGTCACACGCGAGTACATGTAACACATGTCCAGATTCTAACAAGCCATGTCAGCCCATGGTAATTTTATCGTCCCGACGGATGCTGGTCTGTATGTCAGAATCCATGACTAACAGGGTGCCGTTTCAATAGAATTCGAACGCGAGATAAACGAGAAAGCAACGAGAGACCGTTGGTGGGTAGCCAGATAGGAATGCTGCCGAGCAGGGAATGTAATAAGAGACATATTTTATACAGGGTAGTCAATGTTCGCAGTCGGATGAAGATACTGCTCGGGGATTCGGAAAATTATCTACATTCACACGGCTTCTAGCACGTGATATGATTACGAAGCTGGCAGCGTAGCCGCAGTCGCGTCGCGTCTCGGCAAGACAAAAATCTCTGGCGCGTCTGTGTATGAACAATGGTAGAGATCGAAGTTCTGGTTGAATAATCTCGTCAATAAACCTCAAGGTCTGCAAATTTCCTCGAACAAGTGAGGTATGTTTAGGCATTACATGAATTCATCGCAATGTAATGTTTTTATCAGACTCGGAGGTGGGAGGAGGTGGTCAATGAATGAAAGGATCTCATCAAGTACATCTAGGCAGTGGAATCTCGAGCTCAATATACAGTACATATATTTTACATAGCTCAGAAGTGATTGCTTTCGACTCTCGAGAGTCGAGGCAACCCCCTAAGCTACCGGCCGGCGGCAAATGGCGAGATCACTGGGACTCTGGATCGATATGGGCTCCCGACTCTATCCTCGCTCCATCATAGCGACACTCAAAGCTTGAACCTCTACCACTACCATCTATCCTTTTTACCACTTATCAAAATGGCACGTCAGTTCTTCGTTGGAGGCAACTTCAAAATGAATCCGGTTACTCGGGAAGCCAAGCTCGCGTTGGTCAAAATCTTGAATGAAGCCGACCTCGATCCTGCGACTGGTGAAGTGTTTAATCGACTGTACTCGGTATCAATTTACTGATCTAAGCCCACCATACTTGTGTAGAGGTCGTTGTTGCCCCTCCTGCCTTGTATCTGATTCCTCTCAAGGATATCATTCGGAAGGAAGTAAAAGTTTCGGCTCAGAACTGTTACTTCAAAGACTCCGGCGCATTCACGGGAGAGATTAGGTGAGAAGGTCTCGTTGTGGCTGGATATACATACGGGTTACTCATGCTTGCCTGTACTCAGCCCCTCACAGCTTGTTGATGCTGGTATTCCTTATGTGATCCTTGGTGTGCACTTCCGTACTTCGAATCATCATGCTTGCCCAATTGATTATCTCTCCTTGTCTAGGTCACTCTGAACGCCGAACACTGTTCCATGAAACATCTGAGCTCGTGGCACAAAAGACTCGTGCAGCTCTTGACAAAGGCCTGGACATCATTCTTTGCATCGGTGAAACTCTCAAGGAGCGCGAATCGGGAGAGACCGCTAAAGTGTGCGAGGCCCAGCTCAAGGCTGTCGTGGACGTCCTCAAGGAGAGCGACTGGAGGTGAGCACCATCTGTGAATCGCATTACACAAATCACCCCTAAGATCGTTCTACAGTAAGATTGTCATTGCATACGAGCCGGTGTGGGCCATCGGCACTGGCAAAGTGGCTACCCCTCAACAAGCTCAGGACACTCATGCCGATATCCGATCTTACCTTTCCAAAGCTGTTTCCTCCGCTGTGGCGGAATCCACTAGGATCATCTATGGAGGCAGCGTTAACGCCGCGAACTGCAAGGAGCTTGGTTCGTGTATCCCTTTTCCTATTTGAGATGTGTGTAAATCTCATCGTTACCCTTGCACGCAGCTACATTGCCTGATGTTGATGGATTCCTTGTCGGAGGTGCTTCCCTTAAGCCTGAATTTGTCCAGATCGTCAACTCGAACAAGAAGTAAACAAAGCAAGCTAAGTGTACGGATAGAATATAAAGTCAATAAAGCATTGTATGTAGATGATAATTGGAATCTCTTGTATTTCTTGAAGGACTTAAGTTTGTAAACGATGCATACATAGATGTAACTCCGCAGGCTCTTGAGCGATCACCCTCTCTTTCTCTTCCTCTTTTCTCTTCCTCAGTCTTCTTACTCTTAACTATGTACACACGTCTCACTTCGCAATTACTGAAGATTAGAGTCGGTGCTGACTCTTGCTGACTCTGAGGGTGTTCATTTTGATGCCTCGGAGTCGCAGCCGGACCTTCCTTTTTAGTCAGCCTCATGTTGCTGTATCTTAATACCTATCCCATGACAGGTAAAAAAACTTGAGGTGGCGCAGCCTGCAACTTCTCCTTTGCTGTCGTCTTCTTCGTTATGCTATCGTTATGCTTGTCGTGCACTCGTCGAGCCACTGCGACGTCTGTCTCGATGCCTACGTCTGGGATGAACAGTCGACACTGAGGGCACCTCATGCCATCCCCTGCGGCCATATATTTTGTCGACAGTGCGTTTCGTTTATACTAATTCACTCAAAGTTGCTGAGATTAGATTGAAAGGTGTCTAGAAAACATAGATCCGAGTCCGAATTTAAGGCCCTGCCCTCTATGTAGGAAGCCATTTAATCGAGAACGTATCAAGAAGCTGCATATGGATCCACCGGAGAATGTTCATGAGCATGCAGAGAATGTATTGTTGCAAAAAATGATTGTAGCTTGGGAAGACGAGCAAGAGATGGTCGCTGTGATAGAAGAAGTCGAGACTTGGTTGGGAACAGTCGATGTAAAGCAAACAAAAATTCCTCTGTCTCAAGTGCTTGAAGCCGAATCTAATACGCCACATTAGAGCCCTACCCTTGCTCAACTCAAAAACGCTCAAGCAGAGTTTCAGAGGCTGAAAAGTCGACATGGGGATGATAATCGCAAGATTCGTGGCCTACAAGCAAATCTCCAACGGATGAGCGATCGCTTATTACAAGACAAGAATGACGGTCTAGCCGTTGAAGCAAGTCTTCACAGTGAGATTGACTCTTTGAACAAGTAAGAATCTTCGAGAATTCAATATGGACTCTACTAAGCAGTGGTTTATAGACAGGTCGAAGGATATCAGGCTGAAGTACAGTCATTACGCAACCAGATCGCTCGTCTCGAATTCTCCAATACTTCATCGACATCTTCTACTCTTCCCTCTAATACACATGCACCACGGAGAGATAAAGGGAAAGGCCGTGCTGTCGACCAGACCTTCCTTCCAGTCACTAATAACCCCCTTCCAGCCCCTCCAGCGATCGTATCCGGAGACCGTTACGCATCACATTCTGGCAGTGGAAGGAACTCTGCATTTGATGCTGAAGAGGTCGCATCTGCCATCGAAGCCTCCCTCCGCGACCTCCCTCGTCGGAACGATGGATATGATTCATCTGGTGCTGGACCGTCCTCTGCAGGCTCTTCACGTGCTCGCGACAATCCAACCCCCATATACCCAAGACCTATAGATCCATCCTCAAATAATCAGCCGTCCGGACTTGTCAGACCCAATGGCATGACAAGAAGCTCTTCTGGAGGCTCTACCCGTAGCCAGCGTGCTCAAACGCCCGGTATCATCGGATACAGTTATCGATACATGGGTACACCGGATCCAGGTCTGGGACCTAGAAATCATAGCTCTTATGTGCAGCAGCCACAACAAATAGGTGGTTATGTTCCGTCTTGGGTCAATGGCCCTACTCCACCGGAGCTTGTCAATACACCAATACGAACCCGTCGAACTTCCAACACTGAGGTACCGCCGGTGCTCAACACAGCCGTGGTTCAAGCTCAGCAATACGCATCGCATGCCTCGCCCTCTCGTAGGACGAGGATAGTTCCTGGGGCTACAACTCATGAACGAATAGCTCCCGCGACGTCGGCTTATCCTCCTCCCCCGCCCATCTTCATACCAAGTGCAGCTACGTTCCCGACACAAAGCACCACTAATGTACCTGATACGTCGATGCAAACTGTCCAGAGGGAAGAGCCTCGAAGGAAACACCGGCACAAATCACACACACGACCAAGACATGAGGAGAGGGCACGAGAGGGACAAGAGAGAGAGGCGATACCTGGTGTCTTGGCCCTGGGGTTGATTGATGAGAACATCGAGGACAGACGACCTGCCGCCGCGTATATAAACGGATACATGGAAGGACTTGGGAACGGATTGGAATACGGAAGTACGAGGGCTGCTCCGTCTACTTCATCTGCGACGAGGACAAGATTCACTGCAGGGACAGAGCCAAGAACTGTTCCTGCATCTGCTGCACCTCCAACAACGTCAAATGGGAACAGCTCTAATACACGACCTGCTGCACCGAGACGGAGTACCGTACAAAATGGTGCAACTGAGGTTGGTGCAGTTGAACATCTTCATCGGTTGATGGCAGACCCACCTCGCACGCAGCTACCGCCTGTAATTGAAAATCGCTCATCCATTGCTAGTAGTGATGCACCAACATGGGGCACTCCTTCTGATACCAGCCTATCGCGAAGAGCGTCTACGGCGAGCGATGTCCTTGCAGGTCTTAACTCGTTTCCTGCGTATGATGGCCAGCAGAGAAGCAGCGTTTCGTCTGATGCGTCGCTTGGCAATTTCCCTGCTTCTGGACCCTTGCCTAGTGCACCTGCAATTATGTCCTCTGGAAGCAGCAGAAGGAGGACCGAAGGTGGAAATCAATCAGCTGCAACTTCCCGTGGTATTTCTCAGACAGTACCTGATTCTGAACGTGGCGCTGCACCACTTCGCTCCTTGAGCTATACGAGTGGCCCTGATTCACATTCAGCTTCTACCGGAGGTATCTATCCATCTTCCGCAACACCTACTTCTTCCCAACCAGCTCGCCGCGCCAACGATCATCAGACCAGTCAGGCTGGAAGGTTGGACCATCACCGGCACACGTCTGTTCAACAATTCACCACCGGTAATAGCCACAACAGCGATCGTGATCAGGAAGCTCGTGGTAGACGTCCACAACCTTCACGTCAGGCTACCTTGCCTTTTCCGAATTCCGCTGATACCTCTAATGTTAATGGCCTCCCACATAACCCCCTTCCGGCAGCTCCGGCTATGTTATATTCTTCTTCAACCTCGATCGCTAGTGCACCTCCGCTCTCCTCGTTCCGAACAGGCACGGCTTCAATAGCTGATAGACTCGTTGAAACCCCTACGCCCTCAAGTGGCGATCAGGGAAATGCGTTGGGTCTGGATTTGGGGAATGTTGGAGATGAACTCAGTTATAATCGTATCCCAGCCTTTGCTGCACCAACTCCAAGGGCTTCTCATGGTCTATTCTTAAGGTCATTCAGCTACGAGTCGGAGGGTGAGAGCGGGGCTCAACTCTACAGATAAGCAAGTGTGTTGCATGAATGTGATCGGACGGAACTGCGTTTTGCGTCTGTTTTTTACACTGTGGAGTCGTCTAGTAAGTGTTGTGATAACGTCCCTCAGACGATTATCGCTGCTTGCTATTAAATCGATTCTGACTCTTGACCGGATTGCAGGTTACAAATTTCAAATTCAAGGAACCGTTTTCTATTCTGGGGTTTTCTTCCCAATTTTGTTACATGTTCTGTTATTTATGTCCTCTTGGTTCCATCGTGTTTTCGCTCTCTTCGCTGTCTCATATGTTACTCTGCTGTGCATTTACCCATTTGTATCTATATCGAGCCAAGGAACCGGTTTCACTATTCACTTTTTCTGCAATGGAGCGATAATGTATTTATATATGAACACCGACACACCATTTTCATTTTAGACTTACGGGTTCTGGTCCGAACATACATTCGAGTCACAGACCCTTTCGAAGGTTTGAGTTAGACTGCGGACATATTACCTTCAAGGTAAAGGGAGGGCTAGACCAGAGAATTGCTTGATTCTCTTGATTCTGGATCTGAGATATGTATGCCTGTCGGAAGGAGTAGCTTCCTTGGACTCCACATAGAACAAGTTCGCCAACAGATGTGTACATGTACTTCGTTTTAAGCGTGGCGCTATGTTGGCCGTCTGCATCCTGGTGTACATTGTAATGACTCCGTAGGCTGCTGATCGACTCACATGTACATACACATCCAACATATTGTGGGGGCACGCCGACAGGAGACCTAGGAAGGAAGAGCACATGTGCAAGACAATCGGGCCAGCACACGACGCATGTTCAAACTTTCAAACGTTCATCCACCTTCCGCGAAGCTAATTGGTGACAAGAATTCACCCATGGCCACATGGAGCTTGAGAACAAGTTATCAAGGATGATTGTCGTCGGTATTGGCCGAATACCAGTACATATGTATTGTGCATTGACAGATTTTGTGTTCGCAAGTGAAGTTCGCTGACTTTGAAGTTCGTGGGGAGCCAAATGCAGCAGATAAGCATTGTCACCTGAAGGTACCTTGGAAGCTGCCTCGGCGGGTCTTCGGACCCTCAATCTTGTATGAGATTTCAAGCAATTGAGCTCTAGAAGTACGACAAAGCACGGTAGACTTGAAGCGACTTGCAACTCTTGTAATGAAGGTAACAGAGATAGAAAGGTCGGTATTACGTAACAGTACCTCTTGGTGTGTGGGAATCACGACCTCATCGCTGCGCACCTTTACACTGTACAATACTACAATCACCAATGTCGCTGGTGAGCTTCACAGAACGTTCACAAGTGCTTTCAGTTGAAACCTGTTCAGATACATGCTCTTGTGGCCCAAGGGTCAACTATCCTCGCTGAACATAAGGCTGATGGTCGAAACTTTTCACAAGGTGGAGAGGAAATTGTGCATTTATGATTCCATATTCATGGCACTTCAGCTACCCAGACTATCTTATCGAAGATACCTCCTAATAACAGGTATAGTCCAACATTGAACCTAGCCACACTTTTGATTGAAACTGAATGAATACTTTGACAGCAAACTCACCTACGTCTGGGAACAATACCTATTCCATTATGTCTCTGAAGGAGGCTTCACCTACCTCGTTATGGCCGATGACTCTGCAGGAAGGTAATTCTCGACAGTGTATTTGAAGCTCGACGCGCTTAATGGTCGCACAGGAGAATGCCTTTTGCTTTCTTGGCTGAACTTCAACGAAAGGTGCGTGCAGACTTTGTAACAGCATACGCAATTATTCAATCATCTTTCGTTAGTTCCTAGAGGCACCATCGTCCTCATCACTCGCTGATCCGGAACTCCCTGCTTATGGCCTACAAGGCGTATTTGCACCCACAATAGCTAGTTTGATGCACACATACAATACGTCGCCTCCCGTGGACGAGATCGGTCGTGCACAGAACGAGCTCAACCACGTCAAGGACATCATGGTTCAAAACGTCGAGCAAATTCTCAGTCGGGGCGAGAGAATTGAATTACTGGTGGACAAGACAGATGTGATGGCTGGTCAGGCCACCGCATTCAGGAGAGGTGCCAGAAGCGTACGGCGTCAGATGTGGTGGAGAAATAAGAGAATACTTGGACTCAGTGTGCTGGTAGCATTGGTGAGGTCGCTTGTAACTTCGTGTCAAACTTGTTCTGATTTTTCCATTTCACTTCGTTACTAGGTATTGCTCTGGATTCTTTTGGCTCAGTTCTGTGGTGCCGGTTTGAGATGTGGGTCGAAGTCGTAACTGTATTGGTAAGCTCTCTAGAAGCACCGAATGTACAGTATCTATCATTTTCTCTATCACTTTTCTGCACGTTTGGTGCTTGCAACAATCTGCAACAATCCTATGTCTTTCCAATTGGTTATTCTAATGAACCAATATCATATAATCAGGTCCCATCCTAAATCTGTACGCGTGACCGTCGTGATTCTTTCAACTAGCAACTGCTGCGCTCCGTCCCCGTAGCACCGACAGTGGCCGAACTGAAGATCCGGCCTATCTTGCAGCTGCTCTCCTGCCTAGCCTGGAAGTTCAGGTCACAAATTTTCATGAAACTCCACAAAAGACACGCCGTTATCCCGAAGATCGATTCCTTGCGTTTCACGACTCGGCCAAATGGTAGCCTTTCACAGGTCCCAGTGCTATTAATGGTCATTCCCCGACAACAATGAAACGCTCCATTCTCTTACGGGCATCTGCCAATCTACCGGGTGCTAGTACATGTAGACCATACACCTCGGAATATTGTTAAGGCCTTCTTCTCACTTCTTCAGTTGCTTCGAGAGCTTCTCGATTCTTCCTATCACTCGCTGCAGATGGAGCTTGTACTAATAATTTATCATCATTGCATATGTACGATAATTCATAGAAAACATTAATCTAGAAGATGCTCGAAAGTCTAGACTTGAGAACGGTTCGGAGCCCGGAAACTTCGAAGAGGCAACCCAGTCAAGTCGTTGCTAATTCTGTGATATTACTTCATGATAATGACGATGATACAGATATACAAGTAGAATCGTATAGGTAACAGTAGGACGATAGTACAAAGTGTAGAGATGCGTGAGTCGTCCATCAAGAACGAAATAAACATACAATGAATCCATAACCTATGCATGAGACGTTATCTTGAACAAACGTTCTTAAAAATGTTGAAGTGGCTAGAATATAATAATGAAATCGAACGAAGGCGAATGAAGGTGACCAGTGTAGATCCAGTTCAAGCGAATCCTGCAACGCTCGCGTTCGCCATTATCGATGCAACGAATTTACCCTTGGTGTTGGAGGAAACAGGATACTGGTAAGAGTCCCGGGGAATTCGAGTATTGGACACAACACCAGCTTTGATGGGGGTAGACATAGACCGACCATTCGAATTAGATACTCCAGAGTAGATCGCCATCGGTTCCGACTCACGCTGACCATGAGGTCGTGAAGATCGAGGACTGTCGAATCGCGTCGCAAGGGGAGGACTAGATCTTGAAGGTCGCTCTACATCGCCAGCAGGTGATGCATTGGAAGATCTTAAACCGTTGACGCCTGAGTGAGGAGCTGATGAAGTTACAGAGCCTGCTGAATTGGGTGAATAATTGGGGTCAGTAGCTAGGCCTTCTCGATCCTTCCGCTTCTCCATCTCAGACCGTTGTCGTTCCTTGTCTTCTCGCCTCTTCTCTCGTTGGGCATTCTCTAGCGCCACAGCATGGCTACTGGCACGCGATAAAGCGGGGCGATTGGGCAGCTGCGAGGTGATCGAGCTTGCCGGTGTTAAAGACACTACCGGCAGAGCCATTGGAATAGTGATCGGCTGCGGCGAGAGCGAGGTTAAAGAGGCAGTTGTCGATCGAGAAGGAGCAGAACGCCTGGGAGGTGGCGAATCGTTCGTTCCGGGTGGAGTGCTAGATTCTCCCTGGGGTGCAAAATGTCTACCTCCAAAGTTCGGCAGAGAGGAAGATACACCCGGAGGTGTGTCTGTTAAGATCTCTTGTAGATGGTACCGCAGAATGTGATTTCGCTCCGTGGGGTTGGGAGTCATCATCTGCTCCTCCGAAGATCCGCGAGACGTAGGCGAAGCTGGGCGTGTAGGTGCATTGCTTGCACTTTGGGAATGACCAGAGAATGAATGTGAGCGATTGGACCTTTGACCCGAGCCTGAGTCATCACCGCGAGGTGCCGTAAGAGAAAGTAGACTAGGTGTCGTTTGAGGTGCCATCGGGCTCGAACCGGGCTCTGACTGTGAAGAAGCATCTTCCGCAGTAAGAAAGAGTGACACTGGCTGGCAAGAACATGAATGTGGGCAGCCTGCAGCCCCGCAACCAGTAGCATATTCTGTAGCACCCTCCTCCGATCTTTCTTCAACATCAGGCAAGTGAACGAATGTATCGGCTGCCAGCGCATTGCTGGTGAATTCAGGAAGAGGGGATATCATGAAATCTTGCTGTGGAGGAGAAAGTCCTCTCAATTCCGAGCGGCTCGAGCGACGCTCAAGAGAGGATGTCCGATTGTTAGCTTTATGGTGATGGTTAAAGCTAGACTCTTGGTAAAACGAACCACTTCCTGAACGAAGACATTTGAGTTCCGTTTGAAGGCTCTCATTCTCCACCCTCTGTTCCTGAAGCTGGTTTATTGAGATAGGAATTAGATGAGTATTTCATGCAGTGCATCTCATTGTTTGAAAACTTACTTGCCTATGAAAGAATATGGATTAGATCATGAATCACAAAACAGTTGAATATGTACTTACTCCTTGGCTTCCAGGCATTTCGTTTGCATCTCAGAAAATGCCCGCGTAAGCTCTAGTTCTCGCTCAAGAGCATTAGCCTTCTCCTCCTTTCTGCGAGCTTTTGCCTCTCCCAAACACCTATTCAGATCTTCTATCGTCAATTGCATCCCAGAAACCCTCTCCTTTAGTGAGTCCACTTCCTGATTCTGCGACCTTAACTTGCTCTTGACTTCACAAAGATACGCTATCATCCGAAGACTGACGCGCAAATCTTGGAACTGTCGACCGCGCGTTAAACGGTGTTTGTGACATGAGACGGGGCACATACCAAATTGCGAGGCTGACTCGAAAGGAATGCCTTGCAGTCAGAGATCAATTGACGTAGTCCGGGTTCGGTAGTGCCCACGTTAGCTACAGCAGCGATTCTTTCTTGAAGATTCCGTGCTTCCTGTCCAGCGGACAGGGCGTCAGACGAGTTATCACCATTTGGCGCCGTGCCTCTGATGCCGTCCAAATCGACATGTAACTTGATTGCAGCGCGTGGGTCGAAGTGAACGCGACATAAAGGACATGCTTGACGCGTGATACGATTGAGACATCTTGAACAAAGAGTGTAAGAAAAGACTCTTTGACCGCAGATATGAGAACTCACTCCGCGCAAAAGACATGCCCGCAGGCGATTGAACAAGGAACCTTCAGGTCGTTGCTAAATGCTTCAAGACAGACATCGCAAGATGACCCAGGACCAAGACAGAGCATGAGTGAAGGAGGGGGAAGTAGTGCCGAGTGTTTCTGACGGGAGCCAGATAGGCAAAAGCAAGTCAACATGAAAGTAGCGCGGAATATATGAGACGGCTCACTTGCACGTGCCCCTAAATCTGGAGGGAATGATCCAACAGAACCAAGCTATCCTAACACGGTGAGAGCTTGAACTCAAAGGGCACGAGGCGACGTAAGCGAGCGAGATGAAATGAACCATGTCATTCGTCACCCGTTCCTTTGTTCGAATCACGAATCACAGAACCAGATCATGACCACACACATTCAGGCTGCTGCTGGTCACAAACACCGAATCCGCAAGGCCGCTGGTGTCTCCGAAAAGCCTAGATCTGGTGATGCTCTCTTCCCGTTTCTCTTGAAGGCCTCCCCAGCATTAGGAAGAGGTGGGCTATCCGGAGAAGGTGGTGGGGCCGGTGATGTTGTATGCCGTCCATTGTCTACACTGACTACAGTATGTTCATGAAGATGGGCTAGAAGTGGGAAAATCACTATAAGCGTCGAACATCGGACCGGAAGATAACGGGTACCGGAACGGATGGTCGACGCAACACCGTCGCTAGCTGAACTTGGGATGGGAGTTGGTTGGACGTATATGAAGGCAGTGCTGGGGAGACGGGGACACTGCTAATTTGATAATACCCCGAATGTCGTCGCTCAAGCGCTAGACTGCATGGCGCAGGGGGCCAGATGATGACGCAAAATTGTCATAAAACTGCTGAACTCTTCCCGAACTCTTCTGACCTTAGCGCTCCTTAGCCGGAGGGAAAAATCGAAGACATGCTGTTACGGTCGGTAAAAAGATTTTACGTCTAGAAAAAGATGCCTCAGTTCAAGAGTCTCCGGAGCCGTCTCATTTGAAGGGGCTGGAACGCACCTATATATCCAAGCATTTCAACTTGGACCATAATGATGATACTGTATACAGCCACCTGCTTGCGATAATTCACATATGCACATCAGGTGTATCATCACAGGGTAGACTGCAGAATTGGCGTTGCGGCGCAGCAAAAGCAAAGGGTAAAAGCTTGATTTTAGAAGATTTTCAGGGTCCGTGTAAGGAGCTCATAACAATACAGTATACAGTGCTAGTGCTCAAGTCGATTCGATGGTAAATGTAGAAAAAAATTCACTGCGGGTGGAGTCTCTCACAGGCTCTCCATCACGTGGGACGTGAGTAGGTAAGTCACATGCAATTTTCAGGCTCAGCCACTTTAAGTTGGCTCGCACCAGGCTCGCACATACTAAGTTACTTACAGTGTACATTTTTCTATGCCTGAATTGGATATCTCGGTATATCTTAGATATCTCAGAGCGATTATTGACACTCTGAAAGTCCAGGCTCTGATTAACATGATTAGTACGCCACCGTAATCAATGAAGAAAGCTTGAACTGCGTGTATGTACCTAATATTTTATGGAAGTCGCGTGGCATTTCCGAGTCCCAGCATTGTTGAACACACACGGGATATCATATGTAGTGCTGTCGACATAGGTTGAAGCTAGACAATGTGAAATCTGTGCTGGCAGGTACACAGGCACCCAACTGCAGTATGTAACTCAGCTAACTTCTGCTTGCTTGGTCTTCATTTGATTTTCTTTCTCTGAAGTCACATCAAAAGACTTACGGTGTGGGCACTCTTCGAGATTTCTGATTCATTTTATCTCTGGAGACTGGGGCATATTCTCGAAGAGCTAGCTGGGCCCATTATACTCTGATAGATACGTATCTGCTTGCTTACAATGAAATATGCGCAATCAAAGCTTCTTCGTTCTAAGTGCAACAGGGGATGCCAGCTTCCTTCAGAGCAGTTTCAGAGCCTGATATCGACAAGGACAAGCTCAAGGAGCGGCGCGCGCGAATCCGAGTCGCGACCAGGCGCGTACGTGTCATTACACCACGTGACGTAGTATTTCTCGCACGGGGTCTAACTCACTGCCAGCTCAGAAATCACCTTTCGAAACACTAACGCTTTTTACTTTCTTGATACGATGGCGAGTCGATTTATCTCTTTGCAAAGCATATTCTGATACTATGGCGCATCTAGTCCGACTCTGATACTCCTAGGTCCCCGGCTGGTCGCTCTACATCATCTGTGGCAAAACCTCCTGGAGCACAAATTCGGTGTGTTGGCGAGAGACATATATTCTAGTGCAAAGCTCATTCTAGCAACGCCAAAACAGACGACGTGCAACGGGCTCACAGGCAGTTAGGCCTAACTCAACTAGG